>CM057832.1:48712654-49405154 GCA_030068075.1 Paguma larvata | reverse complement strand
AATAATTGATTGAATGGAGACTAAAACAGCCATCACAGTCAGATGAATTCTAAGCTATTTGACATGAGCTCATTATGGTCAGGTTAGTGAATAGGATGGCTATTTCTCCAAGGAAGGGAGCCCAGACACAATATCTGCCATGTCTGTGGATCTTGAAAATTTGTTGGACTTTAAAATAAACTTTTAGTTTTCAAACTTTAGGGAATGTGGGAATCTTGGGTACCAACCCATCAGGAGGTGAATGAGCTGAAACAGAGCCTTGGATTCTCTCCCTTTACCTCCCCCAATACAGAGGACCTAAGGAATGATTATTTTTATAAAATAATGCAAAGAGTAATATGCCTTACATTCATCAAGCTCTATAATAACTTTTACTTCTAAGTCTACTGGTGATATTCCTCTTTTCACTCTAGAAGCTTTCCCCGATTGGTTTCATCTCTGATCATAGTTTTAATTCTTGGACTTATACAGATGACTTCCAAATGTATGCCTTTAGCTTTATTCTCATTCTTGAGAATTCAGACTTGAATATTCTAGTACATTCTGGGCATCTTAACTGTCTGTGAATCAAACTCAAGATATCCCTATGGTCTCTCATCTTGACCCAGATTGTCCCTGGATATGGTCATCTCAAGTATCTTCTATAACCATAATCTTTTAGAAATACAATTCTGACTATGTTTCTTTTCTTTAAACACATGGATTATGCTTGCTCACCAACAGGATAAAGTCCAGACTCCTTTGCTTGACCTAATAGCCTGCTATGATCTCACTTGCTTCTCCAGCTGGATGTCTTGACTTTCTCCACACATACTTCAAAATGCAGCCGTTTGGAAGTGGTTTTAGTTCCCTAAAGACACCATGATATTTCATGCATCCCACATATGATTGTTCTGGTCTGTCTTACTGACCTTTGTGCTTCGTTTAATTCTTTTGCTTTCAGGACTTTGCTCTGGCTCCTCTAGAATGCCTTTCTTGATTTCTCTTGCTCATCTACCAGATTTACGACTATTTGACCTTTTTTCTTGTGGTCTCCATAGGGCACCCTGTGTATGTCGCTATGGTAGAATCTTGTCCACCTTACTGAATTCATCTTTAAATTGCTTGAGTGGAGGATCTCTATTTTATTTCTCCTTATATTTCTCTTGCTTATTATGGCTCTTGAAATCATTACGAATTGATCTATGCATTTGCTTATGAAGGTATGCAGAATTAACTAGATAATGATAGCAAGAAGTGTTTTTGCCTTTGCTTGCCAGTGCCAATGAATGAGAGGTGGTGACATATTTTTTTCTATTTATCTTGAGTATCTATTACTGCATAACAAAACACCCCAAAAATTACTGCTTAAAACAACAGAATTTCATCTGATTACTGTTAGAAAAATCATGGAATCCTAATTGGGATGGGCTCAGCTGGATGTTTCTTATTTTGTTCTTGTCCGGGGTCAGCCATGTGTGTGTTCATTCATCTGGTGGCTTAACTGGAGATGGATGGACTACCACAACCTCGCTCACATGTCTAGCAGTTTGTTGTTGGCACTCAGCTCTACCTTTCTCTCATCCTCACAAGAACTCGCTCAGGCTTCTTTACATGGCAGTCTCAGGGTTGCAAGAAAGTGAGGGCAGAAGTTGCAGGCCCAGAAATTGCACAGTGGCAATTCTTTCACATATTTAGGTCAAAGCAAGTTAGAAGGCCAGCCCAGATTCAAGGTATGGGAAAGTATATTCTATTCTTGATGAGAAGAGCAGGAATGTCAAAATATAAAGAAATGTGCATACAGGGATGGTAGAATTTGTGACTTTTTTTAACCATCAGCACAGTATTGCTTGTTAGAACTGGATTGACTTCTCTACTTGGTAAGTTCTTTCTGCACATTGTATTATTGCTGTGGCCTTCCATGCTTTACATTTTGTCTTCCTTCTTGAGGTGATTTTTTTTTTTTTTTTGCATTTAGGAAGAACATAATAAACATTTGTATCCCCGATAGTACATACCAGATTTTTTAATTCGGCAGAGTTTTGATAAATAATTGTGGAGTGAATTATCTTTTTTTCAGTTAAGAAATATTTCAAGTACAATTGGCCCTTGACCATTGTGAAGATTAGGGGTACTGACCCCTTATGTAGTCAAAAATCTATATATGACTTTTGACTCCCCCAGAACTTAACTACTCCTAGTCTACTGTTGACTGATAGCCAAAATAATCAATGAACATATATTTTGTATGTAATATGTATTATATAGTGTATTATTACAATAAACTAGAGAAACGAAAACATGATTAAGAAAATCATAAGAAAATGTACTTATACTACTGTATTGGAAAAAAAAAAAGGTCTGTAAGTGGACCTGTGCACAGGTCAAACCCATTGCTCAAGGGTCAACTGCATACAGAAAAGTCAGAGAATAAAATAAACATCTATCTGTTTACCACGTGAACATCTTTTTTGAGCCAGACATAGGCCATGAACTGATAACTAAAATAATGTTGCCTGCTCAGTTACATTGTGAGTTATAAGTTGTTGTTGGTTGACCCGAGCTTTTAACGACTATTTACAACCTTGTTTCAAAAGAAAAATAAATTCTAAATTTCAGGCACTCTGCCTTGCAAATTTAGTTGAGTCATAATTTGGGGTTGCTTTTAAAGCCAAGGAAATATCCCTGCATACGAATATTACAAGCATCTGGATAATGTCAGTATCTATTTGAAATGATTGAACTAATTACAGAGTTCTTTGAATTTATATAGAGGTTATTTTTTTTCCCCTGGAATTTCAAAATTCTTTGTTATAAGAGAGAGAGGAGTGGATAAAGGTGCTTTAAAGATGCAGACGTGGTGCTTCTGGTACTGTTATTTGTTGTCAGCAATAATACCTTGTTACAAATCGTAAAGCTTAGACTTGCATGTTGGATTTGCTTCATGGTTGACTTTTCTCAGAGCACTTAGAAGCTGTGAGTGTGTACTAAAGGGAGCTGTAGAGTGAGAAAAGGCAAAAGGTTTGGTTAGAAGAACAGGGAGAAATACGTTCCAGTTTAGGGAGTGTGCACTCTTCAATTCACTTTGCCTTGTGTTCTACCTGAAAAGCTTAAATCCCTGCTGTCAATCTTAATTCCTGATCTTAGTCTTTGTGCCTCCCCCACTCTCTTTTTTTTTTTTTTTTGCTTTCCTTTCACCTGATTTTACTATAGAAATAAGCCTCTAAAATGGGGAGATTTTTTTTTCCAAAAATTTGAAAACTCTATCGCATATCTCTCTACATTTTCTTCCTTAAGACATAGTCGTTGTGCCTTTCTAAAAGTGATATTTTCCTACATTGTCTCACAGCTCAGGTTTGTCCTCTGAAAATGAGAACGATGATACCACCTTCACTGAATACATAGGGTATGATTAAGAAGGCCTGAGACATAACAGATGCTTCCCTAATTTACTTTTCAGTCTTCCCTGATTTCCTTTCTCTCCTTTAAGATTTTTCCTATTCCTTTTCTCTTTTCCACACTTCTGCTTCTAGTTTCTTCCTTGAGTCATCTTATTGGCATTTCCACCCTCTGTGCCAAATATCTTTGCTCCTCTGTCTTGGTTCCTTCCCAGAGAGACTGGTAGAGACCCCAGGGCTGTCCAGAGGGGTCCAGGCCAGTCCCCAAATTGAAGCATTCAGAGAGGGCCTCCCTATTCCTCTTTCACTTTCTGTCATTCTGTGGACTTCAGGGTTTCTGCAGGGGTGAGCACAAGCTTCTGTCTAAAACTGCTCCACATTTATGTTCTTACTCTCTCTGAAGATTTTAAAAACATTTTTTTTCTTCTGAAAAGATACATCTCTGCCCATTTATGCAAACACTGGATCTGTTCACTGTTAACACCTTTTTGATCATTCCTGTGTTCATATTTGCAGAATAATCTTGTTTTTGGCTTATGTTTGACCTTCATACATCCAACATGGATTGGATAATTTTCCAGTGATGCATGGCTCTGATATTGTGAAGGTGGTATTTCAATATTGATTTTTCTAGTGAATGTTTTGAAATATTATCGGTTGGAAGCTTTTAGCAGTTTATAAGTTTCCACCAAGTATTTATTTGGGGGTCTACAGTGGTTTCCTTAATGTGTCAAATGCATGAGTTATTATTTCACACAAGTCACACCAAATCTCTTACCCATTTTTGCTTCCACAAACTTCAGAGGAATCTAAAAGTGACAACGCTAGGGAAAAATAGGTAGAAACTTAGGATGGAAAGTACCACAAACCATTTTTAGGAAATGGTGTATTACTCTTAAGCATAGAAGTGAAGAGGAAGGTAAGTGGTAAAAAAAAGTATCCTAGTATAATTAGTACAGGATTGGAAGCCTGTACTATAGGAGCAGTGAGTGGTACCCTTGTAATATTACCAATTAATGCTTGCATTTTTTGGTTCTGTTTCTTTGTTCCCATTGTGTTGTCCTCTCCTAGATTATCCGAAAAAGTACTGACACATTTCTATACCTGCTTTAGGCTTTCCTATGTCTCCCTCTTTCTCTTTGCCTCTTCCCCGCTTGTCTCTCTCTCTCCCTCTCTCTCTCAAAAGTAGAAAAGCATTAAAATAAATGTAAAAACAGAGTAAAAAGCTAGGTAATCCACAAAATTGTAAATTTTTTTGAATCCATCAGGATTTAGGGGCAGCCAGCTAGCCTGAAGTCTAAGGAAAGTCATACTTTTCTAAGTAGAAACAGGATGAGATGCTTGCTTACCTAGAGAAAGCTGGATGCCATATAAATTGATAAGAAGAATTCGGCCAAAATTTTCATTAAAAGTGTTAAAAGCTGAATGTATAGTAGCCTGGGAGTGGCAGCTGCAAAAGAATACATACTCCCTTACACTTCTTCTCCACAGACCTCTCCACGTGCTCATGGGGAAGACTGGGGACAGGTCAGGTGACTGAAGAAAACCCCCTTTGTGGATCAGGCCTTGAAGGAGGTAAATAGCAACCACTTGCAAGCAAGACACGAAGCTCTTCTCTCTCTATCCCTATGAGGGAACAAAAGCCTTAAGCTCCTGGGGGAAGAGTAGCAAAACTTGTAGCCTCAGGGCACAGTTGAAATCTATTGCAGTTGGGGCACTGGAACAGTAAAAATCCCTCCACCTCTGGAGGAGGGGCAGGAAAAATATTCTCCACTTGGACTTTTAGAGCCCCCTTGTTCTCGGGGGAAGAACAAGGTCACTGTGAAGACCCTTCTCCCAAATATACAAATCCTGCCTAAGTCTGAGGCTGAACTAGAACAAGAGAATGTCTTCTTACACACAGAGACACACACATGCACACGCATACAAACACTAGATTCACAAACATTGAGTAACAACGGACAGTAGTCTACTGCGGGGAAAGGGGAAGAACGTGGAGAAAGACACTCTCTGGTGCAGATGAAAAGGAAAGATCTAAATCTGAAGGTACAGCAGATATTGAGAAAAATTATCTGACAAAGCAGCCCTACCTTAAGCACAAGGTAACATTGAAGCCACTTGAAGCCTATCATGTGCAGAGGGTAACCATAGTAACAATAAAATCCATACCCAGTCTCATCTCCTGTGCAGACTGAATCATCTCCCCACACTTAAGGCTAGCAAAAAGAGATATGTTCATTTCCAGGCATAAATAGTATATTTACTTCAGTCTCTACTGTTCTACACAGGATGTCTGACTTTCATCCAGTAATTACTGAGACACACATAGAAGCCAGGAAAAGCAAAGAAACAAAGCAATCAATAGAACCAGACTCAGATTTGACCCAGATGTTAGAACATCGGAGAATTTAAAATAACTGTCATCATTAAATGATGACATCATTAAATGTAAGACTCATGGTAATCACAAAGCAAAACCTATAGTAGATCTACAAAAGATAATGAGAAAATAATCTAAGTATAGCAGTAGAGAAAGTTATCAAACCACAAAGGAAGCAAGCAAGACAAGAAGGAACAGAGGATACAAACAGCCAGAAAACAATTAACAAAATGACAATAAATACATACCTTTTCATAATTACTTTAAATGTAAGTGGACTAAATTCTTCAATAAAAAGACATTTTGGGTAACTGACTGAATGAAAAAGCAAGACCCAGCTATATGTTGTCTACAAGAGACACAGTTCAGTATAAGAATACACACAGTCTGAAAGTGAAGGGATGGAAAATGAAATTCCATGCAAATGGAAACCAAAAGAAATCTAGGGTAGGTATACTTACATCAGACAGAATAGACTTTAAAACAAAGACTGAAATAAGAGACAAAGAAGAGCATGATGTAATGATAAAAAGGGCCAATCCAACAAGAAGATATAAAGCATTTGTAAATATTTACGCACCTAACATAGGAGGAGCTAAATATGAAGCGAATATTAACAGACCTAATGGGAAATAGGCAGCAGTGCAATAACGGGAATTTAATAATATCCCACTTACATCAATGGGTAAATCATCCAGACATAAAATTAAATATATATCAGCTAAAATTTTTCTGAAGTTTTTATTTAAATTATAGTTAGTTAACATACACTGTTACATTAGTTTCAGGTGATGTAGGTTCAGGTCTTGATCTCACAGTTCATGGCTCTACGCCGACAGTGCAGAGTCTGCTTGGAATTCTCTCTCCTCTCTCTGCCCTACCCCACTCATGTTCTCTGTCTCTCTCAAAATAAATAAATAAACTCAAAAAAAAAAAAAGAAAATACCAGCTTTAAATGCCACATTAGACCAGATAGATTTATCAGATATATACAGAACATTTCATCCCAAAGTGGCAAAATACACTTTGCAAGTGCACATGGGACATTCTCCAGGATAGATCATATGTTAGGCCACAAAACTAGTCTTAGTAAGTTTGAGAAGGTTGAAATTATATGAAGTTTCTTTTACAACTATAGTGGAATGAAACCTAGTTATCAGTTTGAAGAAGAGAACTGGAAAATTTGCAAACATGTAGAGATTAAACAACATGCTACTGAACAACCAGTGAATCAATGAAAAAAATCAAAGAATAACTTAAAAAATACCGTGAGAGAAATGAAAATGGAAATACAGCTTACCAAAATTTATGGGTTCCAAAAAAATCAGTTCTAAGAGGAAAGTTCATAGTGATAGGTGCCTATCTCAGGAAGCAAAAATGTTCTCAGATGATCAACCTAACTTTATATCTCAGGGAACTAGAAAGAAGAAAAAATAAAACCCAAAGTCAGTAGAAGGAAGAAAATAACAAGGATTAGAGACAAAATAAATGAGAGACTAAGAAAATGATAGGAAAAAAAATCAATGAAACTAAGAGCTAGTTCTTTGAATGAATAAACGAAACTGAGCTTTAGCTACACACACCAGGAAAAAAAGAGAGGATGCAAGTAAATAAAATCAGAAAGGAAAGAGATGTTTTAACTGATGCCACAGAAATATAAAAGATTATAAGAGAGTACTGTGAAAGACTGTGATTATAAGATTAAAAGATTATAAGAGAGTACTGTGTCCTTCAAAGACTGAATCACGAAGAAATAGAAAGTCTCTGTTTATGACCAACAGACACATGGAAAGATGCTTAACATCATTAATTAGGGAAATACAAATCAAAGCTATCATGAGATGATACCTTATCCCTATAAGAATGGCTAAATCATAAACAAGAAATAACAAGTATTGGTGAGGATGTGGAGAAAAAGGAATTCTTGTGCACTCTTGGTTGGAATGCAAATTGGTGCAGCCACTGTGAAAAACAGTATGGAGATTCCTCAAAAAATTAAAAATATAATTATCATATGCTCCAGTAATTCCACTGCTGAATATTTATTTGAAGAAAATGAAAACATAGATTTAATGCAATCCCTATCAGAGTACCAACAGTATTTTTCACAGAACTAGAACAAACAATTCTAAAATTTGTGTATACCACAAAAGACCCCTAATAGCAACACAATCTTGAAAAAAGAAAAGCTAGAAGTATCACATTTCCAGATTTTAAGTTATACTACCAAGCTGTAGTAAAACAGTATGGTACTGGCACAAAAATAGACACATAGGTCAATGGAACAGGATAGAAAGCTCAGAAATAAACTCATGATTGTATGGTCAATTAATCTTCAACAAAATAAATAAGAATATGTAATGGGAAAAAGACATTCTCAACATACGGTGTTGGAAAACTGGACAGCTACATGCAAAAGAATTTAACTGGACCACTTTCTTACACAATACACAAAGATAACCTCTAAATGGATTAAGGACCTAGATATGAGACCTGAAACCATAAAAATCATAGAAGACAACATAGACCATAATTTCATTGATATAGGCAATAGCAGTATTTTTCTACTTACGTATCCTGAAGCAAGCGAAACAAACAAAATTAAACTATTATGACTACATCAAAACAAAAAGTTTCTGTACAGCAAAGGAAACAATCAACAAAACTAAAATGTGACTTAAGAATGAAAGATATTTGCAGATGGCATTCTGATAAAGGGTTAAGTATCAAAAATATGAACTTCTAAAACTCAACATCCAAAGAAACAAATAATATAATTACAAATGGGTAGAAGACATGAACAGCCATTTCTTTAAAGAAGACATACGGATAGCCAACAGACACATGTAAAGATGTCCAACATCACTTATCATCAGGAAAATGCAAATCAAAACTACAGTGAAATATCACCTCATACCTGTCATAATGCCTAAAATCAACAACACAAGAAACAACAGGTGTTGGGTAGGATGTGGAGAAAAAATAACCCTGTTGGTAGGAATGCAGACTGGTGCAGCCAGTGTGGAATACAGTATGGAAGTTCCTCAAAACATTAAAAATAGAATTACCATATGATCCAGTAATGACTACTGAGTATTTACCAAAAAAATTCAAAAATGCTAATTCAAAGGAATACATGTACCCCTGTGTTCATTGCAGCATTATTTTTAATAGCCAAGGTATAGAAGCAACCCAGGTGTCCACTGATAGATGAATGGACAAAGAAGGTAGGTGTGTGTGTGTGCGTGTGTGTGTACAGATATACATACATACATACACAAACACACAATGGAATATTATTCAGCCATAAAGAAGAATTAAATCTTGCCATTTACAATGACATGGATAGGGCTAGAGAGTATAATACAAAGTGAAATAAGTCAGTAAGAGACAAATACTATATAACTTCACTCATATGTGGAACTTGAGAAACAAAACAAATGAGCAGAGTAAAAAAAGAGAACAGGAAAACTTAACTATAGAAAACAAACTAATGGTTACCAGAGTGGAGGTGGGGAGGGGGATGGGCGAAATAGGTGATGAGGATTAAAGAGTACAGTTAGCATGATGAGTACTGAATAATGTATAGAGTTGTTGAATCACTATATTGTACAACTGAAACTAAAATAATACCGTATGTTAACTACACTGGAATTAAAGTTGAAGATACACATTAAGTAGTTAGTTGTAGTAAGAACTGAAGATATAAACTAGTATTAAAACTTTCAGAACCTTTAAGTTTTCTCTCATGTAGTAAGTCTGTGCTTTGATTTTCATTTTTTCTCATTTTCCAGCTTTATTAAGATAGTTGACATAAAACATTGTATGAATGTAAAGTGTACAACATAATGACTTGCTATATGTATATACTGCAAAATGTTTCAGTAAGTATTAACACTGCTTTGATTTTCTTAGAATCATTTTAATGTCTAGAAACACTCAAATTTATTCTGAGTCTTTACAGTCCAATTTTACATCTTAAACTTGTCCTTTTTATTGAAAGCTACCCTCTATGGCTGTACAATTCAATTTTTTCCCTCTGCTACTCCTTGGAGGATAGTTGAGTTAATAGTATGTTCTTCATAACATAGACTTGAAGTCCTGGTGGTAAAAATCACAGGGTAGCAAGTAAACTATGACATGCATATGGTTCCATTGCAAATTATGTTCCTATAGAAAATAATGATATTTTTCTGTTCTTGTGAAATGGAAAGTCTAAAATGATGAGCTGTTTGGTCCCAGAAACCATTGTTACACTGAATACATCTTATAACTACACTTATTAAGCTAGAGAAAAATAATGGCATAAATCATAAGGGTTTATAAGGAAATGGTCATAAAGATTACTTATTATCTAGGACCTATAATTTAGAAAGTAGTATTCATATATGAGACTATGGCAGTTAGGTAAGAATAAAGGAAGATTCCTGCCTGAAGCCATATCCGTTATGTAACAAAATTCATTAAGAGATGGCTGATTGTATATTTTTATAATTCTGTAGTGTTTTAAAAGATGGGGACAAAGATTGTATTGTACATTTTAACATGGCCATAACAGCTTTTCTAGTGTATGAGAGTTATTAGCTTTCCTCTTCCTGTGCTCACTGAAATTGATCTGTTCCAGTTTCAGTCTCATTGGAAAATAAAATATACCTCTGAACTTGTTTTGAATTTCTTACATTAGTGAGATATAAAGTGGTACCGAGATTATCCAGTTATGTCCATTGAGTCCAGTTTTATAGAGAGACTTAGCACAACATGGCAGCATTTTGGGCCCAGGTTTATAATCAGTAGAATTGTATTTTGCATAGTGTCATAGCTTGCTTTCATCAACAGTTGAAGAAATGCAGTTTGGAATGGAAATTGATCAAAGGAGAATATTGGATATTAGAGGAAAAGCAGCATATTCTTCAGCAGGGGAAACGTTAGGTAAATTATAAGCAGAAAAAAAAAGAAGATCCAGTGTTAAAATATAGCAAAGATCATGAGCACATTTCTAATACCATTCTCCAATAAGAGGAGCAAGGACACCTTGGAGAAATGGCTGATTCTGACTTGGTGAGAAAACATAGGATGAGCCTGGAGTGTTTTGTAGTGGCAGAGAGTAAGGAGTTGTACCCCAATCTCCCAATCCCCACAAAGCAAACAAACAAATTGATAATTGATGGGGATTTGTCAGAAGGGCACAAGAGCCTACTCAGAGAGTTCCCAATGGATAAAGATGTAATGATTTGAGGGGAAAAATAAAGTAATATTGGATCATAGCCCAAGTTAAATAAATATTCATGATTGCATATTGATATAAGTAAGCAGTTGAATAAACTAATCATGGAAGAGAAGAGACACATATTCCATCCTGAAGAATTCCAAATAATTTATGTACTCTGTCCTAAAGGAGAGAGGATGTACCCTCTCATTCAAGTGTGGGCTGATCATGAAGCATCTCTCCGAAAACTATGGTGTGGAAAAGGGAACATGGGGAAAAGAGTAACTTAACACTGAGGAAACCTGGCAAACACTACTTGAGTCAGGTGATCAAGGTTAACATCAGCAGTAATAAGTTATACTGATAGCACTTAGCCTTGATATGATATAATATGATATGAAAATGGCCCTTTATCTCTGTGTTAAACCCACAAACCGAGTCTAATCGTGAGAAAACATCAGAAAAATTCTAGTAGAGGAGCACCCTACAATATTTCTGTCCAGTAATCCTTTAAACCGTCTGTGGCATCAAAACTAAAGAAAAGTCTGAGTAACTGTCACAGCCAAGTAGAGGCTAACAGAACATGAAAAGTTATGATATGATAACATGGTATCCCTAATGGGCTGCTGGAACAGAATAAGCTCACTAGGTTAAAAAGGGAAGGAAATCTGAATAAACTTTGCACTTTAGTTCATAATAGTGTATCCATATTGGTTCATGACCAACTAGGGTAAGGTGTTGATAACAGGAAATGAGAACATTTTCAAGCCCAGCACACATAGCCCTTGTTATAGAGTATCCTCACTGCAGCCTACAAGGCACCAGATGAACTGGCCTTCTCTCTTCAGTTCTCTGTCTGAGGACTTCCCTTTTTGGCACTGTTCCAGCTATATTGCCTGTTGGTCTTCCTTGAACATGTCAAGGTTGTTCCTGGTATAGAGCCTTTCATTAGCCAGTTCCTTCTGGATCTTCACATGTACTATTCATTTCATTCTGGTCTTTTGGTAATATTACCTTGTTATAAAGGCCTTTCCTGACCATCCTACTTAAAATCATATCACCTCCAGTTTACAACCACAAAATCTATTTTTTTTCATAATTCCCAGTATTTCCTGAAATTATTTATTTCTTAATTTCACATGGACAAGATTCTTTATGTGTATGGAGACAGCATATTCAGCCTTTAAAAGAAAGCAATTTCTCCTCTGCTCATACCTTTACCAAAATAACAACAACAACAAAAACAACAACGACAAACTCCATTTTCTTCTGCCACATCTTTCATGTCTTCTTTTCTTATTTAATTAATGATAAAACTATCTCCTGGCGATGTATGGTGAAATAGATTGAGAGCTTAAGAAGTCTATTTACAACCCATCTTCTTTAAGATGAACATAAGGCAAGTCAAAATAGGCATTTTCTGTCCCACCATCTATACAGTTTCTTCCTAGATACCTGAATATCAGATTCTGAATTTTAAAGTTAGGATTTGTGAACATTCTTATTTGAGTATATAGGGACAAGACTTTACACTGCTAGTTGTCGCTTGAATTTTTGCATGAGTTCTTTCCATTTATTGTTTTCATTGACAGGGTACTGATATGGTAAAGTTCTGGTGAGGAAGAACACAACGGTATAATTTGGAGCTGTGGAATAATGCTTACAGAGATCTACTAGGGTGCTCTAGTGGGCAACCTCAATATTCTGAGAAGATTTGGTGTGTCTTATTCAGCAGTTCCATCTCGAGCTCTTGTTGTATGCCAGGTAACCTGTTCTAGATGCTGTGTACATGCCATGAAGAAAGCAAAGCCCATAGACTTCTACTACTGTTCCCCAGTAGTTTTGCACCTTGATATTAATTGTTCTGTTGTACACACTTTGTTCAATAGAGCAATGAACTGCTAAGCTCTTTGCTAGTGGAACTGTATCCAGATATTTCTTTGGTTGTTCTTTATTCCCTGTTCTCGCTGTTGCTTTATAGCTTTTTGCCAGTTCTGACTCTTCCTTTGAAACCTAAATTGCCCTTTTAATTCCTTCATATCCCTAAGTCCACTTGTATTTTACCATGTTAATGAAAATATTATTATCACTGTTTTCAATAAAAACATTAGAAACGTGTGGTTTTTTTTTCTGTCTTTGGCAGATAAAAAAATTGGTTATTATATTAATATATAACTTAGAAAAATGTGAGTACTTAGTACACTTATCACTAACTTTTATTTTATTTTTTTAAATGCTTATTATTTTATTTTGAGAGAGAGAGCACACACAGGGGAGGGACAAGGAGAGAGAAAGGAAGACACAAAATCCGAAGCAGGCTCAGGCCCCACACGGAGTCTGAACTCAGAAACTGTGAGATCATGACCTTAGCCGAAGTTGGATGCTCAAACAGCTGAGCCACCCAGGTGCCCCACTAACTTTTATTTTTGAGGGCAGTCTGAAATGAGTCCCCATATAAATGAGTCCCTATTAATTGGTTTTCATCAGAGTTTATAGCATTTTAAGCCTGATCTTCAATTTGTTTGTATATGATTCCTGCCTGTAAAACCAAAAGCACTGAGTATATTCAACATGTGAAACATGACTGGATTTTAAAACTCTAGAAACTGAGTAGCTCTCTCTTTAATTTGCTGTCCTCTGTATCAGATAAAATTGATGGGATTTGCAGTTACAGAAAGTTTTACACCAATATAGTTGATAATTGATTAAAAAACCAAACTTGTCCTTTTCCAGTAACAATATAGATAGTAGATTTCCTCATTCTCGACTGTTATTTAGATTCTTTTTTTTTTTCCTGGAGTAGTGTTCTTCACCTCGTCAGTATTTGATTTTGACTTTAAAATTAATGATTTTAATTGCTTTTGACAGTTATTATAAAATACTACATACTCCATGTAAATTTCCTGATATTCTTTGAGGGTACATACTGAAGAGTTGTTTATTTTAGGTATCAGAAGAAATGGCCCTAATTTGAAATGCCCATCAAAATTATAACTGTAACCAATTTCTCAAATTATATTTCTGAGACATACTTATATGTGAAATAATATGTACAAAGTCACATTTTTGAAATGGCAAAGTATTGGAAAGAAATCTATAAGTATATAGAATAATAGGGGATACTTAATGATGCACATCTGTAGTGGAATAATGTGCTGGGGTTAAAAAATAGAGGGGGCTTGCTATGGATTGCTATGGAGGAAAGAAAGGTGCAGAACACTCATGCTAGTTTTTATATAAGAAGTGGGAGTGATGTATGCTGATTCTTATTTGCTTATTTTGCCTAAAGAAATCCTGGACAGATATCCAAAAAGCAAATAAATGTGATAGCTTGTGATTATTATGTGGGGGAAAGAAGGACAGTTGGAGGCAGAGATGGATAGGAAATATTTCTCACTGTATGCTTTTGTACATTTTTAAATTTTTAAATAGACTTTATTTTTTAGAGTAGTTTTAGGTTCATAAAATAATTCAGCAGAAAGTCTAGAGACTTCGCATACACCCCCTGTCCACCTCCACCCCCAGCCTCTCCCACTACCATCCCCCACCAGGATGCTACATCTGTTACAATCGACGAACCTACGTTGACACATCAGAATCATCCCCAAATCCACAGCTTACATTACGGTTTACTGTTGGTGTTTTATATCCCGTGGGTTTGGACAAATGTGTATTAACATGTCTTCATCATTATGGTATCATCCCGAGTATTTCCATCGCCCTGAATATCCTCCTGTGCTCCACCTCTTCATAGCTCCTTTGCCAGCCCAGTCTCTAACACTGATTGATCTTTGTACTGTCTCTGTAGCTTTGCCTTTTCCAGAATGTCATATAGTTGGAATCATACAATATTTGACCTTTTCCAGTTGGCTTCTTTCATGTGTTAACATGCATTTAAGGTTCTTGTTTCCATGGCTCGATAGCTCCTTTCCATTTAGCACTGAATGCATTCCATATGCACCATGGTTTGTTTATCCGTTCACCTACTTTCTTCCAAGTTTAGGCAACTATAAATAAAGGTGCCATAAACATCCTTGTGCAAATTTTTGTGTGGACATAGTTATCAATTCATTTGGGTAAATGCCAAAGAGTTTGATTGCTGAACCATACGGTGAGACTATGGTTAGTATTGTAAGAAGCTGCTAAACTGTCTTCCACAGTGTACCATTTTCCATTCTCACCAAAAATGAATGAGATTACTGTTGCACCACATTCTTGTCAGATTTCGATGGTGTCAGCATTTCAGATTTTGAGTATTCTAATAGGCGTATGTTAGTATTTGGTTTTAATCTGCATTTCTTTGATGACATTTAACGTGAAACATCTTTTCAATGTTTATTGGCCATCTATGTATCTTGTTTCGTGAGATGTCTCTTAAGGTCTTTGTGCCATTTTTAAATCATGTTGTTAGTGTTCTTACTGTTGAGTTTTGAGAGTTCTTTGTATTTTTGGGATAACAGTCATTTATCAGATGTGTCCTTTGCAAATATTTTTCTCCCAGTCTGTGGCTTCTCTTTTTGTTTTCGTGACTGTCTTTCACAGAACACAATTTTAAAATTTTAATGAAATCTAGGCTTATCAGTTATTTCTTTCGTTGATCTTGCTTTTGGTGTTATACCTAAAAAGTGATCGCCATACTCAAAGTCATCTGGATTTTTTCTTTTTTCTTTTTTTGTTTTAACGTTTATTTTCTTTGAGAGACAGAGAGACAGAAATGTGAGCAGGAGAAGGGCAGAGAGAAAGGCAGACCCAGAATCTGAAGCAGGCTCCAGGCTCTGAGCCATCAGCACAGAGCCCGATGTGGGGCTCGAACTCACAGACCATGAGATCATGACCTGAGCTGAAGTCGGCCGCTTAACCAACTGAGCCACCCAGGCACCCCTGGATTTTTTCTTATGATATCTTCTAGGAGTTCTATGGTTTTGCATTTTACATTCAGGTCTATGATTCATTTTGAGTTAATTTTTATGAAGGATGTGAGGCTCTGCCTGCCTGCCTCCCTCCCTCCCTCCCTCCCTCCCTCCCTCCCTCCCTTCCTTCCTTCCTTCCTTCCTTCCTTCCTTCCTTCCTTCCTTCTTTCCTTCCTTCCTTCCCTCCCTCCTTCCCTACTTCCTTCCTTCCTTTCTTCCTTCCCCATGTGGATGACTAGTTCCTTCACCATCTGTTGAGAGATTATCTTTGTTCCATTTTATTGGCTTTGCTCCTTTGTGAAAGATTAGTTGAGTGTATTTATGTGGGTCTATTTTCAGACTCTCTTTTCTATTCCATTGATCTATTATTTCACCCATACCATACTGTTGGTTACTGTAGCTTTATAATAAGTCGTGAAGTTGAGTAGGTGTTAGTTCGCTGACTTTATTCTTCTCCTTCAATGTTATGTTAACTCTTCTGGGTCTTTTGCCTCTTCATATGAACTGTAGAACCAATATTAATATCCACAAAATAACTTATTAGAATTTTGATTGGGATTTTGTTGAATCTGTAGATCAAATTGAGAAGAACTGACATTTTGATAATACTGAGTCTTCCTGTCCAAGGTCATGGAATATCTCCATGTATTTAGTTCTTCTTCGGTTTCTTTCATGAGAGTTTTATAGTTTTCCTCATATAGGTCTTGTACTCATTTTGTTACATTTATACCTAAGTGTTTCATTTTAGGGGGTGCTAGCCTAAATAGTATTGTGTTTTTAATTTCAGCTGGTAAATAGGCAAATGATTGATTTCTGTGTATTAACCTTGCATCCTGCAACCTTCCTATAATTACTTATTAATTCCAGCAGTTTTTTTGTTGATTCTTTTGTATTTTCTTTTTTTTTTAATGTTTATTTATTTTTGAGAAACATAGAGACAGAGTATGAGCAGGGGAAGGGCAGAGAGAGAGGGAAACACAGAATCTGAAGCAGGCTCCAGGCTCTGAGCTGCCAGCACAGAGCCCAACGCGGGGCTCGAACTCACAGACTGTGAGATCATGACCTGAGCCGAAGTTGGCCGCTTAACCAACTGAGCCACCCAGGGCCCCACTTTTGTATTTTCTACATAGACAATCATGTCATTTCAAACAAAGATAATTTTATTTCTTCCTTCCCAAGCTTTATACCTTGTATTTCCTTATTTTATTAGCTAGGATTTCCTTTATAGTGTTGAAAAGGAGTGGTGAGTGAGGACCTCTTTGCTTTGTACCTTATATTTTGAAAAAGTTTCTAGTTTCTAACCATTAAGTATGATATTAACTGTAGGTTTTTTGTACATGTGCTTTATCCAGTTGAGGAAGCTTTCTTCTATTCCTAGTCTGCTTAGAGTTTTCATTGTGAATGGATGTTGCATTTTGTCATATGCTTTTTCTGCATCTATTATATCAATATGATTATATTGATATGATATATCATGTAAATTTTCTTGATTTTTGAGTGTTGAATGAGTCTTGCATACCTACTGCTTAGCACACTTGGTCATGGTGTATAGTTTCTTTTATACATTGCTGGATTTGATTTGCTGATATATTGAGGTTTTCCTATTGATGTTCATGAGCACTGTATACTTTTTAATAGTCTTTGGTTTTTTTGAACCATGTCACTATATTGCCTATTAAAAATGAAAAGTTTTTTTTTCTTTTTTAAAGATGCCTTGGTCATTTGGGAAATTACATGTATACCACTATTAAAAATTTGCTTTGAATATTTACTCAGTGTCTTTGTGAGCAAAGAAGTGACGTTTGGGCATATGGACTGGGGTTCCCTTTTTGAGGTTTTTGATTGGTGGCCATCTTTTCTTCTCTGGAAACCAGCTGTTCATTTCTCTTAGAACAGAAACCTCAGCCATAGGAAACCTAATGGATGCATTAGATACACAAGAAAACAAAGAGATGAGCTAAATACACAATCTGTGCTTTCTAAGAGTTGACATTATTTCTGTGTAAAATGGGAATATAGGTAATGTTTTTTGTTTTTATTTTCTTAGGCCCAAGGTGAAGGCCTCTTCACAGAAACACAGAAGTTTTTTTAAAAAAGGTTTTTTATTTTGCCATTTTACATGAGTCAGTCTTTCCACAGATATGTAAAAAGACAACAGAATTGCCACCTGAAAATATATAACTTTCTCTCTAAATATTGTTTTATAAGAACTAATGAAGCTGCTGAAGACTTGCCGCATTCCCATCTAGAGGAATCAAGTGTACATTGAATGGTTTGAATGGAAGTGTCATTGGTGAGAGAGGGTCTCATTTTGCTTTCTGGATAGACACTGACCATTAGTATATTTGAAATAATATTAACCACCTGCATCTCAGTTGGAATTATCATGGTGAGAGTTTAATTTCTGTTGATAGAGGGTTTATTATTGAATGTTATGATGGAAATTTAAGAAGCTAATTAATGATCTGGATTTATATGAGGTATATGCTGGATTTTATTCTACTTCTTTCTTCTATACCTACCATTTTTCAAGATTTTTATTGGCAGTGGTTCTCTCTTTTTGCTAGTTGGAAACTTTCACATTATTCAGAAAGGAACAATCCTGGTAAGGAAATTGGAGACAGAAGTAGATCTTGGAATGTACCAAGAGTCTGGTATTGATTGCCCATTTTTTTATGCTAATAAGAAAACATTAGTTCCTTTGGGGAATTTCTTAACTGTTTTATCATAAAAGCAGCTATTGCTGTTTTTTAAGCGTGGATTTGCTGTTTATTAAGCGTGATGTGTCTGTATTAGTTCCATGGTATTGACTATCATTTCGCCTTCAGAATTCAATTTTTAAAATGTCACTTTTATTTTTCTTTCTGTCAACTGAGAGAGTAGAGCTCAAGCCAGGAGAGGAAAAAAACAAATATTTGAGGGTGTGACTATTATAAGCAGATGACAGGTAGAAGTGAAAATATCCACCTCTAGATAAAGTGAGAGTGTTCTTGCCAGATTTCTGTGTGCCAGAAAAATGGGGATGATGATTTCCCTGAGGTGTTGCTCTGAGGTTTTGAAATAACTAGGTTAAATGCCAAACTCATTATTCACAGAGTCTACTAAGATTTTTGCAATTAGGGATTTACAGACTGAAGTATTCTTTTTTTTTTTTTTTTTATTTTGATAGGGGATGGAATAGGAGAGGCAGTGCTTTGATATCTATCACGGCAATCACGATGTCGAATTTCAAGGAAATCCAATAAAATTGTAAAATGCTGTAAATCGAATAAACAATTGGGGAAAAGTAGAAAAATTGTCCTGAGATCACTGTAGGGGAAAGAGACACTGCAAAGATTATCAGAGGGAATACAGAGGAAGGAAATAATTAGAAAACATAGAATTCAAAAGACTTGTCTCCCTATTACATCTCCTAGCTTTATTCAGTGATTGAAAATTCTGGAATGTTCAGTAGCATCTCTTAGCTCAGTATCTTACCAAGATCTTTCTATTTTCACAAGATGAAATGTAATCCCTCTGCCTTCTTAGGATGGCAGGCATGTGATGAAGGGTGGGAGAGGAATTCAGGGACCCCGTGAGCTTGTTTTTGCTTGATGCACAGTGGATTAGATGCCTGAGGTGTCAGCAAATATCAGAGATTTTTATTTCCAGAGGGTTGGAAATTTTACCTAGCTGCTCTCTTCTGCATACACAAGGAGTAATTGGATGATTATCACTGAGTCAGTAAGGTTTTTGGTGTCACATAACCTCAACGAAACAAATGCGATTGCTTGGGTCTCCATGTACTCCGCAGATGGAAACTTTCTGTAACCAGGAGGTATGTGAACTCCCTGCGTGCTCGCCTGGAGCCTCTGACCTTCTTGTAAAAAGCCCTTTCTGTATGCTCCAGGTGGTGGCGGCAGGGCGAATGGCACTTATGTAATCACAGTTTCTTTTTCAGTCAGGTTGCCTCTATGCAGAGAGCTAGGATAGATTTCTTCTTGGCAGGAATAAGCAAAGAAAAATCTCTACAGATTTTTTTTTTAAAAAAGGGAAACGTTATGAAAAAAAGATCTCAAAGACTCTGAAATTGGAGAATAGGTATATTTTCCTAAGTAATTGGTGTGGAGTGTTGGGGTCATTTCTTGGATCCAACCTTAGTGAGTAATGGAGGCCTTTTTGTATTGACTTTACATTTTTAAAAGGCATCTTGACATATGAGGGGGCATGACTAGCCCAGGAGTGGGCAGGCCTGCTGGTTCAGTTCCGAGATCTGAAGGTCCTCTGTAACCCCCACATCCCTTTCATTTTAGGCTTGTTATTGTAATTAGGGGTAGCCTGAGGACTCAGGGAGCTCCACCTACTAAAATTAAGAAAATACTTTCTTTTAAACAAATGACGTCACTTAAATAGCTGGTTTTACAACTCAAAGTATATTTTAATTACAAATCGCTGTCAACATTTGTGTTTTCTAATGATGATTTTAGGGTTATGTTTAACTGGCCATGACGAAAACAGTTCTGTAAACAAAACCAAAGGGAAACTATGCTTGCAGCGGAAGGGTAGACTTGGGTCTCAGGGATGTGGGTCCTCGCCTGCTTTTTTTGGTACTTCTTACCCCTCATATCTTTGCGTGTGTGTGTGTGTGTGTGTGTGTATGCTAAAACTAAAATTTACCTCCATGTGCCCTTGCACAGTGTCGCCATGATGCTTCCTTCACTTTCTTGGACTTCGGCTCATTTTAGGGTGGTTTTTTAAAAAAGTTTATTTATTTATTTTGAGAGAGAGAGAGAGAGCAAAAGCATGAATGGGGGAGGAGCAGAGAGACAGGGGGAGAGAGAGAATCCCAGGTAGGCTCCTCACTGTCAGCACAGAACCAGATGTGGGGCTTGAACTCACAAACCCTGAGATTGTGATCTGAACCGAATCCAAGAGTCAGATATTTAACTGACTGAGCTACCCAGGCACCCAAGGGTGATTTTAACAGACTGAACACACAAGACTCAGTGTCTCTTAAGATAAAACAGTTGATTTAAATATCTATATCTATATCTATATGCGTGTGTGTGTATATATATATATATAGAGAGAGAGAGAGAGAGGAGGGAGAGAGAGGGAGAAGAAGGGATATATTGTGAGAGAGAGAAGAAGGGATGCACTCTGAGGGGGCGAACTAAGTCCAGTGTTAGATCTTTGATGTTAATACAAGCGGTCAGTTCCTCCTCAGGCCAGCTGCCCCACACAGGTCCTAGAGAGGTCAGGTGAGATGTGGACATCCAGGGGTGGGCAGGTAACTGCAAACAGCTGGACAGACTATTTTCTTACATGTTGGTAGCTGGCTTTGCACTTTCAGCTTGGGGTCATCCTCAAATGTATTTCATATAAGCTACAGTCTGAGTAATAGCTAGTTTAGCCCTGTGTTTATAATATAATCTGAGGAATTCAGAGCAACATTTCTGATCATCGGGCATAAATAATTCCCCTCTTCGCAACTTCACTGGAAATCTCCTGGTGCATAATTTCTGTTAGTGACATTGTCAAGGAATCTGCATCATTGGCTCCCAAACAGCTTTCGAGACTACTGAGCTTGGAATGGACCAAGGAAGTTCTTCAGTATCTCACAGTTTTGTAGATAAACTTCTAGGAGTGTAACCCAGGTCTCCTGATGTGTGGCCTGGATTGTTTCTTCTACATTTGTATTGTTTTCTCACTTGCTCTGTTGTCATGGTGTTGCTTAAAATAAAGAAGTAATACCAGGTTGGCATTTAAGTTCCAAATCTGAAAATGGGCTATATGTATTTCAAAGGCATATCCACTCTGCTTCCTCTCTGTCCATGTGCTTACTCCTATGCATCCCTAATCTTGTCCAGAGCTACTTTTATAGAATTCTGTTGTTAGCTTTAAATGTATTTGATCAGATACCCTGCAGAGGATCATGGAAGAATTTAAGAATGAGTATCATGTGCTCTAACAGAATCTTGGATAGGAAGACTTGGACACTTGGACTTAGTTCCAGGTACAGTGGCTCACTGATGGATTTGCTTCATACCTTAACCTCTCTGGATTTCTGTTGTCTTGTATAAATAGGGTGCCTTCTGATTCTGAATTTCTGACTCATAAAACCATCCAAGCCATATTGTCAATGGTCATTGCTCTTAACATCAACTTTTGAGGTAGAGAGCTTTCCAGATACTGCTCTGAGTTCTGGATTATAGAAATACACAAACTTCTCTGTATCCAGTAGTTCCTAGAAAGTAAAGCACAGCTGGTAGCATTTTTGAACTTCGCTTAAATCAGCCTATTTTTGGTCCATAAAGAAATGGAGTTAGGGGCGCCTAGGGTGGCTCAGTCGGTTCAGCAGCCGACTTCAGCTCAGGTCATGATCTCATGGTCTATGAGTTTGAGCCCTGCGTCGGGCTCTGTGGTGACAGCTCAGAGCCTGGAGCCTGGTTCAGATTCTGTGTCTCCCTCTCTCTCTGCCCTTCCCTTGCTCACGCTCTGTCTCTGTGTCTCTCAAAAATAAAATAAAATAAAATAACGTTAAAGAAAAAAATTAAAAAAATGGAATTGGATTGTAAGGCAAGCTTATCCTTGTGCTCTGTATCCCTTTACCTTTAATATTGGACAGAGAAACAAAGATCTTGTTATTAACCCTTAAGTTAGAAAACTGGACAATATTTATGAGGTAATGTGGGGAAAGCAGTATAGTTATTGAAGAACCTTTATGGTTTATAGTTCTAGGAGAATATTAAAAAGAAAAAAGAAGACTCTTGTGCTCATAGTTGTGTGTGTGTGAGAGAGAGAGAGAGAGAAAGAGAGAAAGAGCGAGCTTGAAATCTTCATGAATAGGCGAGAACCAACAAAAAGTCCTTGGGAAATTTTTATTATTATTTAAAAATTCTCTGTGAATATATTTGTATTGGAATAGTTCTAAATCCCAGACTTAGATAAACTAAAAAAATAGGACATAATATCAATAAGTAAAATTTCATCAAAGTTGATAAATAATAAGTGAGAGAGAAGAAAAGGAAATAAAAGATGAAACTAGATGGATAAAATCACAGTTGGCAGGTTATTTAACCAGCTCTCTGGCTTTGTTTCTGTATACATAGGGGGGTTAGACTAAATTTTACTTTGGATTCCCGTATAGTGAAAGATGTTTCTGACCTTGAAGGGAAGTTAGATGTTTCATCATTTTTTCTTTTTAGTTTTTGTTCTTTTCGTAAAGATGTAGTATATACAAATTGTAGAAGAAGAAGGAGAAAGAGGAGAGGAGAGGAGAGAGGAGGGGAGGGTGAGGAGAAGAAGGAGGAGGAGGAAGAGAAAAGAAAAGAAAAGAAAGAAAAATTACAGAATGGCATGGAGGAAAAAAGCCAAAATTCACTGAAATATTTCCATATAAATAACCATGATTGATTCACTGTCAGTCATTTGGTGAAGATGTTATAAAACTTCTGTGCAACCAGCATGAACTGTTTCATAACATTCAAGGTGAAGGAAACAAGTGGTCACATCTATATTTCTCCAAACTAAATTAAAACCAACTGAAATACATACTTGCCAGACTGACAGAAATTTCAGTATCACCCTCCAGCGATAGCTTCCTGTCTCCCCCACTCCACATTTACACAGTCCAAAGAGGAAATTCATTGAGATCAGCTCTCAAGCAGGAAGATCTTGGGATCCATCTGTCTCCCGCTGCTGTCCCTGCCCCCTTAGCCCTTTTGCCATATTGAGCACTAAGCCCCACTTGGCTGCCCAGCAGTGCTGGTCTGTTTTACTGTGAAGCCTCATGAACTTAAGCTCCCAGTGAAGACATGTGACCCTTTGAAGAAGGGCACCCCTGCAGTTTAGTGCTTCTTCCATTTTATGTGTCACATAGAATTTCACTGATGACATGTGCCATCATTTATTTAGCCATTAATCTAATGGTAAACATTGAGGTCCCTTTTGGCATTTGTTATAATTACTTCATGATGAATGCTGTCTTCAGTTGGCTTTTTAGACAATGCCCAGGAGTCATGTTGCTGTGTCAAAAGGTGTACCTGTTTAATTTTCACCCATATTGGAAATTTGTGTTCCCGAATAGTTGCACCAATTTATTTTCCCAGTGAGAGAACATGAGAATGCCCTGCTTTGTCACACTTGCTGGTGATCTCTGTGAAAGGAGAGAGTCATTCTGGCTACCACAGTCTCTGAAGAGGAACATATGGCGACACACACAGGCAAAATTATCTCTGAAGAACTTGAGTTCCTTTGTGTGTTTGGGATCCATCTGCTAGGGATTTATTGTTTTTATTTAAAAAATTGTTTTGAATTGGTCATATTAACCCATTTGCATTCAAAGGACAGACTATCTCCTGTTCTGTCACCATATTTGAAGAAGGGGCTGGATTTCTGTCCACCTGCTGAGCATTTTTGGCCCTTTTATTGTTTTTCTGTACACATATGATTTACCCAGTTGAATACATTTAAATTTAGAAACTCCCAAGTTGAAATATCCTAAAGCAAAACCCTAAAACCAAGTCGTTAGCTGAAAACTCAACAGACCACTAAAGCAGTTGAAGCTGTCTTTGTTGGCTCCCTTTTTCTGTGGTTTCCTGATGGTTGGGTTGGGTTAGGTTAGGTTAGCCAGTACTAATTACTGAGTCTGTCTTTTTTGTTTTTGTGAAGGTAACCAATTATTTTCTACCCTTTGTTCTTTAGCCATATTTACTTGCCATTCCAAGTTTTTCATGTTTCCCATTTATTTTACCCTTCTTCTTTGGAAATTTTCTTATATTCTATGCTTGTGATTAATTTGAAGGGTCTCTTAAATATTACAAAGGCCCATGTTAAAATCTTGTCAGCAGTAAGGCCATATGGTTTCCTAGATATTCTGCAGACTAGAGAAAACCTTATTCTGATACTTCGAATCAAACTCTAAGGAATTAAACATATGGTATAAAGATGCTACACACATAGTTTTAAATATTAGAGCCATAGCAAGCAGAGTGGCAGGTGAGCTCATCTCCAAGGCTGGCCTTGGAGAGGTGGATGCAGCTTTTGGCTATGTCTCATCATGCTAGTATGGAGTGTGCCTGCCCTTAGACAAGCCGTTTTATACTGGACTTTCCTGCCTCGCAGGTAAAATGAGGTGTAAGCTTCCATCATTCCATAACCTCTCATTTTAAAGCAGAGAGAGAGAGAGAGAGGGAGAGAGAGAGGCAGGCAGAGGCAGTGGCAGTGAAAATGGAGCCCCCAGTTCAGCAAGAAGTACTCCCTCAGGGGTCTGAATGAACACAATATATACACAGAAGCTTCCCAGAGGAATAAGACAGACTAGAAAAAGTGAAGGAAAAAAAAAAAAAAACACCACACTACAGAATATCTAGAAATGCTGGGTAAAATACACAGTTATATGTTTTAATGAATAGCAGGGCTAACCAGACAGTAAAGACGATTTCAGGGACCAAAATTGAAGAAGGAACTGAAGACCTGAGCTGTCCCAGGAGAAGTGGGGGTGATAGGAGGTGGGAGTGAGAAGACGGTTTGACTTTCATCTGCTATTTGAGAGGAGAAGTTGGAAGTGAGTCACCCTTTCCTAAACACAGAATGCTCAAATAATAACCTTTAAAATTGCACACATGCGTGTCCTGACAATGCAAAGTAAAACAGCCAAATGGTGAAAAAAATGTAAAAGCTTCCGAACAAAATATTACCTACAATAGGACAATTAAGACCAAACCTGTATCCTAGGGCTGCTGTAACAAATCACTACAAACTAGATGGCTTAAAACAAACAAAAAAAATTATTATTTCATAGTTCTGGAGGCTAGAAGTCCAGAATTAAGGTGTTGGAAGGGCCATGCTCTTCTGAAGTCTCTAGGGAGCACCTTTATGTTTCTCCTAGCTTCTGTTGTTGCTGGCAATCCTTGGTGTTCCTCATTTCATAGATGCGTCACTCCAGTCTCTACCTCTGTCATCATGTGGAATTTCCCCTGTGGTCTTCTTGGTGTCTCTTCTCCTCTTTTTATTTATTTATTTATTTTTAAAAATTTTTTTAGAGAGCGAGTGCAAACTGGGGGGAGGAGAAAGGGGGAGAGAGAGAATGAGAATGAGAATCTTAAGCAGGCTCCACGCTCACTGCAGACCCTGATGTGGGGCTCGATACCATGATCCTAGGATCATGATGTGAACCGAAATTAAGAGTTGGACATTCAACTGACTGAGCCACACTCAGGTGCCTCTCTTCTCCTCTCCTTATAAGAACACGAGTCATATTAGATTAAAGGCACACCCTAATCTAATGTGACTTCATCTTAACCTAATTTCATTTGCAAGGGTATAGCAAGTAGGGTCAGACCAAAAGAAACTAAGAAAAAACAAAAAACAAAAAACTCAAAACCCCAAAAAACAAGAAAACACAGAGATTTGAACCTACTATCAGACAAAATTAAATTGAGGGTAGAAAGTAATAAATGAGGCAAATAATGACTTTTTAAAACAGAAGAATGATACCTGGCAAATGTATAAGGAGTGATAGAGTTCGAAAATCACAATTCTGTAACCCCCAGTGAAAAAAAAATTGGTTCTGAGAAGCGCTAGTAAAGGATCCTAAAGCCATTAATGTATTTTCATGGTGTCAGGGTGATAGCCCACACAATTCTTGTTAATTGAAAAGGTAGAAATGTATCTTTATAATGAAGAAATTTGGAGGCCACCACCTTAACCAAACTGAGCACCAGTAATAGTGGGACAACCTAACGTTGTATTCTTCCTGATGTGATATAATTTGAGGCACACATAATCACCTAGGAAGCAGTCTTAGAAGAATAGTTAACCTAAATCTAATTAAGCCTTTGTATCTGACTTTGAGATTTCAGCAATACACTGGCACAAGTTAAATAGCATTTTTGGAAAACAATTAGACGAATCTGAAGTGTGGGGCATTCTCAAACAATTGGCCTGGTCTATTAAAAAAAAAAACAACAAACAAATCTGTGTCATAGAAGGAAAAAGAGAAGGGGTTGGGGAAACATTTCAGAATTAGAAGACTAAGGAAGATTGACAACCAAATATCATGCATAAACCCTGTTTGGATCCTGAAACAATGAGTTTAAAAGATATTTTAAGGACAATTAAATTACATATAGATGAAATAGAAGATATTAGGAAATTATTACTTTTTTAAAGTATGGTATTGGCATGTAGTCATTTGAGATAATATTCTTATTCTGAACTTTTAACAAAATAAGGAGATGCTTAATGAAATATTTGGAGATGGAGTGTCATGAAGTTGTAATTTACTTTCACATGGTTAAGTAAAAATATGCGTGTGAAACATATGTATACACACATATGAGGTAAATATGGAAAATTGTTAATTTAAAAACCAAGATGATAAATATATGGATAATCTTTATATTTCAAGTTTTTAAAATAAAATTTTGGGAGGTGGAGTGGAAAATCATGTCGAGCTTATTCCAGATCAGCAATGATGGCTTAATATCAATGCATTTTACCATACTAGGTCTGAGACATATACAAAGATCTCTATAAATTCTAAAGGCATTTGGCATTCTGTATTCATTCATTACAATAATTCTTAGCAGGAATAGATTAACACATTCTTAATCTGCCTCAGTCGCAGCAGTTAGCATCATGCCAAAACATTAAAATGTTCCCATCAGGAACAAGACTATCACTTAACTTTATTTTGGAGGTCCTTTGTCACCAATACAGTTCAACAAGGAAGAAGCGGTGATCTACAACTTGGAAGAGACAATAAAATCATGACTATTATCAGATGATATGATGTATACCTAGAAAGCTTTATGTGATCAATTTGAAAAACATGACTGATAACAAGCACATTCACTTTAACATACAGAAATAGCTTATATAGATAAAAACAACTCCTAGTTAGAATATATGGTAGAAGAAAAGACCTTATTTGTAGTAGCATTAAAAAAAATACCTAGGACTAAATTAGGAACACAATTTCTTATTTTAAAAATTAAATTAAAAAATGTAAAATTCTTCCTAGTAGAAGATGTAAGAAATAGAAAGGCTTATGTTTTTTCTTGGATGAGAAGACTCAGCATTATAAAAGTATCCATTTTACTTAAATTAAGCTATAAATGTAGTATGTTAATTATAAAAAATACTGTTTCCAACAAAATAAGGCTTTCATAAATTATAAGGAGGCATAGCCAAGTATAGCCAGGCATAACCAAGTATAACCAGAATCATAAGGAAGAACTAGGCCCGATAGATACTAAACACTTTAAAAAACCTTCAGTATTTAAAACATTGTGTTACTGACTCATGAAGATAAAGATCAATAGATGAGAATAATGAATCCATAGACACAATACATATGGGAATTTAATGAGATACAGGTGGCATTTCAAAACAGTGAAGACAGGATTTAACTCAATAAATGATGTTGGAACAAATGGGTAGTCCTCTTAGAAAAAGTTAGGCTCTGTAGCTAATATCTTCCAGCGTGATAAATTCCAATTGGAGTAAAGATTTTAATACTAATAAATGAAACCATAAAAGCACTGGAGGTAGCCATGGAAAGATTTAAAAAATAATCTAGGTTTGGTGAAAGCCTTTCTAATTATGACTCCAAACCCAGAATCTATAAAAGAATCAACATATGTACCTACATAAAAAGAAATCATGGTACATGGCAAAAACCACTGTAAGCAGAGTCGTGGAAAAATTTAAAGAGAAAAAGTAAAGGGAAAAGCAGTGAACTCTCATGCACCCATGCCCTGATTTTAAGCATTATCAACTCATGGCTAATCTTACTTATTTCGATGATTTTTTTTAAGTTTATTTATTTTGAGGGGCGCCTGGGTGTCTCAGTTGGTTAGGTGTCCGACTTCAGCTCAGGTCATGATCTCACAGTTTGTGAGTTCAAGCCCCACATCAGGTTCTGTGCTGGCAGCTCAGAGCTGGACACTTAACTGAGCTACCCAGATGTTCCAAAGATCATTTTTCCTATCATATCATCTTATCCAAAAAATCTGCGTGTGTGTGTGTGTGTCACAGACCATTAAGAAAAACACATTAAAATACCGTTATCACAACTAAAAAATTAATAATTCTTTAATATCCATGATCATTTTTAAGGCATAGGAAAATGAATCTTCTGGTAAATAATACCCACATAAGTATAAATATGTACGTGTGTGTATATATATATGTGTGTGTGTGTGTGTGTGTGTATGTATGACACATTCTATGAATTTAGAGATGTTAGGAAAAATTAAGTTAAAAAGGAAGGACTATACTGCAGAAATTCCTGTTAAACTAAATTTAGACACCTCTCTGTTGCAGTGTCCTAAATGCTCTGAATCTGTTAATGCCTTGCAGTCAGCTGGTTATGTCACTTGATTATCCTTTTGTTAATCCTGGATCTTGCTCTGACCTGAATGAAGTCGGTTGCTTTATCCTGCCCTTAGAAATTGTTTAGGACTATGACAGATGACAATCCAGCAGTCTCTGATAAATTCTGCAAGGTGTGTATCCAAGAGACATTAGCAGGAGCCTCAAGCTTTCAAAAGAAGACTCGACACCAGATGAAATATAAAGATAGCCTGAGTGCCTCCAAAATTCCCAGTCACCAAATGAAAATCAGCTATGTTCTATGGTAATGAAAGGATTTTATGGCTCAGGAGAAAAGAGCAGTAAAAATATTTGTTAACAATTAGAGTACGTGAACCTCTTCATGAAGATATTTAAAATGCTTGTGAGACCAACTAATTGTGAGGTTGATAAAGGTCAGATTTTAATATCATAAGTTGGCGTTTTAAATGAGGGTGATTGTCTAGAGTAATATGTGCCAATTTCACCCAATTTGTTTTATTAAGAATAACTAGAGAGGTTTCTTTTGAGACCTCGAGCTAAAGACTGATTAAAATAATAGATTTTAGATTTTAAGTCACACTTAGCATTCTATGATTTGAGAGTTTACTCCCTTTTATTGCTAGAGTCGCTGAGGGACGTGCTCAGGGCCACTCAGCAGGGCCTGGACCCCAGGTCTCTGCATCCCCAGGCCTGTACTCTTTCTACAGGATCTTTTTTATACCTTTAAATCGATTATCTTCGTTCAGTGAGAATGTGTGTTGAAGTTTTTAGAAGGGCGTGTTAGGCCCGACTGTATTTTTATGTTCTTTTACTTTAAACCCTTCCTCCACACTGTGTGTGATTCTAGCACCTTTTCAGGAACTTTCCTGTCTTCTAAGCTTTCCCAGCCCCTCGGTTCTGCCAAATGCAGCAGGAAAACTGCTACTCCTAAACAAATGTTAATTCACTTTATTTTCCTTTTATCTTTTCTTACCCTAGTAAACTTTTATGGTCACTTATATCCATCATAAAATGATTGCAGTGCATTTAATCTTTCCTGTGTTAAGTTACATAGCACATGCTGCTTATATCTTCATTCTGGTTTCTTTTGTGTGTAATAGAAAGTTTCATTTATTTATTTATTTATTTTAGTATTTATTATTGAGAGAGAGACAGAGCATGAGCAGGGGAGGGGCAGAGAGAGAGGGAGACACAGAATCTGAAACAGGCTCCAGGCTTTGAGCTGTCAGCACGGAGCCCGACGCGGGGCTTGAACTCACAAACCGCGAGATCATGACCTGAGCAAAGTCAGACGCTTAACTGACTGAGCCATCCAGGTGCCCCAGAAAGTTTTTTTATGGAGAGAGATTTGCATCCTTTTATTTTCCTCCCATCTTCAGACATCTTTTCATAGATGGGCAGCTAACGTTCCTTGGATCTTCCTCATTAGTCCCTCTTTTCCTAATATCTAATACTAATTTCACACCACTAAGATGGGTAGTGATAAAAAATAGAATCCTGCTTCCCACATTAGAGGGTCTTAATTAAGAGCTTGAGAAAGCTAGAGAAAGCTGCTGTAGAGTTTTGCCTCAACAAAATGGTTAAGTGTTGAAATTCAAGCCGTGTGCTTTGTTAAGAGAATTGCAGTATCTCAGAGTAAAAAGGGATTTTTAGGCAATATCTGTGTGTAACCACTTGACATGCAAAACCCCTACATTGCCGACCAGTGGTCAACCAACCCCTTCTTGACCCACCCTGAAGGTCAGAAATTTATCAGAGCAGCCTAGAGTTACAGAAGGAGCTTGAGCTTTTGAATCTGGTGTATCTCTGGATCTTGACTGCAATGAATGTGTTCTATGACCTTGAGCGAGACCCTTAACGCTCTTGGTCCTCTGTTTCCTTATTGTAATTTCGTTAGGCCCTTGTGAGAATTAAATAAGATAGCGGTAGTGATATTCTCAGCTGGTCTGTCACATTATTCAGCACCCTGAAGCTGAGCTGAAATAGATCTTCTAGAGCTCATCTTTTGGTTCTGAGTCTGCCTCTTGGGGCCACTAAGAATGTGTTGGTAATCTCAGTAGGTATCCTCTCAGGGTGTTCAATCTCAGGTCTCAACTCTTTCTTTAGAGCCATTTATTGTCCTTTGTGTATTGAAATCTGTGTAATTGGAGGACAGTTACAGACAAGACATCAGCAAGCTGGAGGCACCTTGCCTCATTCTCTTTGATCATTTGCATTTTACTGAGTTCATGCTATGCAGCCTTACTAGAGTGGCCTTGGTGTGTTTAGGAAGAGCAGCTCAAATTAAATTTAAATGTTTCATTTCAGTCATCAACTCATGTGGAAAATTCTTCACTTTCTGGAGATATGTATGTGTGTGTGTATGTATATGTACATATGTATAAATGTATATATATGTGTGTGTATATATATTTACATATATGTATATTTACTTATTTATTTACACTGCAACAAAAGATAAAGGGAGACTTGTATTGGCAGCAGACGTTTATTTTACAGCTGTTAGAGTTTACCTGTAAGTCCACAGCCCCTAATAAGTCTGTTCCATTTGCTGCTAACATCACAGTGCTGTCTTTTCAACATAAACAAGTAATTAATCAACCTCAGAGGCATACACTGCCTCACACATACTCAACACATGTATCTATTCATTACATTTTCCCCAAATACAAGGTGAGACCTGGAGAGGCATATTTTCACACCTGTCCTCTTGGAAGCATGCAGATTTTATGTGTGATGTTCCCATTATATTAGAATATACAAAGAGAATTCAGCAAACCTTTATCTCTGGGCATCTCCATTATGAATTCCCTGTGATTCACTGTTGTCTTCAGGGCCTCTGAGATGGGCAAGAGAATGCCATGTCCCTAGATTCTGGACTGGTTTTTCCTTCCTTTATGGTCATCTTTGCTCTCTTCAGTGTCTGAGCTGCTTCTTGACATTCTTATCACACATCTACTCCTTTTCTCTTTTCTTGGTTTTCCTCATTTTTCTACAATTTCACTTGTACATGAGTTTGGCTTTCATAGTGATGCTGAATTTTACTTTAGTTTAACACATTGTCACGTTTCATACATTTTATCTTTTGAGTTTGACTCTTCTTGGCCCTATTTCCTGTCAGATGTTTCTTTCTAGAGAAACTCTACCTTGAATAATTTAAGAACCCTAGAATATAACGATTCCAGTTTTAGAATATTCTAACTTGGGGCTTTTAAGCATGGAAAATGTGTGGATGGAACCATCACATCTTGACTTTCTTAGAAATTTATTCAAGTATATAATCAATAAATATATATGATTGTATTACATTATACTCCTAAATTAAAGGAGTACATGGTCGTGTGTCCAGTGGCTTTAATAGACTGCTTTTCTTACCCTCATGTAGCTCAGATGATAAGTGCCCTTTGCTGTGCTTGGAATTTACTATGTCAAGGAGGTCCACTTCAGAGATCAGTTTAAAAGTATTGTACGAAAGGCTGTCTGCATGGCCCCATTTAAGAAATTAGGCTATGAGAATCCAACCTGATTACAAGATTCAGGTTTAAGGAAATTTGAAGTGCTTTTGAGGCTCTTTGTTACCATAAATCTTAGATTTTACTAGAACAAAAAGCCCCTGCATTTTAGACTTCTAAATTTTTATGTGAGAAGAATTCCACTTCTAGCACCACTGCATTATCCTTAATTCTGAGTCCTAAGGGTACAGTTGTTCTCCATGTTCAGAAATTGATTCTCTAGCTTGGTATGTTTTTGTTTACCAGTTTATTTCCTGCTGCCATGATTCTTACACATATCAAAACATTTTATTTGTTTCTAACGTAGGCAAAGAACTTAGCCCAGAGGTTCTGCTGATCAGTAGTGTTCTGGGTTGTGCAGGTTGAAATGTTTTCCCAGGCTTGTTCATATATGGCCCATGAAGAATGCATTTGGCCTGGAAGAAGCTTGTTTTGTAGAGAGGTCACTCCTTCACATTATCTAGCAAGGACCAAGGGCATCACCTCTTTTGGTACCAGCTCATGAATAGAAAGTCCAGTGATGTGGTTTTCGACTTTTTTTTTTTAATGCAACAATGCAGTCTGGAAAGCCAGAACCTTTTGGGAGAGTCTGACGTTTTTATTAGAAAGATTACCAGAGTTAAAATAATATTCAGCAATCATCTAGTGTGGACAATTAGAAACTGTCATTAATGATAGTTTGAATTGTTGTTTCAGGAAGACTATTATCCATAACCTTTCTTTAGGTTTAGCTGCATGCTAATATCCGATATCTTATTAGACAAGAAATCCGGGTTTGTATATGGGTGTAAAATGGAAGCTTATTAAACAATTAACCAAGAAGCCATACTAGATTGCTAGTCCTAGATGCAAGAACCTATTTGTTGTGTGGCTTGTTCGTAAAACCAGAGGCATAATCCACACACAGATACTCAGCAGAGAATGGTGCCCTAGATATTATCCTATTTCTGGTACCATATCTGACATGCAAGTGGACTGTGTATCATTGACCTCTTTTCTTTCACTCTGCTTGGTGGGGCCTCTGATTGCATCATAAAGAACTTGAAACTGAAAATGGAAACTGACATATGATGAAAAAGAGGTGAAATAGAGGTTTTCTTATTGCATGTATCTGTTGTGTGTTTAACCTGTGTTTGTATTACCCACACACACACATACACAAACACACATTTAACCTATATTGTCTCCTCTCTTACTTTGCTTACTTAACAATATAGCAATATTTTTATTCTTTGGCCAAGTAAGCTGGAATTTATTCATTTAACAAATACGAATCGAGTATCTACTGTGCTCTATTCATTATGATTCAGTATTGGGGATACAAAGAGTAATAAAAATGTGAATATTGTTATTAAGTAGTTTACACCCCCATGAAGGAGATAGAAAGGTAAACCATTAAGAATACAGTGAGGGATCAGGGTGCCTGGGTGCTCAGTCAGATAAGCCTCCGACTTCGGCTCAGGTCATGATCTCACAGTTTGTGAGTTTGAGCCCTGCATTGGGCTCTGTGCTGACAGCCCGGAGCCTGGAGCCCACTTCTAGTTCTATGTCTCTCTCTCTCTCTCTGCCCCTCCCCTGCTAATGCTCTGTGTCTCTGTCTCTCTCTCAAAAATAAACAAACATTAAAAAAAAGAATACATTGAGGGAAGTGCTGATAGAGGTACTACACATGCAGGGTGCTTTGGAGCCCTGGAGGACAGGGTAAGGTTCTTGGGAGAGGAGGTTTCGGGGTTGGAGGGCAGTTGTCTGGGAAGGATGTGCTGTAGTGAGGAATCTGAATTTAACCTAAAGTCAGTTAAGGAACTATTAAGGAGTTTTAAGCCTGAGAGTGACATGATGAGATTTACCTTCTAGGCAGTTCCATCTTTGGACTGTAGCACAGGAATGAGAAGGTAAGGCTGTTCCTCAAAATATTAAGCATGAATTACCATATGATCCAGCATTTCCATTTCTGGGTGTATGCCCAAAAGAACTTAAAGCAGGAACTTGAACAGATGTTTATACGTCCAAGTTCACAGTGGTATAATCATAGTAGCCAAAAGGTGGTAATAATCCAAATGTCCATACCACAGAATGTGGTTGAATATAATAGAATATTTTTCAGCCTTAAAAGGAAGGAAATCCTGACACATGCTACAACATGGATGAGCCTTGAAGATATTATGCTAAGGGAAATAAGCCAGTCATCATTTGAGAAGTGTAATAATAGTACCTACTTCATAAAACTGCAGGGTAGGCTTAAGTAACAAATAAGAGTGCTTCAAAGGATACCTGATGCACAGTAACTCCTTGGTAAACATTAACTGCTGTGGCTGCTGCTGCTTCTCCTCCTCCTCCTACTAGTATTTCTTTTTTCTTTTTCTTTTTTTAATTTTTTAATGTTTGTTTATTTTTGAGACAGAGAGAGACAGAGCATGAGTGGGGGAGGGGCAGAGAGAGAGGGAGACACAGAATGTGAAGTAGGCTCCAGGCTCTGAGCTGTCAGCACAGAGCCTGATGCGGGGCTCGAACCCATGAACTGTGAGATCATGACCTGAGCCGAAGTCGGACGCTCAACCGACTGAGCCACCCAGGCGCCCCAATATTTCTTTTTTCGAAGCAACAATTTGTGGATATGGCATGTTTACTTTGCTTCCTCATCTTTAGTGGAATGTCTTATTTTTAACAGCTTTATTCAGATATAGTTGATATAAAGTAGCTGTGCCTATTTATTTTTAAAGTTTATTTATTTTGAGAGAGACAGAGACAGGACAAATGGGGGAGAGGCAGAGAAAGAGAGGGAGAGAGAGAACCCCAAACAGGCTTTACACTGCCAGCGTAGAGCCCAATGCAGGGCTCGAATCCACGAAGCTGTGAGATCATGACCTGAGCTCAAACCAAGAGCCGGATGCTTAATCAACTGAGCCATCCAGGTGCCCCTAAAGTAGCTATACCTATTTAAAGTGTACAGTTTGATAAGTTTCTAAATATATATTATATATTTAATATATATTATATATTTAATATATATTATATATATATACATATATACACACACACACACACACACACATATATATATGTATATATATATATATATAAAGAGAGAGAGAGAGGGAGGGAGAGAGCTCTATCTGGACATAGATATATATAGATATCCATCAACAACCCCTGAAATCCACAGAGTGAACGTATCTGTTACACCACCAAAAACTTTCTTAAGCCCCTTGGTAATCTCTCCCTCCCACTCCTGACCATCTCCCCAGGCAACCACTAATATTCTTTCTCTTACCATAATTTAGTTCACATTTTCTAGAGTTTTATATAAATGGAATTGTATACTATGTGTTCTTTGACTTTTTTCATTCAGCATAATTATTTTGAGATACATCCAATTTTATATGTATGAATAGCTTATTCCTTTATAATGCCAAGTATATTCTATCGTATGGTTATACCACGATTTGTTTATTCATATGCACCTGCTGATGGATATTTGGGTTGCTTCCTGTTTGGGGTTAGTACATATAAAGCTGCTATGAATATTCATCAGCAAGTTTTTTCTGTGGGAAAATCTTGGGGATTTTTGTTTGTTTTTAAAATGGATTTATTATTTACATTACTGAAATAGTCCCATAAGAATTATAAATCGTGTTTATTTGAAAGGATCAGATCCCATTGTCTAAAACAACATTGTCGAAGCAGTAGTCACATCACATATTTGCAGGCATAAGCAGTGCAGATAATTGTGCAAGTAATTTTTCAAAAATCTTATAGTTAGATATTATCATTAAAACACAGTGTTTGCAACTTAGACAAGATACAGCTGAAACAGAACAAAAACTTTTTGTTAATGGTTTTTAGAGCTGAATCAGTACATCCTACTTAAAAATGTGTTGACTTTAACTGCTAATGGCTGTTTGGTAGCCACCAAAAAGAAACACATTGTTGTTCCTTAGTTTTATTCTTCATTCTTATGGTTTCTATTTCTCATACTGTGACCTATCTGTATCACAGCTGACATTTTCAGTTTTTCTCAAAGAATACGGAGTCACACATAGACCAAACTGAGACTGCTCAGAGTTTAGAGAAGCAAATAGTGGAGTATATAAGAGAAATTGTGTCTGCGACCAAAGGCTAAAAAAAAATTCTTGATTTTAGGCATACCAAACTAGGTTCCTCAAAAAATTTTTTTGTTTTTAATTAGAAAGGAAAGAATAGTAGTTCTAAGATGGGTTTGGTCTTAGATCTAGCCAGCTAGCAACAATGAGACAAAAACACAAGACATAAGTTGTTTCAAAGTAACAGATGACCTTGTTGAGTATACAGTTGTCTACTCTTTTTTTCTTCTCTCTTGGGTAAATCTAGGAGTGAGATGGCTAGATTATATACTAAATACGGCTTTAAATTTTGAGGAAACTACCAAAGAGTTTTACAAATTGCTTGTTTCATTTATGTCTGTTTGTGAGAGTTCCTGTTGTCCACTTCCTTGTCAATACTGGTGTGGATGGAAGGCTTTTAGATTGTAGCCACTCTAATAGGGATGCAGTGGAGTGTTAATTTGTATTTCTCTAATGACAAATGATACTAAATATATTTTCATGTGCTTATTTGCCATTTCTATATTTCTTTGATGATATATGTGTGCATATCTTTGCCCATTTTTTAAATTGGGTTGTTTGTTATCACTGAGTTTTGAGAATTTTTTTTTATATATTATGAAGTTCTTTATTAGAGATAATGCTTCTTAAATATTTTCTCCCAGTCTATGGCTTGGCTTTTCATTTTCATAACTGTTTTACAAACTGTAATTTTGATAAAGATCAAATTAATCAAATTTTTCTTTTATGATTTGTGCTTGAGAGTTTTTATGAGAAGTAGATACTGGATTTTGTCAAATGATTTTTTGTCGTCTATTGCCAAAGATGACCATGTGATTTTCCCTTTTTAATTTCTTAATATGGTGATTTTTAAAAACATTTATTTATTATTGAGAGATAGAGACAGAGTATGGGCATGGGAGGGGCAGACAGAGGGGGAGATATAGAATCTGAAGCAGGCTCCAGGCTTTGAGTTGTCATCACAGAGCCTGACGTGGGGCTCAAACTCACAAACTGCAAGATCATGACCTGAGCCGAAGTCAGACGCTTAACCGACTGAGCCACCCAGGTGCCCCGTGATAGATTTTTTAAATGTTAATCTAATCCTGTGCTCCTGGGATAAACTTCACTTGTTATTCCTTTAAAATTTGTAGAATCTGTAGTCATGTCACCTCTCATTCCTAATATTAGTGATCTGTGTCATCTTTCTTTTTTTCTTGATAAGCCTACCTTAAAGTTTATCAGTTTTATTTATCTTCTCAAAGAATCAGCTTTTGGTTTTATTGACTTTTCTGTATTGTTTTTCTGCCCTTTATTTTGTCGATTTTTGCTTTGGACTTTATTATTGTCTTTCTTCTGCTTACTGTGGGTTTAATTTGCTTTTCTTGTAGTTTCTTAAGGTGAAAGCGAAAGGCATTAGTGGAGACTTGTTTTTCTTTTTAATACAGTTTTTTAGTGCTATAAATTTTCCTTTAAATATGGATTCTGAGAGACTTAGCAGAAAACCATGGGGGAGGGGAAGAGGGGAAAGAAAAAGAGACACAGAGAGGGAGGGAGACAAAACATAAGAGACTCTTAAAGACCAAGAACAAACTGAGGGGTGAGGGAGGTGTGGTTGGGGGGAGAGTGGGTGATGGGCACAGAGGACGGCATTTGTTGAGATGAGCACTGGGTGTTGTTATAACCAGTTTGACAGTACATTATTAAAATACATACATACATACATACATACATACCATGTTAGTGCTGTCTTACAAATTTTGATATGTTGTATTGCCATTCAGTTCAAAATACTTTCTAATGTCTCTGGGACTTCTTCATTAACCAATGCCAATGATTATTTAGAAGTGAGATATTTATTTATAAATATTTTGGAATTTTCCAGAGATCTTTCTGATACTGATTTATAATTTAATTACATTGTGATTATAGAATGACTTGTATGAATTCAGTCATTTTAAATGTACTGAGACTTATTTTATGGGCAAGAATCTGTTTATCTTGTTAAATATTTCACATACACTTGAGAAGAATGTATATTTTGTTATTGTTGGGTGGACTCTGTAATGTTAGTCAGGTCAGGTTGGTTGACTGGGTAGTTAAAATCTACTCTATGCCTAGTGATATTTTAATCTACTAATTACTGGGGAAGGGGTACTGAAATCTCCAACTTTAATTTTGGATTTATTAGTTTCTAATTGTTTTTATATGTATTTTTACTTCGTATATCTGAAGATATTATATATAGGGGCATAAATATTTAGGATTATTATAACCTCTTGATTGCTTGACTCCTTTATTATGAAATAATCTTCTTTGTTCCTGGTATTATTCTTTGCTCTGAAATCTATATTGTCTAATATCAGAGATGTTATTTTGTATTACTATGGTATATCTTTTTGACTTGCATTACCATGTATATCATTTTCCATCCTTTGACTTTTAACTTATTAGTGTCCTTATGTTTAAAGTTTGTTTCTTGGAAGCAAATATTGTTATTTATTCTTTTATCCCATGGGACAATCTCTTCCTTTAATTGGAGTTGTTTTGACCATTTACATTTAATGTGTTTACTGATATCTTTAAGTTTAAATATATCATCTTGCTACTTGCCTTCTATTTGCTCTATATGTCCTTTCTTCTCTTTTCCTCCTTTTCTACCTGCTTTGGGTTATTCTTCTGATTCCAATTTATCTCCCTTGTTTTATTTGGCATATGGGTTTGTTATTTAGTGGTTGCTTTAGGAAGCGTGTCATATCCTTATTTAACCTATCACAGTTTACCTTCAAGTAATATTTACTACTTTGTGTATAGAGTAAGAACCTTGTAGCAGTATACTTCCTTTCTCCTCCTCTTGGATTTTATGTTATTATTATCATGTATTTTAATTCCTACAGCACATAGTTATTTTTGTTTAAACAAATTATCTTTTAAATATATTTTAATAAGAAAAAATTCATATATTTAACCATGTAGCATTTTCTGTGCTCATTTTTTTGTGTAGATTCAGATTTCCATCTGGTATCATTTTGTTTTTACCTGAACTTTCTTTAATATTTATGCTAGCGTGGGTTCTTGTGGTGATAAATTGTTTCAGTTTTCATATGTCTGAAAATGTCTTTATGTTGCCTTTGCTTCTGAAAGTTTTTTTCACTGGATATAGAATTTTTGGTTGACAGTTATTTTTTTCTTTTAGTATTTTAAAGAAGCTGTTTCACAGTCTTTTTGTTTTCTGTTATTTATGTTGTCATCCAGAAGTTCTATTCCTTTAATCCTCTGTATGTCATATGTCTTTTTTCCTCTGGTCTGATTTTAAGATTTCTTGATTACTGATGAGCAATTTGATTATGATTTACTTTGGCCCAGTTTTCTTCATTTTCTTGTATTTAGGGTTCTCTTGGATTTATGGGATTATAGTTTTCCTCAAGTTTGGAAAAATTTTAGCCATTCTTCAAATTTTTTCCCTGCTACTTCCAAACTCTTTCTCTCCTTTCTGAACTAAAATCAGCTGCAACTTCATGAACTTCTATTGCACTCACTTGAAGTTGTCACAGAACTCATTGATACTTTTTTCTTTTCTTTTTTTTTTTTTTTTTGATTCATTTTTTTTCTCTGTGTTTAATTTTTGGTTACTTTCAATTGCTATGTTTTCAATTCCATGAAGTTTTTTTTTTTCCTCTGTAATATCTCCTATTGTTAGTTTTTCATCTTAGACATTATAGTTTTCAGTTTGATTTGCATATATATGTCTGTATTGAACATTTTGAACATATGGAATATAGTTCTAATTGTTTTAATATACTTGTCAACTAATTCTATCATCTGTGTCAGTTCTGGGTTGAATTTAATTGGTTGATTTTACTCATTATAGATGATATTTTTTATTTTTGCTTCTTTGCATGCCTGATAGTTTTTGGTTGTGTGACATTGTGAGTCATTTACCATAGTGAGTGCTGAGTATTTTTATATTCCTATAAGAATTCTTTAACTTACTTATGGAGTGTAGCTAAATTATATGGAAAGGGTTTTATCCTTCTGGGTATTGCTTTTAAATTTGCTGGGGAGGACCAGTACAGTGTTTAGTCTATAGGTAAGTCACCTAATTTCATACTACTGAGATGAGTCACTGACCTTTCTGAGTACTCAATTAAATGCTGGGTAATTTATAGTTTCCCAGTATGTCTAGTGAGAATAGACAATATTCTTGGCCTTGTATGAGTGTTGGCTTCTTGATGGTTCTTTTCATTCTCTTGGTTAGTTTCCTCACATGGATGTACTGATCCATATTCTGCCTAGTCAAGAGGACTCTCTACAGATGTACTCTCTGTACTTTCTGTGCTTCTGTGTAGTAATTTCCACTCTGTTACTCTGTCTTACAAATTCTAGCCACCTTTGTCCTTCCTCAGACACTGATCTCTGAAGCTCATCTGTGTGCTCCCTCTTTGCATTGTGGTCTAGAAAATCTCTCAAGACACAAAGGTAGGACAGCTATAGGGCCCTTTTCTTTTGCTTCCCACCAGTGAGGGATGAGTCTTTCATTTCTTAATGCCCAGTCTTGAAGAAATCTGTTATTTCTTACACGCACACATATGCACACACATGCACACACACATTCATACATACATATTATATGGTTGGTTTCAGATAGGAGGCTGAATCAGCCCTTCTCACCTCATATTGCTCTGGAATTAAAGTCTGATGGGATGCTTTTTGAACCCGTGAGATAAGTGATCTCCAAAGGGAGTAGCGATAGAAGGTGGAGAGTCTATCCTTTTTCTGTCCAGCCTGTATAAGCTGTCTCAAGACAGACTTGTGGAGTCTCCTAGTTGGATGGAACCTTACAGGTTATGTGGTTGATCCTCTGATGCTTAAAACCCTTTCCGTACAGTATCTTCTATACTTTTACATGTCGGGCAAATCTCCTTTTTGAGGAGTTTTAGATGTTTTTCATGGTTAGAGACTTCTTTCTTATATGAGCTGGAAGACTCCTGCTAACCTCCATCTAAATATACGTGGTGATATCATGTGAAAGTAGTCTAATCCCTTTTCTACAACAGTCCCACTCATATTTGAGGGTGTCTCACTTGCTTCCTTCCTCAGTCATCTCTCCAGGATAAAATATCTCTTGATCTCTGTCGACCTCAGTTGTCTCATTTCTGGAATGTGGTATTTGTTTAAAAAAATAAAAAAGGATTTCTGTGTCTGTGCGTGCCTTTTTTAATGAGTCAGATACCAAGCCAGATGCTAAGGATGAGGAAGAAAATATACTGTCTCTGCCTTCCAGAAATTCAGTGGGGGAAGGGAATTCAAATGAGGCAGCACAGATATAAAAATGCCTATAAATGGAAGTGTGTGGAGTATGCTGGTCCCAGCCCAGGATTTTAGGGAAGATCAAATTAATTAAGATATTCGCAGTGTAGTCTGTATACTATAAAGGACTATAAATGTGTTTGGAATTATTATTATCGGCAGGAGTGAAAGGGGTATCAACCCATATTTACCAAGGGGTAAATAATGATCTGTCCTCATTATTTAATCTGACCTTTTCAATGTTAAGGTCCTGTTTGATACCCCTGGCTTCCACATAATTAGTGAGTTTCGAAACGTGGTGGTGCCCGCCGGAGGTAGAACCATGCCAGTGAGTTCAGTTTTCCTCCTGCTACTGCAGGTTATTTGGGCTCAGCTCTTCCAAAAAACAAGTTGTACACAGTGAATTTTCATGTGAATTCAGATCTTGTAACTTAGGGGCACTGTAAATCCCTAATGCTTTATTGTTTCCTACTTTAAAACTCTAGATGGCAATGATAATACTTCAGCACTTACCATATGGAGAAACAGAAAACCACTTGCAGAAGAAAGCATTGGCAAGATTCAGATATCGTGATTCTGTAGCACTAGGTCACTCTCTGCCTCCCTCACAGGGTGTTAGAGCTTCTCCTCGTGATTTTTTCAAGTGTCTCATTACATTGCCAACAACGTGAGTAAGAGGAAGAACTATATATTCGTGCTGCTGAGATTGGGGTTTGGGAGGACACACAATATAGAAGACTTTCTTACACTTGGGGAGAATGTTAAAAATGCAGATTCCCCAAACTCCACATCCAAGTATTCTGAATTAGCTATTTAGTAGACGTAGGGCATTGGGGAGCTGCAGTATACTTGAAATTAGTTTCTGGAAATTTTAGCATCAATGGGGGAGTGAGCCTGTCATATGAGGGCAGTACACCGTCTTGTCTTGCCTCCTATTCTATGTTTGTTCTTCCATCCTTGCCTTTACCAACTTCTGAGTGTCTCATCATCTGGAATTTATATCTGAGGTATCAAAAAGATGAGTTAGGCAGTTTTTGTTCTCAAAGAATCTTCACTATAGCCTAAAGATAACTGTGTACTCTGGTGTAGTTACTTTTAAACTTCCTGAGTATAATCTGAATGATACAATCTACCTATTCTTGAGGGTTGTTGGGAAAACTAATGGAAAATAACTACCTGGCCGTAGTCATAGCAAATGTTACTTTATCCTGTCTTAATGTTATATATGCTGGATGTTACTTGCTTTACAAAGTGGCTGAGCTAACTAAATAAGATTCTTAACTCTAAACCTTATAGCATTGTAAATGTGACCTAACTATTTCTAGAAAGTAGGAACTGATTCCAGGTCTATTTCCAATCAATATTTTCATGATTTGTCAAATTTAGGGCAAGTTGTAAGTATCAAAGGAGAACAAGATCTTACCTGGAATATAAAGTTAAGCTTTTGGAATCTGACCTGTGTCTGATCCAGGCCCCAGGGCATTGGAAAGTTTGAATGCTCCTGTGTTTATTAATATTTAAAGTATAGTACTATGTAAAGAATATTTACTGCATTTAATTTCTTGTCCCACTTTTGTTAATAAACTATAAATCACATTTTTTGATAAGTAGAATTTCTTTTTATTTCTATTACTTATTTACAGAAGCTCCCATATATTTTTGATGTGTCAAATATCCTGTTTTTATAAAGTTATAGTTTGCCCAAACAATCATCACTGACAAGGTAGATGTGATTATGTAGTTTGCCAATAGAAGGAAAGATGTTTTAATTTATTCTTCTTGGTTTTAAAATTATAATTTTAGTATCATCTCTTCACACAAAAGGAATTAACTTGGTACCAAGATGTGACACAACAGAGATTGACCTGAAAATGAATTACTTGCATGCTCTTCTGCCTCTTTGGAGTGGGGAGAAGACAAATTTGGAGTGGGGAGAAGACAAATCAAACAAGGAATTTACTTTCTTTCTCACATGTTTTTATACAGTAGGTGTTTTTCACCTAAAATAGGGGGAAATGTGAGAAATAAAGATAAAGCACTTAATATCTGTTTTCTGGGTTTAACTTTAAAAGCCCTGTAGCCACAGGGATTAAAGGTGTGCAACTATCCAAACGGGTGGTTCTAAGGTTATGAGCCATGGTGCCCACTTGTACCATTACCCCTTCATAGGTAAGCCACCAAAATGAGTTCAAGGTATACAGTTCATGTCTGTTACAGTAGTTGTCACATTGTCTTTGAGAAAAAATATTTTGATGAGATTGAACAGCAATGTCTTGTTCAGCAGCGTATAACTATGGCAAATCAGAGGTGGGAAGTTTTATTGGAAGATCAGACCTGTAACCAAACCAGGTCTGTGTGTCAGGCCACAGGTGCACTTCTTTATAAGGCTTCTAGCTCTGCTTTTTCTTGCTGATTTGCTTCCCTTCTGCATCTCTGTTCAGCCACTGTGACTGGCAGGTTGGTTAGAATGATTGCCTACTTTTTGGTCCCTAAGGGCAGACCCATATGGCCCTTTATCTAACTCAAGAAATTAGCCTTAAAATTGCCACATCCAGTGGACCTTAATTATTTCTGGGTTTCTTTTAGGATTATAAAAGTAATATACATTATTATGAAAAGCATAAACAAACAGAAGGAAAAAAATAATTTATAATTCTCTTACCAGTGATAGTTTTGATATTCTGAGGACTTAATCTTTTCTTCTAGTTTTTCTATATGTGTATTTTTAACAAGATCATGTTGTTTTAAGCCTGGCATATTTTCACTTTACAACATATAGTGAATATCTTTTCTGTTATTTCAAGTAGTTGCTGTGTGCTTTATTAAATGAAGATACCATATTTTACCTAACAAATAGCTTTACCTGCTATTTGTTTCTTCATTTCTTGGGAAAGTTTCTCTTAAATTTCCTAGCCCCATGTTAGCTGGCATAAAGAAAAAGAGTGTGATTTCACATGTGCTTGTGTTTTTGACTACTAATAGGGAAATGAAAATAGTGAAATGGGGCAGTGATGTCAAAAGTAATGCTCGGGCCACTTACCTGTGTGATCCCAGATGGTCTCTTAGCAGGGAGATAATGAACTGTGTAGGCTGAGTTAGAGTCAGAGACTCTTTGCCTTGCCTGTCTATGTTAACAATAAAATAATATGATTATAATAATAGATAATAATCAAATAATAATGATTACAATTGTAACTAACACTGAAAGCACTCAGAGAGCTAAGCACTGGTCATAATGCCTTCACATACATTAGCTAGTTTAGTCTTACAACCACTCTGTGGAGGGCATGGACCCTCAAATATAACAATATAAAGGGTATGTCAAATTACTAAACCATAATTCAGACTTAAGAGGAAAAAGACAAAGCAAATTTCTATCTGTTTAAAGTCTACAATATTAAAATTGAAGGTCTCCTGAATAGGGGTGGTGAACAGTGCTCCAAAAGTTAGCAGACCTTTCTGCACTGCTGTATCTCTGATGTATTCATTGTTGTTGCAATAGGTGTATCAAGGGAGGGAAGCAGTAGAGGCAGCAACCAGAGTAGTGAAAAATGGAAATACTTCATTGGTAGTTATTTTTAAATGCTCTGTTTAGGATGGGCCCAATTTTATGACCTGTTCAAAAGGAAAACAAACAGTTCTTCTGAAGTGATAGTCTGAGTAGGGTTCTTAGTGACAGTCTTAGTCCTAGGCAAATGTACTGTAGCTCAAGATGCACATAGAACACTTATAGTAATAGCTAAGGACTCACTTTTCCTCTCTCCTGTCCCATGTCCCTTGGAAACACAATCTGTACTGCTTTTTGGATGAGGAATCTGAGGGTTTTGAGAAAGTGGCACACTAGCATACGATGACATAACCAGGAAGTGGGATTAGAACTGGGAAGGGTGGCTTCTTAGGCTTCCTCTCCACTTAAGTGAACCTCAGACCTCCTCTGCACCAGTCCTGAGCACGAACAGCTGCTATTTTTGTGAGCTTTCTCAGTCTTCACTTTTAAACAATTGGCAGTTTTTCCTGAATGCACTTTCAGCTGCTAGGTTCCCATAGAACCATGTGGCTGTTACCTTCTCTTGCTCGACAAGATCTAGTTGAGTATCACTAATATCCATTATTCAGGAGAAAACATTTTCCCCCTGCCATCATGAACATTCATTTCTTTGTGGAAAGATTCATTTTGTTTTCTATTTGTAATTTAACTCTGTGGCTTTTGAATGTGCAGTAAAATGTTGTTTTACAGAAATCCTTTCTGTTATCAAATGGCTCATCAGGATTGACACAGGTCCAGGCCACTTCCCCTCCCTGTTTGGTGGGACTGCTACCATCACCTCTTATTGTCTTTGTAAATTAGCCATTTTCTTCTGTGTAATTTATGTCCGTATCTAACTATAACAACTAGGCTTCCAGGAGGAGTTAGTAGATGTAGGTGAGAGATGTGTATCCAGGGCACGCTAAATACAATTAGCAGGTTCTTCGAGTTACCTCATTATCTCAGCTTTACCCATGCCCTCTTTCTCTCACAGATGTCTTTTATCTAAATCACTAGTGCCTGATTGGTAAATTTGCTTTGATTGTAAAAGATAAATAGCACTGAACAATAAAAGCTCGTTTAAAACACTCGGAAGACAAAGAAAAAATTACAGTGTTTACTGAGAGCCAAAGCAAGTTTATTGCAGTGCTATAAATAAGTGATCGTTGTGGATTTCATTTGTGTTATTTCTGTACCAAGGTTTTTATAATGTATCCTTAAATTCTCACCTTAAATATTTATCTTCTTCTTTTTTTTCGTAGTACCAATAATCACCATTCAGGGAGCCTTCTAGTATTTCTTCTGACTGTACCGACGATTTTTACAAACCTTGAAATGTTGTATTTCCAATAACAAAATATGAATGAATAAATTCTCTGGTCATCTTATGCACCTTATCCCCCATTACTTTTGCCTTCCGTATCGCCCACATGGCTCACGTTGGAAGCTGTTAATAATTAATGAATCTTTTATGAAAATTAACCCATGATTCTGTACATCTTTCATACGTCTACTTACATACAGGAGGGCTCACTGACAGATTTGGTTGACAAGTGTATCTCAACAATCTGTTGAGATGAAACAACTGTTGACTTCTCATAAACATTCTAACCATGAACACAAGCGATTTTCTCTACTTCAGTAAAAATTCAGCTTTCAGGTAGTCTTTTAACAACTGAGATCTCTATTTTCCTTCATATTTTCTCTCAATATTACTTTGCTGTGGTAATTCTTCCATATTCTTCCTCTGTTTGCCTGAAGATTCCTAATACCCTCAAAGACCCTTTCCAAATAGATTCTTGGGGGGTCTTTCTCCTACAATCATAACATATCTTTTCCTGATTTTTCTTTCAGCACTCCGGCTCCCCCCACCTCCTTTTTGTTAGATGAGAAGTAAGCTGTTAATCTTATTGTGTTTCCATTGAACAGTTGTTTTTCTGTTACTGATTTGAGCAGTTTGCCTTTGGTTTTCAACCTTTTGATGAGTCTGAGTATGGTTCTCTTTGGAACTCCTACTTGGAGTTCATGGAGCTTCTCAAAAAGGTAGATTGATGTTTTTCATCAGACTCAGGAAGTTTCTGTTCTTTCTCTCTCTTCTCCTGGTATTTTCATAATGAAATACTTAATAGTGTACCACCTTTCTGAGGCTCTGTTTATTTTTTTCTTCATTCTTTTTTTCCTCCTGTTCTGTGGATTACATAGTCTCTATTCACCTGTTACCAAGTTTGTGGATTCTTTCTTCTGCCAGTTCTAATCTATTACTTCAGCCACCCTTATGAATTCTTCATTTCATCCTTGTATATTTTTCAACTCTAAAATGTCCATTTGGTTCTTTTTCATAATTTCTTTTTATCGATCCTCTTCTATTTGATGAGACATTGCCATCATAGCTTCCTTTACTTCTGTAGGCATGGTTTCCTTTAATTCTTTGCATATATTTATAAAGGCTGCTTTCAGGTATTTGTTAATTCCAACTTCTTGGACTCCATAAGTTTCTGTTGCCTGAGATTATTTTTTCCATTTTGTGAATGGGTCCTATTTTCCTGTCCCTTTTATTTATTTTTTTCATGTCTCCTAAGTTTTTATTGAAAACTGAACATTTTAGGTTATTGTAGCATCTATCAATACTGACCCCACCCTTTTTGGAGAAAGTTTGTCGAAGTTATTGTTTGTTTGGTCACTTGTTTATCTGCTTAGTGACTTGGATGGGCTAATTCTGTGTAGTCTATTTTCTCCACGTTATGTACACTATCACTTACCTGCTCAAATTTCTTCCTCTTGTTTGCATTTTGTAGTCTGGCTTCCTACGAGTTTTCCCTGGGTTTTCCTACATCGTTTTATTTATCTAGTTAGTTATTTTAGGTTGGCTCCATGCCCACTGTGGGGCTTGAACTCCTGACCCTGAGATCAAGGATCACATACTTTACCAACTGAGCCAGCCAGGTGACCCTACATACATCATTTATTGATCAAAGTTTGTGTTTAAGCTGTCTTAGCCAGTTGGATGTGTGTATGGGTTATAGAATGCTTTCACAGTTCAGGGAATTCGGTTTCCTCCCACTTGAAGTCTGGTAGTTCAGAGGTGCTTCCTTCAGTCTCTCCTGAATGGATGCTGGACCAGAAAAGACCCTGAGGGATAGGTATGATTTTATGAAGTCTGACTTCCTGACTTCCTCCTAGGCTAGAGCAGCTTATTGCTCAGCCGGTATTGGTGAGAGCTTGTGCTGTAGCCCCTTCAGACAGTAAGGCTTCCACATGTCGCTGATGGACCTTGTATAACTTGAGGGAATTTTTTTATGTCTGCTCTATGTCCCACTGTGGTTACTTCTGAGGGGATACAGCCAAGGGTATGTCCTCAACTTTCTGGACCCTCACTCAGGGATGTATGTGATCTCAGGAGGACTCTTGGATGTCTCTCAGGCTCTGTTAAATATATGGCTGGCTCACATTTTGCTACTAATATCACGAAGCTACTAGCCCCCATGTAATTAATTGCTTGCCATCAGAATCTCCATTGTTTTTGACTCCCCACTCTGTCCCAGGTAAAGTCAGACTCTTCAGACAGTGTGGTGCAGCTCTCTGCCATTTGGGCCTGTCTCTCCTCCTGAGCAGAACCTCTGTGCCACTGCAGCAGAGCTTTGGGCAGAGACAGTAGCCTCCTTCTCCCCGAGAGACAAGCCTTCTCCCCAGGCAGACACTGGGTGATTCCTGGTCTTCCAGCTTGCTTCTCCCAGTGTGCAATCTCCGTACTCTAGGATTGGGCTAGAATTGGGGTGATTGAGGCCCCATTATTCTCAGCTTGTTGCTCTCGTACCAAAGCCCTGCCCTACCAATGGGAACTGAGGCGGGGAGGGGAGATGTAACTGTCTTAGCAGCACCTGCCAAGGTTTGTGTTCCTGCCGTGGGGGTCTGGAGGTGGAGGGATGGGAGGCACTGGCAGCCTGCCCCTCTCAGTTCGTGAAACTGTATCCCTAGATTGGCTGCTGGGAAGAGAGGGAACTCCTATGTTGTTGGCCATATCCACCCAGAGCAAAGCTCTCATCACATTCTCTTTCTTGATTTTTCAAGGCTGTGCTCCAAGCTAAATGACATTTATCTCATCTGGTGACAAATCTTTCACTATAGTTATGCCTTATTATATCTTTATGTTCTCTGTTGTTAGTATCGTGAATGCCACTTCATAACAAGTACTCAGAAAGTGTCTGTGAATGAGTGAGTGGATGAATGAATGGATGTATACCATACTTTTCAAGTGATAGGTTTATTTTTGCCCAAATAAAAATACATTTTTTACACAATAAAAATACATTTAGTGATGATTTCAGGTACTTTGGGACCCACTGGGTGTGGAAATAGATCTAGAATCTGCCGACCCAGCCTGTTAGCAGCCAGACAAAACTTTTTTATTAAAATGTTTATTGTGAGGAAGCAAGAGAGCGAGCATATATGTGGAAGGGGGAAGGGGCAGAGAGAGGGAGAGAGAGAGAATCCCAAGTGGGCTCCATGCTGTCAACACGGGCCCCTACATGGGGCTCGATTCCACAAATCATGAGATCAAGACCTGAGCCGAGATCAAGAGTTGGAGACTTAACCAACTGAGCCACCCAGGCATCCCCCAGCTAGAATTTTTAAAAATAAAAGGGGTATAAAGAACTACTACATAACATGAGTAAGAAAAGACAATCCTATAATAGAGCCAACATCAGTAGTAATAAAAAAAAATAGGTGCATGATGTACCTTTTATAGGATAAGAATCACAGAAGATCAGTTGGTGTGAAAGGGTATGCAAACTTCTCTAGTATTCAGGAATATGGAAATTAAAACAATGATGTGATATACAGGCACCTGGGTGGCTCAGTCAGTTGAACATCCAACTCTTGATTTTAGCTGAGGTCGTGATCCAGGGTCATGAGATCAAGCCCTACATTGGGCTCTGCACCGAGTATGGAGTTAAGATTCTTTCTCCCTCTCTCTTCGCCTCTCTCTCCTGCTTATATTCTCTCTCCCTCACTCTCTCTCTCACTCTCTTTCAAATAAAAAAATAGTAAAAATAGAAAAATTATGATGCAATGTAAATTAATAACCATCCAATTTGTAAAAAAATTGAGAAACCTGTAAAACAATATTGAGGAAGATGTGGAGAAAGGAGAATTTTGCTACATTGCAAGTGGGGCTATAAATTAATACAACTACTTCGATGAGTAACCAAGTTGGAGATTCATTTATTCACATACCTTATGACACAATAATTTCACTTCGAGGCATTTTTCTTAAATAAAACTCTTAATGGTATAGCAGCAGGCACTCACAGAGAGATATTTATTGCTACATTGTTTATAATAGTGAAAAACATAAAACAACCCAAATACACACCACTAGGGAAGTGTGTAAACACATCTAGGTGTATTCTTACAGTAGAACATGATACTGTTGAAAGGAATGGTTTATCTCTACATGTAGCATATTGTATCAGTTTAATGCATAACAAGTTATAGAAGGATATGTACAGTAAGATACCATTGATATATGTCAAAAAATGTATGTTTTTATATGATTAATGAATACGATACTACATGTGTCAGCGAAGTGTGGCTTGTAGGACAGATCTGGCCCATGGCTTGTGTTTGAACAACTCACAGCTGAGATTGATGTTTACATTTTCAAAGTGTTGTAAATTTAAAGAAGGAAGGGAGGAAGGAGAAGCTATAGCTTTTCTCCATACCAGGTCAGATAGATCCTCCAAGAGAAGCTTTGAGCTCTAAAAGAAAATATTCTATATAAAATAAGAATGCTTTAATTAAAAAAATAGTGTGTCATAGAATATATCTGATTTCCTTAGCCCACTAGGCTGCTGTAACAAACTACCATAGACTGAATGGCTAATAAATAGCAAAAATTTGTTTGTTATAGTTCTGGAGGCTGGACACCCAAGATTTGGTGTGTCTGGTGAGGATTTTCTTTCTAGTTTGAAGACACGCATCTTCTTGCTGTGTCCCTACATGGCAGAAGCAGTGAAGGAGCTCTCAGGCGTCTCTTTTATATGGGCACTAATCCAGTTCAGGAGGGCTCCATCCTCATGATATGATCACCTTCCCAAGGCCCCACCTTCTAATACGAACTACATGGGAGGGGGAGGACTCCAGCATGAATTTTTGGGGGACACAAATATTCAGTCTATAGCACTGACCCTCAAGTCCTAACTATTTCTGTTTGCTATGCTACTGTACCAAAAATGTCACTGGCTGCTGCTCTACATATGCTCTGTGTGCCGAGATTCACATCCCCTCAACCTAGCCTGGGTGGACAGCTCCAGCATCCACCTCTAGCCCTCGTGCCCTAGGAGTTTCTCTTAAGTCTTGAAAATTTCAGCTTTTCCTCTGTGTGCCCTGACGTATCAGTTAAAACACCTGGAGGCAGCCTTCAACCGATAGGAACATGAGTCGGATGGTTGCCCGAGTTCCTGTTCCTCCAGGGAGCAACACTGAGGGGTATTCTGCCTTGTTCCTCACAGGAATCCCTCAGGATCGAGCCACATTGCCTGACCCCAGCTCAGAACACACTCCTCTTGGTCTTGCCTTTATCTGCCCCTTCCCACTCCCTCAATCTGCTTGGCGGGACCACTGCCCCTTCATCTATGTCCCAGTTTATGTTTGGGGGATCTCCAAAAGAAGACAGATACTTGGGCAGTAAAGGAACAAAACTGTCATTGGAAAGGACAGCAGTAGCTCAAAGGGGCTTTAATTCTATTTGTTACATTTTATTTATTTAAAAGTATCCATAACAAATAGGGCAAAATGTTAGGTTTTTAAAGGCCAAGTGGCTTTTAGATGGGCCATTTTGGAGTTTGAAATAATGTGCTAAATTTCTGTATGAAACTAGTCTTCCACTTTGACTTTTATTTCTTCAAGAACCTGTTTCTTGTGGTGCTTAAAATCCAGTTTCTATCTAGGCATGTTCATCATAGCTATTTGAGTGAAATTAATTCATTATGAGACTAAAAGAGAGGTGCCTGGGTTTAACTAATAGAGAAGATGCACCATAGTAATTAAATTGAAAGATGCTTTCTTTCCATTTTTTTTTTCTTTTGTACTTTGGAATATAACTGTCTCCTCTAGCAGTCGTGTGGTATCTAAAACCTTCTGGTTTGCTAAAGATATTCTCCTAAGCTTTAAATGACAGGCTGATACATACTCTAAGTTAGGAAATATTATGTAAGAGTAGATGGGTAATTCACTCAAGAGAAATACAGCTTGTAAGAAACTATAAAATTATTCATTGAAAAATTTCTTTCAGGTTTCAGAAAATTAAGTCCTGCTGTGGGTTTTCATGTGTTGTGTAGGGAGGGGAACCAAAACCCAAACAAAAGGACAACAGCATAATATATATATTATATATATATATAAATTATGTTTTGTTCTCTAAGCCTACTTAGAGAACAGGATGTTTTCATTAGAAAACTTGGGACTCGATGCATTCAGGACTTCTTCCAGAGAGAAGCCATATGTTCTCTTGTGCATGCCAGACTTGTGACAATCACGATTCTGTGGTCCTGCAAATGAAAGCAAAATGATGTATAATCCTTACAGCAGGAATCAAACCTCTTCCTAAAGCAGCATCCTTTGTGATGCCAAGCTCTCGTTTGGCTGAGTGACTTTGCATGAAGTACGTCTAGCGTGATGTTATAAAATCACAAATCCTCTCCTGCTTCACCCTCATGACTCTAAGGATGAAGACGTTCATTTAGTCCAAAAGGGTCTGTAGAGTCTGGCTGTGGCTGACATCTCCAGCTTCATCTTGGATGCTTTCCTTCTTCCTTCTCTAACCTTTATCTATGCTTGCCTCTTGGAAGAGCCATGTGTAATACCCTGTATTCCTCAGGGCCTTTGCATATACCAATCACTATATATCTTCAGTACCTGACACATAAAAGACATCCAATAGATAGTTTTCAAGTAAATTAATGATAGATATTAGAAGGTAGCCAAGTTCTAATGTGGTGGCTGTGGTGGAAAACAAGACTTAAAAAAAAGTACAACCTTTGGGATGCCTGGGTGGCTCAGTTGGTTAAGCATTCAACTCTTGATTTCTGCTCAGGTCATGATCTCACAGTTCGTGGGTTCCAGCCCTGTGTTAGGCTCAGCACTGACATTGTGGAGCTTGCTTGGGACACTCTCTCTCCCTTTCTCTCTGCCCCTCCCCTGCTTATGCACATGCATTCTCTCTCTCTCTTTCTCTCTCTCTCTCAAAATAAATAAATAAACATTAAATAAAGAAAAGTACTACCTTTGATTGCCTTGTCTGATCCCTCCTGGTTTAAGTGGGTGTTGAGTCAGCCAGCTCTTGCTTTGACTCTGCTTTCTCCAACTTCCTTTCATTATATTTTTATCAACAGTCATGCCAGCATAAAAACAAAGCCTGACAAGATAGTACTGTTGGAGAATGTATCCAGAACTGCTGCTGATTACCCTGTTTTCTGTACCTACTTTTTGCCTTCAAGCTTTGTCACTGGCAGAGGAGAAAGAAGAAAAGGCAAATGCAGTGATCGTTTAGGGAATGTCATCAAGTAGAATTGGATAGAGAAAGAGAAATAAGCAGATAAAAACCAGTGCACAGGCTGGTGTGCTTTTCCACCGCCTTCTCCTCTGCCCCTCCACTGCAGACCAGCTGTGTGCCAGCACTTCACTAGGCACCAGGGGACAGAAACAGACCAGACTGAAATCACTGCCTTCCGGGGACCCAGAAAATGTGGAAGAGGCATTCAACTTGATGACGAAGGTACAAAATGCAGCCTAACGAGTGCTGGATAGAGCCAAGCCCAGGTGCTGTGGGAGCCCGGAGGGTTTGGACATCTTCACTTGGGAAAGCACAGGTGACATAGTGGCAGCGATCCAGGAGGCAAATAGGCAGAGGGAGGAAGTGATGGATTACTGAAGGGCAGTAAAGCCAGATTGATTTACAACAGTGCTTGTTAGCATGAAGATTTAGTAACAATTTTCGCAGTAAAAAATCATTGAAAACAAGGTAGATGTTTTAAAGTATACTTGCACATTGGAGTGTCCTCGGATGCTCCTGACATGTATTTATTTCAGGCAACCCATGTGGACCCTTTCCTAGGAAGCAGGGTTTACTGGGTCTAGGAATCAGGACTGGATTTCAGTCCTGTCTCTGGAACCGCTAGTTTGTCTGCCCCTAACATATTTCTACTTCCTCACAGTTCCCATTCCTGCCCTTCCCCCTAGTCTCCAGCACACACAGGTACCCATGAGATGGTGCATTTGCTTCAACACTGCAAGTTTCCTCCTGCAGTGATTCTATTCTGATTCTATTCTATTCCCCTTTCCTGCAGCCCTCACCCAAAATCATAATTGGAATTTCTCGTTTTGGCAACACACACACACAAACACACAGAGCAAGGTATACTCTGTAGGCTTCTGAATGTGTTCATTTTCCTTTCATTTTCTCCTACTTAAACTTTTAATTGCTAACTCAGTGGACCACTATACCAGAGAACCTTTGTGAAAAGGGTTGATTTGATAAGAAGAGGTCACTTCTGACAAATGCATCCTCAGTATAGCATTATATTCTGAAATGTAAATTTTAGATTTATCTTTAGTAACAAGAGCCCACAGGCATACAATTTTGTTCTTAAAGATTCTCATTTGGAATAGTGACATATATGTTAATGGCCCTCAAACCTTTAATTGACCTGTATTTTGGAATGTGTTCATGTTTCCTCTTTCCACCACAAGTTAGTCCTAGGTAGAAACATTTTGGAAACCTCTGCCTTGCTATCACCATGTCCATGAAATTCCATGTGATGCTACCTTGTTACTCTTAGGGAAGTACTCTCAGTGGTGCTTGTATGTTTATGACACTAATCCTTTGAATTGGTGAAGTACTTTGTAGTTGACAAAGCACTTGTTATCTTATGTGCCTTGTGAGGTAGCTATACACATCTATACGGTGGAATATTACTCACCTATAAAAAGAAATAAAGTACTGATACATGCTGCAACACAGAAGAAACTTGAAAACATTGTGCTAAGTAGAAGAAGCCAGAGACAAAAGGCCACATAATTATATGATTTCATTTGTCTTAAATGTCCAAAATAGATAAATCTACAGAGGCAGAAGTTTGATTAATATGTGTCAAGAGATGGGGCATTGAAGGAAATTAGGGGAGGGGACTGGAGAGTGATGCAAATTGGCACAAGGCTTCTTTGTGGTATGATGAAACTTGAAAAATTAGATTATGGCCATCATACAGCTCTATAAATACATTAAAAAAATCACTGAATTGTATACTGTAAATGAGTTAAACTTTGTGGCATATAAATTAAATCTCAGTGAAATTGTTAAAATTTGTAATTCATTCTTTTATTTTCTACCTCCCAGAGCTTAAGGATAAGGAACTTCAATCCAAATAACTCCAGGCCCCCTTCTTAGTATATATTTGGTTTCACATTTTCCCTGTGATGAGAAGAGGTACCCAGGCTGTAGTTAAAAGTCTGTCCTTCTACATAGCCTTCTGTCCCTTCCTCTCATGTCCAACTTGAACAAATAAGAGAACAGCTTCTAAGAGTTCCTGAATACTTACCAGGAGGTGCCGTCATTAGTACATTAGTAAACTTGAACAGAATTAAAAATAGAAGATTCTTTCCTGTATCCTTTCCACTTTACTTTTTGGTATATTTTTGTTAGCGCTCTGCAAGCAGTCATCTCATTTAAGAGCAAGTCTCCCACACGATTGAAAAGCACTGGGCCGACACTCGAAAGAAAAGGAAACCATTAGTGCTAGTTTGGAATGCTTGAATAGTGTTTAGAGCCTTTCCCCCAATTAAATGTACAACTCTGAGCAACTCTAAACCCATAGAGTGTTACGTGTGTGTGTATACCTATGTGTGTGTGTGTGTGTGTGTGTGTGTGTGTGTGTGTGTGTGTGTGTGTAAAAGAACGAAATACAATTATTGGTAGATAGTTGATTGAGGCAGTAGGAAATGGGACAATAAAGTCATTGGTTCTTTCCACACCTCACCTTGAAACCATATTGGGAGAGAGGAATCAAGTTAGCTCTTAGATGGTGTGGGATACAGTGACATCACTCTGAATATATGCTCCAGCTGTTGTAGCTGCCTTTCCTGTAACATACACCCATCAGGAGCAGAGAACACATGAAGTGCTAATACTAGAGATTGTGGGTAAAAAAGCAAACGAGGAATGGATGTGATGGGGGGAGCCTCCACCACTTCCCTTCTGACTTCAGCACGAGCCTGCCAGGTGTGAGTCCCCGGAGAGTTGTCTGAGTGTAGGCAGTAGACCCTGAAGCTTGGAGTGGAAGCAGATTGGTGCATCTGTCGGTGCCTAGCCTTCGCAGACAGTGATGGGTTGCTTAACATTCAGGCAATTTTGTCCGGGATTATAAATGAAATCTGTATCTATATATCCTGTCATTAAAGTGCTTTTTTTTTTTTAATTTTTGGTTTGGATGATGGAATTTCTGCATGTGTGAATTATCAAACTTGATATCTCAGGCAGGGATCCATCTTTCTGTTTTGTGTGGTTATTCTTTGTTCCTAATTTGATTCCTTTGTCAGTAGGTCAGTGATTTTCTATATAAGATGGTGGGTCTGGTATCCAGTGGCTGTCCATTCACTTTTATGACCATCTCTGAAGTCTCTTCGTGTCTCTTCCCTGTTGTTATTTAAGGTTTAACTTATGGTTTATTACTGCTGTTATAAGCATGATTCTAGCTTCCTTTGGCTTAGGAAGAGAAGAGTTTTTATCTCAGAATAGAGCTTGGCTGTCACATTTAGTGATACAAAATGCTATATAGAAAGCTGATTATATTGGTGTGGGCAATATTTGTAGGACATCTCTCAAATGTCTTCAAATACCTGTTTGCTTGCTGTTTGTCCCTGATGTTTTATCTCTGCAAGACCGAAGTACCTACCTGGGATGTATGGAGGAAGGCAGTCCAAGCGTAGTGATGGAAATGGAGCATATTCTGAGCTGCTTGCTCTGCATTGCAGCTGGGACTCAACAGATGTCAGTTATTCTACCTTTCATGGGGATGTCCTGTGGTTCCAAATGACACTTCCACAGCCAGAAAGTGAGATGGAAGAAATACTAGATACAAACTCAGGAGGATGTATGTCTGTTGTCTGATTCCTGGTAGCTTTTAGATCACATGTATTTTGAGTGGGAGCCCATTGCACTAACCTGTGTCACATATGTCGCAGTTGGCAATGGTCACAATTTTAATGGCTCTTGGAATGATTGTTTTAACACCACCCCACTGTCCTCCTTCTCCATTCTGGGGGTTTGCTCACACTCATTTGAGAAAACAATTCCTTGTTTTCTTTGATCCTTCTCTTCCAGATTTTCCCTGTGGTTTCTTTGTTGTTGTTGTTGTTGTTGTTTCATGGTCTTTTGTGTTGGTTTCCCCTCTGCTAGTCCTTAATTATTGGTGATGCTCAGGGTTCCCTCCTTGATCCATAACTGCTTGCTGGTACATGTTCTGTCTGAGCAATCGCATCTGCTGGTTTTCTGGTTTTACAGGTCACATATACAGTGCTGACTCCACATATCTCTCTCTTGCCCTGACCTCTCTCTACAGGCTCAGACTGGTATATTCAATTGTCTGCTGGACATATTTACTTGGACTTAAAACCTAGTAAATCTTAAACCTGATTATGTTCGTTTGTGTTCACCCATGCATTTGCCGAAGTCTGAAACCTAGGAGTCATCCTAGAGTTCTCTGCTTCTCTCTTACACCAAATCAGTCAAAAAGTCTTGCTTACTTTAGGCCCTAAATATTTACTGAGTCCATCCTTAATCCCAGACTTGGTTTAAGTCCTCATCTTCTACCTGGATGATTGCAGTTGCAATCTGACTGGTATCTTTTTCTCTAATCTCATTTTTTTTTCAAGTTAGTCTTCTTTTTGTAATCTAATGATTTAAAAATTGATTTAGCTGTGTCATTCCTTAGCTTAAATCCTGCTAATGACTTTTCACTAACGCTGAGATAAAATCTAAGGTCTTATAGTAAAGTCACTTTGGAAAACATTTTGGCAATTTCTTAAAAAGTTAAATATGTTTACCACAAGGCCCAGTGGTTCCACTCTAAGTTTCTATCCACATAGACATGTATGCAAATATTCATAGCAGCATTATTCATAATAGCCCCATACTGGAAGCAATTCAAGTGTCCATCAACAGGAGAATGGATACACAAAATGTGGTATAACCATGTAGTAGAGTACTGTCCAGCTGTAAAAAGGAACTCAGCTATTGATACAGGTAACAACATGATGAATCTCAGATGCTTTATGCTTAGAGAAAGAGGCCAGATATTTAAAATTGCCTATTGAGATGTCTGAGTGGCTTAGTCAGCTAAGTGTATGACTGTGGCTCAGGTCATGATCTCACAGTTTGTGGGTTTGAGCCCCGCATCAAGCTCTGTATTGACAGTGCAGAGCCTAGAGCCTGCTTGGGATTCTTTCTCCGTCTCTCTCTGTCCCTCCCCTGCTCATGCTCTCTCTCTCTCTCTCAAATATAAACATTCTATATATAATATATACTGTTTATTAATTATATATAATGATATATATTATTATAATTATATATTATATATTATTATTATATATTAACTTATATCTATAATAAAATACCTATTGTATGTTTGCATTTGTACGGCGTTTCTAGAAAAGGTAAAATTATGGAGATGAAAAGCAGATCAGTGGTTGCTAGAATGGCAGTGAGCATTGACTGAACATGGGAGTTGAGGTGATGGAACTGTTTAAAGCTGGATTGTAGTGATGCTTGAACAACTCCATAAATGTACTAACACTTGAAACAAAACTAAGGTCTTTGGCCTGGCCTAGGAGCTCCGTTACCACTTGATCTCTCCTCCTTCCAAAACCTCAGTTCTTGTCACACCCTCCTTTATATTCTGATATCTGGCGGCACTGAAATATCTGTACTTTCCTGCAAATATTGTGTTTTTGCTTGTTTGCGTTTTGTCATGTAGTACCTTCTACCTGAGAAGTCTTTTTCCTTTATCCTGTGTCTACTCTTTGGTCCTCCTTACACTCATTTGAGAATCAGCCCAGGGATGGGCTGCAGGAAGGTTTCCCCCGCCTTGACTTCTTAACAGCTACAACCAAATTGTCTATCCTAGGCTCTGATTGCAGTCTACTTTTTCTTTTAAATGCACTTGCCCCATTATATTGGAATGATTTGTTTATATTTCCATATATCCCACCAAACTGTAAGTTCCCAGAGAGCATGTGCCATGTCTTAAATTTGCATACAAAACCTCCAGTGCTAACAAACTCCCTGGTATAGTAAACATTCAAATCGAGTTCTTTTGCATTCATTCCATTTGGTGAATTAATGTAAATATGATTTGTTTTTATTATTTTTTTTCAGAATGGGATTTGCATCAAAATAACACTGATTTGGGGGAAGGGGGATAACAAAGCTTTTTTTCAAACATTTTGCATGTTATTTTCTCTTTTCTTCCTTTTCTTGGTTTATTATCCACCTTTGGTGTACTATAAATAGCACTCTAGCAGGTTGAAATTGTATCTATTAGTGTTCTCCAGAGAAAAAGAACCAGTGAGATATGTAGGCAGAATTTCTTCTTTCCCAAGATAACTTTAGTTTTGTTCTGAAGACATTTTAGTTTGTTGATTGGATGAGGCTCACCTGCATTATTAAGGATAATCTCCTTTACTTAAAGTCAACTGATGTGGACATTAACCACATCTGTAGAATATTCTCATAGCAACACCTAGATCAGTGTTTGACTGAAAAGCTGGGTACTTTAGAATAGTCAAATTGACACATCAAATTAACCATCACAGAAAAGACATCACATTTTTAATTGTAAGGGATCTTAGACCTCTCCTGGTTATCTAAAAGCACACCCTGTGCCCGCCATATTTTGTGATTGAGGAAACAGAAGCTCAGTGAGTTTGTGGTTCCATTTCACAAAACAAAAAATGACTTTCCAGCAGTTTCTCTTACAAGTAAAAGCCTAGGGCTACTCCATCTTGCCTTATCAACTGAGTCATGAGACATTAGGTTCTACGTCATTTATTAACAGGACTGAAGTCTCAAGAGAATTGCTGGTACCTCCTATTTCTCTTTATGAGTTCTGTTTTCTTAAAAGAATTTATGACTGAGCTTTAAATAGAATTTTAAAAATACTACATGACATTATTCTGGCCTCAAGTATACAGTCTATTTTTAGCACACACTGTCTTTTTTATATTTTGTACATTTCAATATCTTATTTATTGCAGTGGACTCTGAAAATGTGTACACCTTTTTCTGTTGTCAGAGACGAGACACTTTATGGAAATATTCTCACCCTCTGATGGAGGAGAATTACTCTTTCTCTGATAAGGAACTAGATGATTTGGGAAGTTGAAAAATAGAGAAATGCTGGTTGTCTTTTATTCTGCACATTTTTCATACTTTTTTTTCCTAGAAGACAAAAATAGGATCATTTGCAAGTGACACCATAAGCAATAGTGTAAATGGTCTTTCTGGAGAGGGACTGAAGCTCTGCATGATACTTCTATGATCAATCCTGCTAACTCCCTTTGAGGGTGTATGTAAGTAATTAGCTACGTAGTCTATGGGAAATCTCACTTTGGGGAAATGGGGCTTAGAAAGTTATTACTTTTAACCCTCGAGAATCATATCAGAAATCATTCTAACATGATGCAAATCAGTTACTACATTTTCTATATAGTATTTGACCAGAAGCAAAATAGGAAGATTGAAAGCTGGGAAGAGGGTGAGCTGCTTAACTCACCCAAGCTCATTTTAAAGTTTTTAGCTTCAGATATTTAAAGAAAATCAGTTTTCATCCAATTGAAATCCTGGGCGGGGGGGAGGTGGAGGAGTCACTAGTTTTTACATTATGCAAGAGGAATCTTTCGACTTTCCACTCTTCAATATACAGATTCTGTCTGAGAGTAAGAAATAGGATTAACCCAATTTAGATAGATAAAAATGCCTTTAATCCTTCTCTAAGAAAATCGGAAGTTTCTAGATGGGAAAAAATATATATGTATATTTGAAATTCACTTTCAAAACATCATGGCATTTAAGCATTCCAATTTAATGACAGCTGAGAAAAACTAGTGTGAAACTTATATTCCATGAAGTGAATCCACCCTGCCTTTCAAACATGGGAATACCACCATCTGGGGAAACAAGATCTCCTTGTATTTAGCCAAGTATCAAGAAAGTACTGCTGTAATTTGACTCTCCTATTTCCTTCTGAATATTTGGTATTTCATCGAGTATTATAATTTTTATTTTTTGGTACCTTATTAATGAATATTGATTAAAGAACTTCCATGAAGAGTCCAAGTATGGGCTTCTTTTATTTAGTATCATTATCATAGGTGACACCTTTCTACGAGTACTGTGTAAACAGTACAGTGTGCCACAGGGGTAGTTATCATACCTTCTTAAAGAACTTGCACATTAAGTAATGTTCTTTAATGCATTTAAATTAAACTTAGTATTTTTGGGGGTCCATATATAAAAACCAACTTAAAATTTTGCCTGTCATGTGAGTAAAATCACATGTTAAGACATAATAAACCCTTATTTTAATAATGATTTTTGATAGTTTATAATGTGCTCTTTATATGTACATTCCAATTTAATTCTTTAAAAAAACCCAATGTGGGATGATGTTGTTTTTCATTTCTTAGGTGGAGAAATTGAGGCACTAAGAAGTTATGCATCTTCTTTTTTATACAACCACTTGGTGTCATTGTCAGGGTCAGATTCATGTCTTGACTCTAAATCCAGTTCTAAAAATCTTGATTCATGTGGCTCTCATTGGCTTACTTGTCAGTGAGATTTCATTATACACATAAATAATTTTGTGGATAGTCCTATAGTGCAGATGGGCAGGATAGTGTATGAGTTCTACTTTTTGTTCTGAACAAACTAGCTATGATTAACTTATAGAATGTTAAAGTAATTCTATTTTAATATGAATAAACACATAGTACAGCATGTCATAAAATTATTTTTGATTTTGTTAAAACACTTGTGAAAAGTATTATTTTACTTTCATGTGAGGGGATACACACACAGACACATACATATACATATATACACACACACTGAATATGCTGGTCTGTGTGTGTTTATACACACATATGTGCAAACATATATAAACTAAAATACATACATGTTTAGAATCAGGATTAATGGGAAGAATATATATTATTAATACAAATTATCATTGTGCTAAAAGTAATTTGGTGGATGAGTGTAGAATGGTTACAATTAGAAGAGAATTTTCTTTAACCTTGGATATAAACTATCATAGATCGTTAAATTTTCTAATTTTTTGCCTGTTACTGATAGAGAAAAAGATCTTGCACTTAGAGGGGAGAAGAAACACTCAGAAAGGAGACACAGAACCAGTGCTAACTCATACTTCAGGGTCTTCCTTTAATTTATGTATGATTTTTGACCTTAGAATAATTCACTGAGATCATTTTTTCGACTGGTAAAATTGAACGCCTACTTTGCAAGCACTGTGTTTGGTACTGCAGTCTCAGACATGTTTTAGACAAAGAATCATGAGATATAATTCCTGCCTTTAGCACCTTAAAATTCAGATGAGCAAAGATCTTTAGCAATTTTATTAATGAAGTGGCTAGTTCCAGGTAGTCTAGCAGATCATGTGCTTCATTAAGAACGCAAATAAAGTCTAAAATCTTCCTGCTAGAGTGTGCAGTCAAGATGAATGAGAAGGTGAAATCTGAGTAAACATTTTAGATAGTTGGTAGGATTTAGAAAATAGAAAAAGGAAATAGGTCCATGTACATGGCAGAGAGAATAAATGGTGCATATGGTGGCTTTGTATGATGTAAAATAACAGAACTGAACAAAAACAGAGAAGTAGGAAGTAAATCACTTTGCAGGTGTGTGTGGTCTGAATGAATTTGGTATTAAGTCTGCTGAATTTCACTGATGTGATTTTCAAAGAGACCACTGTAAAGGCAGTCAGAAACCGGGGAGTTGAGTTTTCAGTGTTTAGTAAATGAAATGCAATGCGGGAAAGAATCAGAGCTGGAAGTAGAGGGGGGGAGTGTCTTCTTCCCAGAGGTGACAGTTAGTATGGAGAAGGATGAGTCATTGTTGGAAAGCAGTGCAACATCCTCTGGGCTGTGAACAGTGGTCATTTATTTAAACTGTCTCTTGCTACTGGTTCCCTTTGACATTTTTCTTATTTGGTACATGGAGAAAAATAGCATGAGCCAATGCTACTACAGGCTCAGAATGAAGACTTTTAATTTGAAACATGGGTTGACTGTATTATTTTTTTCTTTTTCTTTTTTTGGAAAGTTGTGTCTTTTGAAAGATCATCCTAGAGTGAAGTGATAAATCTTACTTGCCTCACTTTATGCTTTCTCTTGTCAACCTAACATTAATATTTGCAAAAGGACATTGGAGTTCAGTTCCACAGATCTTAGCTGAGTACCTGTTATGAGAAATACAATGAAGAGTAAGATAGAGGAAGGTGAAATTGCTGATTTGATTGGAACACAGAGTATATGTAAAGTGTAATGGTAAATAAGATGAGAAGTGTAAGCTCTCCATGTTGTAGTAAGTGGGTACAATTGAGAGTTTTGAATAAAGGAGTTGTTATTTGATGTGTTTGCTGTTCTTGTTTTGTTTTGGGTAGTATAGGAGAGTATATTGGCTTATTTGTACAATTTTGTTTGATTTAAATTCCCTTTTGCTGATGTTCATTTAAATTTAAAAAACAGTTTTTTTAATGTTTGTTTATTTTTGAGAGAGAGAAAGAGCATGAGTGAGCTGGGGAAGGGCAGAGAGAGAGAGAAACACAGAATCTGAAGCAGGCCTCAGGCTTCCAGCTGTCAGCACAGAGCCTGATGTGGAGCTTGAATTCATGAACCATGAAATCACGACCTGAGCCAAAGTAGAAGCTTAACCGACTGAGCCACCCAGGTGCCCCGATGTTCATTTAAATTTAAATAGGTGATCATTTTCTCAAGTGCTAGCATATTAGCCAAAGTATATTAAACAGTCTCCAAAAATATTCAAACTACGAATTCTTAGTATTTAGGAACCATCTTACTGGGTGAGACTGTTCTTAAGTATATGGTATTAGGTAAGGAAAAGAAAATTCATTGTTGGCCAGGTAGAATCAGGGAGCCTATATTCCTCACCTTGACTCATTCATAAGAAGATAGAAGTTTTAGTAATGATATTTAAAGATAAGGAGGGGATAATATTTGATATACTCCTAAGGAATGAGTCAGTGTTATTTAGCCCACTGTTTAATTCAATGCCTTGATATATTTAGATCCTTTGTGACTTGAAAAAAAATAGCCCCAAGAACAATGTAGATGTCATTTTGAATATTGCTTTTTCCAAGAATCTAATTAGATAAGAAATTTTTATATCAACCAACCAATCAGACCAGTAGCTGTGTCTAACTGCTAGCCTCATTTAGTATGTTTGGTGAACTGTTTCACTCAGAGCAGCTCAAAATCAGCTTTTGTAGAGGAGAGAAAGAGCTTAATATCTCTCAATCAAACTTTCTCTCTACCTCTCCCTCCCATACCCGCACTCTCACCCATGCCCACACTAAGTATTTTAAACCAAATATTTAAAGCCAGTGGACTGATGAGTTGCCCTTGGTGTGAGTCATAGGACTAGTTTTAAATTATTAATGGCCATTGTAATTCCATTTGGCATTTGTTTTGATATAGTGAGTCAGCTATCGTGATGCTAACCTGTTTCTAGATGCAAAAAAGGGGGGAAATTAAAATCATTCTCAGTTGAGCAATATGGGATTGAAAGTGTGATATAGGCCTTGTGCTTTTGATGAGGGCCGTATTTCATTCCTCAGAGATGATCAGAATGTGATTAACCCAGGATTACCAGGTGTTTCCATAAATGGAGACATTACTTGGCTATTCTTTGGTAACAATTTTGTAAATAAAAATGTCTCATTCACAGGTCATAGGAGGGTCTATTTTTGACTACAGTGGGATGCTGGGATATAGTGAGTTCCCTGACATTGGAGACAGTCAGGTAGAACTAAGAGTTGATTGGAGCTGTGTAGTATATATTTTTTGATTTTGTAGGAGATTGACTAGAGTTTCCCAGCTTAAATTTAATTGAAAACTATGTACTTCAAGAATAATAAGACACAAAAGAGGCTGAAATATGAGCTAGAATTGTCATCTCTGAACAAGATGAAAGGGAGTAAATCTAGAAATCACAGTAAAAATTTGTTTGGTGATAGCGAAAGTTTGATTATTAATAACCTGTCAGGCCCCTTCCTGATTTTCTATAACTTAATTCCAAACTTGTAGGTCAAGTCACTGGCACTTGGATCCTACTAGAAAGTTCTGAACTGAATTCTGGGGCCTCCTTACCTTCATTTCTGGCTTGTTAAAAATCTTTAAGAAAGGAGGCAAAGAAGTTGATTTCTGTTCCAGATCACAGTTAGGCTTTCAGTTAGGTGGTATGGATCCCAGGCAAAGCCTGGATCTGTATGGAGTACTGAAATAGTTGATAACTAGCATCATTCAGGAAACAGGTTAAATGCGGGTTGATGTCAAGGACCCAGGGTTAAGGCAGTGAATCTAATGGAACTTCAGGCAGAGAAGGCCAGCACCACGGACAGCTCCCCCCCCAAACTAGGCTGGTGATGCAAAGGAGCCTAGGGTTTAGCTTGGAAAAAATGCATTCAGGTCCTTGTTCCACCTCTTCCTAGCTAACAGTCTCTTCCACGGATAGGAAATTTAACTTATGCAACCCTCAGTTTTCTCATCTAACATGGGAATAATATGTGCTCTACATAGTTCTTGATACACATGTTAGATGGTATGAAAGTGTCAGGTATACCAATGAAAGATGTTAATATTGTTTTTATTAACCTTACCCTTTTAATAATTGGCCTTTATTTACCTAAGGTTGTATTATATAATGAAAATTGCTAGATTCTTTTCAAGATTTGACACAACAGTTAGCAAAAAAACAACTATGGAAACCAGGATACTATAAGCAGGTATATACTTCATTGGTGAGAGAAGGGAACTAGAATTTACCATCTATCTTGTAGGTTCAGCCATAGGTTCTTATACTTGCTACGCTATTTAATTTTCATAACAACTTTGTGTACCTAGCAAAGAGTAGAGGAGTCTGTCCATGCCATGACCATTCATCACAACACATTCCTTCTATTACTACTGCTGGGATGAAATGGGTGGCATCTGGTATGCGGGTGATATCCTATCCAGAGTGGTGATAGAATCCATAGTCTTAGTTTCTCCAATAGTAGTCTCTTTTGGAGGTTTTCCTGATAGCAGAAATCAGGAGTGAAGGAGAGAGAGAGAGAGAAAGGAGAGAGAGTAAGGAATACACTGAAGTTCCCAGCAAAGGAATATCAGAGCTTCCATTGCCAGGAGACAGAGCCATATATCCAAGGACTCCTTTAGAAGGAGATAAACCAAACTTACAGTATGTCCCAGGTTGTTACTGAGATTGTTGCAGGTCTGGCCTCAATGGTGGCCTTTTCTGCAGAGTCCTTCAATCCAGCAGTTATTGAAGTAAATGAAAAATCATACTTAAATATCCGTGTGTGATAACTTTAATAAAGTTACATCTTTGTAAAAAGCATCTACCTTTATAATTAGAGTATTTTAAAAGCAACAAAAGTCTCGAGTCATTAGCATTTAATATTCCTGCCTTTGATGAAACTAAGGTATTTTCCTTGTGATCCATTCATAAATTTTTATTAGATTTAATTTAAATCTTTATTTCAGAACAAAATAGGATATTAACTTTTTAATAAACATGAATTCTACATGTGGAAAATGATCACTTGCATGTGTAAATTAATGAATATAAAATGTATAATAATAGGAATTGATTGGGTAGCAAAGAAATATCCTTAACTTCTTTCCATATGGTTTATCTCATGTTTATAAAGGTACAGACTACAGGAAGCTTTATAAGATTAGTATTCAAGCCCTTTTATCTGAAGATTAGCTGGGCTGATTTTTTTTCTTAGCAGTTTGATAGATGCTTGTGATTGTCTTTTCAATAGCTCATTGAGAAATAGGTTGAAGAAGTAGCAATTTTCTACCTAGGTAGCATTTTAGATCCATTATCAGAGGGGAATGATAATTGTATGATGCTGTTGTCGCTCAGAACTTTCAAAAGGAAAATGTTAGTGATTAGGTAGTTATATAATGATGTATATAATAAAGAACACTGGGGTTGAAAGTAGAAGAAATAAGTTCAAATTCTTGTCTCAATACTTACTGGATGCCTGGTCTTTGGCAAGTTGTTTAAACCTTCTGAGTCACAGTTTCCTCTTATGAAAATGGGACTGACCACCCATGTCAGAGAATGGCTGTAGGAAATATGATATTAGATGATGTTTGTGAAAGTGCTTGAAACTTTTAACACATGTTTTGAAAAGAAACTTTATAATAATTCTCCCTTTTGTTTGTTTTCTTTAGAAAGTGAGTGAGAAGGTCGGAGGGGCTGAAGGAACCAAGCTGGACGATGACTTCAAAGAGATGGAACGGGTAAGTCTTGACCCTTAGAGCTCCCTTTGACTTGAAATTTTCTAGCACACTGAGAGGGGAAGGGGAAACTGCTCTCTGCTGGCACCTGAAAATGCATTTTGTTATTTTAAAATATACTTTCCTTTTAGTGTATATTTTAAAACAGAAGATGCAAAGTATCCTTTGAGAACAAAACCTTAGCGAAAGTGAAATGTCCTAATATACTTTCCTGGTGGATTTTATCATTAATTTCCCAACAGGGAGAACATGAAGTTGTGCTTGAATGAGGGATGGGGTGGGAAGAAAATAGAGGAAAGTGGAAAATAGTGTCCTGAGTGTCTAGGAGAGTTTGAGTCATGGCCTGGCCTTGGTGGACCTCTGGGCAGGGCCGTGTGGTAGCAGCAGGTGTGGTGGACAGTACGCATGAAGGGGCCTGTGGGCTTGGCTATGCTGCACCTGCACTGCTTGACCCACAAGTCAGTTTATTGCTCTGAGTCTCTTATTTTTGTATAAATGTAAAATGAGAATACTGATCCTTACTTGGGGGACTTTTGTTAATGATTAAAAATAATGTAAATCATTTAGCATTCTGCCTAAAAGATAGCCGGTTCTTAGCAGGTGAGGGTGGAGGTGACAAACAGAATAGCCCATTTCATTTCTCTTGTAACATCTCCATATTTTCTCTTCAGGATGGTTCATAGCAAGTGATATTTAGGCTTATGGTGAAAAGTGTGTGTTGCATTGTGCAAAGAACCATTTCCGGTGTCCAACTGCTGATAGGTAAAGAATCTGGCAATACAAACCCTGTACTTGAACAGAGAGGATGTCAAAAACCTATAGTGCCTGGAAAACTGCATTTTTACTTAGGTCACATCAGTTCCAGTGGGCTGCCTCCGTTTTGCTATCTGTGCTGTTTGTGTGAAGAGCCAGATGAATAAAAATCCCTAGATGCTTTGTGCCTTGTCTTTTTCAGTTTTTTCTTTTGAGTTCATTGATGAATTCAACAAATTCCTATTTTGTGCTTCTATGAGCCAAGTATGTAGGATACAGCAGCGAACAGGACGAGCAAGAATTATTAGAGATTAATGTTTCTATAAAGGAAACAGCAAGTAAGAGAGAATAGGACACATTTGAGTTCCTGGAAAAAAAAAATTGATTTGCCAAGGGAGAGGGGTCTTGTGAAATGAGATTGTGTAGTGTTTACCTAACTGATCATTCTGGCTAAGTTTTTGAGGTGGATCTCACTGATAGCACAGGTACCCACTAGGGAGGAGACTTAATACAAGAGTCCTGAGTCCCAACCAAAAGTCTGGGAGGCCAGCCTCTTACACCTAATGCCTGATAGCTATTTGCCTCATTGGGGCAATTTAAGTCTGCATTGGTCCTTATTTCTCATCTCTGGACAGTTCTAAATACTGCCTGATTAACCAAAGCTAGAAGCCTCTGGTGTTTATAGTTCCGGAAATGGTATTTGACCCCTCTATCTTCTACGGCATCTGAGACCAGATACTGATGCATTTGCCTAGAATGACTTGACTCGTCTTATTCCCTGTAATATTGGGGTTTCTCACACCTCATAAGGAGCTGCCCTGTGGGTTAATTTGCACCAGCTTCTGTCTCCAGCCATTATTTCTTAATCCCTGCTTCCTTATACTTTGATTCTTCCCTCTCCCCTCAGGAGAGAATTTATAGCATGCCTCCCCAGTGCCGTGTTGTTAATGACAGATTAGTCAGGCGTTGAGGAATTCAGAACTAAGGAGTCAGAATTTGAGTTGAGCTTTCAGCATCTGTTTGGACTAAAGATAATAAGCTAGGTAGCTCATCGACTAAGCTAAGACAAACTTTTCACTTATTAAATGAAACTAAAAAGAACAAGAAATTTAGAGAATAGAGTAGAATTTATCACTGAGCAACTAATTAAGCCTTTGAATCTATGCCCATCTTGTAAGCTAATTGAAATGAAAGAAGATCTTATAAGTATTTTACTTCAGGCAAAGACTCAAAGGCCCTCTGGGCCCAATGGTAAGGTTTATTTCTCCTATTTCCTAGAAAATAATTAGCTTCTGAAGCTTTTGTCTCAAAAACGATATTCCTGGAATAAAAATAAAATAAAATAAATTAAATTAAATAAAAATAAAACCTTTCCTGATTATTTGAGGAACACATCTATGGTTTTGTATTTGGGTTTATATCTAAGTAAATTGAGAGATTCACATTTCAAATCAGTGTGGAAATTATTTTATTTCATTTTACTACACATATTTGTTTTTCTTACCTATGGCACTGTGTACATTTTACACTCTCTACCTATGCTAAATTTGCATTAAAGGTAAAGATTTCTGTGATAACTGGAAAGTGCATGCCTGTTAATTTATTAATAACTCACAAAAATATTTTAGCTCAGCATTTCCAAGCCTGCAGAAGAATCACTTGTCCACAGTCAGTTTTCTGATCATCAGGCATTTTGGGTAGAGAGACCGTTGTTTAGCTGTGTTCTCAGAGGTGCAATTAGGCAACAAAATGAAATAAATTAGAGGTTTGGATCAAGCAGCTCTAGTTAGAAAAAGAAGTGTGTATTCCTAGAGGTTCTTTCTCTAATCAGCCACCCCAGCCACTCTCCTGCCGGGATGCAATAAAATCACACATGTGTGTCTTAGCACTCAGAGCTCCAAGAGCTGACTGAGTAGAATCCTGCAATTCTCTTGTCTCTGCAGGACCCCTGCCTATAACCACTTCTTTCATCCCCTTAAATGCCTTGCATAGAATTGTTTATGTGTTAGTTTTAAATGGTATCTGTTGCTTACAAGATCTGTTAAATACAGACTAAAGTTCTTCCTGTGGTATAGACATCTTGTAGATGTGTTTATTGAGAAGCTGCAGATTTTTTGTAAAGGGGAAATTCTAGAATTTGAGGGATCTGTAATTCCTTCTTAAATCTCCATCTGTTGCTGCAGTGATACTGTGGTTTTTTAGGCCTGTGTGCATCTGTGTGTGGTTATATTCATTAATTCATATACAGTATCTGTGAATGCGTCCTCCATGTACAAAGTGTTGTGCTGGGCATCAAGAATACAAAGGTGATTAAGGCACTGTTCCTGCCTTCAAGGGACTTCCAGTTTTGATGGGGGAAATGTGGCCTATAGGACACGGTGCTTGGCACTCTGTGGAGATTCCCATGAAAGACCTAGCTCAGGTTGGTTAGATCAGTGGAAGCTTCCTCTAGCAGACAGTGCCTGAGCTAAATCTACAATTTTCTCTTGTGCCTGCATATAGGAGTAATGTAATGTACCTTTTCGAAGCCTCAAAAGTATCCTGGGAAATCTCTTTTCTTGAAACCAGAAGAGGTCGTATGGTTGGAAATATGGTTGTGTACCACTTCAGCGAGAATGGAATTATTCTTAAAGGCAGCCTCAAATTTTAAGACAAGCAGGATGTTGGAGAAGAATGGGAAGAATGCCGTTCCATATGACAGTGTGAAAGAGTGGGTTGTTTGCAGAGTGGGATGTGGGGAAAAGTCAGAAATGAATGTCCATGGTCATCATCTTCATACACATAATTAGTCATTGGATGGAGAGGGGTTGTTACAGCTTTCTATGCAATGCCAAGTGGTAGAAATAGAATTAATGAGTAGGAACTGTAAAGAGATAGAGTCAGGCCCAATGTACAAAAGAACTTCTGACTATCAGAGCTGCTTAAAAAAAAAAGCCATGTCTATAACTGAATTCCCCATCATTGTCCATGTTTGAGCAGAGGCTAAAACCACCTTGTGAAGTGGTGTGGAGCACACTAGTCATCATCTCTTTTGAGTATTATGGCAAGTGATTTGTAACTAATAATGTCACATTTTAATAATACCACTTAGTTGAGTTCTGGTGATTTATCTCAAATGAAGGAGGAAAGAGTAAAGTCTGGGCCAGCACACTCAGAGTAACTCATATGTGAGCGCATCCTTTGGGGTCTGTCATGCTGATGAATGTCTTCTTCATGGACGTGGTGGTAAAATAGAAGGTATGGATGACTGTACCGAGACCCTCACTCACTGGCGTATTTGTAAGATGGGTAAGAGCCCCAAACAAGATGAACTTTAAAGACAGCTGTCTTGGTGATCCTGAAATTCAGGGAAGTCAAGTTTCTTCCCAGCTGTGTGTTTACAACATACTTCCGTGCTAATATTCATTAAAGGTAATGCCTATGAAGATTAGTAAAAAAATACATTGGGGAAATCTCAGTCTAATGCCTTGTTTATTTTTGTTTTTTAACATACTATTAATCAGGCTTTCCAATACCAGATAACTGCTAGGAAGCAGAGCAATTTGGGAACAGGTACATTAATTCTTCTGAGTCAGTAGGGAACTATTAAAACATCCTTATTGGACCAACCCGTATCTTACTGCCAAACAAACTTTTCCAGGGCACTGATTCCATTATGTCTCTGTGACTTGTTTAATTAGGTGTCTCATTCAGAGTTCTCATTACTTTAAGTGTGCATTCTTTTTTTTTTAATTTTTTTTTTAGCGTTTTTATTTTATTTTTGAGAGACATAGAGACAGAGCATGAGCAAGGGAAGGGCAGAGAGAGAGGGAGATACAGAATGTGAAGCAGGCTCCAGGCTCTGAGCCGTCAGCACAGAGCCCGACGCGGAGCTCGAACTTACAGACTGTGAGATCATAACTTGAGCTGAAGTCGGCCGCTTAACCGACTGAGCCACCCAGGCGCCCCTAAGTGTGCATTCTTAAAAGGTTCATTTTCTTAACTTCAGTGATAGAAAAATTAAGAATTTGAAAAGATTTAGTATTCATATGGCGTGTAACTATGAGTTACCCCATGTCCAAGTGGATGCTTAGTTCATCTATTTATTATTGATCACCAAACCCACACACTGTCCTGTTCCTTTTTAAGATCTTTTTTTTTTTTTTTTTCTTAAACTCTGCTCCCACATCCCTGTGACAGCATCTGGGATGATGCAGTATCTGACAGTATAAAGTCATATCTTTAATCCTTTTTTTGCCCCATAAAGAATGCTGTGTAGTTCATGTGTGTTGCCAGTTAAATTCAGGATGCAATGTCTACTTTTTCTCTAGTAGAAAAGGTAATATTCAGATGCCTCAGAACAAAAAGCATATTCTAGCCAGTCTGGTGTCTTTTGGTGCTATTGTATCTTGTCTCTAGAGGCTGGGGCAGCTGATGAAATACTCAGCATGCATTGATTCAAGGTGGCATACCTTGGTAAAGATAGAACCTTAGCAAAGGATTGGCAGACTTTCTGTAAGCACATTAGGCTTGTGGGTCAGAGAGCTTCTGTGGCTTCTGTTGAAACTCCTCACCTCTGCTATTGAAAAGCAAAAGCAGTTATTGACAGTGCCTAATTAGCTGTGTTCCAGTCAAATTTGTCTAAAGACAATGAAATTTGAATTTCATGTCATTTTTATGTGCAATGAAATGGTAGTCTCCTTTTGAATTTTCCCAACCACTTAAAAATATAAAATCAAACAGTGGCCTAGATTTGGCCCAATGGCTATAGTTGGCCAACCCTTGCTTTTCTTGATGAAGAAAAATGTACTTATAGCAAGTACAGCAAGTTAAGAGAGCTATTTTTCTCCCTACCCAAAGTTGTAAATCACAAGACTAGCTAATGGAGGGAGAACCTTCTGATTCTAAAGTGTGAGAGTTGCTAAAATCCTGGCATTGAGAAAATTGAAGAAAAATGACTAGAAGAATATATATCTATGCTTTTATCTTCAGGAAAAAACTTACATTGAGTTTTTATGTCCTGAAAACATGCCTATTTTTATATGTATTTACAGTTTCACCTCTAAACAGCCTTCCCTAGTGGCTCCCTACCACCATCCAGACAAGGTTAGTTAAAGAAATGGAGTCTCAGGAGCTCACAGGAATGGAAGTTGTAATTTAGGATGCATCAAAACTTATTTTCAGGTAATCGGAAAATTTGGGTGTTGAGGAAATCATTAACTGTATGTTTTAAGTTCAGAGCTAAACTGCTGTTCTCAAATGGGAATGAGCTCTTGCAAGTTATGATAAATTATTTAAGTGGAAATCTTAGTACATGTTAATCAGGTCTATTAATAAGAGAACATGTGCTTGGACAAATCCAGTTTATATAAATAGCTTCCTAGCAAGTGCCTAATAAGTCATACTCAAGGTTCTCACAGAGTACTGACCCTCAACCTTTCCATGACCACCAAAACACAGTATAGTTTATCAGAAAGACTCTGAGACATTATTAGCAAGGACACAGATGGAGAGAAGCTAGAATTTGGTCAGCCTCCTACCTGCAGATGGCCATTGGGCTATTTAGTTCCTTCGGCAGTCTTTCTTAGAAAACCTCTGATGCATGACCTTTGAACTACTTTTCTTCCCTTCATAGCTATAGTGGGTGTGTGACTTCAGATAGTTCATTTCCATTCAGACTTGCAGACTCAAAACATCAAGGTTTTGGGTTAGATGCTCTAGTGGTCTCTTTCTGTTCTTTAATTCTATCAAGTGATATCTATCAGAGTAAAATCAAGAGCAAGAACTAATGAATGAATTTTCTGAGGTATTTCTCTGAGGTATTTCTTGAGAACACAATATATAAATAATTACATTAGATGAAGTTGTTTTCAGAAGTGGATTTCAAGTGAATTTTGTTTTATGAGCTGATCAAATGAGTTTGGCTAGAGCTTGTTTTATGGTGATATATACCTTAGGTAACTAAAAGTGTTGAAGGCATCTGCCTCGGGCAGAAAAAGTCTATAATGAACTCAGAGTGGTATGGGGTCCTTCTTGGAAGTTCCCTGTCAAACCACAGGGAACACTGGATAGTTTTTATTCCTACTTCCCTTTGAAGATTGAATTCCACACTGGGAACCAATCTTAATACTGTAATATTGGCATTTTTGTTGTCTCTGTGCCTCCCCTGAGACCCCTGGCCTTAGTCAAACTCTAGTGGCTTCTATTAATAGAGCCTGAGTAGTTGAGCTGTCTATTTAAAGAGCCTGGAAGGGAAAGGGGGTTCCATACCCCAAATGAAAATCATTTTTCACACCTTCCTTGGTGACCTCTCTGTGGACCACTCCACTTCTGGTACCCAGCCTCTGTAGAGAAGTCTGTGTAACTGAGGGCTTGTAGCCAAACAGCTCAGTGTTGGAGAACCTCCCTTTTGCAGAGGCCCAGGGTAGAATAGTTCTTGCAGATGAATGTTCCACAGACTTTGAGGACTTAGGGATGGCAGGTGTTTTCCCCCTGGTCCAGTGTTGTTGGCCACGACCAGATCCCCATCCCCATCTGGGGGATGTTATAAAGAGCCTTGCAGCTCTGACTTGGGCTCTTCCTTCATTTGGGAGATGTCCCTGTTCCCTGTCCTTCTATGGGGAGCTTATGCTTGCAAAAAGTTAGAACACAATCTCTGGAGCCACAGTTGGGTAAGTTTCTTAACCTTTCTGTATTTATTTCATAGGGTTTCTGAGAATTAAATTGTTAAAGGTATTTAAAGTTCTTAGAATGGTTTCTGACAAGTAGAAAATGCTTTATGATTGTGCTGGGCATAATTATGATTGAGGACAGAGATGGGGCAAAGTTAGAAGTTGGTTAGCATCCTAGTAGCAGATGACTTTAGAATATCAAATGGTCAGTTCCTCTGGCCCACTCTCTTAGACACCATGACCTTTAGAGTTGTTTCTTCCCATCATAGCCACACAGGACCTTTGGGTACACATTCGACATACAATTCCCTCATCCCTATCATGTAGTCTTTAGGAGATCTGTATTTTCCTCCTGTCATGCATATAACCTGGACTTTTAGCATGTTTGTTATGCACACAACCTTTAATTTACTTCCATGACACTGAGTACATGATGGTTGGTTGATACTCTGCTAATACTGCCACTACCTCCACATAAGGCCATGCAAGTCCTGTACCGCACAACTCCAGGGAACCCCTGTTCACTACAGTACTAAATGCTACTTGGTATATGATCAAACCTAAGGCATATTACAAACCAGTTCAACCAGAAGGACACTGTACAGGCTGCTATGTAGACAGGCACCTCTTAAATAGGAGTGCTTCTTCTGGTAATTTTATCCCAAGATAACCCCACAAGAAAAAGTGATTTCCTCTGTTAATTACGGTAATAGGAAACTCTTTACACACAAAAAATATGACTGCCATGGAATAGGAAATTATTAAGTATTGAAAAACCAAACTGAAAGATAAAATCTTCTGATGGGTTATGGTTTGGTTTCTGATTATGAAAGATACTTAACTCACCCATAAGAGGTTGATTTTATATGTAGGTGTATAGTATGTTGCTGAAAAGTTTCTTGGAATTGGGGGAGGAGCTCTTGAACTCCAGTTAAAACAATAAAGTCCCTGTGGACTTAATTGATATCTGAAATTCTGTCATCAAAATTTTCTTTCACTCATATCAATATTATATAGCCCACACACATACCTTGGATAGGAGGACGCATTTGTTTTTGTTAGTCATGTACCCTGTAGAGTGAGTGAGTGGACCACCCATGTTGATAACAAAAGAATTTTATGGGGGAATGTGGAGTGGACCCACAACACTCTTCAAGTAGGGAGGAGGGCCCAACAGAGAGGACATGCTGACCTGCTGAATGTAAATGCTGACCGTTCAAAATTTTGCAGAGGTAGAGTGTAGAATTGAGATTTTTATTTGGAATGAACCAAAAGTTCGAGGATTGATTAGAAGTGTTTGCACAAGAGTTTTATATACTTAGGATATTCTCAGAAGTTAAATAAAAATGTTCCATCTCTTACCTGAATAAAGAGTTGATACCGAAGTTTTCGATCTTTTAGCCCTCAAACCTGCCACCATGCCTGGCCTACTGTAGAGATCCATAAATGCCTCTACGGCAAAATATGCTTCATGATCTACACCTTCTTTTCTTTTTCTTTTTCTTTTTCTTTTTTTTACTTTTTTTTGCATTTATTTTATGCTGAATTTATTAGCGGGACATATGTTTTTGTTTCTTTGTTTTCTTCCTGAGGTGTGTGTGTGTGTGTGTACACACATGCGCATGCATCATCCTCTTCTGGTTTAGGAAACGTTTGCTCTTTTTAGTAAGAATCATCTCAGTACAGTAGAGTGAGCTCATGTAGGGGTTAATCTGACTATGAGCTCTATGAATCTGGGGTTCATTTTGCAGGTTTTGCTCACCTGGATGTGCTCAATGACAGAGAATCTATATCAAGACCCTTAATTAAGTTCAGCATTACTCCCTGCATTTTTAAGCATGTACAGGCAAAAATTCAGTATCTTCCTGCGCCATGGGACGTATGTCCAGCCCTTCTGTTTGGCCCGGGTACATCTACCAACTGCAGCAATGTAACAACAGAATGACACACATGAATTCTATAAAGTGACTTTTTTTTTGGTGTCTTTTTGGATATGTGTACCCTCCATGGCCTGGGCAGTTTCGCAGGTATTTTTAAAATGAACATTAAGATTTTAACCTCTTGGTTTGCATGATTTTGTGGGGGTTTCTGGGTCACATTAATAGCGAACCATTTTCAGAGACTACCTCAGGCCACTTAGGGGAAGAGGAAACCATTTCTGCCTTATTTTGCCAGAAGATAGTGAAGTATATTTTGAAACAAATTTTAGGAAATTCTAGGTTCCTTGTTCAATAAATTGGATTTCCACATCTTGATGGAGCCAAGCTGAATGCGAAGCCAATTCTTCCTGCTGGGGCATCTCCAGCCTCTCCGTGTCCACTGTAGGACTGGTTCTGTTGCAGCACCAGTAGTCGTAGATCTACTCAAGCAAGAGCTAAGGTACTACAGTGAATAATTTTTGTCACTTAGAATATTTTTTTTCTTATTTTCAGAAAGTGGATGTCACCAGCAGGGCTGTGATGGAAATAATGACCAAAACAATTGAATACCTTCAACCTAATCCAGGTAAGGGTCCACTTTATATATTCAGGGTATCCCTCCAGGTAACCTGTAGTTTCTCTTTGATAGACACTTAAGTTTGATGTGCTTCTACTTTCTCAGCCCACTTTTATGGAGGTCCAGTGACTTGGTATATAGCAATTTGAGGAGGGAGGACATTTTAAGGCTCTCACTGAGGTAACTGAAGGATTCTGTCATATCTTATCTGACCCTAGGGTATTTAGCAAATGGCATAGCATGGACAGCTTGGGTGCCACATCATGTCAGGGTAGCCACAAGCAGTTAGTAATCAAACTTTAATTTTCAAGGGATGGTAAGAAAAAAATGGGATAATTTTAAGATATGATATAGCTATTCCCATAAGGTGTGAAAAAGTAGAATTTTTTTTGTGAAATACAGAGGGTTTCTGTTCATGCAGCATCACTCAAGTTTTTGGAGGGTTGTTCCTAATTCCAGTTCTTCTCCCAGTACATTGAAGGTCAGCATTTGTTCCTGCTAACTTGTTACACTCTAAGAGAAGGAAGTTTTAATAGAGATTATGAATCTTCTCCTTGAAAAGAGAACCAAGCAGAACTGGGCAATGCCTATAGGGACAAGGTATAACAAAGCAGAACAGCCAATGTCATCGACCTCCTCGCTGCTCTTCCTGACATCAGTTCCTAACTTAGAGTATAGAAGCTTGAAGCAAGGCTGAGTGTATTTATGTGAGAAGTATGAATATTTAGAAAACTGCTCACTTTTGGCACTAGTTTCTTTGGGAGTTTCAGGTTGGGAGTCCAGTGTTTTTCCCTAGTGGTCCTAGGGAAGATGGTCTAGATGCTGGGTCTGCCCCTGTGTGTTTGGATACTGAGCATTGGTGGGCAAGAGATGAAAAAAGGAGGTGTGGGGTAAGAGGTGGGCAAGTGCAGTAGTAAGTGCTGACCAGCTCTCTACTGCCTCCTGCTGCTGACTGAGCTCTCATTCAGCCTTATTTACCTGTGACAGTGCAGCTACTGTTTCATGATGAACATGAACACACTTTGTAGGAATAACATTCTTGATTTTTTTTCTTCTTAAAATTCATCAGAGATGGGACTATGTAAGGAAGGAAAATACATAAGGAAATACAGTGTGCCGTAGGAACCTGGAATTTAATGGATTGTGAACCAAATGGTTAGCAAATTAGGCAAAGAATAGCAAAAAATGAAGTTTCTAAGTTTTATCAGGGCCTCCTTTATGACCTTTCTATTCCACAGAGATGCAAGGATCTCTCAGATGTTCATTTATGGCTTAGTATTCCTATCACAACTGTGACAGGTCAGGATCTGAAGAGAGGTAGCTGTTCAACCATCCTCACCATAAGAGACCATTGCATAAGGGCAAGAAGTTTGTGTCTTCATCTTTGCACAGGACTGTGAAGTACTCTCTGATCTCCTGGGATTTACACATGACTTGGGCTCGTAACTCAGTGTAGGGCTAAGATAATGATAGGGTAAGGGAGGGAGAATATACTATTTATTGAGCATTAATGCATTTGTAAGACGGTGGTAATTATTTACACTGTGTCAACTCTACAAGTAAGTCTACATTTTTTTTTTCTGATTGCAAAAATAAAGCACAGTTTAACAGTTCATAGTTATGGAAAAGGGACTAAAAATCCATTGGAACTTATCTGTAGTGGAAGCCCATCAGTGTTCCTGAGTATAGTGGAACTCTGTTGTAGGCAGGTATAGTGTGTTGAATGGTATACCCCTCAAAATTCAAGGCCATCCAGAATCTCGGAATATGAGCCTGTTTGGAAATAGTGTCTTTTCAGATGTTACTTAGTGATCTTGAGATGAACTCATTCTGGAATTAGAGTGGGCCCTAAATGCAATGACTCATATCCTTATAAGAAGGGAAAACATTGAGACCTGGGGAAGAAAGCCATGTGAATTGATTCTCCCTCCCTGGGAGGTGTCCTGCAGACACCTTGATTTCAGGCTTCTGGCCTCCTGAACTGTGAGAGAATAAATTCAGTTGTGTTAACTCACACAGTGTATGGGAATTTGTTATGGTAGCCCTAGAAAACTAATACAGTAGGCTAGCCTTATTTTCTCTGAGAATTTAAGAAACTTTCCCAAAGTCACACACTTAGGAGGGGATGGAGGCAGAATTGGAGTTCAGGTCAGAGTGGGTACAACAGATATTCAGAAAGGAGACAAATTATGGGATTGAGACTTATTTTAATAAAAAACAGATTACAGGAGGAGGTAATGGGAAAGATAAGAATTTTTAGAAATGACATTTTTAATAAAATGCTGAATGTGCTGATTAACTGCCAACATGTTTTATGGCTATTTGAAAATTGAATAGATACCTGGAACCAAGAAGAACAGTTAAGGCCATCACTGGACAATCCCAGTCTGGTTTCAGGAAAGTAGTTATTGGGCGGCGCCTTGGTAGCTCAGTCAGATAAGTGTCCACCTCTTGATTTCTGCTCAGGTCATGATCTCATGGTTCAGGAGTTTAAGCCTCACTTCAGGCTCTGCGCTGACAGTGCAGAGCCTGCTTGGGATTCTCTCTCCCTCTCTCTCTCTCTCTCTCTCTCTCTCTGTCCCTATCCCACTCAGCAGTGATACATGGGCAGGCCACAGAAGAGTTGAGAACAAAACACAATTTCATATAGTTATTCCATAGAATTTAGAAAATCTGTATTTAATTGGTTTATGTTAGATATGATTTAGTTCCTCCCTGAATCTTTCACCCTGAGAGCAGACACTTGGCTGAAGCACTTCTGAAAAGTATATTTGTTCACTATTCAAGTGTCCTTGACCAAGGTATGTAGTAGTCTAGCAAACACTCAGGCACCTAGTCGTTGGGTACCAAGAACAGACAGAATATCCTCAAACTCATATAGTTTGGTAAATACTTTGACCACTCACCCTGTCAGTGATCCCAGGAGCTGGGTCAACCAACATGTATCACTAGATGCTGGTCCTGAATAAGCAAGATCGAGCTTGGGTCAGGACCGAGACTGATGCCAACCAACAGATTTACGTGGACAGGCTGGTGGACTCAGTGGAAATTTCATGCTTTGAAGGCCCTTCAAGAATGTCTTCTATTAGATTAATGTTCTGGGATATGTCCTGGCATTCAGATCTTATAGGTTGTGGAGCATACACATCTTTATTTCATAAAACACAGTTCGTATTGAAATGATGACCAAAGTGAGTTTAATTAATTTTCATGAATCTGTAGATTTGCTCTACACTGTGTAGGCCCCATGTCCACTCTTACCCACTCGTGGAGTGAGGTTTTTAAAATGCACATCCGATCACACAATTATTTTGCATAAAACCCTTCAATGGGTTTTCATTGTTTTTAGGACTAAGTTTAAAATTTCTAACACGACTTCAAGGTCCCTTCCTGCATGATGAGTTTGCCCTTTCTCCTCCACCTTGCAGGTAAATAGTCCCCTTAGGTCCAGCATAAAGGTCAGTTAGAAGCCTTCTTTGACCCCTGACTAGTTAAGTTCTCCTGTCAGCTTCCCTGTCAGGATTCCAGCTGCTTTTCCCTGGTGGCATGTGCCACACTTACTGTAAATATGTGCAATGTGTATACTTTTGTTTGTCTTCCTCTGTAAGGACAGGACTGTGCCTGTCTTATCTCCACATCTCCAGCCCCGTTCCAGACACCAGTGGCCCTAGGGTATTTGAACAAATGAGTTATGAAACACAATTGACAATCATTGGCTAATGTGGTAAAACTGCTGTAATATAAAGAGGAGAAGGAAAAGCTCTTTTCCCTCAACCATCAGCTCTACCCACATAACTAATATTTATCAGATGCATTTATTTTTATGTAAAGGCCAACCTTAGATGCATTAGGGGTAGAAACAGGACCAAGATTGGGCCCCTGCCCTCTGGTACTGCACAGCCTAACAGCATAAGATACATATACCCTGAGGAGAGGGCTTCACAGATAATCTTTCTGGAAATCCCAGCTAACTGATTAAGTGAGGAAGGGTGAATGGGGTCATAGGTCTGCAGATTTGCTCTATACTGCAGGGCTTTCGAGAACATAGACCAGAGAGCTGCCAAGTCTTTTACCATGGATCATGAAATATTCTGAAAGGAACAGCGTAAACCAGTACAAATTTACAGCCTGCTTAGATAAGAAATAATTTGAACATGAAATGTGCTTCACTGACTGTGAACCCTTGTATTCTTATGGCATCTAAGAACAAAATCATCGGAGAAGAAAGAGATCAGTTTTCTTATATGAGTAGTCTAATACCTTGTGGAGAAAAAAGTATTAAATCAGCATTGTCAAAAAGAAGTAAGATGCAAGCCACAGGTGCAATTCTGAATTTTCTAGTAGCCACATTAAAGAGTAAAAAAAAAAAAAGGGGGAAATTGATTTTAATAATATGTTTTAACCCCACATATCCAAAATTTAACAAATATTTAAACTATCGAGAAATTTTACATTCTTTTTCGTTCTTATGCTAAGTTTTGAAATTCAGTGTGTATTTCTTACTTAACAGCACATCTCAGTTTGGACTAGCCACATTTCAAATGATCAATAGCCTCATGTGGCCAGTGGTTCCCATAATGGACAGCTCCAGATAATTTACCATGCTAGCTATTTATTCTGTTTTGATGTATGTTTGATGTTTAGCTCCTTATGTACATTGGTGGTTATTTTTTCAATAAAAGAAGTGGACTCTTGATTTTAGACAAGGATATCTTTAATTTTTTTTAACCTTTTGCAAATCTGTTACATGGCAGTGTACTGTAGATCTTCCTCTAAAATAGAATGACAGACATGGCCAGATTGGGCTGTGTTTCCTTCCCAGCCTTAGCTTAGGGATTGTGACAGAGGCTTTTTCAATTTGTGCTAAGAAGTTATTCTGACCCTGAGAAGTTGCATAATCCTATGCACATTTCCAAGATGCATAGATAAACAGTTTGAACATGAAAAACACTGTGCACAGGCAAGGTTTGGTTCTCTACAGAAATGCTCTTCCCTTGAATGCCTACATGGTTTAGCTTTCTCCATCATGCCTCAGATTGGGGTGTTGCATCAGGGTCATTTGGTGTCTATTCAGAATTTTTTAATAATAACTTTAAATCTCACTTGTGGAATATTGCCTGTGGAAGTAAAAGTTAGCTGTATTAATTTTAAATATCTCATTAATCCCTGGAAAGATACTATACATCAAGATTGTTACACTTCTTTCCCACAAGGCTCCTTCCAAAGATGAAAATACACTGATTGTAAGATATTTAGTGACAGTGGGGCTGAAAATCAATACATATAGTATTTGGCATCTGTGTATTCCAATCCTTGGCTCCACAATATTCTGAAATTACTCTGCTTCCTGGAGGGCAGGTTCTGAGTTGTATTCATCTTGTTTTTCAGAGCTCTTAGCATTGTGCCTGGTTCATTGTTTGCCCTCAATGTGTCTTCCGATTAGATGCACAAATGAATGTATCTATTTTTATCTTAAAGAATGGGGGATACATATTGAGCCTGGTAACAGCTTTTTCTTTTCTAAATCCTGACGCTGAAAAGTAATAGAAATGCATAAAGGGAGGATTACAGAAGTAATTATGAGGAAAATATTGCTAAACTTGAAAGGAATAGGGTCTTTCAAGGATGAACATATCAAAGAGGAAAATAAGCTGGGTGATATATGGTGTAATTCATGCACTATATGCACTGAAAACGCTAGAGGGTTTTCCTAGTTTTGCTGCATTTTTGGGAAAAATATTGAAAATTAATAGGTTCCTAATATTTTTTTAAGGCAGCTGGCACTGGTAGATTAATGATCTTCATTTTCTGTGTCTATAAGGACTACTAAAGCCAGACCTTATTTAAAATATACTTAATAATAACAGATATTAGACATTTAAAATATGCATATATATAGAAAATTAAGCTAATGGAGTCTCAGTTTAATAGCCCTGAGCTACTAATCCCCTACCTGCATGTGGCGGTCCTGCTCTCTCTCTGTCTGCCCACGTCCCTTCTTCCTCTCATTCACCCGACTGCAGGCTCACTGGTCTTCCAGTTTTTCTGGTGCTTCAAGCTCTTTCATGCAGCAGGACTTGGCACTTGGATGTTCCTGCTTCCTGGAACGCCCACCTGCCACTTACATGATACCTGTCCTGTTATTGTTACTCATCCTTCCTGCTTATCTTAAATATCACCTTCTCTGAGAGGCATTCCCTGAGGCCCCTCTAGAACAGCTCCACTCCACTGCCGCATTCTCATGATGCCCGCAAGTGAGTCCCCTCCACAGATCTCTCCGGTGGCTCCCATTTGGAATGACATTGAAAGCCATTATTGTGGGTCCAGGGTCCATGATCTGGCTTCAGGTCCTACATTCCTACCATCTCCATCTGCTCCCTTGGCACCTGCGTCTCCAGCCTCCCCGCCATTCCTCAGACGCACAGCACCCTCATTCATCTGGACTGTGCCGGTCCTGCCTGAATCACCTGCCTCCGCCCCTTCTCAGAGTCTGCACTCAGGTCTCCACTGGAATATCATCTTATTTGTGCAGCTTCCCTGACCCTCTTGTTTAAAATGTCACTCCTCCTCACTCCCTAAGCCTTTTGTTTTATTTTTCTTCATGGCATTTATCACTACTTAAACTTTTATTGTATGTTTACCGGTTAAGGTATGACTTATGTCTGCCACCATAATGCAAGTATCCTGAGTGTAGGATTGTCGTTCACACACAATAGTCAAAGAGCCTTGTTCTTACCTTTTATTGTACTTCTCACAGTATTTACTTTTTATTTTATTTTATTTTAGGGAGACTGTGAGCAAGGTAGGGGCAGAGGGAGAGAGAGAATATTAAACAGGCTCCACACTCAGCACAGAGCCTGACCCAGGGCTTAGTCCTACAATCCTGGGATGGTGACCTGAGCCTAATCAAGAGTCAGATAGTCAACTGACAGAACCACCCAGGCCCTGCCCCCCACCCAGTATTTACTGTTATATGTCATTTTTATTTGTTCGATATCCTGCCTTCCTCCAGTCCAGTTTCCCTACTATACATTCTCCACATAGCAGCCAGGCCATTCCATTAAAGATGTAAGTCATATCATCCCTCTGCTTATTATTCTCCAGGAGCTTCCCAGTGAACTGTGAATAAACTTACTGACTGCGATGTCCGACGTGATTTGGCTTTTGCTTTCTACCCCTGAGCCCATGTTGATCTCTGTCCACTCCACTGACTTCTGATCCTCAGCTGTGCTAAGCTTGTTCTTGCCTCAGGGTCTTTGCACATGAAGTTTCGCTGCCTGGAATTCTTCTCCTGGCTCCCACATAGTTGCTCTCGTCACTCCACCTCCCTTATGCACTCCTTCCCTGGACACTTTATCTAAAGTAGCCTCGCCTCATACCTCTCATATTCTTTTTATTATTCTGTCACCATTTAAAATTATACTGTATTTTATCTTTTTAAAAATCACCTGTTCATCCCCCACATTTCCCAGGTAGAATGCATTTTCTACCAGGGTAGAGAGTTTGTCCTGTTAACTATCTCTAACATACAAACAGTGCCCTTAGTACTTATCGAGTCAGTGCTATATCTCTCTCCCACTGTATGACAACGTCATCAAAGACAGGACTGTATTTGTTTTGCTCATTTATATCTACCTAGTACCTAACACAGAGGTGCTTAGTAGGTGTTTAATGTGCTGAATGAATGAATTAAATCATGTCAAGCATATTTAAGCTCCATCTATAGGAGTAGCTGACCTCTCAGGTAGAACCATGATAAGCAGACTTGAACATGCCAGGATCAGAGCTGTTTCTTTGTCTATATAATATGTACTTGACGTCATGTACAATTAAAACATTTCACAGTTGCTTTGGAAAAGATGTGGAAGTGTATGATCTCATGTTTGAGATCAGTGGGCTGAAGCTAATGACAGAACATCCATATTGATAAATATAGATAATTGTTCTCATTTTCAGATATCAGAAAACTGAAGCTTCAGGAGAGAAAAAATAATTTTCTTAAGGTCATGCAACAAAAGAACCAGAATTCATATTCAGATATGACTGTCTCCACAGTCAATTTTGTTTTTACTCTCATATTGTACAAAATGTGGAGACACCTTCATTCTTGGTATGTGTGGTAAATACACTCTAGAGTGACTTTTAATGGCCCACGCCCTTGTACGGTCACTTCCCTTTGAGTATAGGTAGGATCTCTGCCTTGTTCCCAACTAGTAGTATATGGCAAAGGTGTTGGGATCACCACTCGCCGCTGCCTTGGTTAGGTTACAACATAAAGTAAAATTGATGGGATGTTTCTTCCGTGATCTCCCACTGGCCTGGAAGAAGCAAACTGTCTTGTTGTGACTGCTCAAGGAGAGAGCCAGGTGTCAGGGAGTTGGTGTGGCCTCTAAGGATATAAGGGTGGCCATAGGTGACAGGCAGTAAGAAACCAGGGTCTTTAGTGATATCACCACAAGGGATTGAAATTTTGTCAACAACCTGAGTGAGCTGGGAAGGAGACTCTTTCCCGGAATTCAGGCTTCGGGATGTCAAGATAACCTGGCTGCTACCTTGATGGTAGCCTGCGAGCCCATGAACAGAGGAACCAGTTAAGTTGCACCTGGACTTCTAACCTACAGAAACCTTGAGATAATAAATGTGTGGCTTGAAGCTGCTAAGTTTGTGGAACTTTGTTATACAGCATGGAACACTAATATAGTACGGCTGTTTGTTTCCCAACTAGAGCTCCCTTTTCAACCATATCACTGTCTACTCGGGTCATCTGGACATTTGCCCTTATCACCTTTGGCTTCCCTGGGTACCTTCCATGGGAGCAAGAAGTAGGTTGGGAAAACCTGTCACATCTTTTTAAGCTTAGGATAAAGTCTCCTGAACTCCGTAAGGAGTTGTAGGACAGGTCCACTCTGTGCTAAGACTGAAGATATCTTTGAAACAAGAGATAGTGAAAAGCACTGGGCACAGTGCCTGACACTTTGTAGGGGCTCAGGAAATGTCACTCACCTTCTCTCGCCTGTGGCCTCAGGGTCTGTGTACCTGATAGTATCTCAGGGGCTTAGCTAGCAATTCCTCCACTGTAAGAAACATAGTGAGATAAGGCCTTCACAGATAAGGCCTCCAGGGAGAAGTCCCACTGCAGGATCTCCCCCCCCCCCCGGCCCCCCCCCCCCGCCGCCGCCGCACCACAGTAACATAATGCAAGCATCCACCCTCTGTCTGCTCCCTAAATCAGAAGAAGCAAAGGTTCACGAGGTTAGTACTCAGAGGGCTGTGTATCTTTCATACTGCCGAAGCTATTTTATGCTCCTGTGGTGCAATAGGCTGTCTTACGGACTCCGAGACCTGTGTTGGCACCTAGCAACACCCCATGTGGGGGTGGGAGATGTTCACTGTCCCCTCTCATCGGTTCTTAGGGCTGCTGCGTACCACCACTCAGTGTCTTAAAATACCTCCCTACCGCTTCCCACTCAGTGGGGTGTAAGAGAGCTCTGGCACCTTGGAGAGAGGTGTTATATAACTACTGTTATTTGGGTTGAAGGTAGCATAATCCAGGGCCAGAGTTACATATTCGTATAAGTCAGTGGGAGGATCTTCCTTTTCCCTTTCCTCAGTCTCTAGAATATTTATAGAATATTTAACTTCGAAAGAAACTGCACAGGTTTGAGGAGATTTACCTGAGTCCTCATTACTGTGTACGTCTTTTGCATCCTTTAACAATTGTTAGTGTGCAAGTCCAGGGAACACATTGCCTCCAGTGCAGAGAGCATCCGAGGACTCACTTCAGATTTGTAGATGTTCTGAGATTTCACCCGGGAAAATTAGGCCATTACAAGTCATCACAGGTTGCCAGTGTGAAATATATGCTAATGTGTTATTTATTACATACATTTTGTTGCAAATATTAAGCTCCAAATTAGTTCAGTGTGATTTGGGGATTATGTCCACATTTCAGTTGTAATCTCTGTACTAGACTTTACAGATTTAGTTAAAATTCAAAATAGTTAATTCAAAATTAATGGCTTTACACCGACTAAAATCATTGATCTTTGATAGGTAATGAAGAGGTAAGCAGGTTTTTTTTTTTTAATGTTTATTTATTTTTGAGAGAGAGACACAGAGTGCAAGTGGGGGAGGGTCAGAGAGAGAGGGAGACACAGAATCTGAAGCAGGCTCCAGGCTCTGAGCTGTCAGCACAGAACTCGACGGGGGGGCTCGAACTTATGAGTGGTGAGATCATGACCTGAGCCGAAGTCAGAGGCTCAACTGACTGAGTCACCCAGGCACCCTGAGGTAAGCAGGTTTTTCGCTCTTGGCGGCCGTTTCAGTGAAATGGCTATAGCCTACAGTTTTCTGCAGCCAGAAGAGGGAAAAGAATTCACATTAATTTAGCACTAACCTTAATGACATAAATATCACAACTCTTGTGATTTTGTCATCACAACAATTCGGTAGCTAAGTATTATTGTCTCCTGCTTACACCCAGGCTCAGTGAGGCTGAAGGGCCAAGACCTCCTCCTCCCTGAAGAGCTGGTGAGAGGCAGGCCTGCAGATTGAACCTTGGCCTATGTTATTTCTTTGATAGCATGTGTCCTCATGTAATGAGTACCAAATGAAAATAGATGCTGTCACACAGGAGAATGCTGTTCTAATAGTTTTATCTTAATATGTATATCTTTTGTCCTCTAAATTTTAACAGTACTCGTTCACAGTGTTTGCTATATTAGTAAGTCACTCCTAATGAAGTTTGACAATTTTATACAAGAAGGGGAAGACAAATTACCTTTTGTTTTCCTTGAAATATCTGTTTTCTCTTCTAAAAAAATCCTATTTTTGTAAGGAACCATAAACAGAAACCACATCAGTAGGAAATAATCCAGCTGGAGGGTGCCTTCTTGTGGAAATAAAAACAATAACAAAAAAAGGCTTAAAAAAATAAAATCTTTACATTTAAGTTTTTAAAGTAAGACCTGTTGGTTTTGATCTCAACAATGGTTTTGCAAAAGATGAGTTTCATTGGTTTTGAAACTTGACATTAGGTGGTGGACACTGGGATGTCCTCATTTGCCGATGACCTAGTCTACTTAGCCTAGCGGATGCTAGTGTATACATGAGAGGTTTGTACATTTGAAAGGCACTGCAGAATCAGGTAAGCCAATCCTCTTATGTTCACGATGAGGAAGCAGAGGTCCAGAGGGGGTTAGGTAGCTCGCCAAGGTCATGTAGACAGAAAGACCTCCTATTCCCTGACTCATGGCATGGCGCTCATCCCGCTTCCCAAGTCACGGCGTCTGTCACACTTCCTCACCTCTGCATTTTTAATCACTTAACAAGTGTAAATATAGCTAACGCTGACAAGTCCGAATTTGACCTGTTTTGACAAAGATGTTAATAAAGCGACAAGGGCCAGAATGGTATTCTGGGACAAGAGTGGGCTTTTGAGACATAACTGACATAGCCAGGATTCACATTCAGGCTCAGCTTGTTGCTACATGTCCTGGGGCAGGTTGTATCATTTCTCTGTGCTTCCCTTATCTACAAGATGCGGAACCAAACCTGTGCTCATTTTATTAGAGAGATCGAGAGATGATATATTTGAATTACACATAGCAGATACTTCGGAGATGGTGGCTGTGAGATGAATTACAGTCCCAATCTTCAGTGTTTTCAGAGACACATCAGTGCTCTTTCTAGGTTTTCAAACCAGATGGTAGCACTTAGGAATACCAGTAGGAATCATTAGGCATTTGTCTGCAAGAGATCTCTGTTCTTTTGGGCAACTAGGTTTGGTTTCTGTAAGGCAGATAGAGAGGTAGAAAGGAAGTCATCTCATTAAATCTGGAAAAATCTATTCCATGTTTTTGGTCTCCCCTAACGAATGCTAAATTCGTTAGGTTAGAACATGAAGATGTGACTTGGAATACTGTGGCCATCTCTTCTGAGCGCCGCACATGTTTTATCAGCACAAGCCAGGAGCGAGGGTTGGCTTTTCTTCTTCCCTATTGTAACCGGCAGATGCCCTGTCAATATGTTTTTGTATTTGAAATTTCACAGTTGAAGAGGGAAAGAAGCCGCTTTGAGAACATAACACAGCAGTTTGAAGCAGGTTGTGATTTTTTTTTTTTTATGGAAGGTCTCTCCCCAAACAACCCTGTCATGATCATTGAAAGTGGAGAGGAAGATGAACTGCAGCAGGGCAGACTCACTGCTCACTCCTGTCCTCCCTGCGTTAGTGAACACCCTCCTCCATCACCCTGGGCCCTACGTCCCTCCTACTCTGTGCTCAGATTTGTGGTGGCCTCTCTTTCAGCTCCCTGTTCCACAAAGACTGTTGGTTTCTAAAGCTACAGAAATCCCATTTGCTGTAAACCATGATTTTGAATTAGAGTGAATACAACTTAAAAAAAAAAGTAACTTTAGGACTCCCTACCTTTTTTTCCTGGAGGAAAATTGTCTTTGGGATTAAACCTTCTTAGAAAATACCACATTTGCCTTGTCAGAGGCTTGGGATTCACGTATCTTGACATTTTGCAGCAGCTTTCTAGAAAAAGAACCTCAAGGATTTTAAAACAAATATCTGTCAAAACCTTAACACCCACTCACATGAGTGTGCTACATCCTGTTTCAGAGATATAAATGGAAAACTACTGTTTTTCTCTACACTCTGCCGACAGAACTCTTTTGACACCAGATATTTGGGGTTTTTCCCACACTGACCAATTCTCTGACTCTACTGGTTTCAATTCTGACACCATCTACCTGGAGTTAGTGTCAGTTCCCACATGTTAAGGGCTCAGTGCCCCCAGACTGCCTCCACTTTGGATTCCAGTCCCAGAGCTGAGTCTCTGGTGCTTCTGACTCTGCCCCGTGGGTTTGATAATTTGCTAGAATGGCTCCCAGAGCTCAGAGAAATACTTATTTAACGCTTTCTGGTTTGTTACCAAGGATGTGACTCAGGGACAGCTGAATGGAAGAGATGTATAGGGCAAGGTATAGGAAAGGGGCCTTCAGGATAAAGTTCTATTGTTTCAAACCACCCGGTTTGTGACACTTTGTTACAGCAGCCCTAGGAAAGGAATACAGACAGTAATAAAATGTTTATTTCAAATTGCTCCCAAGTCTCTGCAACACTTACTTTGGAGGTTATCATAGGTTCACCTAGACAGTTCATCTCCCATGGCTCCTTTAGGCCTCTCCTGACATGGAATTCACTTAGAAGAGTAATAAGACAGGAAGTGTAGCGGGCAGCAGGGCAGTGCCATGCATTTTCTTCAGGGGCGATTCTCTCAGCAGTCTATACAGTAGCCGGGGGTTATTTTCTGGCTTTCCAAGGGTCAGCTCAGGTACTAGATAATGAGAACATAACAGGTTACAGAAGAGAAGGGGATTAAAGGTTTTATGTCCTAAATAGGAACCAGTATCACTACCTATCACTTGTAACTTCTCATAAAGGATATGGCAAGTTACAAGATTCACTACACTTAGAGAAACCTAGACCTAAGGCTTCTTGCCAGGTGTTGATCGTTTATTCCTAATCCCTCCAGTCCAGACACAGTGTATCAGTCAGCAGTGATATTTACCATAAGCAGTATAGGTGATACTACAGGTTTCCAGGGGAACAGAGCTAGGGAGTTAACCCAAAGTCATTTTTATCCACAGAGAAGGAAAAAGAATGTTAACGTTTTATTCATAGTCTTTTGACCATCAAAGTCAACCTAGACTAGAGACCTATTTCTATTAAATCCTTTGGATCTAATCCACAGACAAAGGTGTGGTGGAACAGGGAGGAGGGAGGTGAAAATGTAGAATTTTCTGAATGTCCTCTTGTGCCTTCTTCTCCCCTCTTACCAATTCTGTTCCTTTAGCCTAGATGGGGCTATTTTATCCCTGTGCCTAGTGTCATACTAGAGACAGCATTAGATTTTATACCTAAACCCATAAACTCTAAAAACTTTCCTCTTGTCCATGGTAATCTGGGAATGCTCTGTTTAGCTCAATATAATTCTCGATTAACCTAATTTCGATACAACAAAGAATTTGTCATGTTGATTATAGTTTCAGTTTTATTCAGTGTTTCTTTAAATGCCAACACAGTGCCAGATACTGTAAAAACATAATTTCTTTTTTTTACCACATTTTGTATTTTAATATCTCTAAATATAGGAATACATACAACTGTATCTTTACAATAATTGGCAATATTTTTTGTTTTCAAATAATATATAAATTAATGGTGCATCTTTATTTTTTTTAATTTTATAATAGTTTATTTTCTTTTTTTTAAATTTTATAATAGTTTATTTTCAAATTGGTTTACATGTAACACCCAGTGTTCATCCCAACACGTGCCCTCTTTAATGCCCATCACCCCCTCTCCCCCCTCCCTCATCCCCCTCACCCTCAGTTTGTTCTTAGTCTTTGAGAGTCTCTTATGTTTTATCTCCCTCCCTCTCTGTGTCTTTTTAACTTTTTATTGTCAAATTGGTTTCCATACAACACCCAGTGCTCATCCCAACAAGTGCCCTCCTCAGTGCCCATCACCCACTCTCCCCCCCCATACCTCCCTCAACCCTCAGTTTGTTCTTAGTATTTAAGAGTCTCTTATGTTTTGTCTTCCTCCTTTTCTGTGTCTTTTTTCTTTCCCCTCTTCGTCTCCCCCATGGTTTTCTGCTAAGTCTCTCAAAATCCACCTATGTGTGGAAACATATGGTATCTGTCTTTCTCTGACTGATTTATTTCACTCAGCATAATAGCCTCCAGTTCTGTCCATGTTGCTATGCATGGCCAGATTTCATTCTTCCTCATTGCTGCATAGTATTCCATTGTGTATGTGTGTGTGTGTGATTTGACTATTGTCAATAGTGCTGCTATGAACATCGGGGTATACGTGCCCATCTCTTGGGTAGATTCCTAGCAATGCTGTTGCTGGGTCATAGGGTAGTTCTATTTGCATTTTTTTTGAGGAAACTCCATACCATATTCCAGAGTGGCTGCACCAGTTTGGATTCCCACCAACAGTGTAGGAGGGTGCCTGCTTCTCCACATCCTCGTCAGCATCTATAGTTTCTTGATTTATTCATTTTAGCCACTCTAACCAGGTACAAGGTGGTATCTCAGTGTGGTTTTGATTTGTATTTCCCTGATGATGAGTGACATTGAGCATCGTTTCATATGTCTGTTGGCCATCTGGATGTCTTCTTTGGAGAAGTGTCTGTTCATATCTTCCACCCATTTCTTCACTGGATTATTCATTTTTCGGGTGTGGAGTTTGGTAAGTTCTTTGTAGATGTTGGATACTAGTCCTTTATCCGATATGTCACTTGTAATTATCTTTCCCATTCCGTCAGTTGCCTATTAGTTTTGTTGGTTATTTCCTTTGCAGTGCAGAAGCTTAAAAACATAATTTCTAAACCTCACAGTAACCCAGCTCAGTAGCTTTGATTTTCTCCTTTTTGTAGAAGAGGAAAACATTTTTTTTTCAATTATGTGTCACATTTATTCTAATGCAGTATTCTAAGCCTCAGACACACATCAGTAAATGAAGTAAACCAAAACTCTGACTTCATGGAGTCTCTAGTCTAGTGGGAAGAGATTGACAGAGGGTAAATATCTGATGTCAGGTGGTAGTGAGTGCAATGAAAAAAAATCAAGGGTACGCAAAGAGGGTGACCAGGTCCAAAGTGGTAGTGTGCTCAAGGAACAGCAAAGAGTATGATGGGAGAGGAAGTCATAAGGACTATAGCACAAAGGACCTTGTCCCTTTCTGAATGGCAAGAACATACATAGATCTTGTCTCCTATTTTGAATGACATGGGAACCTACTAAAGGGTTTTGAGGAGAAGAGTAACATGATCTGACTTAAAATCATTCATATACATAATAGATTATGGGGGCAAGAGTGAAAACAGGGAGGCCACTAGGAGCCTCTTTTAATAATCCAAGTGAGAGATGACAGGGGCTTGAACCACAGTGACAAGTACTCTGATTCCGGATATGTTTTGAACGCAGGACTGCCAGAATTTACTGGCGCATTGAATGCGAGGTATGGGATAGAGAGAGACATCAAAGATGAGTATAAGTTTTGGGTCAGAGCAAGTAGAAGAATGGATGGAATTGCATTCACTAATATGGGGAATGCTTTAGAAAGGGAAGTTTGGGAATGATGGTGAGACATCTAGAATTTAGCTTTAGCACGGTATGAAATGTGTCACATGCTAGTGGAGTTAAGTAGATGCTAGAATACATGAGTCTGTAACACAGTCAAAAGATTGGGATTGGAGAGAGAAATTCAAGAATCATCAGTTTACTGACTCAAGGAGGTTAACTGATTGTCCAGACCAGTAAGAGGTGGGACTTCATTGCCCAAGCTTGTTTTTCCATATCTCCAAAGTACCCTTGGAGACCTGTTTTGTGATCTAACCCCCTAGGTATTCTAAGTCAGTAGGGCAGAGGTGGAATCTTCAAATCTGGTTTTAAAAAGTTTTCTACAATTCATAGATCAGTGTAAAAGAATAGAGACCCCAGAAATAACCCCACACATGTGTTTTCAATTAATCTATGACAAAGGGGGCAAGAATATTCAGTGAGGAAAAGATGATCTCTTCAACAAACGGTGCTGGGAAAAGGGAACTGCTACATGCAACAGAATGAAATTGGACCATTTTCTTATACCATACACAAAAATAAACTAAAAATAGATTAAAGACGTAAATGTGAGACCTGAAGACATAACTAGAAGAAAGCCTAGACAGTAATTTCCTTGACATAGGCCATGGAACCATTTTTCTAGATAGGTCTCCTCAGGCAAGGAAAACAAAAGCAAAATTAAACTATTGGGTTTATGGCAAAATAAAAACTTTTGTACAGCAATGGAAACCACCAACAAACAACAAGGCAGCCTACTTAATGGGAGAAGAGATTTGCAATGATAATCCAAAAAGAGGTTAATATCCAAAATATATAAAGAACTTCTACAAGTTAACACCAAAGAAGTAAATAATCCAACTAAAATGGGCTAAGAACCTGAATAGGCATTTTTCCAGAGAAGATACACGGATAGTCAACAGAAGCATGAAAAGATGCTGACCATCAGCAATCATCGCGGAAATGCAGGGCAGCACCACAATGAGATTTCACCTCACACCTGTCACAATGGCTAAAATAAAAAAGACAAGAAATAACAGCTGTTGGTATGGATATGGAGAAAAAGGAACCCTGTTCACTGTTGGTGGGAATGCAAATTGGTGCAGTTACTGTGGAAAATAGTTTGGAGGTTCCTCAAAAAATTAAAAGTAGAATTGCCATATGATCCAATAATTCTACTAATGGAGATTAGCTCAAAGCAAACAAAAACAATACTTCATAAAGATATATGTAACCCTTTGTTTATTACAGCATTATTTACAATACCCAGGTTATGGAAGAAACTCAAGTGTCCATTGATGAATAGATAAAGAAGTGGTATATATAAAATGGTGTATTATAAAAAAAGAGATCTTGTCATTTGTAACAACACAGATGGATCTAGAGGGTATAATGCTAAGTGAAATAAGCCATAGAAAGACAAGTACCATGTAATTCACTTATATGTGGAATTTAAGAAATAAAACCAATGAACAAACAAAGGAAAATGACAAAAGACAGACTCTTTAATACAGAGAACAAACTGGTGGTTTCCAGAGGGAGGTGGGTAGGGAAATAGGTGAAGGAGATTAAGAGTACACTTATCATGATGAACATGAGTAATGTATAGAATTGTTGACTCATTATATTGGACACCCGAAACTATATAACACTGTGATTATACTTCAGTTTAAAAAAAAAGGAACTGACTTAAGTAACCTTGGAAAATGCTGTTTTGATTTGTTTTGGGAATGTAAAACCAAAGATAAATAAAAAAATTTACAAAACAAACATCCAAAAGTTCCTAACCAGCCAATAACAAATAAAAAGTTTTCCGAATAGGAGTGCCTGGGTGGCTCAGTTGGTTAAGCATCCAACTCTTGATTTCAGCTCAGGTTATGATCTCACAGCTCATTAGTTCAAGCTTCATGTCAGTCTCTGCACTGACAGAATAGAGCCTGCTTGAGACTGACTCACTCTCTCTCTCTCTCTCTCTCTCTCTCTCTCTCTCTCTCTCCCTCTCCCTCCCTCTCCCTCCCTCTGTCTCTGCCCCTCCCCTGCTCACATGCATGCTCTCTTGTGCTCTCTCTTTCTTAAAATAAATGAACATTAAAAAGAAATTAAAAATTTTTCTAAGTAATTCTGAAATATACCAAATTTCTAGTCACTGGTAAAAGCCTTTAGATGAGGATTTTTTTTTTCTTTTATCTTGTGGAGACATGGAGATTTCCACCTGCAGCTTTTATGCATTGAGGAAATTTGATGGAGTTGGAATCTTCTTCCCCTTCCTTCTGTTATCTAATGGCTTAGACTTCAAGATTACAAATGTTATCAAATAAGCTACCTCTTTTTACTCTTTGGACTCAAGACCCACATCTGTTTAGTTACCTGTTTAATGCAACTTTGTGGATATTCTGTTAGATTTTGTAATTGAGAAATTGAAATACTTCAATACTTCCTCTCCAAAAGCTTCTTTTCCTCCTGTGTTGTTAGATTTGTATCATTACCTATCCAGGTATTCAGTCTGGAGACTCATGCAATGATTCTCAAACCTGGCTGCATGTTAGAATCACCTAAGGGACTTTAAAAACTATCAATGGCCAGACCCCATACCTACTACATCAGAAATATTGGAGTGGGACACAGGCATTAATATTTCCTTCCTGAAATGTAACATAAAAGGAAGTTCAGTATTTAGAGTGTAACTGTATAGCTTAATGTATAGCTTAACAAAAAGACACTCCTTTGTCAACGTACTAGTTCAAGAAACTCAACATTACTGACATTCCAAAAGCCCCCTTCCAGAAAACTGCCCTGACTTCTAACACATATGGTTTTGTTTGTTTCAGAACTTCATTTTTTAAAATGTTTATTTATATTAGAGACAGAGAGAGAGAGAGCAATCAGGGGAAGGGCAGAGCAGAGAGAGAGGGAGACAGAATCTGAAGCAGGCTCCAGGTTCTGAGCTGTCAGCACAGAGCCCAACGTGGGGCTCGAACTCACGAGCTGTGAGATCATGACCTGAGCCAAAGTAGGACGTTTAACTGACTGAATCACTAGGTGCCCCTGTTTCAGAACTTTAAGTAGAATCATAGAGCATGTACTCTTTTCTTTCCTTCCTTCCTCCTTCCTTCCTTCCTTCCTTCCTTCCTTCCTCCTGAGGTGTAGAGTCATGTGCTGTACCAACTGAGCCAGTCAGCCATCCCGAGCATGTACTCTTTTAATCTGGTTTCTTTTCTTCTGCTTTATGTTATTGTTGATGTAGGGTTAGTTCTTCCATTCTCATTGCTGCCTATCATTCCACCGTGAGAATATAGCACAATTTGTCTATTTCCTCATGATACATATTTAGGTGTTTCCATTTTATGGCTATTTGGAATAGCCCATTTTTGTACATGTCTATTACATATGTATACATTTATGATATATGGATAAAAGTGAAATTGCTGGGGCACAGCTGTTCAGCTTTGGTAGATATTGCTAAATTGTTTTCTAAAATGTTCTACCAATTTGTTCTACCACCAGTAGTATTTGAGAGTTCAGACTGTTCTATATTCTCTGAATACTTGATACTTTCTAGGGTATTTTTCTTTAACCATTCTTGTGGGCATGTTTCAGTGCAGCTTTGTTTGCATTGCCAGAATAACAAATGAAATGAAGCCTTTTCAGATGCCCATTAGATGTTTGGATATCTTGTTTTGTGAAGGGTCTGTCCATCATGCCCATTTTTTAAATTGGGTTATTTTTTTTCATAATGGTTTATAAGGAGGTTTTTAAAATATACATTCTGGGTACAAGTCCTGTTGTGGATATATACGTTGTGAATATTTTAACTCACTTTGTTGGTTGCCTTTTAATTATTTCTAATGATTTCTTTTGAAAGAAAGAAGTATTGGAGCACCTAGGTGGCTCAGTCAGTTAAGCATCTGACTCTTGATCTTGGGTTAGGTCATGATCTCATGGTTCATGAATTTGAGTCCTGCATCAGGCTCTGCACTGTAGCACAGAGCCTCCTTGGGATTCTGTTTCTCCCCTCTCTCTGTCCTTCTGCTTGTGCTCTCACCGTCTCTCAAAATAAATATACTTAAAGAAAAAAGAAGTATTTAGTTTTAACATAGCCCAATTTATAAATATTTTCCTTTATGGATATTGCTTTTTGTGCCCTATTTTGAGAAATCTTTGCATATCTTTGCATCTTTGCATTCATAAATTATGAATATGTTCTCCTTTATCATTTTCTAAAACTTCTAGTGTATTTATTTTCATAGTTAGATCTGCAGTCTACCTGGAATTGATTTTTAGGTATAGTGTGAGGCAGAGTCAGTGTTTTTCCTTATGGAACCTAGTTGACCCAGTACTAATTTTGGAAGAAAAGCTCCGCAGGTGGTTCCAACAGGCAGCCAACCATTGCCCTAACATCATCCCAGATGCTTCTCTTCTTTGTTCTCACATTTAATCAGTCACCTGGTCCTCTTAATGCTGTCATCAAAGGACTCTAACATTCATCTCTTTTTCTCCCCTCTTTTTTCTTAGGACTCATTCATTATAGTATTCTCAAAGGTGGTCTCCCTGCCTCCGGTGACTTCCCACTTTGGGAAGACCCCTTCCCACTTTCCCTAAGTAATGGTAAGAATCTTTTTTCCCCAAACCACAATCTGATTTAATCTGAATTAAAGCCCTTTTAAAGGTCTAGATCTGAAGTAACTCTGTGTCAGAAACTTTTGACAAAAATTATTGTCTGTAAAATAATCCAAGCTCTTTAGCATAAAACCCTTCACAACCTGGTTCCAACTTCATGACCTCTTTAGCTAAGCCACAGACTTTTTGAACTTTCCAGATATACGAGGCACATTCATGTGCCTTTGCTGGGAGCTAGAATGGCCTTTTCCACCACTCTGCCTGTACAACTTACCCTTTGAGAAAGCCCAGCTCAAGTGCCACCTTGTTCCATGATCTTTCCCAGCCTCACTATTCTAGATGGAATTCACCGCTCTTCTCTGTGATATGAACACATTAGGACCTTACCCACAGTATGGCCCCCGTTGGCCTCATGTCACAGTGAGTGGGGTACCCTCTGACTCTCCAGGTAGACAAGAAGCTCACTGAAAGCAGAGACTGGGCCTGGCTTCTCCTAGAGTCTCCCTAGCATAGTCCCTCTTACACTGTAAGTGCTTAATAAATATTTGTTTTTTTCATTTTATCACCAAAAAATATTTAAAAGAAGATTTTTAGTAAATACTAATTCAGTCAGGCAGTGCCAATCCAGAATATTTCTATATCAAACAATACATAATTGTTTCTGGTGTAACCTGTTCATTGACTTGTACTAATTTTATCTTTTGTGTCCCCTGAGCTAGGGATTACAGTTTAGCTTAGGAATTTTCTTTTGTTGGAGAAAAGAGAGCTCATATTCAGATTCTAGGAGATTGTGAGATCAGTTTCTTATCATTTTCAAATAAATCAGTTTTTCATGACATAGTTTAGAGATGAATTGCTACCCAAGAGCCAGTATTAGTAAGCGTAAATAGGAAGTAGGATTCCACCCTTCTGCATTTAAGAGAAATGAAAAGCCTTGGCAGCCTCAGAAATCTTAAAATCTAGTCCGTGTAAGGGGAACCCCATCCAGATTGTCATCAGCATGACCTGCTCTCCAAAATCATCCTGTCAGATCACAAAGTTCCTGTGTGATTAGATCTTATCAGCAGGCTCTAGCTCCATTTCAGAGCATAGTAAGAGGTTGGGGTGTTTTTGAATAGAGATATCTTTCCAAAGGCTTAGAAAAAAATGACATATGCAAAAGAATTGTATGAAAAAATCAAAACTTTTAAATAAAGACATTCAGCCCACAGTTAATAAGTAAGCACGTGCTGCATGCTTGGCCCTGTACTAGAATTCAGTAGGACTTGTATCAGGAAACAGACATGCATGAAAGAAAGTATCAAGAGATATTATCAGTGTATGTACAGGACACAGAAGAGAAAATGAGGGAAGGGGTCACTTACACTTGGAGGCAGTACAGGTAAAGGGTGATTGAGAAAGACTTTGTAAGAAAAGGTGGCGGTGGCAGAGGGGTGTTTGGTGTTACGGTGGCAGGTAGACAGAGAGAGGGAAGGCTATTCCAAGAAGAGGAACAGTTCTGGAAACTTGAAGAACCCACCAGAAGTTTCCTACGTCTGAAAGTCAGGGTAGGCTTTCCCTGAGCTCAGAGTTTTGTATCTAATAAGAATAAACCTGAGTATATGAACTTGAAAGAGGTTTAAGGATTATCCAGCTGTCTCCTTTTTTTCCTCAGCTTTTTATGGGTGAAGAACCTGAGACTCAGAAAGGTTAAGTAATTGATAACACAATCACGCGGTAAACTTCCTGGCATGTGTGGTGCTCATAGAAATAGCCAACATTTATTGAATGTTTATCATGTGCCAGCATTGTGAAATACATTATGTCATTTAGTCTTTACATCAACCTAACCCAGTGAGAGAGAGGTACCATTTACAGATGAGTAAACCAGGGGCCAAAATTGCCCAGCATGATATAGAGCAAGGATTTGTACTCAGATGGTCTGACTCCAAAGTCTTTGTCTTGGGGCGCCTGGGTGGCTCAGTTAGTTGAGCATCCAACTCTGGATTTCATGATCTCATGGTTCGTGGGATTGAGCCCCACATCGGGCTCCATGCTGGCAGTACAGAGCCTGCTTGGGATTCTCTCTCTCTCAAAATAAATAAATAAACTTAAAAAAAAAGTCTTCGTCTTAATCCTATTTTACTAAACTGGCTCGCCTTTCTGCTGTTCTTTCCACAATTAGCAGCTAGCTCCTACCTACAGTTATTCTCTTTTATGTCTAATTCTCAAAACACAGGTTTGTAGAACTGAAATAGTTACAGACAGTTTTATTGACATAAGTAATAATTTTTCAGGGTTCTGTCTAGAATACACCATAAATTTTTTTAATTGAGATGTAAGAACATCACACATTGCGTCATTCAGGGCACAGTCAGGGAAGTAAAGTCGTGGAGTAAGAGATTTATTAAAGGAATTAGAGCTTGTACAGTTATGGAAAGATCTGGATAATGTAAAAAACGTGGAGTTGAAGGACCAGAGAGTCACTGACCAGCCCTGACTCAGGTGAACAGACTTAGACAGGAATCTAAGTAGGAATCTGGTAGGCAGGTCCAGCTGCTGGAGCAGAACTGCAAAAGCTATGGCAGGTAGTGGAAGGTTGTTGGCTCTTCAAGGTTACTATGTCTATGTTTGCAACAAAAGGTCTTTGGTGGGTCTAGGGTCACCTTTGGTAAGCAGCATCAGCATTCAAGAAGAGCCGATACAGAGTAGGGAAGAGTGAGAACAAGCTGGAACCCGTTTGTACCTCTGCATCAGTCTGTTACCTCCTCTATGCAGTTACAGCCTCCAGAATATTAGGACTACTGCTTCCCCTTCACCTCCCAAGTCTTGCACAATCTCACTTTCTACCAATTCTAACTGTGAAGCGTGTGGGGAAGGGATTCTGGGAACGTAAATCCCCATACAGTCAAGCTGGCAGTGTTCCAGAGCAAGTACTCAGAAAAGAGGACTTGGAAAGGGGAAGAAAGGAATGCTTTCCCCTGTCTGTTGTGCCCGTCGTGCGTCTATGGTAGTTACTCTTTTTGTTGTTTATCATTGAATACAGGTAACAACCTTACAAATGATTATTTTTTAAGAATGTATACCTAGCAAGATTTTGAGACTGGATTTTTACCTATGTTTGAACCAAAGCTAAATTTTATTTTAATGCACCGTGCTGATTTCTGGGAAAGACAAGACCTCCATGGCTTTCTTGTTTGCTGTTTTGGATTAAGAAATAAAAATATTTTAACCTAAGACTTAGAAGGAGAGAGTTTCCTGAGTTTTCCCAGTAGTTATCACACTAGGCCAAAAAATAAACAGCCTTTTTATGGAGCACACAACAATGGGATCCCTTTTTTTGAGAAAAGATCAGCCTTTTATGGTCATCCTAATTTCACTTCTTGTTTAAGTTGTCTGGATACAATTGCTTCCAGAAATCAAGTGGGTGTGGGCTCATCAAGCCCTTTTGTTCCATGGTTTTCTAATGCATTCCACTTGTTCATCCTTATTAACTTTTCCTGTTCAGTTCTCCTTAAACTAATTAACATATGAAACTTTTTGGTTGAAAGATCCTTGAGATTAGAGCAGCCTCCAGAGTGTCAAGATACCATGAGTATTTCTTATCCAGTTCAGCCACTAATTTAGGTCTCCTGAGGGGAGGAAGTGGGGAGTATTTTAAATTTAATTTTTTATAATGGAAGTAATACATGCACATATTAAAACCAGTCGCATTACTTTACAATGCTTTTTACAAAGAACAACAGTGCCCTTGGAGTTGCGTGTTTTTTCACCCATTTCCCAGAAACAACACATTTAATATGCTTTTGGCTCTTTCTTTGGTTTTTACTTCTAGTCTTGAAACAACTTTATGTTGCTCCCTGCTTGTTTCCCAGTTTTAAGTGTTTTCTGTTTGAGTCCCACTTTGGAAGATAAGAATTGCTCTTTTCTTATCTTCCCATTCTTTTGCATCCTTTCCCTCCTTCATTACCACTATGTTTATAGCATAACTGTTGTCAGATTAGTATTCAGTATTTACATTTTACGTCCTGGTAAACTTGTATGGAGCTGAGACATAGAGAATAATATGATTATATTTCCTTTCTTGTACAACCTTTTTGTTTTTCCTGGAGTTAGTATGAAAACTATTTTTCATTTTCTTCACTTTTTGTGTACCTTTCCTTCTCTCCCAGACCCTCTGCCACACATGTGAATCTTCTGTAATTACATTGAAACATGTCAGGTGTTCATTATTTTTGAGATAGCTGATACTGCATTCTACATTGGTTGTTGTCCTAATTTGACTTCCCCCAGAAGCAATCCATGAGGCAAGGATTTCAGCACAAGGGTTTGATTTGGGAAATGATTCCAGGAAACCTTGAGGGAAGTAGGGAAGAAGGGAAGCCAAAGAAGGGTGCATTAGAAAGCAAGGTACAGTGGTAGATAACTGTAACTGGACCCCATGGGGGACAATGGGGAGCCTGTAGCTCCCATCTTTCCTTGTATTGGATCTCTTTTTTTAGATTCCCTACTGTCCCTTTTCTTGAGTTACACCTTCATTTTAGTAGACTGCCTCTTCCATTAGCTTGGGGAGAAAAACAATCAGAAACCTTCTTTATGTGTCTGAAAATGTCATCATTCTACCATCATGCTTCATTGATAATTTGAGTATAGAATTATATATTACTTAAGATCCTTTGAGTCATTGCTCCATTGTTTTCTGAGGAAATTTCGTATGTTTTTTCATGATATTCTCATGTTCAATTACCTTCTAAATCTTAATATTAATATATAACCTATTTTTTCCTCTCTGAAAGTTACTAGGAACTTCTCTTTGTTCTCAGTGAAATTTCATATTAATGGTCCTCCACATGGACCCTTTTATTCATTGTGTTAGGCATTAATACTGGACTCTTTCAATCAGGAAACACAAACTCATCAGTTCTGAGAAATTTTCTTTAACTTTTAAAACTAATCTATTCTCCTTTATTTCTCTTTTTCTTTTTGGAACTTCCATTATTCAGTCACTAGAACCTCCTGAACTGATCCTGATTTTATGCTTTCTTTCTGATTTTCTCTCTCTTTTTAAAATTTTGTCCTAATTTTTGGGTAATTGCCTCAACTTTATGTGTCCATGATTTTTTAATTTTATATTTTACTTAAATTCATATTTAAACTTAAATCATATTTTAATTTCTAAGAGTTCTTCTTTGTTTCTTTTTTTATTTCATGAACAAAGTATCTTAGACACACGAGAATATTAATGATAGTTATTTTTCCCTCCCGGAATGGTTTGTTGCCTATAATCACCTTATTTATTTTGGTTCTCTCATGTTGGAAGCCTTTTTCAAAATCTGGTGGCAGTGTTTATCTTTTCCCACTTAGGTGTAGGGCAGTGAGGCTGTGTGGGAGTTAGTGGGCTTGTAAACTGCAATGGCTTCTTTTTAGGGTGAGTAGCGTAGAATTGTTGTATTGGGTACTTAACAGCTATCAGTGTCTGTAGGTCTCTTCTTTTGGATTGGTTGTATTCCCCAGAGAAGAATCTTCTAGTCCCCTACCCAGGAGGTACTAACCTGGCTGCCAGTTCTCTGGGGAACAATTAGGGGAAGGGGGCAGAGGAAATTTCACTGTTCTCTACGTGGACAGGCCCTAAAGTTCTGTTTTCAGTATGGAAGCCCACCCTAAGCAGGGTCAGATAGATGTCTTCTCTCCTAAAAGAAATCTTTTGTTTTTCAACAAAAGGAAACAAGTTTTCTAGTTCTCATTCTCTGTTATGCTTCAAAAGGCTCTTAGCACATGAGCCAAAGGATGTGAGCAGAGTGTACTTATGGAAACCATTGCCATGATATTCTACTAGTTTTCAAGATAATCTATTCTTTCATTTTTTGTTCCTTTAGTGGGCATGTGTTAAACATCCACAGTGTACACAACCTTATGCTCACCCGTCTGGGAGATACACCCATCAGCATACCAGAATCCCGTTCTCCTGGACCAGGGGAGGGATTGCTGTTGACAAGCTGTTTCAGCAGTAAACCCAGTGGGGGCAACTTGAACTAGGATAGCAAAACTGGGACAGTAAATATGGAGGTGTAGCCTGAGAGATTGTAAAAATTTATGAGAAAGAGTAAAGCTGTGGAAAGGAAAAAAGATAATTTGAAAGAGAAGAGACCATATTGCAGGAATTCTACTCTCTAAAATTTGTATTTTCCAGGCTTACTTTGTGTTTCTTAAAATACAGCTTAAAAAAATCATTTAAATACAATTATATTATATTTAAAGATGATGGATTCAGAGGTCTGATGGTTGTTTTCAGGAACACAGAAGCTTTACTAGAGATTCTTGATAAATATTTAATGAGTTTGTGAATTAATTTAAAAGCCAGCCTCTTCTAAAATCCTATTTTAGAGGATTTGAAGAAATAGATAAACTAATAGGTATGGTTTTCTATACCCTTCTCATGAAAATGTAGAATATAACCAAGATGTTTTAAAATAATTAGTAGAAGAATAAGGCTCTTTATAATTAATCAACACATTTAAAATGATGACTTTGAAAATCAGCCACAGTACATTAAACCATTTTAATTACTTCTGGTCATTACTTACCACAAGAGGACTTTTAACAGACCAAGCTATAAGCACAAATCAATACCAACTTTTGTAAAAGGAGTAAGTCTTTAGAGTATAAAATAGTCAAAACAAGATTTGAAGGGATAAACCACCATGTGTGGTTTCCGTACAGTATTTCATTGGCCTCCATTTGTCTTCTTTCCTTCTATTCATTCTATAATTCTTATTGTTTAGTGTTTGCTTATTTCACTTTTATTTGTGCTTTTATGGCTTCTTCTCTGTACTCTGCCAGTTCCTTGTGCACATTAGCCATCATTGCATTTATGTTTATTGCCACTGTCTGTTTATTTTTCTCATACCTCCTGTACTGTGAGCACACTGAGGGCAGAGACTGTGTTCCTTCCTGAATCACTGATATGACTTATTTTGGAAAAGAGTTTGAAAATATGCTCTAATAATACTGTTTCCTCGAAAGCGTGTGACCATGTGGCATTTTCAATTTTTGAAATTTAACACATATTATATATACTTTTCTCTGAAAAGCAAAGTAAGGAAAATTTGAATTATATATATATATATTTTTTTTTCAGTAACCACCAGGCTTTGCATATGTTGTTAGCCCAACTCACTGCTAGTCACTAAGTAAATCTAAGCTTAAAGATTCTTCACTCCAGATTCCTTCTTTGCAATGTCCTCCCTACTCAGACTGGGGTGATGATATACTTCTATAACTTGCTATGATCCCCCAGCATGACACTTAGTATATGCACTTCACTCTAATTGTTTTTAAAATAGATACTCCCCTTACTTCACTTCCTAAACTTCCTAAAGGCAGGCACCATATCTGCCTTGTTCATTATAATATATATTCCTGGGGCCAGGCCAGGAGGAGTCCTCTCATGATAACTCTCCTCATCTCTAGTTTTGACCTTGGAAGCCCCAATTTAAATAAAAGCCTATTTGCGATTTATGGAAGTGTTAGATTACTAATTTGTACACCTGAAGCTAATATAACACTATCTTAGCTAGCTGGAATTAAAATAAAAACTTAAATCCCACATCGTCCTCACTCAATCGATGGCTGCCATGTCTATTCCCATCCTAGCATAAATTTGGGATTTTATCCCCTGCAGAGGCCTCTGAACTGCAGGATACCAGGCACATACTTTAATCCTAGCCCTAACCCTACCCTAACCCCTAAGCCCTAAACCCTAAACCCTAGCCACGACCCCTAACACTAACCCTCTGCAGGATCCTGACCTGCGAGATACCGGACACATACCATCACCCTGGCTCTAACCCTAGATATGAGAGGAAAAAAGATGTGATATATATGAATATTACTCAGCTATAAAAGAGAATGAAATCTTGCCATTTGCAATGATCTGGATGGAGCTAGAGAGTATTATGCTAATAAGCAAAGTAAGACAGAGAAAGACAAATATATGATTTCACTCATATATGGAATTTAAGAAATAAAACAAATGAGCAAAGGGGAAAAAAGAGAGGCAAACTAAGAAACAGACTCTTAACTGTAGAGAAAGAACTGATGGTTACCAGAGGGGAGGTGGTTGGGAGATGGGTTAAATAGGCGATGGGGATTAAGGAGTGCACTTATTGTGAGGACACTGGGTGTTATAGGGAACTGTTGAATCACTATATTGTACATCTGAAACTAACATAACACTATATATTAACTGATTGGAATTCAGATAAAAGCTTTTTTAAAAACCTATTTGAAACAAATGTTCAAGATTACATATCAGCCACTGATATGCTGGAAGTGTCTTTGGCATTGATTCCTTCAGGGGTTTCCATGCAGGTGAGATCCTGGGCATAGCCCTAGGCTAATGTACAGCCCCAACTCTAATAATAAACCTGAGGAAATCTAGTATCCTAGCATCAAGGAAATCTCTTTAACACTGTGTTAGCAAAACTTTTTCTTCCACGAAAATAGGAATTGCTTCTAAGCATCTTCTTTTATAAAAACAAAAGCAAAAAATAAATTGAAGTGCTGTTTTTGTGGCATGAAACTAATTCTCAGAAGCCATTATGTACCAGGGACGTGATTAAGTCTTTAATGAACTCAATATTTCTGTTCTTCCTGGGTCTGTTTACCATCAGAATCTTAGTGAACAGTGATTTTGAAAAAATGGGTGTAAGTGAAACTTTGCATAAGGCTCACGCAGCAAGAGTTAACAATTAATTTCCTACTTTTGTCCATAGACTACTAGAATTGAAATATAAACTGGGCTCCTAAAACTTAGAGAATACATAATTCACAAGTTTTCAAAATGTTTTCCATGGGGCCTCCCAGCTCCACAGAGGTACTGCCAGAGCCACCACAGTGAAGAGAGGCCTGGAAAGGTACACAGGAAGATGGAGACCACACAAGGGTAGGATCTCCACCCAGAAAAGCTTTGCCTTTTCTGTTAAGTTCCTTGTAAGATATTGAAAGCAAGGGAAAGTTTGGTGATTTAAGGAAAAAAAAAAAAGGTCTGTTTATATCTATCTGTGGGCCAGCTTTCACATTTTACAAATGAAGATACCAAAGTTAGGAAGGTGCAGATGTAATTATCTGTAGCCGAAGTGGTTTATGGACCAGTTAAGGCCTGATTCTCCATCCGTCCCTGTCTCTGCTGTATCATATTGCCTACTGTGAAAGTCTGATCTCTTTGCCTCCAGCTTCCAGAGCTAAACTCAGCATGATCAACACCATGTCAAAAATCCGTGGCCAGGAGAAAGGGCCAGGCTATCCCCAGGCAGAAGCACTGCTGGCAGAAGCCATGCTCAAGTTCGGAAGAGAGCTTGGAGATGATTGCAACTTTGGTAATGAGTGCTTTCTCACACTGCTGTTCTTTCACTTGTCCTTGGGGATTTAGTGCTAGTAAGCCACTCTGCAGGAAATTATTCAAACCATTTTATATCTTGATTCTCAGTTTTACATCTTTTATACACGGGCCAAAAAGTTGTCTTCAGAGTCATTTCATCATGTTTAGTGTGACTTGTTATAGGGGTTTTATTTATTTTCTTTTTCCCTGATGAGATCCTGATCTTTACAGTAGCTGGTGGACACATCCAGATGCCTGGAGACTCACTATGGAGTGTGTCTGACATAACTGAATATTAGGGCAGATGTAACACCCTATCCCATGAGCTTTCTCTTAGATCTACTGCCCCAGATGAAGTCCTTCACCCTTCTCTCCTCTGACACTCAGTCACCATACTAAATACTTCTCTTTTCACTTCTTTGTGATGCGAAGTCTCAGCAAATAAATGTCCTTCCTGTTTGAACCCTGCTCTCTGTTCCTTGCATTTGCTTCTGCTAAATGCACTGGCCTTGAACACACTCCCTATAAGGGAATGCCAGTACTGACAAGGGAGGGTAGGGAGCTTCCAAAATTGCTTTTTAAAGGAAAAACAAAATTTTATGTTCGTCATTAATAAGAGATACCACCCCCTTGGTACCATTGAATTTGTACTGTATGAACTGTCTTAGGTGGAAAATACACTCTTCTTTGGAGGGCATTATGTAATACCTCTTGTCTCCATTGTCCTCACAAGATAGGCAGTAGTCCCTGGGTTTTCACCTGTGGTGGCCCTATGACTGTATACACATTTCACCTTTGTCCTTTAACATGCAAGAGACTCATTCTCCCCTTCCAGGCCCAGCACTTGGTGAAGTGGGGGAGGCCATGCGGGAGCTCTCAGAGGTGAAAGACTCTCTGGACATGGAAGTGAAGCAGAACTTCATTGATCCCCTTCAGAACCTTCATGACAAAGATCTGAGAGAAATTCAGGTATCTGTAACCAGTCCTTTAGGAAGCGAATGGTTTGAATGTACAGATGTAGGTGCCCTTTTCATTCAGAAAACTTTTTCTTAAGCTTATCCTGTGGGGTCAGGTTCAAATTAAAAACAACCCAGCTAGACAAATTGAAGTTAACCATAAATGCAATTCTTTTGCCCCACTATTATGTTTGTGCCTTTTATGAATATTACATTTGACTTCTCCACATTCAGTTTTCAGGTTTTTCAGGCTTTTTTTTTTTTCTCCAGAAGAATAAAACCCTTCCTGATACTATCCAGTGTTACTAATTATGTCTTTCTGGGCTGACTTCACCCTCTAAACCAGTTATTAGCTCTGTCAGTTGTTAGATTAGGTAATTAGCTATACTATCACTCTATAAACAAATGTTTTCATATTTTCATGAGGATTGTTAGGACTGAGGAAGAATGACCAACTATCCTCTTTATAAAACATGGAGAAGAGTGAGCTCTTCCAAATAAATGAAGTTCAACTGGCTTTACCTCCAACTAGGTGTATAATGTTTGCTCATTCATTCCATCAACAAATATTTATGGAACCTCTCTGAAATTTAACTTTATTGTAACGTAGTCACCCGTAACTTGAAGTCCCTGAGACATTTCTATCTCTAGTCTCCTCCCCCCCAACACTTGCTCAAGATTGCAGTTACTAAGTGGCAGACTCACTCTAAATGTACAATGTTAACCCCACCTCCAGTACTCTACCCTACAGCTGACTGCAAGTTCAAATGTGTTTTAAGACTATCCCTTCCGAAGGAACAAACATTTAACTTGGATCAGGGTGTAGATTGGAGGCAGGGTGTACAGTGGGAGGGAAAGTCTAGGATATTTTTCTTCTTCTTTTCCTTCTCATTTCTTTGCCACTCCCAACTCTGTTTTCATCTCCTTCCCTTTCTTTCCATACACACCCAGGATTAGGGAAGTTTAGCGTTTTCTCCCACCCATTAGTAATGGAACACTGTAGCTCTTGGCAAAAGACACTTTGTAGCAGTGAGAAACGACTTTCCTGCTTTGTCACTAGAAGTGTCGGGCAGACACTGGGTGGCCAGGCAGTGGGGAAGGATGTAAGGAGGGATTGAAGAACACTGTGGGGCATTAGACTCCATCTGTGTCCTTCTGAGTTAGATTTTTCCACTAGTTTCATTATCTACCAAATGGGAGACTTAAACTCATCATGATTCCCTGAAAGCTACATCAGTCAACATGGGTTAAGTGTTAGGATAGAGATTACTAGACCCTGGCCCTGGATATGTTAATGTGGGTGCTCAGTAACCTGTATTTCTGATAAACACCTTAGGTGATTCTAACAGACCGATTTCCTCAAAGGTAAGTCCTTTCCAGCAATAATGTTCGAGGACTTGAAAAATAAGAATGCCAGTGTTTCTTCTTTTTAAGGGAAGTGTTTTTCCCCTGTCTTCTTGCAAGATACCATTTCTCTTGAAGACGGGCACTCGTGGGTTCTAGGCAACAGAGTCTTCCATATGTGAGGCCGTATGCACACATTCCCAGCAGCTGTCACGCCCAGCTTGGCTTTGGCCCAGCAAGGGCAGAAAATAAAGGGCACTGGTAATTCCCACAATTTCTTTCTTACTCTTAATTGTTTTTAAAGATGCTTCTCCACATTTAGCCTTTGGATGCATTTGCCTCACTAATGCAAGTTTCTTCATTTTTCTGGTAACGCGATATTTTGGAACTTAGCCTATCTTATTTTGGAAGCTAATAGGCATGATGGAGAAGCGAGCTATAAATAGACCCTCTCCATGAATCCTTTCAAAGCATATTCCTGCCCTTGACATTTTCAGCATCATCTAAAGAAGTTGGAGGGTCGTCGCCTGGACTTTGATTATAAGAAGAAACGACAAGGCAAGATTCCAGATGAAGAACTCCGTCAGGCTCTGGAGAAATTTGATGAATCTAAAGAAATTGCTGAGTCAAGCATGTTTAATCTCTTGGAGATGGATGTGAGTGACTCTCCTGTGGTTTCTAATTTAATCTTGCCATTGAGGCTCAAGATTATGTTAAAGTGTTATGTAATTTAAAACGTTCCTGTCTGATTATACTATGTGGTGAGAACTTCAGTAGATAGTTATTTCTTCTAAAAAATTGAAAAAATAAAGTAGATCAAGAAACAGTAAGGTTTTTTCTGTATTACTGTGGCTCGATTTAACTAGATGTTTGTCTCCTAATGACCTTAAAGAATTACCAATGGTGAGAAGATGAAGAATCTTTCTGATGATTCATGTAAATGTCCAGTAGCTTAAAATATTTTGTTGAAATATAGGGCAGATTGACTTCAGATTATAAAAGAATATCACCTAAAATTCATTCAGAATTAAGGGTCCCAGTATAGGTTAAGGTGTTCTGTATTTTGAAGTAAAGTTGATATTTTCTTTCTAAACCTAATTTCAATTGATATTGATGACTGTAGCATAGATACTGTATTTGATGCAAAGATAACGTACTTTAAAAGCTACTTTTACATTTCCAGAGCACTAAGGTATTTTTTGTGGCTTTAGAAGTTGTATTCCATTGAATTCTTTCAGCCTCATAGCCATGAGGACTTCTGACTACTCATATAATAAAACCTGCTAAACAGCTTTCAAGGTCTTGCTCACTCCCCCCTCTGGCCCTATCATTTGCTGACCAACTTCTTCCAAGGTGTTTATCACTTACCTGCTTTGCCCTAACTGGTGATAGGGGAGGGTGGTGAACATTATCTGGATTTTCCCACCACCCAGAGACACAGTGTAGGTTTGTGTTTTTGTGAAACAACTGGCATGCCACCTGTCTGCTGAAGAAGGATGCTCTAGGCACGAGGTGTGACCTGAATCCCAGTGCTCCTTCCCTGCACCCAGGGCCCCATTCCACCCCAGAACTCATGGAACTGACTTGGAGGGCAGTATTCAGCTAGGTCACAACCCGAGACAGCAAATGAAGAGTAATTGAGGATGCCTAGAATATTAGAGCTGAAATGCACCCAAGATGTCACTTGACGCAACCTCTTGACATTACAGATAGGCTGAAAGAGGACAAAACATTTTCCATCCTCACACACTACCTCCATGCTACCTCATGTGAAAAATCAGTATTCGCATTTTTATTAACAGCACTAATATATTGACAGAGCATGTCAAGTACAGGAAACCAAGAGTCCTTTGGTCAATGTATCTTTTTCCTATAAGAAATCAATAAAATTAGCCAAATCCTACCTAACTGGAAGTTTGTAGCGAAGAATGAGACTTTCAGTGAGAGTTGTGTGTGAGCTTCAGGAGGATTCCTGATAACGTGGCTGCTCCTCGTGGTACTGGCGTTTCCAAGCATATGGATGCTTCTTATCCTTAAGTGATGCGGAACCTACAAAATCTCCTGGTGCCGGGCTGTGTGTCAGGGCACCTCTGTCATCCATACGCTGGGGCAGGAGTGGTTGCCGAAGGACGGTGACCTCGTAACTAAGGTGTGTCCCCCCCATTGACCTGCAGATCGAACAGGTGAGCCAGCTGTCTGCGCTCGTCCAGGCACAGCTAGAATACCACAAGCAGGCGGTCCAGATCCTGCAGCAAGTCACCGTCAGACTGGAAGAAAGGTATTTCACGGTTCCTGAATTTGACATTTCCATTTTCTTCCTACGAAATGATGGATAAATAAATGGAAATCATGGAATACATTTGAAGTAAAACTTCTACCAGAAGTTTTGATTCTGCATAGGCACCTTGTGGATTGTTTGTTTTGAGTTTTGTGTGTCTTGTGCGTTGTTTTACTTCGTTCCGTTGAGTGTACTCTTGTGTCTGTGAGAGGTCCGTACTTGGCCTGTATGATGGAAAACCGGGGGCTCCCGAGGATAGTGGATGTGATTTGCTAAGCAGATATTCTCTGTGGGTACCAGAGGCATATCATCATCAGTCTTACAGAACAGCCCTGTAAACTAAGAATAATTAGCTTCACCTAAGGGTGGGAAGCCCAGGGAGATAAAGTAACTAGCCCAGCGTCATACTGAGGTGCAACTGGGGTTTGCTGGGCAGGCATAACTGATTTGAAAGCCTGTATCTTTTCACACCGTGTTTCTCTGAATGGCGAGCGAGCCCTCCACCATCAGAGGGACAGCTTTCTTGTGCCTATTCCTTCTCTTCAAGTGCCACCCACCACGGGGCCATGGTAGTCTTCTTCATGAATGGGGCTCCCTAGAGTTGCAGAACCCTAACCTGCACAGCTTTGACAGAGGCCCTCACTGTAACATGTGTCACTTTGTGCAGCTTTCCTCAGTGTACCCATGTGGAAATGTGCATAACACTTGGAAACTTCGAGAAAGATCTAAAACCATGCATGCACTTCGACATACTAAAGACACATTATATGTCTTTGTGGCATCCGTTGAGCAGAAGGGCCATTTTCCTTTTTTTTCCTCTGAAATACATTCAAAGTCAGTATCATTCTACAATCACTGTACCTTAACCTCTCCCCGTCCTTGCGTATCTGTACGCTTTGCTTCATGAACACCTGAGGCTGTGGAGAATATGTAGGGGTGTACAGAATACATTTGTTGGCTGCACCTTTCCACTTTCCTCCTGTCTTCTCTCATTTCTTTCCCCTCCTTGTATCTCAAACTGCTCGCTGTTCTCAGGGCACATGGTGTTTCCTCCTTCCAAACCTTCTCGAGCTCTTGAGGTCTTTCTTCTGGAAAGAACTGTTCATTTGGAAATGACTCTTAGCTGTGTTTTCTCTCCTTCTGTAAGCCTTCCTGTGGGCAGGTAGACTCCTGTCCACTGCCACCCCCATGTTCCTGTAGCATTTTGTATGTTATCTCCAAACAGCGCTTACTATAGTGTATGGTACTCAGTTGTTTATGTTCTGTCCCCTTACAGACCATAAGCTGCTTGAGGGCAAGAACTGTGTCTTATTCATGTTTGTGTTCCCAGCACATTTGCAAAGTGAGCTCTGAACAAATGAGGGAGGACTGGAGGGAGTAAGAGAGAAAGGTTGAAGATGGTGAGAGTATGACCACAGAGGGACACCACCGAAAGCAGAGACCTCCACAGATAAGAAGGCTGTGGGTTCTTCTGAGATTTTCCCTGCTCCAAATTGGTAGCCTTCCTGGATGTTACTGCTTTTCTTTTTGCTTCTTAATTGGCTATATATTCTTATTCCCTGCCTCCCTTTTCTTTTTAATGCAGAATAAGGCAAGCTTCATCTCAGCCTAGAAGGGAGTATCAGCCTAAACCACGAATGAGCCTGGAATTTCCAACTGGAGACAGTACTCAGCCCAACGGGGGCCTCTCCCACACGGGTACACCCAAACCTGCAGGTAAGGAACTGACACCTGCAGACCCCATTACAAGGGCCTTGGGCACCTCCCGTTGACACTTGTCCATAAATTCTAGGCACAATCCAGCCTGGCTGCACAAGAACTATACAGTGATACATTTCTTAAAGGATGGTTTTGTCAGGTAGAAACTCTTTTAAAGCACTCTTTCCTTCTTTTCTCATTGATCATTTCTTTCCCTCCTTTTCCCTGTTGTCTCTTCTGAAAAACTTTCTTTGTATGTCCCCTTTTCTCTCACTCTCCATCATCAGCACACATTAACAATCTCTTAAGTAACACATTTGATTTTGACCTGCCCTTGTGGTGTTAAGTCACCTTAATGAGCCAATTTGGTGCCAGGAATATCATCTTTTTTTTCCCCCCTATTTTACTCTCTCTGTTCCAGAATGCATGAGAGAGAATGCCCCTGGCAGGGCGTGCCCACATACACTCACATATAACCCACAGACAGAGCTCCAGGAACATGTCCAGTTGGATTTCTTAAGCCATGGGAGCAAATGGTTGAATGTATTTGTAAATGAATGTATTTTGGATCTCAACATCTGCTCTCTTCCTCTCCTTCCTCAACCTTCAACCAACTCATTGTGCTGTGTAACTGAGGTTGGTACAATAAAAGCTAAAACTTATTTTCTATCAGGAATATTGATATATACCCAGTAACATATTGTTTCAGTTGGTACCATTGCTCTCCACCCCCGACACACAGGTTAGGTAAAAGCCTGTGCTTGAGGCATTTTCAACCTTAACGTTTACTTGGTTGAAGAAGTGGAAACTCTCTTACACCTGGATATGGACTTCAGAGATACTCAGTGTCTCCTATTTTCCCGTAGCTCAGTGCTGATGTTCTGTACTAGGAGATGCTTTGTGAGATGCTCTCAGGAGACCATGAAGGAAAAAAGTGAGGTCTGTGGTGACAGTCGGCACTCTCTGCCCTTTGTGTTCCCCATGGCTGCTCGGAGCCCCCGGGGTCAGGTATAAACAGCAGTGGCTCTTAGAAGCTAACTGGCCACAAGGACTAGTCATGTCCATTGTGACTAGTTTGCTTCTCCCTGTTCAGAAACCAATTGCATATTTCACCCTTCTTTTTGGAGACTTGTTCGTTTTCTGCTTTCTTTAAGTAAAAAAAAAAAAAAAATAGGTTATGTTGTTTCTCTTTCAAGCCATCCAGGAGACATGGGAGCTATATGCACTTGTCTGAGTTGATGTCCCTATGTGGATACATGTTGTATTAAATATATATGCTCACTTAAAATAGATCACTTTTAAGATACAACTCCATTCTTCATTATTTTACTCAAGGTACAGTACATTATATTTTGTATGCCAGAACTCCGATGTACTCCTCGTATTTATGTATGCAGCAACTTACAAAGAATAAATTATATAATTTTTACATAATCTCAGTTAATAGCCACAGTAGTAGTGTGGAGTAAGTGCCGCTATTAGTTCTAATGTTAGACAAAGAAACCTAGAGGGAAGAAAGTGCCTTGTGCAAGGTCACGCAAAATACGAACTTGAACCCAGTGTCTTGTATTGTTTTGTTTTCACCACATTACAACAATTTCGCAGAGGCTGGAGTCTTTATCTTTCAAAAGTGAAAACTGCACTGGTATTCTGAGGTTGCCAAGCATTGCCCATGTAATTAACTTTACTCTTTCACATGTGCAGAGATTTTAAAATGCCAACATGGAAAGGGTTCTGGCCTTGTTATATTATTAACCTAAATCTCATTAAAACTCCTTAAGTCACTGGGTCTCCCATCTCTGGACATCGTCAGGAAGGCAAACCTTGAAGACTGTGTTGCATGTGTTACAAGCATAGATGAGGCTATTTTTCATACTGGACATGGAAGCAGGCATCAAACAAATTCCAGAAATCTGAGAAAGCTTCTGAAGACTGGGAAAGGGCAGGTGCCATGCAGCGGACTCTGGACTAGCTGCAAGAGGAAGCTTCAACAGGAAGAGGTGTGAGGGAGGAGTCAAGGGGGACAGCAAGCTGGGCAGGTGCAGCAGGTGGTAGATGTGTGACTTAAATACCCCTTGTCTTTCTGTGTTCTTCTCTCCTGCTTTCACTTCCAGGTGCCCCAATGGATCAGCCCTGCTGCCGAGCTCTGTACGACTTTGAACCTGAAAATGAAGGGGAGTTGGGTTTTAAAGAGGGTGATATCATCACACTCACTAACCAAATTGATGAGAACTGGTATGAGGGGATGCTTCATGGCCAGTCAGGCTTCTTCCCCATCAACTATGTGGAGATTCTGGTTGCCCTGCCTCATTAGGATGTTAGGCTGGCAGGCTTACCTCCTCTTGACCCAGATAGTTAAGTTTAACCACTGCTTTGGTAATGCTGCTTACAACACATCCCAAAATGCAGGCTGCAGTGGTCCGAGTCATCAAGCCCCACCGAGTATCTTTGGTTGACTTGTGTGATCCCACAAGAGTCATGGTGATGGGTAGTATCTTCTTAGGCTGGTGGGCATGGCGTGTGCTTTTTAAACACCATCTGAGACCAGCCAGTCATGGAACTGCTGTTTACACAGTTCTCAGGAGGCCGTGGCTTCTTAGAATATGGCCATGAGCCACATCACAGAAAAACCATCCTACTGAAGATATTGTCTATCACCCAGGGGCCATGTCAAGGTCTCAGGTTCTCCGTTTCAATAGGAGAAAGTTCTTGCTTTCACATTGCCCCTCCCAAATATGTGAGTTACAGAATTGTGGAAGAAAGCCTCCCTCACCAGCAACTTGTCTTCTGGTCTGAATGAGTTAGTCCCTTGATGGTATCAGTAGGAAAGTGTTGAGTGTGAGTTCAAAACCTTTTCTGGAAACTGTCACCTTTGTTCCTCTCACTTATGCCTGTTTCTGAGGGACAGCCAGTTTTATTCTCTCCCTGCTAATAAAGCCAGAGGGGGACTCCCGCTGTTATTGCAAATTATGACAGTGACAGTTCGCAATCAGCATATTGTGGGAGGGGCTGAAGAGGAGATTCTCCATTATGAGCAATTGGGAAAACATCTGGTTTCCAAGCTTAAATTTCTTGCCGCAGAGACACCATGTATGTATTTAGGCCATTTCTGAAGGTACAGGGAAGAGGGAACAAATATATCTTCACTTCAGTTTTATTTATGAATTATGTGTTTCACAAGTCTCTTTGGCACAGAGACACAAAGAGAAAAACACAAGAAACCATTTTTCCACTAGTTCCTAGACTAAGAAACAGCAATTGTCTATCCTTTCCACTTCCACCTTGTGTTCTTTGAACATCATTTGTGCATATTCTGCCCTCAATGAGGACCAAATAAAGATGATTTTTGTGCTTAGCAGTTTAAGATGTGTGGCTGCAGATACAAAAGTTTTTCCCAACTCAGTCATTCCTTTTATTTCTGTTCCTTCTACTTCATCTTCATGTGGTGTGTACAGTGCCGTGTGTAAGCTTATGAGTGTTTTTTTGTTCTTTTGGGTTTTTTTGTATTGGTCATTAAGTCCTGTTAGGTATCCAGAGTTCTATTTATCTAGCTGTACAGACTCTTTCAGAGGTTTAATGTGCTGCTTCGGATGTACCGCCTGCGGTAGTGGGTCATGTGGAGTGAAAGGCAAATCTTACTGCTTAATGTATAAACCTCTTACCAAAGGAAGCATCGCCGTTTCCAATAAATATTGCTGAAGACAGAACCAGAGGCCCCGGTGCATTATTTTGTGTCCGTTGTTCTGGTGGGTCTGCCATTGGGTGCACTGGGTCTCGTTTCAGTCTCCATTGTCTTATGATGCAGCCAGACCAGACCCGCCTCTAACCTCAGATCTCTCTCCTTGTGAGCAAGGGAAGTCTCCTTAGCGAGCAGTGACCTAGCCTGGACACAGGGAGCTTCTGGGTATCCCAGGAAGAAGGTTCCGGGGGAGAGGATAAGGGAGTCCTGAGGAGAGGAAGTCTTTTAGAAGTCACGTGAGATATCATCACTGGTGATATCAGAAGAATATAATGTCCAGAGAGTCAAATAAAATATGTCATTTCAACCAGTCTTTTCTTGTCTTTCATGCTTAAAGAGAAAGAAAATAGGGAAATATAGATTGGCCAAAGCCAAATGTATTGTGGGAGGGTGGGGCGGGGATTGGTAAGGTAGGGGAGCAGTACCTACAGAATATGTATTTCCTGAGCTTCTGAGAAAATAAACATGTTTTTTAATATATTGGGTACCTTTGTGTTCTTCCATGCTGAGGGCAGTGGTCCCGATGTTCTGATTTAACACGAACAGTTCTAATCTAATATACTGAGTTCTGTATGTGAACTGCTCGAACATGAAAATAATATTTTTGCGAGCTACATGAGTTAGAGTATTACAGATCAATTCTTTTTTTCATTCATTTATTTATTTGTTTTAGAGAGAGCACAAGCAGGGGAGAAGGGCAGAGGGAGAAAGAAAGAATTTTTTTTTCTTGTGGTTAAGGCCTTTATTTATAACTCCTGTGGATTTAATTATTATTATTTTTATTTAAAGTTTAGTTCTTAAACATACAGTGCAATATTGATTTCAGCAGTAGAATTCATGATTCTTCACTTACATACAATAGCTCACAAGTGCCCTTTTTTTTATTTTTTAATGTTTTTATTTATTTTTGAGAGACATAGACACAGAGTGTGAGCAGGGGAAGGGCAGAGAGAGAGGGAGACACAGAATCCTAAGCAGGCTTCAGGCTCTGACCCATCAGCACAGAGCCCGATATGGGGCTCAAACTCACAGACCATGAGATCATGACCTGAGCCGAAGTCGGCCACTCAACCAACTGAGCCACCCGGGCGCCCCACAAGTGCCCTTTTTATACCCATCACCCGTCTAGCCCCTCTCCCACCCACCTCCCTCCATCAACCCTCAGTTTGTTCTGTATCTTTAAGAGTCAAGAGGGAGACTGTTAAGCAGACTCCATGCTCACCAGAGAGCCTGACACAGGTAAATCCCATGACCCTGGGATCATGACCTGAGCCAAAATCAACAATCAAACACTCAATTGACTGAGCCACCCAGGCACTCTACAAATCACTTTTTAAAAACAGTTTTAAAAACAAATTGCCCATGACATGAATGGAGAAAATACAGAAAAATCACAGGTAAACTATTAGAATCAATAATTAATTTAATGGAGTTACTTAATATAAGATCAATATTTAAAAAAATCACTTTATTTCTATATACCAGTAATAATCAATCAGAAAAAAAGGAATTTAAAAAATCATTTGGAAAAGTCAAAGCCATAGATAAAACTCTAACAAGAATTAAACAAGATCTCTCCACAGAAAATAATGAAACATGCTTGAAAAAAAATAAAAACCTTAATAAGTAAAGAGATACTCTGTGTTTATGGATTGGAAAACTCAGCATTGTGTTTTTTACACAAATGTTATTTCTCCCTAAATTGTCCTATACATTTAGGGTGGTTTCAACTACAATTTCAGGAAGTTTTGTTTGTTTGTTTTATGTGTGAAAATTGACAAGCATTATAAAACTTATGGGAAAATGCAAAGGAGGATTTCTTCTTGAAGATCAACAAGTTTGGAAGACTTATACTTTGTAGATATAAAACAAAGTGACAGTAATTAACATAGTGTGCTACCGAAGCCCTGATAGGAAAAAAAAGGTGACCTGTACAGAACAGTAAGTCCAGGAAGAGACACATGTGCGTTCAACCATATTGAGCCAGGAAGGCACTCCATTGTTTGTAATGTTACACATTCAGATATGACCGTACCTGTGTAATATTGTTCTGTACATTCAAAGGGAAACTAATAGCAGGACCCTGCACCAAATAGAGTAATCTCATGAGTCAATATGGAATGAAACAAAAGTATCAGATATGACCACAGTTTCCAGGAAGAACTTAATATTTATTTGAGGGAGTCTTAGAGAACATTAGTAATATACTCACTAGATTCAGAACCACCTATTCCTTATTTTTACTGGAGTATAGTAAATGCCTTTTATACAAAAGTTAAATATTGAAATGAGCAGGCAATTCTGTGGACCACCACTGGGGAAGTTGAACCTACCCCAAACACTTGTTCTAAGACTAATCACAGAATAAACTTTCTGAAGTGGAAACAGAAGCAGAACTAAACTAGTTGGAATGAAAATGGAAAACAAGTTCAGGGAGGCAACTGTCCCATTTTGCTTTCCTTATGGGTGTGACGGGTCTTACAGAGAAAATTTTCTCTTTGCTATAAATAAGTAGACAAGTAAGAATGACATGACCACGAATTGAAATTTCCTTGAGACCATATGGTATGTAGCATATATCCTGGAACGTCCAGAATCCTATTCTGCAAAGGCTCAGCAGGGACTTAGTCAACCAGGATTATCTCAAGACTGTTTTCAAGGTGTGCTAGTGGTCTGGATGGAACTATGAGGGCACATTCAAGGCTCATATTTTAAGACCTTCTTATTAACCAAATTAAGAACTATTATGCAGACTGCCTTTCATCCCATGCGGATGGCAACGATGACATAGGAAGGACTTAATGCTGAAGAAAGTGGCAGCTCAAAGCTTCCACTTGTAACTCTGGGTGATGGTGGTGAAGACTTACAGGGCTACGTGGAGAAGTGGCCACACCATCAATTCCTAGGCCCAGCTACTGGGGACCTGTTATGAACTCCCATATTAAAGGAGCTGTCAAGGAAAAGAACAAGATTATTTTTAAAAGGGCCCAATGGATGCTAAGAACTTAAAGATCAGGCCATTGAATCCACTTAGCTATCATGTATGCCTAAGTCATGGCGGCCTTCCCCTTGCGACAAGAAGAGCTGTGGTTCTTGACAGGAGTGGAGCAGGTTGTCAGCTTCAGAGGCAGAAGAATGGAGAGCACCATCGATCACAGTACCGTTTTCTTGGAAAGGAACCCTGAACCATTTTATACCACCCTGTGTGATTAGGTGCTGATATTCGCCCAAGGCTAAGAATGGGGTAACTTCCTTCGGACAAGAAATGACAAAAGTGTCCACCATAGAGGGTGGAAAATGAAGTTTAAATATCGGAAAATTCAAAGACATTTAGCGGTGTCTCTGCGGTCTGAGTGCTTTACTTTTTTCCCTCATGGCCAACGTGGTCTCAGAAACAAGGGGTTCATACAAACTTCCATGTGTCACCTGAAAAAACTGTGTGCAGCATTCACTAAAATCAGGAATGTTTCTTTCTTTATATTCCAGGTGGACAAACTGTAGATTTCTTCATCTGGCAGAATCTGTCATGATTATAGGCTTTCAGTGGCCTGTAAGCAATAACTGTGTTTGTATTTATAGCTGTGTTTGAATTTCCTATCATTCTTTTCACATCAGGAAATCAGGCACATTCAACACTTTTATAAGATGATGCTTATAACTGAAGGCAGAGGAAATGGGAGCCATCAGTATTACTCCATAGCAAGCACTCTGCTAAGCTCAATACATATGATTTTGACTGAACACTTAGGTTTTGAACCTTAAACACTTAGCTCTTTAGGGTTGATATACTTTAAGAAAGCTCTGTGAACAGGTTGGTTGTTTATCCAAAGTAGCGTCTGATGTTTCCTGAATTTAGAGCTTATAGAAGAAAAAGAATTTACCAATGTTATGAGATATCTTAGCAAGACAACAAAATGGTGAGCTGCTTGATGGAGTGAAGTAAAGAGACTATAAGGTCTTGTGAAAGGTTTACTTTATAAAATTCGAGATGTAGGAGATAAAGCAGAAGGTAGAAGCAGCATTTTAAAAGCAGCATTTTTCACACTTTATTTCCCTGCTGGTGTTTTGGTTTTCTTACAATCATTCCATGTGTGCCTGGTAAAAGAAACATCACATTCCTTTGTTTTTCTGAGGCAAGTTAAGTGCGAGTGCTGCCCCGGCTCCCAGCACAAGTGGCAGGCACCGCTCCCTCGGTTCTGCCTGGGGGGAAAGAGGCTCTGATTCTGGCCTCAGTTTTCTCCAGCAAGCACCTGCAGTCTGCTAGGAAGTACTGCTGGAGCCCTCTGTGCCTGAGCTCAGTGCTGGGTCTTGGCCGTGGACCCCTGAGCTGCAGCAGCAGCACTCTGCATCCCCGGGCACAGAACCATTTTCATGGAAGTTACCCCTTCTCTGTGGAAGTCACTTGACTGCAGGAGACCAGGACATGTGATTTACTGCTCTTCCGCCTGTCCCGGATTCTGTGAGCTACTGGAGTTTAGGAAAAGGCTTGAGTTTAGCAGAAGCTCCATCAGTGATTCTTAACATGTATCTCATCAAACATCTGCCTCTAGCATAATTCATGGAGGTAAAGAAATCCAAACGGTGCCTAGAGTCTCCTAAACTGCAAGAGAAGAGTGGCCTGGGGGTACTTCCACAAATTGTACTTCCAGGTCTCATTCCAGCTACTCAGAATCACATTACCTGCAGAGGGGCCTGCTGCTGTGTCTCCCATCAGAAAGGTTTAGGAAACAGTCTACTAGGGTGCTGCTAAAGTTCACAGGCATCAGAATCACGCAGAGCTTGTTAAAGCAGATGCCTGCCACCCACCCCCCCCCCCGCCCCCCGCCCCGAGGTATGCTATGGAGCCTGGGAATTTTCATGTCTAAAGTTCCCGGTCCCTGGACCGTACTTGAAGTACTGCTGCTCCAAAAGATAAACTTACAAAGAGCCAGCTGCTTCCTGGTATTTAGGCTCTGCCTTTGGTGTTGAGAGTAAGGACAAAACATGGATGCATCCATCAGTTTTCCCCAACTAAATTCTTTGTGCTCACACACTGAACAGAACTTTCTGTGGAGAATGATGGGTGGGAAATCCAGATAGTTCCCTGCAGACCTGAGAAGCCCCACTTCAGTTGTGTCTGTGTCAGTATTTTTAGCAAGCTTCCCAAGTGATTCTCAAATCCAGGCAAGTTTGGGAAATGCTAGTCCATATTAAAGTGTTTTAAATATGAAGCCAGCTGTTTTCTGACTTTTTCTGTTTTTTCTTTGATTTTGTTTTTGAGACATTCACATTTATTGATTGTTAGGTAACATTTCGTGTGAGTATCCACCCTCAGAGTGATGTTGCAAACCCACAGCCCAATGTTTCCACAATCACATGACAGAAAAGACACACTTGGTGTGTATCTGTGCTGATTTAGGATTCCGACATTCTTCCTGGTCCTTCCTTCATGCTTTACTTCGTGTCTTGTGAGGGAGTCAGAGAGAAATATGCATACAGTAAGACTCAACTGCCTTGGATCAGGTTAATGTCAGATCTCACACTTTTCTTCTTTAGATCGGTAGGTCACGGGTCAGTCCCTATCAGAATCACCAAGATTCTACACGCTGAAATGCAGTCTTGTGTCCTGACAACAGATTCTGGTGCAATTGTCTAGAGTGAAGCCCAGTATCTGCAGGCTTCACTGGCATCCAGCCCCACCCCATCATTCTAATGCAGGCCATACTTGGAGAAACGCTGTGTCAGACTTGGAGCCCTTAGGTTGGCGAGCACCATGGAGGAGGTTCAGTTAGTAGACATGGATTGGCGGCTAAGAAGGGGAAAGGAGGAACAAGCTTCCTCTCACCTTGTAGTGCCAGGACTTCATGAAAAGAGTCAGTTGAAAGTATTGCAGAATGCACAGGTTAATTCTTGACATTAGCAGTAACCACTTTTCCTCTTGCCTTTATTTTTCTTTTGAGGAACATGAAAGGATCTGAATTTATTATGTAGGAAAGAGAGATGGGAGGGAAAAAGTGGCTCAGGAGTCTAAGGAAACCTGCACTGACTGACTTAACATACCGAATCACCAAGATTTTGATGCCATCTGGTTATTAAATATGTATGGTCTTTTATGTTCTTTTTTCCCTTTTGTTTTTTTGGTGTTTCTCCCCCCATAGTAGTTTCATGGGACCTACATTGCCCTCTGCTGGCCAAAAAAAAAATCTATGTATATTTTAATCGGCTAAAAATCTGACAAATTTCCTGGTTTTCTATCATCATGCATAAAAAGAGCTTAAGGTCTCCCTCTTTCCAATGGCATGATGCTTAAGCAACAGACCTTTTAATGAGTGAGTCATTTTTGGCATCTTGGGTGTCGCAGTACTACCCATTAAAATAATAGTGTGTGATCTTCAGGAAGAGAACAGAGTTCCTGCTCTTCTAACAAAAAGCATGGTTGGGGATACCACATCACAGTTATCCAGCCACGGTTTATGGTTGCTTGACCTGTAGCTATAATTTTTTTTTTCCGGGATACTCAACAGCAGTTACCAAAACCAGTGAATGTCACAGTCCTCACAATTACTGTTTCCCAATACTGCTCAAGTGCCACGCTTCATCTTCCACTGGCACCTAATCCTAATCCCAGCAGGCAAGAACCCATCGTGGTGCCTTATCCCTCAGTGACCTCCATACATGGGGCCCTTGCCTTCGGACTCATGGGTGATCAGCTCCAAAATCCCATTCTGAGATTTTGTTTTCTAGGGCCATTTCTGGTAGTAACTTTCTTAGCCTGGCACCAACAACAGGCAGAGACTGAGACAGAGGCTTGTATGCAGGTAGTTTTTGTTCATTGCGGGTTTTTTTTTTTTGGACCGTGATTCCAACATTAAGGCAGGAAAGGGGAAAAAGCCAACACAGAGGTACATTACTGAGATGTTGTGCCCAAATTCTGGATCCCAAGAAGACCACCGGGGAGCCGGAACTGATGTAAACACAAAGGGTCTTTATTCGAAGCTCAAGCTCGGACTCCTGTACCTCCCGACGCAGCGGTGCAGTAGCAAGAGCCCCAAGCCAGGTTTACACAGGCTTTTATCAGGGTTTGAGTACACTTTTCGGGAGGGGATGGGAGTCCTTTGAATTGATTGATTAGCATTCTCCCGGGCTAGTTTTAGCATAATCTGATTGAATATTTCATATTTGGTGGGCGCGGGCTAGCTATGGATTGGCTTAGCTTGGGGGCCCCGTGCAAATCACTGATTGGCTAATTCAGAGGGTTGGCGCAGGTAGGCTGAACATCAATTGGCTCTGCTAGGGGTTATTCTAGGAATCTGACCTCCTGTGGTTTTCCCTGGAACTCAAGGTGGAGGCAGGGTCTGCTAATCTGGGTCCAGCCCCTTGGCTACCCTGTTTACTGGAACCCGGGGCAGAGTCCAAGGTGACTTGTAAGGCCCAGAACTACTCTAAGAAGGAACTTAAACTAAAATGGGGTGTCCTTCGCCCTAACAGCACTATACTTTCATCATCACAACATAGCAACTCTCTAACACAGCAAACAGGGTTCACAGTAATCCCAGTAATGACAGCAAATGGGCCAGGAGTCTAGTGCATTCCTGAGTCTAGTGCACACCATAAGTTTCTAAATCTAATACATAACAAGATTTAAAACACAGCAACTTAGTCTAATACATAGCAAACTAAACAGGTCTCACAGCACCCCAAGAAAAGTTTCACAGTGTTCACAGCAAACAGCAATCAACACAGAATTCTCAGCAGTCATAACCCTTAACAAGGTTCACAGTGAACAGAAGTCTGGGGCACGCTGTCTCTAACACAGTACTCCTCTATGTCTACTACTTAGCAGAAAAGAGAACTGGCTTCAAACTAATGCAGAGCTGTCACTTGGAACAGGAAACTTAAAAACGCTCTCTTCAGTGTCTTCCTGCTTGGGAACTAGTGCTTGAGCATACTGAAATCTACCAAAGTGAAATACTCATTTGGGGAATAAAAGGGAGAAATGTTTATCTATTGGCTCCTATCCCCCAAATCTATGGATTTTGCATGGCTGAATACAAAAGTGGCTTCCCTGGAAGTGAGAGGTAGGCAATCTTAATCCTTAACCCCAAGGCAAAGCTCCATCCACCTGATCTGTGCAAAGCCAGTCAAAGCTTGCATGGATTTTGCATGGATTTTTGAGTAAAAAGTAGGGGCCAGGAGGATTTTGAAGTGGCCACCCTTCCCACCTTCCCCCCTACCCCTGTAGCTTCTGCTCAGTCCTTTTCTGACCTTCTCTCCCTAGATCTTGCAACTCTTATAGTCACGAAATGTTTATCTATCACAATGGGATAAGTCCTTAACCTAGAGGAAGTGTATTTCTGCTCATATCTTGTGAGCCCCTGGGTCAGCTGCTCCTTCAGCATCCTCCACCCGTGCCAGCTTCTTCCCAAGTAGCTTCTGCTCCTGATTTGGACAGCCTTTAGATGTTTTTTTGAGGCTAAGGATTATGTATCTTTCTAGTTTTGTTCAAAACGGAATTACCCATATTGATGTTGTTTTTATTAATCTTGTTTTGCATGATGATATCTTGGAAGAGACCTGGAGCTTTTCTGTCTCATGCTGTTACATTTATACCGAAATTCCTATGTTGATTCTTTTAATCACAAGGAAGTGGAAATACAGGGTTCTAGACGGAGAGACTAGTCTGCAAGGCACACTCTCTCCAGGGTTACTTCCATGCCAAGGCCACTCTTGAGATTCTAATTGTGTTGATTTTAGCTCCTGCTGAAGGCAGGGAGTCTCAGTTGTCCTGTCCCAGAGCTGAGGTGGCTCCTTGGGGAAGAATGAGGACATGGAGGAGCTCTGTCTGCAGACACAGCAAAGTCTCCGTGGTGGCCACTAGGTGAGTATTCCGCCGGATGAGGGAGGACATGTTTTGACACATTTTATTATTTTCCCTCAGGGCAGAAAATATAAGCCCATGGTGGTATCTAATTGCAACTCTTACCTCATTTGTGGCAGATATCTCCCTGTTCTTTTATAAAAACATAAAAATCAAGCAAGCAGGATTTCTAACCAAAGGGATATTTTAACTTTTTTTTTTTTTTTTTTTTGGCATTACTGCATACGAGTGGCTTGTTTCCTTGGAAGGGACTCAGATACTTCAAGCATTTGCTTAAAAACCCATAGCAATACTCTGGAAATCTCTTCTGCTTTGCTGGAAGAGGGATTTTCCAAGCATTTCCCATAGCCACTGACATATATTGTCTCATTTAATCTGCACAACAAACCTAAGAAAGAACTGGGCTTAGAATTATAACACAAGTTTTTCTAACTCCCAAACCCAGTCTTTCCTTATACCATGCACACAGCTCTTCAAATAGCTTGTGTTTTCTGGATGAGGGACACAGGTTTCCAAATTCAAAGCACATGACCCATTCATTCCCCACCCCCCCACCCCCCCATTTACTAGCTTTGTTATGTTGAGTAGATTTCTTAAACTCTCTGAGATTCAGTTTCTTTGTAAAATGAGAATATGTTACTACCTATCTCATTGGTGTGGTAGGTTGTTGAGAATTGAATGAATTAACGTAGCAAAGTGTTTAAAATAGTGCTTCGTGCAGAGTGGGCATACCATATACTTTAATAAAACCAAACCAAAATTCTCAGATTCTAGGTCTAGAATCAGTTCTTCTGACTTTTGCTCCAAAGCCTTCCTCTATGAAACATTTCTGAAATGGTAAAGTCAATGGGAAAATGAATCGTATTTTCCAAATGCTCTATGCATCTCTTTTCAGCACATTAAACAGTGACATTTGGTGATTTGAAGGCTCCATCCAGTTTACATTAATTCATATGCAGTCACTGAGAGATCATTATTGTTCATTCCAGGGAGAGAGCAGGAACTCAGAAGGTTGGAGACAATGGGGCTTTAAAGAATGGAGGTGGCAAGGTGGGGAGACCAGATCGGTGGAGGCTGGGCAGGCAGGACAGGACAGGCCCTGTGAGACTTCGGAATGGTTATAGCTCGTGCTTGTTCTACACAACACAGTAGATGCTTGATTGCAAATGACAGAAAGTACTAAAATAAATTAATACATAATAAATAAAAAGGAATTGGTATATGTAATTAGTATATGTAAAGGACATACTCACTTCAGGCAAGACTGGATCTACAGTCTCAAGCAATATCTTTGGGACTTATCACTTTCTCTCTCACACACACACACACACACACACACACACACACACACACACACATTCCTCAGCTCTTCTTATTTCTACTCTTCTTCATATCTTGGCTTTATTCTATCCTGCCACAGACAACTCTTTGCCTATCATGGAAGATGATTGCTGACAGATCCAAGTGTTCATCCTTATAGGAAGAGGAGCCCTTTCTCTCTAGTATCTAAATAGAAAAATCTCATGGAAGAACTCTGACTGGCCCTGCTTGGATCCTCATCCACTGTTAGACCAATCACTATGGTCTGATGACTATGGTTAGGTGGATAGGGTCCCATGAGAGTCCCAGTCTTGGTCATCTCCCTCCTTTGTGCAGTAGGAGAGGCAAGACTTTGTGTTGGAAAATAAACAGTTCTCCAACTGAAAAAGGAAAGCTGGGCAAACAAAACCCCATCAATATCCCCCCCGCCCCCTGCCCGCCCCTTGTATTCAATCAGGCTCTCTCAATTGTACCCTTCCTCTTTCCCCTCCAGTCTTATTAACATCTGGTTTCTGGCACCTGGTTTTATTTATCTTTCATAATCTCACCTGCCCTTAGATTTGGTGTCTACCTCAGATACCCCTGCCTCCGGATTTTTGTCTGCACCTCGGGGATTGTGGCGCAATGTGCTCTTCTACTCTTTCTGCTTTGGACAACTACCTTAAGTAAGATGTCCTCCTTTGGCAAGCCTGTGGAACCCTGCTTCCTGGAGCAGTTTTGTCTTCCCAGTCCCATTGAGCTTCCCAGAACCAGATACCTTGTGTGACATCAGGGTATATTTAGGGCCCATGTGGCCGATAGTAGTAAGGTTTCAGTTTATATAAATGCACCAAGGACAAAGAGGTGTGGGATCTTAAGAACACTAGAATGGGAGGGACAGACATGAGGTTCAGTAATATATCAGTAAGAACAATGCTGTAGCTCAGGTCCTGGGAAAGCTATGGGATTTTGAAATTAAAAGAGAACAGAAATTTTGTGGAGTATATTAGGGTTCTCCAGAGAAACAGAACCCAGTAGTCTGCCTGCCTGACTGTCTGTCTGTCTGTCTGTTAAAGCTCTCAATCTACACATATATGTAAAGGAGATTTTTTTTTTTAAATGAAGAATTAGCTCATGTGATTATGAAGGCTGAGAAGTCCCACAAGCTGCTGTCTGCAGGCTGGAGGCCTAGGAAAGTCAGTGATGTAATTCCAGCCCAAGTCTGAAGGCCTGAGAACCAGGAAAGCTGATGCTGTAAATCCGAGTCCAGGGGAAGGAGAAAACTGAAGTTCCAGCTTAAGCGGATAGGCAGGAAGGAAATAAACCCTACTTCCTATGCTTCCAGGATCTCCATGGATTAGATGATACCACCCACACTGGGGAGGGCAAGCTACTGTAAGGAACCCACAGATTCAAATGCCGAGCTCATCCGGAAACATCCTCACAGACATACCCAGAAATAATGTTTAATCTGGCTGGGTGGCCCAGCCAAGTTGACACAAAACTGACATCACAGAAGGTATGTTTGACAATATGGGTATGTTCACATAGTTTTGTGGAAAGTCTCCTAATTATCTCAGGAAAGTCCTCAGGGGCTTCGTCAAAATGCAGGCGGTTATCCCCCAAGAGGGCTGAAGCTGAGGTATAATGAGAGGCCTATGGGGCGCTGAACTGGTAGGACATGCTAAATGAACAGAGAAATCAAACTGTGCCTTCAAGTATAAGCCTAGAATTGAAGTCATTGGGCCAGATGCTTCAGATTTTAGGCATAGATTGTTATGAGCAAGCTGTTTCTCACATGGGCAGCCTATGTAATAGGCCTCAGGGGGACTGGAAGCTAGGATTTATTTGTTTAACAATGATTAAACATTCACCCAAGCAATGTGGGATGCCAGCTGGTGGGAAACTGTCACATAGGCTGAAAAGACCATATCATCCAATCTATATGGTTTTTGTGTAGGTGAGCTGTATGGTTTTTGTGTAGGCAGCTAAATTTTAATCTCAGTGTGCTTAATGTGAGTTCAGCTATTTTTTTATTGTAAACTCAGATACACCATGTTCTGATGGCCTGATACAATTATTTCCACCATGGGAACATTCCTACCAGAAGGTCCGAAATGCACCTTTGTACTGGTCAAGTTCTCTCTTCTCTGGGCACTGCTAGAGGCTATTCAAGTAGTATAAAGAGTAAGACTCCCCTTTAATAAAAAAGTATACCACCACCTCCCCTTTTGTCTTAAAAATGTGGCATTCTATGTTCTTTCTAATGCAGGTCAACTAGAGGGTTCTGGAATCTTTAGCAGGGGAATTCTAGGCCTTGCATTCAGCATTTACTTAAGTGCATGAAGACTTTGAGTGACCCTTGTTCACACATCTGAAGAGAGTTGTTGGCTTTGCTTTCCAAAGATGATTGACTTCATTCTCCCAACCTAAAGAGGGGTAGTGGACACTCCAGAAGGAACATCTAATTCACATAGCTAATTGGCTTCTGGGCAAAAGTGTCAAATCGCAGTTGCATGTTTGGGGATATCACCAACATCAGAGTAAGGATAGTGAGTGACTAAATCTAACTGATGGTCAGACCCTGAGATAGTGTGATACCGTATTTTTCAACTAATATAGAGCAATGCAATTCTTTAGTGGGGCTTATGTCATATTTTAAAGTCTCTCTAACTAGTACAGTCATGAGAAAGTGTATCCCTATGAAACTTTTACTGAGGAGGTTGGCTACAATGCGTTGAATTCTGAGGGAGCACAGAATTTTACTTACCTTCACTTCATATCAATTTATGGAGGAGAGGGAGCTTTTTGGGTCAAAAAAGGACACAGTTAGACAAACATATAGGAATAGAATTTCTGACAGGCAGATAAATGAATTATAAATAGCATTAATTAGGTGCACATTATGTGCCAGGAATAGTGCTAAATATTTTATGCAGATGGTTTCTCACAGTTGCTCATGACAACCCAGTTAGGTAAGAATTGTTATCTACATTCATTCATTCATTCATTCTTTTTAAGGAGCCTCCATGCCCAATGTGGGGCTCCAACTCATGAGCCTGAAATCAAGAGTCGCATGATCTACTGACTGAGCCAGCAAGGAGCCCCTCAAGAATTGTTATTGATCACCATCTTAGTTTAAGTTGCTATAATAAAAATACTACATTTATTTCTCATGATTCTAGAGGCTGAGAAGTCTAAGATCAAGGCTCTAGCACACTTGACATCTGGTGGGAGCCTGCTTCCTGGTTCATAGACAGCCAACTTGTCACTGTCATCACTTGGCAGAAGGGGCAAGAGAGCTCTGTGGGATCTCGTTTATAAGGGAACTAATCCCATACACAAGGCTCCACCCTCATGATCTGTTACCTCCCAAAGCCCCCACCTCCTAATACCATCACATTGAAAGTTAGGATTTCAATATACAAATTTGGTGGGGACACAATAATGTCTGTTTTACAGCTGAGAAAACTGACGACCAGGGAGAATAAGTTAATTAAGTACATGTTGTGTGCCAGAAACTGTGCTAAGCATTTTACTTGGATAATTTCACATACTCCCTTAAAATGACCTGATGAGATAAGACCTATTGGTAATTCCCATTTTATGTATGAAGAAACCAAGGCCCAGAGATTTAATAACTTCCCTAAGATCACACAACAGTGAATAGCAGAGATAGACTTTAAACCACAGAATTCAAGTCTTTTAAAGGTCCTTTTTTGTTTGTTTGTTTGTTTGTTCTTGTGACTGTTTAGCCTCTTAGAATTTATCTCCCAAGTAACTGTGTTGGGAGGAGAAGACATCATCTTTAAGAAGCCATATAAAACAAGGGTGGGCTTCAGGAAAAAAGCATGAATGGCACCTGTCTTGCCTCTGCCTCTAGTCCAGGCAGAGTCCTCAGCATCTGCAGTGGCTGGGATCTCTATGTAGAGATGCCAAGAGGGCCACGTGGAGAACCCCAGTTCTAGACTCAGTCCTCACTGACAATTTCTGTGCAACAAACCCTTTCAAAACTCATAACTCAGAAAGCCTGCACTACTTGCTTCTGACAGGCTATTATTGGTAATAACAATTTGTAGCTGAGTAGGTTTTTAAAAGAAGTCTCCTCCTCCTCCTGCTCATCTTCTTCCTCTCTTTCCTTCTTCTTCTTCCTCCTTCTCCTCCTTTTTCCTCCTCTTCTTTTTCTTTTTTTTGTACTTAGTGTTAAGGCAACTACAAACCAGGGGAGCCTAAACTGAGCATCAGCGAGGCATAAAGGAAAGGTCACTGGATGGGGGTCTGGTTGCCTGTACCCTGCATGTCACTTCTTTTTTCTTGGATCTTTATTTCCTCATCTAAAATGATATGTTAGTCTCGACCAGAGTCCCATTCAGAATCTCTGGGGTATGATCCTGAAATCATCTGTTGACACTCCATGGGTAAGAGGCAACGCTGAGAATGGCTTACTGAGAGGAGTAGTAAGGTCAGTGCCCTTCAAGTTTTCCTTTGGCATTTCCAAACCGCAACTTCTATCCTTTGGTAACCAACCCTTACACTTCGAGGCTCACATTATCTGGATATACCCATCTTTATAGTTCCTTTCTGCCATTCACTACCCACTTCACTCACTGATAACTTTGAGAGGTGGCTCAGAGATTTCCTTGCCACTGTCTCATTGTCATCCTGGTTATATCCACTGTCTGCGTGAATAGCCAGTTCAGTTTCCTAGGCTCCCGGTTCCCTGGTATTTTCACCTCCAATGATCTTCTACTCCATGACCACCACACAGAACTGTGTTGTCTCAGAGATCTTAAATTGCAGTAGCCTGTCTCTGTCTACATTCCATGGCCCCCCACTCTAACCAGCCTCTAGCCAGTATCCTGGTCTCCTTTATCTTCCTGCCTTGTCCCTGGCAGCTTCCCATCCTGTCCTGTCCCATAATGCATCAAAGTGTGTGTTTTCTTCTTTCCTGTCCTAAAGTTGCCAACCATGCTGGAGAAAATCTCACGCTAATGCAGATGTGTGCCATAATAATGTGTGTTTCCTAACTCTAGTCAAGGATTTAATATTGCCCAGCGGTATTTCTGTGTTCCCTCTCCCCTTCCATACACCAGCTGTTTTGGACTTGTACCATAATCCTCAGCACACATGTCCTTCTACTATGCCATCTCTGTCACTTTCAATAGACAGTCTCTCCTGTAAGCTGGAAAATTCTTAAATTCCTGCCCTCCCACTACAGCCAATTGCCAACTTAGCAATATCCTGTAGAAGAGATTTTCCCCTCTTGTGAAGGATTCATTTCTGCACTTGAATTTTGGATTCTATCCCCTGTGACAGAATAATTTACTATGATAAAATTTGTGCTTGTTCTATGTTCCTCACCTATCCCCACCCCCATCACCCTTTACCTCAGAGATGGTTTGTGGCAATGTGAAAAACAGAGGTTGCAGGAAGTCCTGTTCTCTGCAGATACCCAGAGAAGGTAGATAAAGGATAGCCTATACATGTGAGAAAAGAAGAGAATCATTTCTAGAAGAGCCTGGAGATGGAGAGGAGAGGGAAATCCCCACCAGTCATGGGGACTCAGTGGCAGCATGTGGGGAATGCTGGGTTGTCTTTGTGATACATCTGAGGATGTTGACCCCCAGCCTATGGACTCAGAGTCATCTTCTAAGCAGATTGGGTCCTGTAGGCCTGAAAAGTGAGCATCTCTGTGCTCTCTGCTGACCACTATAGTTAACTAGAGAGGCCATCCAGATATTTTGATGCCGTGCCAGGATCCTGGCATGATTTTAGGGAGATGGGAGAACACCAATATTGATTGGGATTAAATGTTTCACCAAGAGTTAATCTGCTTTAGAAGGAACTATGATCTGAATTGGTTTGCAAAATTTATGCTCCTCAACTCCCCTCCCCTCCCCTGTTCCCAAACCTCAAGGACCTCACCCCTTCAATTATTACTGCATTCCCCTCTCTCACACCTCTGCTGCACCTCCTCTGTGGGTTTCTCCCCTTCAGTATGTAAGCACATTCAAACCTCCCTCATATTAAGATTCCCTTCCTTGGGCCCATACCTTCCATAACTATCCTTATATTTCTCTCCTCCGTTTCCTGAGCATCTTTTTGAAATAAAAGTTTCCTTGGATCACTTCCATTTCATCCCTTCCACTCTGCTGACTTGGCTTCTTCGCTCAGCACTCCATGAAACCACTCTGGTTAAGGTTACCAAGGGTGTCACTTTCTGACCTATTTTACTTATGTCCTCTGTAATAGGAAGTTGCCTTCTAGAAGCTTTCTTTGCTATTTGGTGACATTCATTCTCTTTGCTTTCTCACTTTGCTGTTTCTTAGAATCAATGTGTTTTTTTTTTTTCTTCCTATCTGTCCTGGAATGTTGGTCATCACAAGGCCCTGTCCTGGCCCTCTTCTCTTGTCTCCCTTGCTCTATATATGCTCCAAACAGAGTGACCAGCTCTATTTTCATGGCTTCGATTACCATGTCCTTGTAAACATGTTGAAAATCTTGATCTTAAAACCAGATTTTCCGAGCTCCAGATATTAAACTCAGTGGCTTCCTGGAGTCTACTTGGTTCCTCAGACCCAGAGAGTTCATCACTTCCATCCCATTCTTGATATGCTCCTTCTCCCAAATTCTAACATACCAAAGAGTGACCTGTGCACCCAATTTATTGTCCAGGCCCCAAAGTTGGTATTCACTCTTGACTCCTCCCTTCATCTCATCTTCTATATCTCCCCATGAATGACCATATCCTGTCCATTTTACTTTCTAAATATTTTTTTAAAAACCTCCCTTATATTCCATGCTTAGCAATTCAAAGGTCAGGCCCTAATCTTCACCTTCATCTCCCATTCATACTTGAATTTTTGCAAGTATCCCAATTGGCCTTCTGGTCCTTCGTCTTGCTCTTTCCTATGAATTATTTGCTTGTTATCAGTCTGATCTTTCTGAAATGCAAATTTCATCCTGTTATAGCCTTTGAAACACCTTCCACTACTCCTCAAGTCACAGAATAAGGTTATATCAATGAGCATGCTTTGACTATAAATAATAGAGTATGTAACCAAAAGTAGCTTAAGTCATAAGGGTAATTTTTTCTCTCATAATAAGTCCAGAGATGTGTGGTCCCAAGGGTGGCCCAGCAGCTCCGTAATGTCATCCTCACTGTGCTAGTGATCTTGCCATTCATAGCCACCAGATAGTTGCTATAGCTCCAACGTTCACACCTCTACAAGACGGCTTCAACACGCAGATTGAGAGCACTGTGCTCTCTTCCTGGGTGTCTCCTCTTTTATCATGAAAGTAATGATTTCTCTGGTCACATGATCCCTTTTGTCTATTAGCTAGGATTGGGTCACATGGCCATGTCTAGCCCTTACAGAAGTTAGAAATGTCTGTATCTGGTACTTTCTGCCACCACATGAATGCAGACCAACAAAGGAAAACAGATGCTGGCTGGTGAATAGACAACCAATAGTAATTGTCACTGCTTTCAACTCTCGGAGTCCTTAAATGTCTTCTCTCTCACTTTTATGATTTTGCATCTATGGATCCATCATTTACAATATAATTCTGCATGTACACACTATACCCTTCATCTGGATAACTCTATCCCTTTACACACCTTGGCTCATGCATCACCCCCACACTAATGTATGATGGATTATATCCACATCTTGTGTTCTAGATTATATCATTGACCCTACCCTGTTATAATCCCAAATTTCAGTTCCTTACAGTATTCTTCAAGCCCCTGAAAACAGGGACTTAATAAGACTCTCTATTATAGCCACAGCCCATTTTCTTTGAAGGGACTGAAAATTTTTTTAAATTTTTTTTAATGTTTATTTATTTTTGAGACAGAGAGAGACAGAGCATGAGTGGGGGAGGGGCAGAGAGAGAGGGAGACACAGAATCCGAAACAGGCTCCAGGCTCTGAGCTGTCAGCACAGGGGCTCGAACTCACAGACCGCGAGATCATGACCTGAGCCGAAGTCGGACGCTCAAACGACTGAGCCACCCAGGCACCCCTGAAATATTTTTTAATAATCCCATTTATAAATTTAAATACAAAGCTGCTGTAATATCCCCCCCTTGGTTTTGTTAACTGACAATTGCCAGTAGAGGGCACTCTGGCCTTTGACTAGAGTTCCCTTTTGAGATTAGTTGATTCCTTTAGAACTAAGCTTGCTTTTTATTTTTATTTTCCCTCGAGGAGGTACTGGTTTTGACTTTCTTGATCAAAAGACTGAACTCATGCATTAGTTATCTGAACTGATATTTTGTTTGCACAGTGCACGCATAGAACATATCTAGGTCATTCAGAGTTACAACATACCTTCACTTAGTCTTCTGAATTTTATTGCTAAAATGATGCACACTCTAAATTCCCCTCCTTAGGCAGAGTTGACACAGCTGTTGAGTTCTTGACAGTAGCTGAAGTGGTCTGAAGAACATAATCTGGTGTCGTGAAAATGTAGTAACCATTCGCCAGATCCGAAGCCTGCTCTATCCTCTCACTTTGTGGGAAATCACTTAGTCCAGGTTGGCCTACGGGGATTTTGATACGTTGTAAAAGTAAAGGTAAATGTTATTTCAGCACTAGGATAGGGGTGTGATGAATCTGGGTTAGGAAGTGAGCATAGTGTGTCATTCACTCAGTCAGCCAGTCTTTCATATTTTAATTAATATTTGAGAAACTAGCATGTGCCTGACATTATTCTGGTTACAGGAACATGGCAGTAAATAAAACAGATTAAATCCTTGACCTCATGGAATTTACATTCCAGGGAAAGAAAGAAATAAACAAATGTGTAACAAAATATCAGGAAAAAAAAATCTCATGGAGAAAAATAAAACATGCTAAAGGGTTAGAGAGAGGGAGAGGGTGCTGTTTCAGGTATATGCCATGGAGAGACGAACATTCTAGAAAGAAGGTTCAGCAAGTGCAGAGACCCCAGTGCAGGAGAGTGGTTGGTGTGTACAAGGGATTGAAAAGGGGCCACAGGGGCTGAAGCAGGGTTATGAAGGGAAGGCATGGGAGATGGGTAGGAAAAGCAGCAGAGGAGGTACCAGGAGTGTCTGGAAGGGCCTCGAAGGAATGAGAGTTTCTTCTCAGTGTGATCAGGAACCATGGGAGCAGAGAGACCAGCCAGATGGTTACCGCAGGGTCCAGGACAGAGGGTCTGGTGGCCGGACCATGGTGGCAACGACCGAGGTAGCATACAGCGGTCAAGTTAGGAAGTATTTGAAAGATTTTAAAGGTGGCATTTCTGGGATTTACGATGGATTAACAATATGAAGGGTGTATAAGAGAGAGTTTGACCAAATCCAGGGTCTCATTTTTCTCTTTCTTTTCTGAGGATGCAGTTTAAATTAAGGCCAAACCAGTCCTCTGTCTTCAGCTCTTGTACCCTTAACACCAAGCCGAGCACCCAAGAACTGTTGTTTATGCTGCTGGCACAGGTGAGGAGCTCTGATTTCAGATAACGGGACCACAGCATGGGGGCTTCCTTCATTATTTTATGATTGAAAGCAGTCTGTTTGTCAGGTTTGGATAATCTATTAGATATAACCCCAGAGGTCTTACCCTTAGTGGACTCTCTTCCGTGTCCCCCTTCCCCCCACCCCACCTCCAGTCTCTTTCTACTCTTTTATCTGGAACGCAGCGTTTCATTTTGTTAGCTGAGGCAAGCCACTTTTTAAATGTTCATTTCTATAATCCAAGAAAGAACATTTTCTAGTCACTCTGAAAAAGTGCAGTGGAATATCAGTGTGGCATTTGTCATGATCTCAAGACAGGTTGGCAGAAAGCCTTGATCAGAGCTGATTATAATACTTTTGGGTCCTGTGCCTGTAATTCAGGGAGCTGCCAGCAAGTGGCGCCTGCAAGGTCTAACAGAATAGGCCTCCCCAGGTACCCATAATACAGTAGTAAGAAGAAAGGGCAAAATCCAGTCTTTAAACATTTTCCAAAGAACGCGCAGTTTGTAGAAATGAATCTCATTAAAAACTATACTCAGTATCTTGGAAAGAATAATACCGTAGTAATTCTTAATGAAAAAGCCTATCTTTTATATGCTTCTGATCTTTCCCCTTCTCTGGCCCTCATGCCTGTTTTGGCCCCTCCTGCAGACTTCCCCTATCCTACTACAGGAGCCTTCTAACTGCATCTCTGCCCCTCACCAATCATATCCTTTTATTTTTTCACCCCACAGTGATCTTTCTAAATTACAACTTTTATCATATCACTTTCCCCCTAAAATGCGCCCCCCTCCACATTGTCTACAGAATAAGCCCTGAGCCTTTAAGTCCTTCCTAATCTGGGCACAATTTACCTGTACCTTTGCACCTTTTCCCATCTCATAATTTTGGCCCTATGTTCTATTGACACTGGCCACATTTGGAGTTCCTTTAGTAAGATTAAGATGTGAATTCAAGCCTTTGCTTTTCTCTGTGCTGTTCCTCCTACCTTGAATGCTCTTTCCTTTTCTCCTGAAAACTCCATACTGATCTCCAATGCTTGGCTCCAAGCATTCCTCTGGAAGACCTTACACCCTCCCTACTGACAGACGCTCTCAGTGCTGCCTCATTTTTAAAACTTCACATCACTCTACTACAGCACAGAGCTAATAACCAAGCCACTGTTTGTTAGGGGTTTTCTATGTGTGAGCAACTCCATGAAGCCATTTCTCTTGACAATAATGTGAATATATGTCTCCTATGAGACTGCTTGAGGGTCACGTTTTGTTTATATCCTATAACCTTTTGGGCTTTAGTATTATACCAGAGGCAGAGCAGATGCTTATGAGTTAGTTGTCCAGTGATAAAAGATCCAAATTTGGTTTTGACTTTGCTCATTCTCAATACCTCCTGATGATTGTAAGAATCCATGTAAGATTTTGAAATAGTTACTATCAGAATTCTGAAAAGCCTAAGAGATGCCCCTTTGCACTGGGATGAGGTTTGGGAACTGCTTCATTCCCTCTGGGCTTTGCCACAACTTACCACAGAGGAAAAACAGACTCTCCCCTCTCTCCTATTAAGAGCATTTCCAACTTGCCGGCATTGATTATAGATTTAAATGTGTTGGATAATCAGATGAAATGTAATTGAGTTACCCAGTGTGTTGTGAGGGTCTATCTGCATGTGTACTAAATAAATAACTTCGTTATTATTTTCCCTTCCCATTCTCCCTTGTGCTATTTAGATGTTCTAAGGCATTCTGGTATAAAAATAGAGAAAAAAGCTTTCCTTCACTCTGAAAAGTTGCAACGGATATAGGATTTTCTATTCAGTTTGTTGGAATGAAGAATGCCACAAATATAGGGAATTATGTGAATTCAGCTTTCTTCTCAAGCTGCTTTGGACCCAAAAGGATGGAGCTTCTACAAACACCTGCTTGTCGTTGTAACTGTAGGGGAAAGAAGCTAATCTAAATTCCCACCATGGGAACTCTAGGATGTGAAGGAATATTTTTTCCCATGATGAGAAAGAGAAGGAAAGAGATTATTTGCATGATAGATTTATTGATAAATATGTAGTTAGGTCCTTTGATACCTGCATTAAGACTCCAAGACAATGTAGGGAGACCAGAATTAATGCCTGTGTAAGTGTGGAAGAAATTTTCCCTTCTTTCCCTCTAGATTCTTTGGTTGGTCTAGTAATTAAGTTGGTATAAGACAGATTGTCAGGAGAAAAACAAATCTCATAGTCTAGGAGTTCCATAAAAATATGACAATGATAGGGGTCTGGGAATACAAAAGGGAGGAAGGCCTTTTGAGAGGAGATATTTGGAAAACAAAGGTTGCCCTGTTTTGCAAGATCATCTCTGACAATAGCTCTCTTCCTGGTATAGGACTCTTTCCCAATGTAAATTTAGGAGTAAATTTAGGAGTGGAAAGTCAAGAATTTTTCCTCAATCTGCTAGGTTTTCATTGCCTTCAGTTCAAAATAATCCTCATGCCAAAATGACGTATTTTGGGGTGACAAATTCTGCTTCCTTTCACCTGCCTCTGTGATGATTGCCTTGAATATGCAGATACCCAACTGAGAACCAAAGCACTACAGTATAACACAGGGTCAGAGGGGAAAAGTAATGTTTAGTGTAAAACTAGGTTCAAATATGTTCCAAATAGACCCCAGGAATCCTGGACCAAAATTTCTTAAGAGAGGAGACTAAAAATACTAGCAGGACGTGTTCCTGTCCTGGAGCCTAACAAGGAGCCACAAATATTGGTGTGAAATGAAGCTTTTCTCATCAATTCCAGAAAAGGAAAAAAGAATCAGTAGCAGATACCAAAGGAAGCCCCCCATTGGGCAAGCAAAGAGTACGATCATTGGTGGTTGGAACACCTCAATGGCCACTTTGGGGAAATTGAAATATGTGACCAACCTGAGAAAAAAAGAACTTCAAGAGACTTGGATTTCCACTTGTTTCACTGGATATCCAAGAGAAGCTGGAGTTAGGTTCCTCTTTTAAGGATTAAGGAAGTATAAGAAATGTATAAAAACATAAAACACTGAAAAAATTATCCATAAGGTGTATTGCTCAACTGTTATGTCTAGACATGACCTGGTTCATATTGACTAATCTGGTGAGTGTGTGCACTGGGAGAAGGGGTAGCTTAGAAGCTTTTCCCTACAGTACTTGCTATGGTGTATTATAATTTATTGTTTGCATGTCTGTCTCTCTTGCCAGACTGTGAACTATTTGGGAGAGAGAAGCAAGGATTTATTTTGTACTTCTAGAACCTGAGAACCTAGACTGATGGTTCATTAACAAATCTTGGTGAATGAGTGAATTTATGAATGAATCAATGAGTTAATGGGTGAGAACATGGTTTGGCTCTCTCTTTGCCCCTGAAGCCTGAATCCACGTGCAGCTTTTATTGCCAACTCTGGTCCTTGGGCTCTCCAAGCAAAGAAATTAACTGGGGCCAAATGGGAATTCCAGGCAAGACTTTTATTGGGTCTTATGCTCAGGAGAAGGGAGATAGCAAAAAGGAAAGGGTCCTTCAGGCTTACTCCCCAAAGGCCAGGGAAAGTTTTTAAAGAGGCTAAGGCAGGAAAAGAGTGATTTCTAAGCATGTAGGGGCAAGGAGAGACACAGAAAGTTGTCCATGCAGGCCCAGTGGATGGAACATGCTTTGTTATGCATGGCATGTCTCAGCATGTTAAATCTCCACTCCTGGAAATGATTTTTTGTATTGTAATTGGGGGAAAGGTCAACACTGGGGTCTGCCTTGGCACAGACTGGTTTGATGGGGTCTCCGCCAGTCTTCATAGTCGAGTCCCTCCTTTGGTAAGAGTTCTGTGTCTGTATTCCTACAAGATATGCCACTAAGGGAAATAAGGTGTCTGCTATCAAGGAATGCTGAGTGTCACAGTGAGGGTTAAGGGGCCCTGAGTCCAGTCCTTGCTCTGTCTCACTTTCTAAAAAGTGTTTCTGTAAAAGCTGAGGAAGTTTACCACTAGCACAGTCTTTTACATTTTAAAGGTGCAGGATTGAGAATAATTGATTGTCTATGCAGATGTAGCTGGAAAAGACTGGCTCCTGATGGACGGGTCCCTTCAGTGGGCTGGAGACACTTTTTTTTGACTTGTGCCTCCTGATGCTTTCTGAAGATAGTCCATTCCTCCCACGATGACTCTGACAAAAGACCAAAGCACCACTCACCCCTAATTCAACACTTTTATACAATAGTTCATGTGATTTTCAGTCTCTGGGAATGGGAGGGCCAATGGGAGCTGTGGAGAAATGCATGTATGGGGACTCTGCAACAACTTCCTGTGTGCAACCATGTACATCTATATTAAGTTCAGTACAGATTAAGCAGGTTACCAGTTGTGGTGTTTTTTTGGTTTTTGTTGTTGTTGTTGTTTTGTTTTTATTTATTTTGAGAGACAGAGAGAGTGGGAGTCGGGGAGGGGCAGAGAGAGACAGAGAGACAGAATCCCAAGCAGGCTCCTCATTGTCAGCACAGAGCCCAATGTGGGGTTCAAACTCAGGAACCCTGAGATCATGATCTGAGCCAAAATCAAGAGTTGGTTGATTAATCCCCTGAGCCACCCAGGCACCCCTCCAGTTGTTTTTTTATTTTGTTTTTTTGTTTGCTTTGCTTTGTTTTCTTATAAGCTTGTTATCAACATCATTATTGTCATCGTCATCCTCTTCATCATCATCACCATCATCAAAACACCTGTGAGGGCAATTTAGGTTTCAAACAAGCAAACCACAAATACAGGCAAGCCCATAAGCATATTCAAGAACAGGAAGTTGGTAGAGAAAGTTTACACCCTTGAACCCAGTCTCCGTGAGGATGGACATCAAATGGAGAGCTTGGGAGAAGTATCTTTTCATGATGAGCATTTTTGTCTTTCATGAGGAACTAAGACACAACTTACCCCTATGGATGGGCTGTGGAGAATCCCTGAATGGGACCTCTGTTAGCAAAAGACCCACTCTTGTTTCTGGGATAATTATAAATTGGTTGACAAGTTTTTGTGATTCCCAAATGATGAGAACATTTTAACATGTTGCAGTTATTTTAGCATGTGCTAGGGTGGAATTGTTTTTGCCCACAGCTGTTTTTCAGCACTTCACAATTACCCCACTATGCTAAATTGCTTGAAAAGTAATTGGATTTGAATGATTTAATTATAGTGGTTAAGATTTCCGTAAGGTTTGCAAGTCTCTAACATTTAACTTCCACAAGACCTTGTGACAGTTGCGTCTTATGGAAGGAGATGAATAGGTGGTTAGGTGACCCAGGAAGTTCACAGCCTGTCTTTCCCCAGCTTCTTGTCCCTGGAACTGGAGGGAGAAGAGGATAAGGAGAGGCAGAGGGCCTATTGGAGCTAACCTGGTCACTGACTTGGCCAGCTCGTGGACTCAGATATCTCTTGCTTAGCTCCCCATCAGAAGAGGGACTTCTTGGGTTCCCTTTTCTCTTCAGTCTCTGGCACTTAGCCTTAAGAGGGAGGAAGGACAAGTCCAAGGAAAAGTGTCCCAAGAAACAGAAGGAGCCAAAAGGCTCATAAGCAAGAGATTCTTGTTCACCTAAAGAAGACTGTTGAGTCAGATCACAGGGCAGCCAGGGTGGTGGAGCTAACGGCAACAAAAAAGGAAACAAAAACTACCACAAGAAAACAATGTCCCCCACCCCAAAACTGTGTCTTCATATAAGACCTTTTCATAAATATAGTGTTGTCCCTAGATTCAGGTTTTGGTAAACAGAAGTGATGCAGATCATTGAATCAATTCTGTCCAAAGTCTTTGTATTAATGATAGACCTTATAGTCCTTGGACTAAATCTGCTTTATAGGAATCAACTAATTATATGGTAACATCCAAATGTTGTTTCATAGTTATTGGAGCAGGGAACAGGTGTTAAACATGTTTTTACTGTAGCTGCCCAAATCTGGCTAGTCATTGGAAACACCTGGGGAGCTTTCAGTTGGGCCCTTAGAATTCTATATTTTCCAAAGATACCAGGTCTTTACTTTAACCATGTCATGCTGCCTCTGCAAACAGGTGTTTTATTCATTGTCATAATTTAAGCATTTTACCTGTTTTTCTTCTAAATTCTAATTATTCTTTTTAAATAATTTTTAATGTTTATTTATTTTTGAGACATAGAGACAGAGCGTGAGCAGGAGAAGGGCAGAGACAGAGGGAGACACAGAATCCGAAGCAGGCTCCAGGCTCCAAGCTGTCAGGACAGAGCTTGATGCAGGGCTTGAACTCAAGAACTGTGAGATCATAACCTGAGCCAGTCAGACACTTAACCAACTAAGATACCCCAGTGCCCCAATCCCAATTATTCTTTAGACCCAGTTCATGTCTCTTATCTTTGATGAGATCTTTTCTGAATACCTGATTAAGAGAAGTGCTCTATTATCTGAATACTTACAGAATCTATTTCCCACTTTTTGTATTTTGAGGTCTTATAAATCAGACCTGGGGTCAATCAAGGATATAACTCTCTAAGATCTCCAAGAAATTAATGGCCACATACACAAATGCTCAATGTGCATTTGCTACTTTAAAAAAAAAAACCAGAATTTCAAACCTAAATTGATTAATGTTAAATACTTAAGCCTTGAGTCTACTGAGAAGTTTGTCTATTGCTAAAGAGAACATTAAATTACTATGAAATTGGAGGTCTAACTGGCAGTGGTGGGAATTCTTATGCAAAAGAAGTTGTCTAAATCTAAGGCTTGGTAGCACTAAAAGGAATTGGAGGCTCTCTGTGTGCAGATCACAAAGGTAAGCCAGTCTCTGGGGTAGCTAAATGGATTAAGGGGCTGAATGAGAAGGTTCACACTGAGATTCTTACATGCAGTATACAATACAGGTAGTTCTCTCTTGCATGACTCCAATATACATAAATTTAAGTTACCAAAATTTAGTTAAATAACACCAGTCCCACAGAAATATTTTAAAAATTACCATAGTGTACTAAGTAGTTACAAAATAATTTACAGTTCACTCCAAGCAACAAATAACTATGTGTATGACATGCACATCATACATCAGGATCAGTAACCAATCATGTCATTTATTTCAAAACCTGCCAGGAACTGGTCAGTACACATCTGTTTTTCAGTGTGCACAGACAGCAAAGCAGGTAGTTGTGTCACCTCCTTGCCTCACAGTGATAAACCCACATGGCATTTTACAAAAATGGATAATCAAGAGGGATTTGGTTAACAAAAATGGAAGTATAATGAAGAAATGAGAAGTGATATAACCCTAACAGTGAAATTTGAGTCCAACACAAATGAAGCCACAGAAGAGCCCTTGACTATGGGAATATTGGCACTGCTTTTTGAAAGATTCTAAATAGGCAGCTGGAAGAACTTAGGGAAGGTAGAGCTATGGATCTAAATTAAAGAAAGTATTTGCAACATAAGGGATGAAGACACCGCAGAGGAAATGGGTATATCTGGCAAAGAACTGCACATTAAAGGAACTCTCAGAAATATTTCATGGCATCGGAAGAGCAAAGCATATAATATTGGAAGGAGATCCTACCATAGAAAGGAGTATGACAATTCATGAACATGAAATGTCATGTCAAATGATGCTTGCTCTATACCATAAATTACATGAGGAGGAGGAGAAGGCAAATACTGTCCAAACTGCCCTTGATAGTTTTTTTATGAGTGAATAAAACATTTTAACTTTCAATGTTCCTGATGTTTTAAACTACAATGTACGAGATAAATATTAGGTTTAATATTTTTTCATTTTTCTGTACTCTTATAGCCATCAATAAAAGATTTTAATATTTTGATAAACTGTTTAAAGTTCACTGAACAATTATAATTTTTCATTGATTACTAAGATTGCTTTGCATGGTTTCAGCTCATATTGTCATTTGTATAGTCCTGCACTGACATGCAAAGTGAAAACTACCTGTTTAATTCATTTTTTTAATGAATTATATTTGAGAGAGAGGGAGAGAGAGTGGGGGAGGGACAGAGAGAAGAATCAGGCTCCAGACTCTGAGCTGTCAGCAAAGAACCCGACATGGGGCTCAAACTCACAAATGGTGAGGTCATGAACTGAACCCAAGTCGGACGCTTAATCAACTGAGCTACCCAGGAACCCCAACAACTACCTATTTAATTCAAAGTAGAATTCTATAAATTAAGAATGCTTATTGTAACATCTAGAGTAAATACCTAAAAATAAGTAAAGGACACATTAAAAAGGTATAGCTATAAAGCTATTAGAGGAATTCATAGAGATTATTTTACATTAATTCAAAAGGAGGGAGGAAATGAAAAATAGTAAAAGAAAAAATCTGTTTAGATAGCAACAAGATGACAAACTTAAAGCTAACTATATCAATGATTACATTATGTGTGCCTATACTAAACACTGTAATTGAGAGATTGTCAGAATAGATAAAAAATCAAGTTTCAACTATATATTCATTTCAAAAGACACAATTTAACACAAAGACACCAACTGATAAAGGTAAAAGCATAGGAAAACATGTTCATACAAACAGAAGATTAAGAAAGGTGGTATAGTTTTTTTTTTGTTGTTTTTGTTTTGTTTTGTTTTGTTTTGTTTTGAGAGAGAGAGTGAAGGAGTGCAAGTGGCGGAGGGGCAGAGAGAGAGGGAGAGAAAGAATCTCAAGCAGGGTCCATTCCCAGTTCAGAGCCCCAGGGCTCAATCTCATGACCCTGAGATCATGACCTGAGCCAAAATCAAAAGAGTTGGACACTCAACCAACTAAGCCACCCAGATACCCTGGTAGTATGGCTTTTTGATATCAAACAAAGTAGGCATCAAGTGAAGAGATCATCAGAGATAATGAGGGACACTTCATAATAAAAATATTAATTCATCAAGAAGACAAAATAATCATGAATGTGTACGTATTCAATAATTTCATAATACATGAAATAACTGATGTAATAAAGGGAAAAATAGAAAAATCAGCAATCATCATTAGTGATTTTAACATTCCTTTCTCAGTAATTGATAGAATATTTATATTCAGGACAGATAAAAAAGACTTGAACCACATGCTGACCTAGCATTGCCTGCACACTACCTGCAACCTCTGAGAATACACAGTCTTTCCAGTGCACATAAGTAAGGGACTTCAATCAAAATAGACCATATGCTGGTACATTACATTTCAAAAGACTGAAACATTACACAGCATATTTTGTGACCACAGTTAGTGAAAAATTAGCAATAACATAATGCTAAATAATACGTAAGACAATTTCTTTTAAAAATCTGCATTTTCATAGCATATTTTGTTTGAGTCCAATCATTTTATTTATCTCTTCATATATATTCTTTACAACCATCATAAATAGGGGGTGCCTGGGTTACTCAGTCGGTCAAATTCAACTCTTGATTTTGGCTCAGCTCATGATCTCAGGGTTGTGGGATCCAGCCCAGTGTTGAGCTCCCCCATGGGTAGGAGCCTGCTTACGATTTTCTCTCTTCCTTTCCCACTGCCCCTACTCTGCTCACACTCTCTCTCTCCAAAAAAACAAAAAACAAAACCAAACAAAAAACTGTCATAAATAGGCCTCACCCCATTGCTTTATTTTGAACATTATAAAATGGCAGCATTAAGCTCATAGGAGCTATGATATTTGAATTAATGAGAAGAGCACCCAGGGCTAGTTTATTTAGGTGACAGATGATGGAAAGGGTTAGCTATTAGAGGAACAATTATGCTAAATGCTTTAGTTTTGTTAGTACTATTGGCACATAAAGAATTTTTTAAATTTCCCCAATTTTTTAAGACACCCCTTGTCTTAATTGATTTTTTAGACAAATTACTGGCTACTGTTAGGCCTTAAGTCTACCATTTATTTTTTATATTTTGTTCTTTCTGTTTTTAGTTTCTCTGTTTTCTTTTTCCTGTTTCCCTGGGAGTTACTTTAATAATTTTTAGAAATCCATTTTTATTTATCATTTTCACATATTATCTGCAGTGTTATTAACTGGATCACTTTATATAGGTTTTTTATTGACTACTTCAGGTATCATATGTATCTATGAATCTATATGATACATAATCTACTGCTGTCAACACTTTACCCATTAGAATGACAAACGATATTTAAGAACCTTATCTTACTTTACATCCCTTTGTGCTCTTTTATTTATAGTATAATTGTCTTAAATAAATATTAAATTTAAAGTTTTTCTATGTATACTGAGAACCAAATCAGAGAATGTTAAAATTTTTGCTTCAACTATCAAGCATAATTTAGAAAACTCAAGAGGGAAAGTAAAGTTTTCTTTACTTTTATCTTTGCTCTTTCCAGTGTTCTTTCCTCCTTCTTGATTCCCTAAGATTCCTTCTTTTATCATTTTTTTCTGTTTAGAGAAAGGAGACATGATTTGTTGTGGACAGGTGGGGAATGAAGTCTGGGTTCTCTAGTTAACCTCCAGTGACATTTGGTGGGGGTAATTTCCTATTATTGCTGGGTGAGGTGGGAGCTGAGGACCCCCAGTATGACTCTACTTACAGCACCCAGATACCTGTCATCAGTTTTGAGTTCCCCAGCCTGTCTGCCTTTTGTTCTATACCTTTCAGAATCTTCTACATTATATGTAATGTCCCAGATCTTTAGCCATACATACTAAAAGACTAGGGAAAAGTGTGTCTACTCCATTTTTGCAGATTTAGAAATCTTAGACAATATTTTTAATGCAATGATAATGAAAACATATCAAAATTTGGGAGGTGCATCTAAAGTAGTATTTAGTGAAAAATACTTAACTCTAAAAACTTAGAAAACAAAAATGATCTACCATCGGTAATCTAAACCGCCACCTTAGAAAGCTAGAATAAAAAAGAAAAATTTAATATTAATAAATAGAAAAAGGAAATAAGTGCATAAGAAATGAGCTAGAGAATAGAACAATAAAAACATTCATTGAAACCAACAACAGCTCTTTCTTTGACAAGATCAGCGAAATTGATGAACCCCTAGCTAGATTGAGGAAGAAAAAGAAGACACAAATTGCCAGTACTGTCAGTTCTAATATAACACTTGTTTCAAAATACGATTTTTTTCCCAATGTTGGAGCGTAATGCACTTTCACAGTTATTTGTGAGTGATTCTGCCCACAAGAAACACTAGGTAAATGCAGAAAACGGCATGCAGATGAATGGAGGTACGAAGGAATACATAAAATGCACAAGTGTACACATCTCAAACATCTACCAGCTACCTCATTTCACTACATGCATGATAAGCCACACTATCCACATCTGGTGTCGGAGCTTTCTGTCCAATTTTAAATAACTCTTCTTCCATCACTTCATGATAACCCTCAAGCTATAACCCTTCTGATACCCACTCCTACAAGCAAACTTCAGGTCTTTTTCAATGTCAAGTGCCACATGCCTTAGTAGTATTTATGTATTTCTTAACCATTTCACATATGTACAACTGCTACTGTTTTTAATAGATTGCTAACTTCTTTTTGTTGTTATGTGTCACTGATAAAGTTCTTGAATGTGGTGCCCTTATCCCTATTTTCCCCATAAGCCCTAGGGATTTTACAACATAACTTTATATAGCATAGTGGTTTTTGAGATACATAGCATTCTAGAAAAACTGACTTTACTGGGTACTTTACCGGGTGATGAAATTTAATGTTCCAGATAGTACAACCAGACATCATGTGCCTCCTGCTTTGTTGAGATTATACAGCATCACGTTGAAGACTTCTTACCAGAACTCTTGAACCTAAAACTAATCAAGCCTTTAGATCTAACTTCCAGTGTAAAGAAACACAGGGGAGAGAGAGAAAAAAAATGAAATGATACCATGAGGAAACAATTAGATAAATGCAAAATGTTTACAGTCAGATGGTTGGCTCCGTCTATTGAATTCTATTTTAAAGAAGTCAACTATAAAATACATATTTGGTACTGCCGGGGTAATTTGTTAGAGACAGGTCATTATATTTTCAGTTTTTGTTAATTTTAAGAGTAATAATGTTATTGCCATTAAATCACAAAACGTTCTTATTTGGGAGATGTAAAAGCCCAAGTATTTAAAAATGCAGTGTCCTGATGTCTATAATTACTTTAAAATACTTCAGGAATTTATATATATGCTTGTGTATATATATATGTATATATATATATACATACTTATACATACATCTATAGAATCTACACATTTATACATATGAAAGTATCTATGAAAATATAATAAAGCGAATATGGCAGAATGTTGTGGGCATTTATTATACTAATCTTTTTACTTTTTGCACATTTGCCATTTTTTCATGTTTTATAATTTTATAATTTTACAGAATTGACATGTAAGAGGAATTAAAGTATTTTTCACCTACTCTTTTTTACAGAAACTTCATGACTTTAGGGATCCCCCTGGGTGTCAAGGTTAATTTATCCTGCCTGCACCAAGTGGACACAATCCATTCTCTCGTTGCTCTTCTGTCTTCTGTTATAAAAAGCACTCAGCTCAGGCAGCCAGTGCCCATCTTTGGGATTCCTTGCATTCCTTCAGGATATAAGATTCCCATTGTATTCCCTTGTCTGGCCCCACAAGAGAAATTCAGCATAACTTTCTCTCTCTTACTTGGATTTTTTTTTTCTTCGAAAAAAGGAACAATCAGACCAAAGCAAAATCCGAAAAAGTAAATGGAATAGTGTTTAATAGTCATTGGAAGAAGCAGCAATGTTCTAGAAGATTGGGATTTACAGTAAAAGTTCTTTATGCCTGTAGCAAAGACTTTAGTCCTGACGGGCAGCTTAAGGGGGAAGGCAGAGCCTGGAGAATGATTCTAAAATGCGTGTGTGCCTGAGTTCTGCTTTCATGCACAACTGGGCACAGCTAGTCTCTCCCAACTCCTTGACAACTAGGAGCTGCTGAATCTGAGCCAGGCCTGAAGGAAATAGATACCTGAGTGTACCAGACACAGGGGGACAGCTCATGTGCATACTGTTGCAGGGATTATAGAGAAATATCAGAGATGAAGGACAGGGGGGACAAGGAACCAGAAGAAAAGTTAAAGGTATTTAGAAGAGATTACAGGATTTTTTTGGTATTTTTTTTTCTTCTTTAATTTTTTGCTGGAAGAGGTGATTAACTGTAGTGCATCCAGAAATAGTTTAAGCTAAACATAGCATAGCTGGCAGAGGTTGTTATAAAATAGAACTTGGGTGTGGGAAGGATGTCTCTTAGCTGTAATCCTCCTGGGTAATGCGATGTCAATGCCATGAACTCAAACCAAGGTCAACCTTGAGTGCAAGAGATCATCTCTTTAATTCAAGGACAAAAGTTCATTCTTATGGATATGCAAACTAAGTTAGAGGGCCCTTGTCTTTAATAACCACACCTTTTTAAGAAAAGGAAGAGGCTGCTATTAAGAAGATTTAATTCAGATTCCTGATTTTTTGGTGAGAACTATAGAAATTATTTACCCAGGCTTGCATAGCCAGTTAGTAGTAAAGGTTAAGATTATAAATTCAGAGTTCTTCTCACTATGGTATGTGGTTTCTCTCCATTTAGGATTCCTTCCCCACTGGATTATGACTAAGCATGAACACAAATAGAATATAATTAGAACTCAGATAAGATTGTGCATTGGCCTAATCAATACCTTGTAAAACTTTGGTTGGGTGGTTGGAGGTGAGGAGAAGACATATAGTTGGAGAGACATAATCTGTGAACTAATCAGAGCCTCTAGTTAGAGGTGGGTGTTATCTTTTAGGTAATCTAATCTCAGAGGGTGCTCAGAGAGGATTCCAGGAGTGCTTTCTGAAGAAAAGTGTTGAATCTGTGGGTGCTTCTTATGGAAATAGAGATCAAGATTTCTTATATGCGTTATGGAGTTAGACCATAAACTATTAGGAAATAGGAAATGTGGCTCTGGACCCACACTGGAAGTCTGAGAGGAAATCTGGTAAAACTAGAAGAAATATTTCTTCATACTAGAAGAACTCCCTCCCAACCTCCAGCCTTACTCTAGTCTGTTCTACGTGGGATTCCATGCTCTGTTTTTTCCCCAGTAGAAACTCCATACACTATTCTTCCTTCCTTCCTTCCTTCCTTCCTTCCTTCCTTCCTTCCTTCCTTCCTTCCTTCCTTCCTCCTTCCTCCCTTCCTCCCTTCCTCCCTCCCTCTCTTTCTTTCTTTCTTTCTTTCTTTCTTTCTTTCTTTCTTTCTTTCTTTCTTTCTTTCTTTCTTTTTCTTTCTCCTTCTTCCTTCCTTCCTTCCTTCCTAACTTTTAAAAAAGCAACTTTTATTTTGAAATAATGTCAGATATGCAGAAAGTTTGCAAAAGTAGTGTCAAGAATTTCCATATAACCTTCACCCACACTCTCAATGTGCTAACATTTTACTGATTTATCTTTCTCTCTTTAGGAACCATTTGAAAGTACATTGAAGATATAATGCCTCTTTATGCCTAAATTCTTCTATGTATGTCTTGAAACAAGAATATTCTTTCACGTAATCACAGTACTGTTATCAAAACCAGGAAATTAGCATTCATACAGTTGTTATCTAACCTACATTTTGTCAGTAAATGTGCACACTAATGTGCCTTACAACAAAAGAAAAATATAGTTTTCTGGTTTAGGACCAATCTAGTTTCACATGATACATTTTGTTGTGATGTCACTATAGTTTCCTTCAAATTTCTTTATCTCTTTCATGACCATATACATGTTTGAAGAATGCTGACAAGTTAACTTGTAAAATGTCTTTCATATTTGTTTTAACTGATGCTTCCCCATGATTAGATTCAGGTTATACCTTTTTGGAAGTAATACCACAAAACAACAACAACAACAAAGACGTGTTTTTCTCAGTATATCATCTCAAAAGGCAAAAGCCCTAAAACAATTATTGCCAAATGGTAATTATTTTCAAATCTCAACTTCCTTTCACATTTGTTTCCATAATTTCTTCTATATCTATAAGTTGCCTTTCTACCGCAAGGAAGAGATTTCTCTTCTTTCTCATGTATTTTTTTTTTTTTTTTGTATTTACGTAAGTATGGGCCCATGGGTTCTTACTGTATTCTGTGGTTATAATCTGTACTATCAATTTTTGTTTTGAGGCTGAAATTGTCCCAGATTTAGTCCCTTCAGCTGCGTCCTTATCCTTTTGACATGTCCCCATATTCTTTTTGCACACCTTCACTTTCTTATCCAGCTAGATGTTCTAACTTCATCTTGTACTTTTCAGCTCATTCCTGAGATCATTTATTTCTTCAAAAAACACTGGTTGTTTTCAGTGGAGAATTATATTCAGAATCTAAGATCTGGATGTTAAGTTTGTTTGTACTGGGATGTCCCAAGTGACACTTTTATAAGCTTTGATTTTATCATCTCACTAATAGGAAACTTGCTGGGCTTTTCTGCTAGATAAACCTCAGGGTCCACTTTTCCTGTCTCAGTTCTGGTGCTGCTTATCTTCCAGGAAGAAGCTTCCATCTGTTTGTGCTCATTTTCATAGTGTCTCACTGTCTACAAAGTTGGGTGCGAGCTCCCCAGAGCCAAAAAAGGGCTTTCTTTACAGCCAATTCCTACAGCAACCATGTGTTCAAAACCAAAAACCGAGGAATTTCCAGCTTAAAAATACTTGTGGGTACAATGAACAAGGTAATTGAAATCAAAGAAGTCCTAGAAACTATATTCATCAATAAGTACAAAAACCTCACTCTTCTTCTTTACATGGGGACAAAGACCTGAAGGAATAAGACTGGTAAATATGGGTGGAGCTCAACATTTCCAAACGTTGCCCATGTACCAATAGCCTATTGCTTGACCTATGTTTCCTAACCATTTTTCTGAGAAGGTTTGGGGAAGGTCCCTGCCTCTTATGCCTCTTTAATTCATGGTAGTAAAGCTTGTAAATCCTTTTCCCTTTCTCATCCTGGATATGTCAGGACTGAATTAGGCCCTTGTCAAAGCATTTGCTCTCCATACGAATTCCTAAATGCTCTAAATATCAACCTTCCAGAAAAAGACCAAATACAGTGAGTGATGGTAGACAGGAAAAGTAACTAACATAACAGATATGTTTCATTTTCCCAGTATTGAAAGTTTTCCCTGTCCAAGTCTGGCATTTTTATTATGTCTTAAAGTTGTGCTTTGTTATCATTTCATTCAAAAGCATATGTCTTTGTTTAAAAATGTGTATTAGTTGATGCCAGTTGTATATCCTGAAATGTCTTCTTGGAGTGATAGCAGTTTCTATGAATCTCAGAAACGATGGCCTTTTCTAATGCAGTGGAAGGCGAAGCACAAAGAAGGCTTGTCAGAGCTGACTCCCAGCTCATGGCTTGGGTTCATTGTAATCTTAGCAGGCCACGCATCTTGTGTACCATGTCAATTGCCACCTCTAGCTTATGTGGTAAATTTCCTCAGATTAGAAGCAAGTGCCTTGGAGGTCTCAGACTCACAAGTAATTAGTTGGTCACTTCCAGTCACGACTCATTAGCCAGGATTAGACATGCGACTTCACCTAAACACGAAGCTGTCAGGAAGTGTCTTATTCACCATGTACCCAGAAGCAAGGAGAACAGGAAATATTTGGCAATAAGACCAATGACAACTAAATACCTTACAATTGTTTGTACCATATAGTTAATCAGCAGTATTTTTTCTTATCAATGGTAGGTAAAATAGTAATGTTTCTAATAGTATGTGGCCTCTTAGATCTTAAGATGGTAGCTTTTATGGATAGTACTAAACTATTAGCAGGATTTCTTCCTATCCCTACCATCACAAAGGCATAAAAATCAAAGTCTTGAGTCATAAAACACTCATAGCCAATAAACTAATCCAGAAGCTCACAGGATATCTTTGTGGGAGCCGTTGCACCAAAGTTATGCCATATTCATGTGTGTAAGAGAGCTGTGTCCTTGGCCATCACCTGTGTTGCATCCTCTCCCTTTGTCTTGTATTCTTCTCCCATCTTGTGGCTTTTGTAAAGTGCTTCGTGGGCCCAGAGCGTCTCTGCCTTTCTGAGTCCTGGTGGTCCTGCGGCTGTTGCTGTAACACTGCTTCCACTGACCACCTTGTCATGTCCACTAGAGTTAATTAACCCTATTTTAGGCAGGAACTGCACTAGGGCCAAGGCTTTGTGAACAGGATATGACTGACTACCATCTCAGCCTGAGCCCCAGTATTGTTCTGAGGCAGCTCCATTGGCTGTCAGCAGCCCAAGCTGGTGCTGGTACCTGAGACCCTGTGGTGGCTTCCCACCTGGCTGTTTCCCAGCAGTGCCACAACTTGACTGCACAACCTGTTTTACTCTGGCTGCAAATATCCTCACTAGTGAGAAAAATGTCCTTTTCCAGAGCACCACCTGATGACATTGAGGAGACTGTGTCTGTTAATGAGATTTCTCCCAGACTGTTAATGAGCTTCTCCTATGGGAGAAAGCCCATGAGAAAAAGGCTGTTCCTACTGCCTGTGAAGCTTTAAACACTATGCAAGGCTTAGCACTTGCTCTACAAACAAACCACTTACTCTCTCTGCAGACACATGGCAAACATTCCTGTACTTGCACATTACACTCCAGCTACACTAAGCTGTCTGAAACTCCCCACTTTCCAATACACCAGGCTTGCTCCCACCTCAGTTCTTTATATGATCTTTTGTTTGGAGAATCTGCTGCATCTTGCTCTATCCAGCTGATTTTTATATATTCTTCAATGTCATCCCAAAGGGTCCCCCTTCTTGACCCCATCGCTTATTTCTGCAGCCTTTTCCACCATTCCTTCCTCCGAAACTCCATTGTATTTCAGCCAGACCCATGTCAATCTAATCATTGCAGGTTGTGTATCTCTGTATCTTCACCGTGAGCTCATTGAAGGCAGGAGCCATGCCCTTGCATTTCTGTGTATGTGGTCTGTAGCACAAAGCCTGGAACATTATAAACTCAGTAAATGTTAAATGGATGCAGGTCTGAGCTCTTGGTGAAGAGAATGGAAAGTTCACCGGGCATGTATTTTGAGGGTCTCACTGAAGTGAGAGGTGACCCCAAACCTAAGACTAAACAAATGAGAGGATGGAAAGAGCAGTTTCATCCATTTAAGCTTTCCTCAAGTCTTGTGAGGATGGGGAAGGACCAGTGGTGATGCCAGGAAGGGAAGATGGGACTCTTTTCGGGCACCACTGTGTGCTAAGGAAGAGCTGAAGCACTGAAAACTGGTAAGACAAAGCTCAGCCTAGAGAAGACACCTGAGAGGCTTACCCTGCAGCCACAACTTCACTGTTGAGCACCAGCTGCCAACTGAAAATGTCCTGGAAACCAAAGTTTGGGATGCCCATAGCTGGAAAGATGAAAGTCTTCCTTGATAGACTTTCCCCTCTTCTTGCTTGGGTCCTGCCACACTCCCAGCTGCCTGAGACAGGAATCTAGGTATCATTTATGATGCCTCTCTTGCCCTCAGTTCCCACATGGGACCCACCCCCAACACTTGCAGTATTTTCACCCAAATGTCTTTGGATTCTGCTTGCCTTTAATTCTATCTTCTTATCTCTCCTCCTTTGTCACTGTCTTTTTTTAATTTTTTTTAATGTTTATTTATTTTTGAGAATAAGAGACACAGCGCATGAGTGGGGGAGGGGCAGAGAGAGAGAGGGAGACACAGAATCCCAAGCTCTGAGCTGTCAGCACAGAGCCCGATGCGGGGCTCGAACTCACTGACGGCGAGATCATGACCTGAGCCGAAGTCGGACGCTCAACCGACTGAGCCACCCAGGCGCCCCTGTCACTGTCTTAATAAGACAAGAATCCCTCGCAGACTTCAAAATGATATTTCTGCTTTTAGTCTCTGCACAATGCTGTTAGATACTTCTCTCTCTTTTTGAAAAATTTTGGAAGCTATTTGTTGTTGACAGGTTAAAATCTTATTTCCTTAACATGGGATACAGTCGCCTTCATCATCTGGCCTTTTCCTCAACATCAAGCTTTATCAGTTAAGATTCTTTCAGCTTAAAGTAGCAGAAAATCCTGATGCAAAATACTTAAATTGCTCATCTCCTAAGTAGCAGACAGATATCTAGAGTTTGTGCAATATGACTCATTGGAGTACAACAAAAAAATATTAGAACTTTTTAACAGTAAGAAACCAAAGTGTGCTTGTTTAAAATAAGAATTGGCAATGGCAGATTCACTCAGTCCTTATGACACAGTAGCAATGAAATCTTCCATAGGTATAAGAGCCTCAAAGAAGGCATGTCCAAACTGAGGAAGAATTGACCAAGTCCATCCAGTTCATGTATGTCTAGTTTAGTGAATTTATACTATCTGGATTTGCGGGGAGGGGCAGAGTTAGGAGAGATGGTGAAAATAGTGAGATAATTTTACTTTTAATTTGTTATTAAAGTATAATTTATAAAACATCATAGGTTAGTTTTGCCTTTTATAGAACTTATATACTAATGGAATTAAATAGAATATACTCTTGTGTTTGGCTTTTTTTTTTTTTTTTTTGCATATCATAATGCTTCTGGGATTCATGCCTAATGTCATGAATTGGTATATGCCTAGTTATTTGTTTTCCAAAATGTTTGTACTATTTTATACTGTCACCAGCAGTGTGTGAGAGTTCAGTTAGCTCCATAGTCTTGACAACATTTGGTGTCATCAGACTTTTTCACTTTAGTCAAGTGAGTTGGTATTCCATTAGGGTTTACATTTGCATTTCCTTGATGACTAATGATATAAATCACCTTTTCACATGCTTTTTATCCATATGCATATCTGCTTTTATGAAGCATCTTTTTAAGTTTATATCTATTTAAAAATTTTGATTGACTTGTTATTAATTTATAGTTCTTTATATGTTTGATATAGAAGTACTTTATCAGATATTTTTACATAACAATATAAAATATTACAAATACTTTCTTCTATTCTGTCACTTACTTTCATATTCTGTTAGTGTTGCCATTGGATAAACAGAAGATTTCTAAAATTTTGGTAAAGCATAGTTCATAAATTTTTTCTTGTGAGGTTAATACTTTATATCCCATCTAAGAAACTTTTCCCTGATTGTGAACATACTCTTGTGTAGTCCAGTATCGAATGAAAGCAAAAAAGGCACATAACCTCCTCTTGGTATTATTATGAAATCAGTTTTGAGTTTACAGGGTCTCAGGGACCATTAGTGGTAACCAGATCACACTTTGAGAACCTATACTGTATATTTTTACTGACTTTATTTTTTTTTCTATACCTCTTCTATCAAGAGTATAAAAACCTATAACTCTGTCGTATTTTATTTCATGAAATATAAAGTTCTTTTTTGTGCATGCAAATTTAATATTTTTATGTTTCCCAATGAATTGACTCTCTTATATGCTCCTCTTTATCACTGGCAATGCACTTTGTTTTGAAATCTAATTTGTCTGATATTCACATAGCCACTGTAGCTTTTTAAAATTTCATAAATAATAACTGCATAGTATATCTTTTTACATCTTTTGTGACTTCATATTTAAGGCATTTCTTGTAGACAGCATATAGTTGTTCTTGCCTTTTTTGAACTCTAGTCTGACAATCACTTTCACTTTTGAAAACTAGAGTGTTTAGCCCATTTACATTTAATGTAATTATTTACATGGTTTGGTTGAAGTTCACTGTTTTGCTATTTGTTTTATTTGTCCTGAGTTTGATTTACTTTCCTTCCTTTGGTGATTTCTTTTGGATTAACTGAATATTGTTTAGTGTTCCATTTTATATGCTTCATTGGATTTTAGTTATACTTCTTTTTTTATTGTTTAGTGGTTGTCTTAGGGATTAAAATGGTCATCCCTAACTAATCATAGTCTGCCATGAATTAATGTATATACTACTTCATATACAATTAAGGATTCTTAACAGCATATTTGATTTACCTCCTCTTTCTGTTGTGCTATTATTGTTGCCTTACATTTTATTTTTACATATGTTATAAATCACACACTTCATTGCTTTGATTTGTACCTTATACATATAATTATGTGAGCCTTTTTGCCATGCAGACACAGATTCATCTTTAAGTCAGGAATTTTTCTTCTATGACTTATTTAATTATGTTTAATGATGGCCTCAATTCCACCTCTTATTTTTTCTCCTTCTGAGACATCTTTGTTTCTCAAGTTGCCTCAATATACTCTCTAAGCCTTTTATATTTTACTTCATGGCTTTCATCTTTTTGTATTGTGGATTGGTTTTTGAAAATATTTCTTCCATTTGTCTGGCTGGTAATTTGAATCTCAGTGGTTATTCTTTTGTCCATTTATGTATGGACTATATTAATCTAAATCATGTCTTTTAGTTCTGAGGGCCATCTTTGTGTTGTTCCTGAATCTCTTAATAATTGCTTTTCCTGTCCAATTTGTTGTAGCCTCCTCCAGCGGCTCTATTTCACTGGAGGCCAGTTCAGAATGTTTTGCTCATTCTTATCCCTCTGATTGTCAGACATCCTCATGTAAAACTGTTACTTGGTTTATTTGATAGTCTGCCCACTTAGGCTCATGTTCAGCTATTGATGCATTTTAAGTGCAGTTGTCTCATGAGCAGTGGAAAGCTTGGTGGTCTCTGCTCCTTTGAGCCAGTAGCAGACCTTCACCATCCTCTACTGAGATGTCAACTTTAAGAAGAAGCCTTTCTCAAAGGAAACAACCAACAAAACTAATAGACAACTGACGGAATGGGAAAGAATAATCGCAAATGACATATCAGATAAAGGACTAGTATCTAAAATCTATAAAGAACTTACCAAACTCCACACCCGAAAAACAAATAATCCAGTGAAAAAGTGGGTGGAAGATATGAATAGACACTTCTCCAAAGAGGACATTCAGATGGCCAACAGACACATGAAACGATGCTCAAAGTCACTCATCATCAGGGAAACACAAATCAAAACCACACTGAGATACCACCTTACACCGGTTCGAGTGGCTAAAATGAATACATCAGGAAACTATAGATGCTGGCGGGGATGTGGAGAAGCAGGCACCCTCCTACACTGTTGGTGGGAATGCAAACTGGTGCAGCCACTCTGGAAAGCGGCGTGGAGGTTCCTCAAAAAAATGAAAATAGAGCTACCGTATGACCCAGCAATAGCACTACTAGGAATCTACCCAAGAGACACAGGAATGCTGATGCATAGGGGTACGTGTACCCCAATGTTCATAGCAGCACTTTCGACAATAGCCAAATCATGGAAGCAAACCAAGTGCCCATCAACTGACGAATGGATAAAGAAGTTGTGGCACATATATACAATGGACTACTACATGGCAATGAGAAAGAATGAAATCTGGCCATGTGTAGCAACATGGATGGAACTGGAGGGTATTATGTTAAGTGAAATAAGTCAGTCAGAAAAAGACAGATACCATATGTTTCCACGAATAGGCGGACTTTGTGAGACTAAGCAAAAACCAGGGGGAGGGCTAGAGGGGAAAGGAAAAAAAGACACAGAGAGGGAGGGAGATAAAACATAAGAGACTCTCAAAGACTAAGAACAATCTGAGGGTGAGGGAGGTGAGGGAGGTGAGGGAGGGGGGAGAGGGGGGTGACAGATATTAAAGAGGGCACGTGTTGGGATGAACACTGGGTGTTATATGTAAACCAATTTGAAAATAAACTATTATAATGAAAATAAAAAAAATCAAGTTCAAATACAAACAAAAAAAAAAAAGAAGAAGCCTTTCTGTTTCTCAGCCAACTTGGGATCTCCTACCTTAAGAGTATATAGAGAAAAGTTTTTTGGTTTTTTTTTTCCATCTTCTCCTAGACATCTCAGGGCAGAGAGTCCAGACACTTATGTGGGCCTATTTGCCCTTCTCTTGGTAATATTATTAAAATGAGAGATGGGAATGCATAACTCTCAGTAGACTAAGTTCTCTTTCTGGATCAATATATTCTAATCCTTGACCTTAGGGTCTCCAACTTTTTTCTAGTTCTCATTTGGTTCAGGAAGAGAAAGTCCTGCACATGTAATAATCTCCACCTTTACCATCGTTAACTGCAGCCATAATAGTGCTTGACTCAGGAGAAGTATCTGGATTGGAATGGAGTCAGGACGTATTCAAACTGCCATCCTTGCTGAATTTTCTACTCTAGAGACTTATTTTTTTAATAATTTATTTTTTTTCTCCAAGTAGGCTCTATACCAAACGAGAGGCTCAAACTCATAACCTAAAGATCACAAGTCGCATGCTCTACCAACTGAGCCAGCCAGGCACCCCTCTAGAGACTATCGTTAAGCAAAAGAAAACTGACCACAGTGATTACCAAGGTAACCATTTTGTTCTTCATTGAGTGGTTATGAAGCAGTGTGATATGGGGGGAGGGGTACTTTGGTGTCATCCAGGCCCTGGGTTGGACTCCTAGCTCTGCTACAAACTTGTAGTGGGCAAGTTATTTAGCGTGTGTTAGCCTCATTTTCCCTTCTATAAAATAAGGAAGATGAGAACTCTTTTATAGAATTGATTAATTTAAATTAACTAATACATGTAAAGCTTCTATCACTTACAGGTGTAGGGACCTTGGATGTTCCCTTCCTCCTTTTTCTTAAACCTCTTTCTGCCAAAGTTCTCCTATTTTCATGCCTCATCTGCCAGCTCATAAACATGTCTCATAGCCTAGAACAAGGGTACCCACAGGATCTCAGCTTCAGCCTGAGTTTTCCTATTTCAACATTTTCCCAGTTGTGTGGCTATGTAATGCTACCACATGTTCTTGCACTGTAAACAGAAGTGCACCACACCCGGGATATCCTAAAACAGGAAGAATCGATGTTTTATGTAAAAAGCATGATTTGAATAGAGAAAGAATATTTCCTAAAGTCCTGTAGTGAGTTCTGAATGTAGCCTGGGTATTGTAACATGTAAAAGAGAAAAATTGGTTCTGGACAGAGGGAAAGGGACTAAAAGAGATAAGGCAAATGAAAGATGAATTGAGACTTGTAAAAGGATAGAGACAAGGATAGGGATAGAGAGGAGAGAATTGGAATCAAGAAGTTAGTGTGGAGCTAAGCTGTCTTCCTTTTGACAGGCTCTTTAGACCATGCATGTGCCTCACAGAGAAAAGTGTACAGCACCTGCCCCAGTGCACAGCATACAGGTAGAGAAGGCTGCCAGCTGATGGCAGCTTTCTTGTAACCTATAGACCCACCAGCCCATTGATATGCCCTGCATGCCTGAGAACCCAGAAAGGCAAACTGCAAACTAACCAGAAGTATGCTCCACTCAGGGCCTCTTCATGTTGTCCCAAATATTCATATTCTGCCCTGCTTCTTATCTTTATCTAGTCACCTCTGCTCCTGACCATGGAGCTCCTTGATTGAATTTGGTTTCCATGGCTTGGCTCTGATGCTTGCTGAGGAGGCTTAAAAATCATCTCTCCCTTTAGCTCCTGGTGGTAACGCCGTCCCAGCTTTGGCACTTGCTCTTAGAATGAAGGTTGACTGTCAGTCTAGCCGTAAAACCAAGTCTTCCTTTCTAGTGTCCCTGATTGTATCTCCTCTATCTTTCCATAATTTGAAAGTGTACTTGTTTTGAAGTCTATTTTTTTCCGAGAGGAAATTTCTCATTGTCTACACAGACACCACTATGATAAAGATTACTTTAGCAGCTACTATCTATTGATCACTTACATGTACTATTCATTATTTATAGCACTTAGAAAATATAATATTCTATATAATCAGCAGCAGTTATTTAGCAGATTAGCTAATCAGTGTGAATGAATGAAAAGAAGTCAGGATGTAAATGGGAGGTGAAAAAGAAGTTGCAAGAGGCTGACAATTCATGTCTTTAGGGAAACCAGGGTTATTAGGTAAGAAAACTGGCTGGAAGGTCACCACAGCTAAGTTTCTTTTACATAACATTTTGTTTAGGGATGAAAAACTGAGAGCTGGGGAAAAGCTCTTCTTTTACCATTTTTTGTTTGTTAATATACAAACAATTTTTCTAGCTAAGAGGCTAGGTTTATCAAACTCCAAGTTGTTCAAAATATGATTTGTCTTAAAATCAGCTTGTGTACCCCAAATTAATAACCTAACCTTCCACCTTAAGAAACTTGAAAGAAAAAGAGTAAATTAAACCCAAAACATAGAAAGTAGGAAAATAAAAATTAGAACATATATGGATGAAATAAAAAAGTAGATAAAATCAGTGAAAACAAAAGTTGATTCTTTGAAAAAAAATCAACAAAATTAAAACCTCATCTAGACCAGTGATTCTTAACCAAGGATGATTTTTCTCCTCAGGGGACACTTTTCAATATCTGGAGAATTTTTTAATTCTAATACCTTGGTGTGTGTGTCCATGTGTGTGTGCTATTGGCATCTAGTGGGTAGAGGCCAGAGATGCTGCTAAACATTTGATAATGCATGACAGACCTCTCCGTAATAAAAATTGGGCCCAAATATCAATAGTGCTGAGGTTGAGAAGCCAGAAAAAAGAGAAATCACAAATTACCAAAATCAGGAATGAAAGATTATAAAGGCATCCTATGAAAAACTTTATGGTAACAAATCAGACAGTTTAGAATAGTAAGATTTATAGAAAGACAAAAATTAATGAAACTGGAGAAGAAATAGAAAATCTGAGTGACCCGTAACAAGTAATTAATTTGGTTAGTAATTAAAATTCTTTTCTCAAAGAAAAGCCTAGGCCAGGATGACTTTACTAGTAAATTCCATAAAACATTCAAAGAAAAAATGCCAATTCTTCAAAAATTTTTTCATAAATGGTAAGAGAGAATACTTCCCAGCTAATTCCATGATGCTAGTATTACTCTAATACCAAAGCCAGAAAAAGACATCATGTGAAAACTATAGACCAATATTCCTCATGACTCTAGATGCAAAAATCCTCAATGAAATACTAAAATGAATCCATCTACACATAAAAAGGATTATACACCATGATCAATAAGATTTCTCCCAGAAACATAAGGTTGGCTTAATATATCCAAATCAATATAATATCAATTAATTAAATGACATGAATAAGAACAAAACCCATAAAACCATCTCAATAGATGCACAAAAACATTTGATAACGTCTAACACCCATTCATGATAAAAACTTTCAACAAACTAGAAATAGAAAAAAGAATGTTCTTAACTTGGTAAAGGATTCTATAAACTGTCATACTTACTGATGAATGACTGACTGCGTTCCCTTCTAAAATTGGGGAAAAGAACATGTATTGTATGATCCCATTTCTATAAAATGTCCAGAGAAGTAAATCTGTAGGGACACAAAGTGGATTAATGTTTGCCCCTGGTAGGGATAGGAAATGACCGCAAATGGACACAAGGCATCTTTATGGGTTGATGAAATGTTCCAAAATTGGACTATAGTAATGGTTTCATAAATCTGTAGATTTTCTAAAAATCAGCGCTCGTACAATTAATGTGGGTGGATTTTATGGTATCTAAGTTATATTCAACAAAACTCTAAAAATGTCACCATATGGAGGGGCACTTGGGTGGCTCAGTCGGTTAAGCATCCAACTTTAACTCAGGTCATGATCTCACAGTTTGTGAGCTCAAACCCCACGTCAGGCTCTTGTGCTGACAGTTTAGAGTCTTGAGCCTGGTTCAGATTCTGTGTCTCCCTGTCTTTCTTCCCCTCCCCCACTCATGCTCTGTTTTTCTCTCTCTCTCTCTCTTTCTCTCTCTCTCATAAATAAACATTAAAAAATAATAAAATAAAAGTATCACCATGTGGGTGTGGTGTATACGCATACATGCGAGTGAGAATGAGCATCTGAATTTCTGAGGGATTGGGCCCTAGTCTTAGCCTGATAACTAATCAGCTGTCTTTCCTTGGAAATATTATCACTCCAGATCTCAGTTTCTTCATCCATAAACTGGAGGGACAAGGATATTTGATTTCAAGGTTTCTTCCACTTCTAACTTTGTAAGCATCTATGTGCTTTTGTTTGAATTCTGGCTCATAGGCCAGGTATCCAAGGAGTAGATGCTAGGCTTCAGAGAAAGGTGTTGCTCTGTGCTTTAGAGAGTAGGAGGCTATTAAGAAGGGAGGACCTCTTGGAGCTCAATTAGGGCTGGGTTATAACTTCACCTTGTGAGTAAAAACAGAAGTCACTTGTTCAAACCAAACCAGCTACAGCTAGGATGAGAATCCACTTAACTGTTCCCTAAGTCAACGTACTTCCCCAAAGGGAAAATGTCCTTTTATATTTCTTTTACTAGGAGTTTGGAGAGGGCACTCTTGGAGGGTTAGAGGCAAGAAAGAACTCTTAGCTGGCTGTACATGCGGTTTATATCTTCATGCAAGTAGATGTGAGGCTGGGTCTGAGGATGGTGGGAAGGGCATTGCTCTATATATGTTCAGTATTTTCCTTGCCCAACTGGAAACACATACCACCCTTTTCTAGCATCTTTTTCCATTTGTCTCCCTGCCACTGAGTAAAGTCACCATAAGTATCAGCTTCCAGGAAAACTCCTATTTATTATACAACAGATATTTTATTCCTATAAAAGTCAAACAAAAAAGTAATCATATAAAAGTCAGAGGATAGTAAACTCCCTGTAAATTCATGGCCTGATTTCGTGGGTCCCACCCTGCTTTGTTTCTGGCTGTGAGCATGTGAGTCCAGGTTCATTTTTTCTCTCCACTCTCTGTTTACTGCTTTCTCATTTCTCCTTTATCTCCAAGCTAGATCCCAGACCGTGACTTAGGGTTCCAATCTGTCTGCCACATTGTGGTTATGTTGTAGGTTAAGTTCCTTGAATCCAGAGAATTTGTAAAGTTTACATTTGACTATCAAGGTAATAAAAACCCCAATACTCATAACTAATGGTAGCATAGCTGCCATTTATTAAGCACTATGTGTCAAACAGAATGTGAAGCTCTCTATATGTACTAATGCATTTTCTTCTCAAAACAACCTCATGGGACAGGCACTGTTATCTTCATTTCTTTATTTTTTTTTTTTTAGTGTTTATTTTTGAGAGAGAGAGAGAGAAAGACAGAGTATGAGCAGGGGAGGGGCAGAAAGAGAGGGAGACACAATATTTGAAGCATGAGGCTCTAAGCTGTCAGCACAGAGTCCGAGGTAGGGCTCAAACCCTCAGACCACAAGATAGTAACCTGAGCTGAAGTCAGACACCCCACTGACTGAGCCACCCGGGCACCCCTATTATCTCCATTTCTTGATGAAACAATTGAAGCTCAGAGAAGTTGAGTGTTCAGGATTCTATGAAATAAGTGACAGAGGCCCCTAAATCTGTCTATTTCTTGAGCTGAGCTCTTAATATAACCAGTGCACCATCCTGTCTCTGAATTCCACCTCATCCCAATCCAGTGTTATCCTATGTTCAAATCCCTTTTCCATACCACTGTCAACAGACCAACCATCTAAGCCATTGCTAGGAACTCACTACCACCAGCATACCCATTCCATACTTGAGTGACTTTCTGCAGCTTATACCCAGCATTTGTCGTGAACTTTTACACAAATATATCAAGACTACATGATTTCCTTTCAAATTGAAAATCAACAACAAACAACAACAAAAAAACAAAGCATTGTGTCCCTTTGCCCCTTGAGCCCCCCTCCCCCCAAATGCTCCCAGTTCTTGAACAGTCTCTATGTTTTGCATAGAGGGTTTTGCATCTCCCTACTACCCAGGTTTCTCTCTTTTGGACATGCCCCAGGTTATCACCACTTCCTCTTAAGTGTGAGGTAGAACTTATAGCACAGAAAGAAATAATAGCATCACTTCCTCTTTCTAGTTCCTATACTTCTCTTGATGCTGCCTAAGCCTTGGTTAGTGTTTGGTGGTCACATCATTTGGTTAATTACTTCAGGAAATCCATTTTCATCTCTACGTGTCAAGTAAAATAGATCTAGAAATTACAGCCGAGTACTTGGTTCAGGCTTCGAGAAATACTTGTCAAATGGCCTTATGTATCCACTTCATCTAATTTCAGACTGATTGATTGTCTCTATATCTATTTCCACTTAAGCTTCCTGATAATTTTATTCCTTGATATCATAATCCAAATTTGGCCAAAGTTTTTTTTCTGATCCTTTTAAAAAATGTCCTTTCCCTTAGAGGATGAGGAAACAAATGGACCCTTCTTGCTGTAAAGAGCCTGGCTGAACCGTGTGGCTGAACTAAAGGGAATGTATCCTCTGTGCTCATTCCTCTCCTGACTGATTGCCAAGCTGCATATTTGCCCACAGAAAATGTTGAGGAACTCTCCTCACTCCAAGTTTAGCCTTGATCTTGTTGAGCACAAAAATGTCTCTGTGTCAATGGCTAAAATTACCTAGTCAGACTCTCTCTACCCCTGGCCTGCATTTTCCATCATCTGTTTATTTGTCGTGGGAAGAGATCATCTTCCAAAGCAGGTCAAAACAGATAGATTCAACTCTACCTCCTGTTGAGGCATAATAATTTTCTAAATCTGCCTGGGGATTCAAATTAGTTCTGGATGCTTTCCTGTCACTTGGGTGGAGGGCTGGTCCCTAGCATTAATATTGATGGAGAGAGAAATTATTGCTGCCTATCCAGTTTTTAACTGGCACTTAAAGTTGAGTTTTAAAGCCCCACAAAGATTAAAAAAAAAAGAAGAAGAAGCAAAATGCTTGCCAATTTCTGTAGTTCTTGAAGCACTCAAGCAGTAGGGTCCTCTGTGATGCCCTTAAATTGTAGGAACATTTTCCCAGCCAGGCCCCTGTCCTGTAATTCTACCTGAAAGCAATTTAATCTCTGTTTGAGGTTGTTGCCTTCTTCCTAAGGACCTATGCAGAAGGTGATTCAGTGAGATGAAATCCGAGCCGGGCCTGGCATGCCTGATTTTTAACACATGTCTAAAGCATGTATTTAGCTGTCACGGAGAGATCGACAGTTTATGGGAGAGGTGCTATGTACAAAGGACCAGCAGTGGGCATTCCTGGCACACACCCACTCAGAACATGCCGTGATCTGAGCTTCTCCTCTCCCCAGAGCCAAACACAACCTCTGTAATAAAAAACAACCCCATTTACAAGGCACCACAATAAGCCACAACCATGGTTTTCTTTTGGGGACTCCCTACAAGGACACTGATGCATGCAGAAACAAGTAACCATAAGCAAGTTTGCTCATCAAAAGGATGTTTTTCCTTCTTTGATTAAAATAGTGCAGGGAATGTTTAATTCTAGTCATTGCCAGAAATCTTGGTACCAACCGAATTTCCTAGCACTAGAGTTTCTCATTTGTGGAGCTGTTTCTAGGCTTGGCCCCTAAGATACTTCCTCCTGTCACTGTTGAACACTTAACAAGCATCCTGTAAACACAAGGCATTGTGCTTCATTATCTTGTTTAGTCTTCACAAATACCCTGCAAGGTACAGATTATTAGCCTCTTTTAGAGATGGCAAAAACGAAGCTCAGAGAAGATAAATCTGTTCCAAAGCCACACAACTAGTGGGTTGGTGAGCCGACAAAGTGGCAAAAAGGCCAATAGAGCCCCCATCTGTAAATCCCACATTCTTTTTTTTTAGTGTTTATTCATTTATTTTGAAAGAGAGAGAGAGAGTACATGCACACACATGCACTTGTGTAAGAGCGGGTGAAGGGCAGAGAGAGAGGGAGAGAGAGAATCCCAAGCAGGCTCTGTGCAGTCAACCCAGAGCCTGATGCAAGACTCAATCCCACAAGAACCGTCAAGAGTCAGACGCTTAACCAACTGAGCCACCTAGGTGTCCCTAAAGCCCATCTTCTTCTTTTTTTTTTTTTAAGAAAGAAAATATCTTTTTTTTAAATTTAAAATAGTTTATTTTCAAATTGATTTACATAAAACACCCAGTGTTCATCTCAACATGTGCCCTTTTTTAATGCCCATCACCCCCTCTCCCCCCCCCATCTCCCTCACCCTCAGTTTGTTCTTAGTCTTTGAGAGTCTCTTATGTTTTATCTCCCTCCCTCTCTGTGTCTTTTTTTTCTTTCCCCTCTTCCCCTCCCCCTGGTTTTTGCTTAGTCTCACCAAGTCCACCTATTCGTGGAAACATATGGTATCTGTCTTTTTCTGACTGACTTATTTCACTTAACATAATACCCTCCAGTTCCATCCATGTTGCTACGCATGGCCAGATTTCATTTTTTCTCATTGCCACATAGTAGTCCATTGTATATATGTACCACATCTTCTTTATCCACTCGTCAGTTGATGGGCACTTAGTTTCTTTCCATGTTTTGGCTATTGTCGAAAGTTAAAACGCATCTTCTTAACCACTATGTCCTAATGCCTCCATTGGACCTTCTCAGCCCTGCCTCGCCTGCATTTCTTCCAAATTAAGTGTTTAATTATCCTAAATCATCTACTGCTTCCTCCAGGGAAATGAATTGTCAACATTAAAAAGAAATTCTACCATTTTGACTGAGAAAGGAGAAGCCTCATTGAGTGAGACTACTCACCCAGTCACCAGCCACCCTACATGGGTCCTAGCCAGCCTTCAGAGGACCCCAGCCCCAGCCTACTGTACATCTGACCACAACTGCATGGAGAGGCCCCAAGTGAGCACTGCTCATCTGAGTCTGTCAACCCCAGAACCATGAGAAAGAAAACTTAATTGTTGTTTTAAGCCACAGAGTGTTGGGAAGTTTGTTATGCAGCAAAAGATAACAGAATACTATTGTTAGTGAGTTAATATTCTGTCTTATTCACTCAGTATCTCCTAGCACCTAGTGCTAATGTAGAAATATCTCCAACCTCCCATACACAAAAACAAACCCAGAAAGTTTCCAAACCCAGAGAGGATCATGGGCCGCTCAATTAAATTTTGTTGTCATTAGGTTGAAGGGCAGGGATTGGAGCTTTAAAAAAATTCCTCATCAGCGTTTTACTCCTACGTTGTGACATAATGCAACAGAATAGGTCTTGCCAGGGAGAGAGAGGGGAGTGAGGATTGTTAAAGCTCAATTACTGTTCGTGTAATTCATTACATGGCATTTACACTTCTGCTTTGTCCAACATGCCTTTAAATTTGATTTTTCAAATGATTTACTGGGACTGCTAGAGAATACTTCACATCATGAAGGATGGTATAAATTCTCTGAATTACCAGATGGGTCACTAATAGACAGAAATACAAGTGGGGAATCTTATTTTATTAATGCTTCCTATGTTCCAGGACCATCTCATTCAAACACTTAAGGGAGTTGCATTTCTGCCTATTTTATAGATGGGAAAACTGATTCAGAGAGGTTGCACTTTGAAGGTAGCTGGAAAATCTAGGACTTGAACCTCAGTCTGATTCCAATGTTTGTTCTCTTTTCACTAATTAGAGTCAGATACACACAGCCACCCAATATTACCTCACTGCAGATGCCAAAGTGCTGTGAACGGAATCTTTACTGCCTCCCTCTCCCCACTTCCCTGAGGCAGGGGCCATATTTTGATTTCTCTCCGGGAGTATGTGGCCATTGTTGAATCAAATGTGTGCTGCCTGGGTAAGAACTTGTGCTATACTCTGTTCTCCCTTCTATCCAGGCCCAGAATGCCAAGTTCCTGCCTGGTATTGGGGGCAGGGGGGCGCTAGTGCTGGGGCTCCCTGGGGTGGACGTCATTAAGAGTTACTGGCTATTGGGTCAGCCTCGTGTTTCCAGCAGTTTGGTCATTTACAAAGAAAATAGAGGCCTTTGCACATGAATGTCTTGGTTTTTGTAGTGCTACTAATCTCTGTCCCCTCCTACTCCACCACACACTTACTCATCAGAGGAGAAAAGTCCCAATCACAGGTTACATGTACAGTCCTATACTTGTCGTTTCTTTATTACTCTATAACTGGACTAGAATTTCTCACAGCTCCCCCCTTTACCTCTGACGGTGACATACACTTCTTTTGCTACTTCCAGATAACTCAGTCACTTATAGTTTTAAATATGGTCAATCTATATTGAATATCGAATTTAACTCTCTCGATTCAATTTAAATTCTTGGTAGCTTTCCTGGGCCAGGGGAGATGTAGCTGTCCATGTGCTGTCCTTCATTCTTTACTGACCATTGCTCTGCCTGCCCATGCCCCCAGGCCTTGGCCATTGCCCCTGTGTTTTCTGCATCCTCTGCTGAAGCATCTGTGGCTGGTGTAATGTGTGGATCTCCTCCTGGACCCACCCACCCCTGCCAGTAACATTGTCCACCTTGAGACTCACCTTTTCCTTCATCAGCTTCTCATGACTGCCCCTGCACCCTGAGCCGCCCAATGTTCTGGCTGGTACAATGCTCCCTTTTACCAAGGAAGATGTGGCAATCATTAGTTCTGCTCACCAAATATCTCTGAATTATACTTTCTGGGCCCCCCCATGGGTGTCTGGAGCCATGCGGTTCATTTGAACAAGTAACAAACATGAGGTGAGTCAAGGTAAACATTTAATTGTCTGAGCAGGAGCTTCCAGAATACTCTTTCCTCTGGCAGACCAACCAACTATATCCAAGATGGCTATTGCGCCATTGCCCTGGGCCTTGAGGGTCAGAGATGAGCTAACCTCCCTGCCACCTAGTGATGGCTGTGTAGTGTGCTCAAAAATATACACATTTGAGAGGTACCTGGCTGGCTAAGTCAGTAGAGCATGTGACTCTTGATTTCAGCGTTGTAAGTTTGAGCCCCATGCTAGGGTTAGAGTTTACTTAAGAAAATATTTTTAAAAATATAAAAATTCATTAGGTGTATTAAATTTCAGGGCTGTTTGTTATAGGAATTTTTTTATTTTTTTCCATGCTCTACTGGAGGCCAGGGATACTTATGGAGTGGGAGAAGGGGAGCTATTTCAGGCTTTCCCTGCCTAATATGCCATTGTTGTTGCCACATTTTCTCTACTCTGGGTGTCCCATGGTGACTGAGGCACCCTATGAAGTGCTGCCATTCCCTAAGCCTATCTGGGTATTTCTGTGCTGCCTCTACCTGCCTGCTGGTTTTGACCCTGAAGGTGAGGCACAGAGCAGGCCCACCTTTGGGCTCTCCTCTCTTAATCTCTTTAAGATTTCCTCTCAGCCAAGAAAGGATTTTTACTTCCTTCCTGGGTGTTGGGAAAGTTAACTTTGACATCATATTATGCCCTTTTCCTGTGTCTTCCTCCTGCCACCCTATGGCTGATTTTACAGGCCTATGCTCTTGTCTGCCAGGCCTGCCTTCCATTTCCAGCCCTGGCTTTTTTCTTTCGACAAGCCCCAGCTCTTACAAATCAAAAACACTCGGCTTTCAGACATGCCTTACCAGGGACTTGAGGAAATCTGTTTTGAAACTGAAAGCTGAAGTTTTTTGTCCACTGAGGACTATGGGTATAGAAAGCCATCTATAGGCAGGCAGAGGAAGAGAAATAAAACAGATATTTAAAAGATAAATCATTATTTGACATTGCAGCTTCCTGCGCCTGCATCTGCACACTCACACCCGGTTCTCTTTCCCTATCGTCAGAACTCTAGTCCCAATCTGGCCTTGCCTCTTATTCTCTTCCTAGACTGGCAGTGTCTCCCTTTTTACTGGCTCTATATTCTCAACATTTAACCATCTTTATGTTTTCCCTGTTAGATTAATGAAACAAAGAGGCCATTAGACTGAGGTGCTTCTAATGCTTTAACATCCTACATTAGCAAACCAAACCTAAGCCTGTAATGTCTTAAGATTAAGAAATCAAAACCTAAAGATAACTCTTCACAAACAGCCAAGAAGTCTTTCCCAAATAAGGCACCTGTTTAGGCAATAGCCAACGGAATAATTTCCTCGCTTTGCTTCTGTGTCTTCTCTATAAAAGTCTTGCCTCTGGCTCCTACCAGTGGAGTACTCCTACCCACGTCTGGCTTGTCACTGCCCAATTTGAATAGATTTTTGCTCAAATAAACTCTTAAAATTGTTAATATGCTTTAGTTTATCTTTTAACATTCTCATCAAAACAAACCGATGAACAAAAACTCAACAAAACTCCTGCCTAACTGTATGTCCATTTCTCTCTCTCTCCTCCATGACATTTTTGAAAGAGAAGCATACTCATCATCTATTACTCACTCCCAACGCCTTCCATTTTGGCTTTTGAATCCAGTGGGTATGTATCAGCCTCAAGTACCATGACTCCCCAGCAGGATTTGCTCTTCTTGACTTGGGGCCTCTTAAAGCTCTCTCATGCCCTGGCCCAGGTTCTCCTGGGTTTCCTTCTACTTCTCCGACCATTTCTTAGCCTCCCTAGTGAGCTTGTCTACCTCTGGACATGCTTTTGAGGCTGCTGTTGCATGGGTTCCACCTGTGGCTCTATTTACTACTGCATCCTCCTTCAAGGACTTAGAGACCACCAGACATGCCCTTTGCACCTGCCTTCCAACCCTTTAGAATTTCTTCTTTGCTGTTTTAGAAACTAGTGCTTAGATGCATGCCTCTTTAGCCTTCTGACTGAAAGTGGGTTGCAGGGAGGGCACGCCTTGTCTGGGAGTGCTGTAGCCTCTCTTTGCTCTTAAATGATGATGGTAGGGTCTGCTGGCATGGGTTCTCCGTGCCTGTGCTTGGGGATACCTCTCTTCATCCATGCACACCTTCGATCCTGTCTTTCTTATGCCACAGTTTCTTGCAGGAGTAAATGTAGAGTCTCTTTCATTGTTCACTCCCAGATGGTAACAAACCTGCTGTTTCCCATAACTTGAGTGTTCTCTAGTCCAATAAGCACAAGATGTTTTTCCTCTGAGGTCTCAAGCATTTCTTTCAGAGAGAATTGCAGTATTTGCCAGGGAGATGGGAGTAGGGAAAAAATACAGCTTCCATGAGGACTTGTTACAGGAACTGCATTTGGGGGATGGCAGCCTCTGCGCTGGGTAAGGATTGTTCCTAACAGCATCAGCCCTAGCCACAAAACCTTTGCACTAGCAGTTTCCTCTGCCAGGACCACTTTTTCCCTTCCCTCCTCTACTTTCTGGAGGTCTCTGCATGAGGCTCGTCTTGTCAGACTACCTGCATTACCCTAACACCCCTCCATCACTCTCCAACCCCTTATCTGCAATCCAACCCCCACCCCCACAGCTTTTTTGTTAGCCAATATCACCATCCGACACATTTTAGTGTATTTGTCTATTATCTTTCTTTCTCTGCTGGGCTGTAAACTCCACCAGGGCAGGGAGTTTTACTGCTTTGTTCAGTGCTGTATCCCCAGCATCTCAGGGCCTGGCACACTCAGTCCATGTTTGTTGAATAGATAAATGAAGAAAGGAATGAATGAATGAATCATGACATCTCTTCCCATGAGAACAGGTAATTTCAGGCAGGAGATTTTAAACTGCCCTAGAGAAACCAACCTGGAAACCTGGGATGCACCCTTGTCTTTCCTTTCCCCAACATTTGTATTACTCACTTAGTTCTTCCTACTGGATGTCTCTGAATGCAGTCCCCAGATCTCTGCCCTCACCCCCCAGTCTGGATCCACATCATCCTTCATCAGGTTACAGCTGCAGCCTTCTGCCTGTTTTCCCTGTCTTTAGGTCCTCATCCTTCAAATCACTCTTCCCACTAGAGGCAGAGGGTGTTACCAACACATAAAGCTACTAATGGCACTCTCTGGATTAAAAGACTTCAAGGTCTTCTCATTTCCTCCAGCATCAGCCCAACCTCTTTTGTGCAGCATACACAGCTCTTGAGATCTGGCTTCTACTGAACTCCGTAGCCTTTTCTCTAATAGTTTCTCTCCTGGACTCAGGGCTCTACTCACTGGCTCCTCAGTTCCTTCCCTCCCCCACCTACCTGGTCCCTTAACCAACACATGGGAATGGAGTAGGGAGTGTGCCATGCGAAGGGCCCTTCTGACCTGAGAATCTTCATGGATTCCAAGCCAAACACTTGAACAAATCACACAGCTGCTTCTTCCCACCTCATCCCCCTTCTGTATTCAAAGAGGGCCCTCTGTTTCCCTTTCCAATTATGTAATTATAACACTTCATTTTAATTGTCTGCTTGTTAGTCTTTCTCAACCATCAGATTGTGAGTTCCTGTAGACAAGGTCTTTATATATAGAATGCTCAGCCTCAGAGGAGGACTTGCACAGAGGAAAGGCTGGCTGAAAAAGATCATGAACAAATATAATTTTAACAAACACATTCATTTCGTTTATATCAATGAAAGGAAATGCAGTAATCTTCTAAAATGAAAGAATTCCAGGTTCTTTTTAGATAACTCATCTTCCTAATTAAACAGTTTCATATTTTACATTCCACTTCTCCAGAGTATGTGATGTTATCGAAAGTATTATTTTGTATTTGCGTACATACCTATCTTTAAAAGTGAATATTTTCAGTACAGAGTGCAGAAAAATGAAACTCGCCATCCTGAAAGAAATCATTAGAATAATGCACGAACACTTACATTTAGGGCTTTGAACACTGAAGTCTGTTTCGTGTGTTTCTGGTGCAGGTGCAGGGCCAGTGGGGCAGCCCTTTCTCTGGGCCACCTCCCCAGCATCCCTCCTTCCTGCCCTGGGGTTGACGGCACTTAGAAACGGAAGTGGTTATGCAGTCTCCAAGGTCTATTTAATCTTTGCCCTAGTTTTTGAATTTGCCAAAAAAGGAGGCCAATTAGTTCCAGGTGTGATGCTGTGGTCTCTGATGTGGAACTTCCCTATCGAGAAGTTGGCTCACACCTGCCTACAAATGGCTCCAACATCATTAGCAAGCCTCTCTCTTGCCTATGGGCTGGGAAGGGAATTCTGTTTGCTGGTTTTATTTCAGAGTCAGTGTCCCATATCTCCTGGAGAATCAAGTATGCATTTGGTAATGTTCCTTTCATAATGTGAGAATTCGATGATCTATAAGTCCTACAAGTTACAAGCAAGAAATGACCCTTCGAAAGATTAGATCTCAAAGCACACTTTTATTGAAGAAAAGCATTTCCCTTTAACTAGTTCAAAATAGATATCTGTGTTGATAAAGCCATCCTTGCCCCCTCATTCATGGCGTGGCTCTTTTTGCCCAAATGGGTGATTTGTCCCCAGAGGGAATGATGTAACAGTTTTTTTCTCCTTGAAGGAGCATAAAGTAAAAGCCGTGCCGAATTTCATGTGCTGTAAAACCCCCTGCTTAACGCTTTCCAGTGTAGAATGCTCATCTTATACACCCCTGCAATGTTCCCAATTATGGTGTTTCTTTTTCCAGCCCCTGGGAAAAACAATTTTACTGTTAGTCGTACACACTTACAGATCCATGTTTTCATTCTCAACCAAGAATCATGGCAAATTCTCAGCAGCTGATGTACATATGGGGAACTAACTTTGTTCATTCTTTAAAAGGCTCCCCATAATATCAAATATAACATGAAAATCATGGGGGCAAGAAGGCAGTCCCAAATCCCTAAATGCCTGTGGCTCATTCTGTTCATTTCCCCAACTCCTGCCAGCCCTTCAGTCCCTATGGTTTAAAAAGAGGCCTGTGACCTCAGACTTGAACTTTGGGGAGATTGTCCCCACCCAGATATAAAGAGCATCTATGAGTGAAACATGAGGATTTGATTAGGAAATGTGTTCAAGAGGTTGGACAGCTACATACGAAGAAATACACTCTCATTCTATGTACTGTATAAAACCAGTGAACAATTTAGGGCTGATTAAGAAATAATTGGCATTCTAGAGCATACACTATGAACTCTTCAAAATGGAAGCAAGGGGAACACCTTATTTGTAGCACTAGAGTCTAATTTAGAAATCATTCTGCATTTAAGAGCAGAATTGCGGAGCAGTGTATTTTCTGCTCCATGAAGATCACAATTATAAACAGGTATCACTTTTTCATAAATGTCGAGATGAACTCCAAAAGCCATATCCTTATGGGAGCTCTAGTAAAACTGGAATATTTTCATAGCATCAAAAAGGAACAATGTAACTATTAAACCACATTCTTATATTCTACCTAGGGTATTTATTTTGGGCATCACATTTTCTAAAATTCCCTAAGATTATTATATGAACATGCTTCATATAATAATACTTCTAATAAAGTAACTCCTAACCTTTAGAAGTGGGGATAATATAAAGCATAAAACAGTAAGACAATGTTTGTGAAAGAAAAGAGCCCATTTTAGAGATAGATTTTTTTTTAGGTAGCCAATAATGTTGGTAATAATTTGCTAAATAAAATATATGAGCTCCTGGTTCAAGATCAAATTTATTTAGGAAAGTTAGTATTTGGTCCTTTGTAAATGTTAGATGACACTAGTCCTAGGTTACATAGTAAAGTTCCTTTGCCTGGAAATTACCGAGAGATCAAAGGCATTTGACATAGATTATCAATGTAGCTCCGAATTTATAGGAGGTGCTGAGAAGAAATGGATCAGAAATAATGGGGAGACAGTTGCTATGCCGTTGTTATTCCAAAGGTTTCAAAACCTTAGCTTCTTTTACTCTTCATACAAAAATCTAGCCACTTACCATTTGAAAATTGATGTTCAGAAAAGACTAAATATCAATAGTAGGGTACATTTCAACAGTCTTCCTTCTGACAACAGTAGTACTTTATTTCAATTAGTAGTGGCTAGTTATTTTGGAAACTGGACCCTCTGGCTATGAATATTGAGGAAAAGAGTTAAGACCTATATCATGGGAGGTTGCCAATGTTTATGTCACAATTATTTAATTGCACTTACCACACGCATCAGATTCTTTTGGAATGAGTTGGAGCACTGACACAATTTAATAAAATACTCAGGCATAATTGAGCAAAGATTTTTGTTTCAAAAATAAAATCAGTTTTCAGAAAACCTCTGATAATGTTTCTAGATTTCTACTTATTTATAAGATGTGTTTACTTATGAGATTTATTTCTCTTATAATTCTTCCTACATTTAATTCCCACTGAATTAGAAACGACATTACTTGTTCGGAAATGCAATATGCTATAGTGACTCCTTGTAGGAATACAGAAAATGTCCCCAGTAGTTAAGCAGGAAGATGTGTCATCTGGGACATATAAGCCCTCCATGGACAATTTTGGACACTCATATATTTGAGCAGATGTTTCTTCATTTTAAATGGTCTTATGATTAATGTTCCAGTAGAATTAGCAAAGGTGTTTTCAAAATTTTATACACATTGGATGAGTCATCCTGCACGCAACATGTACATATACCTTTAAGTCTTAGGAAAGACCTGGAAATTATTCGATTGATCCTGCATCATGTACCCTTGTTAGTCCATAAGGATTTCCTCAAGTTAAGTTCAGGTCTGTAATTTCCTTTTTAAATATATTTCCTTTTTCTTAACACATATCCTTTTTCCCTTTTGCTGTGTTGTTATGTTTTCTTCCTTTTGCCTTCTCTCTGAATGAGAGTCTGTCTAGCTGTGGCATCCCACCAGCCACAAATCCTGTTGTTGGCCTCCTTGAATATCCTCCTCACACCCCTCTCCAATATTTCAGACTTCCTGGCATTCTCTTGGTCTGCAAGCACTTGGCTTGTTGAGAGACAAAGACAGAATGTACTTGTCTTCATTTTGGAGATAAACTGAGGACAGTCTTCTAGCAAATCAGACTCACTGTCAACCTCTTCCTCACCAACTATGAGCATCTCCTTTCCAAAAGCAAAAAATAATAGTCTGTACCCTGGCAGGTAAGCTACCTTCTAGGTTGAGATCACAGAGTTTTTGAATTCAGTGTTAAAGCAAAGTGGTAGTTTTAAGTTATTAAAAGAAGGTTTTCTCCAACCTTCCTTTAGATAATTTTCCTCCTTTTCCTCACTTCCACTCAGCAAGTGGATAGCTTTAGAGGAGGGAATGCAGTGGGGCTAGAAGCTTTCCTGACTTTGCAGTCCAAACACCTAATCACATTAACCAGTTGATGCTAGATGCCTCTGAGAGAGAGGAAGAGCATTATTCCAGTCTCTGATGGTAACTTTACTGTTATCTGCCTCAGAAAGAGCAATCTCCTTTCTCCTGGTGTCCCTAGATAAGAAAATATTGCCAAGAATTAGGGTAGGGCCAGAGACAGAGGGATGCAACTACCAGAGCTCTGGAGTTTCCTGATCTATGCTCAGGGGCGGGAGTGAGAGGGGACTCAGCCCTCACATTATTGTTTGCCTGTGTTTAGCTTCATGTCTTTCTCAGAGCATGCTAGGGATTCTCCATAGGCCCACCTGGCCTGGTTTCCTGCTTCTGGAATACAGTCCCTGGGAGCTGCCAAGACATCAGTGAGGGAATTGTTTCTTGATGATTTTAGGCAAGTAATGGCATGGTCAGCCTCACTGACGGCTGTGTGCCCCAAATGTGGAGCAGGAGAAGAGGAGAAAGCCACCAGACTATGTGGACCATGTGGACGTGAACATAGGCTGCTTCAGGACCACCAGCATGGAGATGAGTGGAGGATCAGATGTTCCTTCTACTCCCCTGGTACAAATACCGCCCCTATTATGTTGGCACATGTTCCTGAAGTTATGGGAGCCTGGGAAATACATTAAATTATGCTAAAAAAAGTTTAAAAACTTTTAAAGAATTTCCAAGTAGTAGATGAGGTATATACTCAGTATGTTCATGATTGGCATTTTGTTGCAATTTTACAACAGTGATAAATCCTTGTGTTGAAAAAATAATACACACAGAAAAAAAGAAAGAACCAAAAAACCATCCCATACAGATAATCTACTTTGACATTGGTGAACCTCATTCTAGGTATATCTCTATAGGTAATTACAGATAAAAAAGATGAATATATAGAAATTATTTTATTAAAATGGGATCATACTATATATGCTATATATAAATAAGAAAGACTATACGTAATTTTACTGGAATTTAACACTGGAAAAATGATAGTAAAGCAAAACTAAAAGAATCACTGTACTTCAGGTAAATGTTTCTTTACCACATGAGATAATAATTCATATATGATTCCTTGAAAATTAAGGGGGAAAATATGAAGAAGTTTAAATCATGATGTTTTGTTTATAACAATACCTTTTGATTTCATAAAGTATCAGTTGACTCCCTGATAGAAAAGATGAGATTTGTGTTTTTGTACTTCCTCCTACTCCATCTACCCCACAGTTAGTTAAAATCCACTGTCAGTGGCTTTGGCTTGGTCATATGACCAGCTTTGGCCAATAAATTGTGATGGAATATGCTGTTTGCCTCTTCTAAGTCAAAGGTTTTAGCATGAATGTGTTCTTTGGCTTGAGACATGTTGCTTTAGCCCTCCCCAATGAAATGGTATGTGTTAAAGATGAGCTGCTCTGTCTGTTGGGTTTCAGCAAGGAGGAAACATGTGGAGAGGGACCCTGCAGAACCACAAGTGAGTCTTGGCCCTTACCTGACGCAAGGGAGATATAAAGCATTGTTATTTGTAAGTCCATAGGATACGGAATCTGTTTGTTATAGCATCAAAATTGGCAATTAATTTTTAAAAATTTTCATATATTTGTATTCTGTCCTATAAATACAAGTAGTCCAATTGTTTAGTCTTAGCGTAGTATTTAAATCATTTAGTGTTGAGTACCAATTTATTATGAAGGCTTATCTATTGCTGCATGACTTGTTTTGATTCATCTATTGATTTACCTTAATTTTATCATCAAGTAGTTTCTTTCTAGAAGAGTTCATGATTGGGGTGCCTGGGGGCTCAGTCGGTTAAGCTTCCAACTTTGGCTTAGGTCATGATCTCACAGTTCCCAAGCATTGGCTAGGGCTCTGTGCAACAGCTCAGGTAGCCTGGAGCCTGCTTCAGATTCTGTCTCCGTCTCTGTCTGCCCCTTCCCCACACATACTCCGTGCTCTTTCTGTCTCTTAAAAAAATGAATAAATGTTAAAACAATTTAAAAAAAGAAGAGTTCATGATTGCCCTATTTTGTGAGTTTTTTCAAGTTTCCAGTTGATTTCTTATGGCACTTCTTTACTTGAATACCAACTTAGCTGGGTATAATATTCTTGTATTATAATTTCTTTACCTTAAAGTTTGGACAGTAATGTCAAAACAATTAGAATGGTAAGTTAAACGATGCTATAAAAACATTTCAAGGCCAGGTGGATATTTGTTTCTGTATAAGTAAGTTGTTTGTTTATTCATTAATTCGAAGTTCAGTTAAAAATCCTGGACATGTCTCTATACAGATCATTATATATGAGGGTTCTTAGATTCTTTTCTATTTCCAGGTTTTTAATTTTATGGAAACTCCTTTATTATAGCTTAAATATTTTTTTCTGTTTAATTTGCTGGATTCACTACTTCAAGGACACCAAATTATCATGTAATGGATTATTTCTTTTTTTTAAGTTTTGATTTTTAAAAATTGTGGCAAATATGCATGACATAAAATTGATCCTTGTATCCATTTTTTAAGTGTACAGTTCAGTGGCATTAAGTACATTAACAATGTCATACCAACATTACCGCTGTCTGTCTCTAGAACTTTCTCATCTTGCAAAACTGCAGCTCTCTATACATTAAACACATTCCCTATTGCCTATTCCACCTGCCCCTCGCAATTATCAGTCTACATTGTTTCTGTGAATATGATAACAGTAGGTACCTCCTATAAGCAGACTCATGCAGTATTTGTTTTATTGTGACTGGCCTTTTCCACTTAGCATAATGTCCTCAAAATTCATCTATGTTGTATGTGTCATGTGTCATAATTTCCTTCTTTTTTAAGGCTGAATAATATTCTATTATTTGTATCTACCACATTTTGTTTATTTATTCATCTGTTCATTAATACTCTGGTTGCTTCCACCTTTTGGTTTTTGCAAATAATGCTGCTATTGAGACTAACTTGGTTTTACACGAATATCTGTTCAAGTTCCTGCTTTCACTTCTTTTGGGTATAGACCAAAAGTAGAATTGCTGGATCATATGGTGATTATATTTTTAATTTTTGAGAAACTGCCATGCCATTTTCCATACCACCTTCACCATTTTACACTCCCACCAACAGTTCACAATGATTTCAATTTATCCATATCCTTGTCAACACTTACTATTTTCTAATTGTTTGCTTGTTTTTATAATATGAAGTGGTGAATCTTTTCTTGATCTGTTGTTTCTATATCTTCTTTATTTGCTGTAACCTCTTTGTCATTCTTATCTACAGTCATTGCCATTACTTCAAATCTTTCTTTCAAATTAATGAATTCAGCCACATCTATTTTTTTTTCTTTGCTCTTATTTACTTATGTTACACTCTTGTTTTGGTCATCTGTTAATCTCTTTAGCTTGGCGGCATGCATTTCCAACACATTCCATAGTTTTACAGTCTTCCTTTATCGAATTCAGATATTTTAAAAAATGTTAAAAATTTTAATATATTTCCAAAGAATATCATTCTTTTTTGGGGGGCAGATTTTCCCTGAGACCAGGTCCATTGTCTGTCTTTTGCCTGCTACATTCCTTCATTTCTTTTTCTTCATTTTTTCCTTTTAGTGTGTGCATAGTTGCCATGCTGCTATTCTTCTTATTTATATTTAATGTATAACATAGTCATCTCTAACCAGTTTTCTCTTTGCATTGAGAGATTGAGTGCATACTCCTCACCACCCTCCTTTCTTTTTCTAAGCCTACTTTTCCTCCTCTCTAAGGTGCAGTTTGAGGGATAAGTATAGATTTCTGTTCATTTTTCCGTAGCCTGAAGCATTGGGGGAGGAATGGGGGGAGGGAGGGAGGAATTAGCTGGATGTAATCTTTGTCAAAGGACTTGAATTCTCTGTTTTAAGAGTCCATGAAGTGCCATGTAATAGGACCTATTTCTTCAGGAATATACCCACTTCTATTGCTTTGGGTTGCTCCCTGTATTAGCCCAGATACCATGCAGACCTTCACCTGGGATTTGGAGTTTCAAACATGTAGCAGCTTCTCTGCTTTAAGTGTTTTCCTTGATTTTCCCATGAGCTGCCTACTGTCTCCCACACTCTGCTTCTGTTCAAATTGGGAAATACTTACAGGAAATAACAGAATTTTGCAATTCTTCTTTATTTAGTATAATTTCTGGAAGGATGGAGTTAGAAAGCAAACCACAGGGGCACCTGTGTGGCTCAGTCCTTTAAGCATCCAACTCTTGATTTCAGCTCAGGTCATGATTTCACTGTTAGGCTAGTGAGTTCGAGTCCCTCCTCAGGACTCTGCACTGACAGAGGGGAGGGAGCCTGTTTGGGATTCTGTTTCTCTCTCTGCTCCCCCCCAACTCATGCACTCATGCTCTCTCAAAAATAAGTAAATAAACTAAAAAAAAAAAAAAAAAAGAAAGAAAGGGAAGAAAACCTCAAAGGAGTCTTTTGCTGTCTTTCTTTGCCTGCCATTTTTTTTAACATTCATATCATATGGCTTAACATTCCTTTCCTTTTTTGGCTGTTTTTATTTGTTTATTAATTTCCATGCATTTTGCTAGAGACAGAAGAAGAAGATTTTGTAATTAGGATTTGTTCTGCTGCCTGTTCCTGAAATCTAATACATCTTTGGATTTCTGCTCCAGGGCCGGAAGAGCCTCACCTTCCTTCTAAAGAGAAGCAAGCTGCGGCTCTTCAGCCTCAAGGGGATGCTTGTTAGAACTTGTGTCAGCAGCACTGACCTTACATTGTTTACTTGCTGTGAATTTCAGAGAAACTTACATCCTCCCTACCAATGGATCACAAGAGAGGCCGTCATTTTCATTTCATATACTGACCTCTCCTCTCATGCTTGATGTGGATGTTGAGAGGGCCTTTTTTCCCCATCGATATCTGAAACCCCAATTTTCTCTTGACTTCTGTTGAGTGGGACACTTGAAGAGAAGGTGAAGACAGAAAGAAGTTTAGCTTCAGGATGGGGTGCCTGGGTGGCTCAGTGGGTTCTTTGGCTCACGTCATGATCGCTTGGTCTGTGAGTTCAAGCCCTGCCTCAGGTTCTATGCTAACAGCTCAGAGCTTGGAGCCTGCCTCAAATTCTGTGCCTCCCACTCTCTCTGCCTCCCTCCCTCTGGCTTATGCTCTATCTCTCTCTCAACAATAAATAAGCATTTTAAAAAATTAAAAAAAAAAAAAGAGTTGGGCAGTTATCTGGCTGGCTGAGGCATGAGGCAGCTGGCCCTGGGAGGCTGGGCAGCAGGGAAGGAGCTGTGACAGGAATGCGCTAGGTTCTCTGCTGGCCTCAGTTCTGTTTTCTTTACCTAACTGCCTTCTCCTCCTCTCACAACTACCTCTGCTGCTTTTGCCCTCCTCTACCCACAGTTCTAGAACCTTCAGTTGTGTTCAGTCCAGGCCCAATTCCATGAGAAATTTTAAAGCAGTTCTAGCAGAACTAGAATAGATCTCTTTTGGACATCGTTGCATTATTCCATTTGTATGTGAGTATATACCCATTTTTATCAATTATTTTAACCACTTGGCAGGGCTTGTCTTAGTCTCTTAAATGATCCATGATATTTGGATCTATGTGTCTTGTAAATAAGAAAATAAGAAAGTGCTTTTGACTCCTAGAAGAGCTCATTCACTTACAAATAAAATATCACAAATGCCAAAGAGCACCAACATTTTCACACTGATCCAGAATGTAATGTTAAAAATCTTTTCTGTGAGGTGAGAAAAATTATACCGTACCTGGGTGATCCACCATGTCTGAATTATCTATACCATCGAGGATCATAAATAATTAAATCTGGAACATTCTAGAAAAGAGTCAAGAGTCCTAAAAGTTCACATAGAGCCCTGAGGAAGGAAACAGTCTCAGATCCCACATGGCTTGCCCTGCTGGCACTGTCTGGGGCTTGCCGGACTGGAACCCATCAGATCTGGCCTTCTGGTATTGCCTTTCAGAGATTCTTTCATCACTTCACTTGGCTGCAGTTCGAGACTTTCCCCTGGTTGACCTGGATGACTGCACAGGCAATACTCTGTTAGTTTTGCCCCCTGAAGACTGGTTCTGCTGAGAACTTGAATTTCAGTGGCCTTCTTCTGTTTGTGGTAAGATCCTACAGGTCCCTGATTGGTGTTTGGGGCCAGTAAGGCAAAGGGTTTTGGGTATTTAGCCACTCACCCGTCCCCTCCCCTGTGATTTTTGACAATTCTCCTAGGCAGATCTGGTGACCTGGTCAGGTTTTCATGGACGCCCTAGTCACACAACATCGTTTTGTATCTAAGGCTCCTTTCTGTTAAACGGTAGTTGTGTGTCATGCCAGGTACCATCAACCAAATCATGACTCAGGGTCAGTGATTCCTGACAAAGAAATTCCATGTCCTTTTGGTGTCATCAGTAAGTGAGTAGCTTATTCCACATGTGTAATATTTCCAGGCAAATGTATTTTATGTGAGGGAATGGAGAAGGAATAGGTCAAGGCCTGAGGTCTAGACCTGTTCTCCTTTTGATTCTAATAATTATTAGTATAATAAAATAACCCAAACCTAAGCCAGAATTTCAGCCTGTTGAATGCGGTTATTTGAGGATTAATTTAAAATAATGTATGCAAAGTACATAGCATAGTTTCTGACACATACTAAGTGTTCAGTAATAAAAATAAACAAGGATTTTCAGAAAGTTATTATACTAAATGAATGTGTCTGTATGTTCACTGTATTTATTACTTATTTTAACCACTTGAATAAGTTAATCAAAGTCAGCCATGTGTAGAATATTTCCTAAACCAACTATGTAGGCTTCCATTTTCCAAAATTTATAGGAAATAGATATAATAATATATGGGATAAAATATATCATGTTATGTATTATATTAAGTAATTGTATTATCATATTTTCATGTGTTCAATAAAAATATAGTATATTAGTATATAAATGAAAACAATCATTATTTACTAATCATTTAAATTATTACGGGCGGTTTTTGGAGCTCTGTCTATATACTGGGTGTTACACAAAGCACTTAGCAAATGTGATCTCATTTAATTCTACATCAACAATAGGTGCTATTATTATTCTTGCTTTATAGAGGAGGTGGGATGCTCTGTGTGTGTGTGTGTGTGTGTGTGCGCGCGCGCGTGCACGCATATATGTATGTAGTTCCTTAAGTATCTTCCCTGAGCTCACAGAGCTACTAATCAGACAAGCCAGGGTTTGAACTCAAATGTGCCAGAGTCCAAAACCAGTATTCTGATTCTCTAAGTACCACTGTTTGACTAGTTATTTATTTGCTGGGCGATTCCCCAGGCTGCCAGTCACAGGTTCTGCACCCCTCCAAGGGGTTTTGATGTTGACTATAACCCTAAGTGCTTGTTTTCTTTGTCTTATTTAGTCTTCTAAACAACTGGGCAAGATAACTGCTAACATTCTCATTTTACAGTCAAAGAAACAGGTTCAGGGAAATTATATCACACAACTCCTAGTGGCAGACCGGAACTGATCAGGAGTGCAATTACAAAGTCCTCATCTTCTTCCCTCCTCATCACACTGTGCCCACACAACCATTATGCACCCATGAACTTGGAAACCCCTCCCTGTGAGGCAGGACAGCTACCAGGGTGAGGGCACCCCCAACAGCCCCAGCTTCCTGGTCACGCATGTGCTGGAGTCTTATTGAAGGGGAAGAGGACCAATCGGTGAGTCAGTGGTTCGGCTCTCTCAGGAAGCCTGCCTTTGACCTCTGCTCCAGCCCAGCCCTACTGAGAGATTATGAGGCCTGACAGCCTCGCAGCTGGAGGTGGGGCTGGCCTGCGGTGGTCTGATGGATGATATTTGTTGCAGTTCTAACAGTGGGTGTTATTGTTTTAGCACTTCAGCTATTTCTCCTTAGATGGCTGGTGCTTTGGATTTTTATACTTGCCTTTTGGTTAACCTCGAATAAAGAGGAAGTTAGCAAGCACCAAACATGTTTGGAAGAATTTCAACCCTAGTTAAGTGTGTTCTGTAGCATGATTTGATTTGCGGCAGAGGCATAATAAGGAATTCAGAATAAATCATATCTAACATGAAACCAGGGACTAAATTTAGATGTTTAACACCATGGAATGTGTAGTTGCCCACCCAGGACACAGCTATTCCTGCAGATTCTTCCAGTCCGCTCGTGCTGCCTGACTCTCCAGATGTTCACTGACATCCCAGAAGTTTTTTCCCTCTAGAACCACAGAAGCGGGAATCGCCATTTGAGTTCCCCTCCCTCTTTATTTGCTAAGAGAATTGTTGTAAGGTTCTGCTGTCTGTTCCTTGGTAAAAATGTGCCACCTGGATACAAAATAAATCCTCTGTCGTGGCGTACCATCTTTTCTACCTGGGCTTGTGGACACACACACAGGTCGTGGGGGCACCTGAGGCCCTAGTTTAAAGAGCTGCGTGTCAATTCTAGTCATCTTGTTTACACACCAAGTTGCTTCCTACAGTCTCCCTCCCCTGCCGTGAGCCTTTATGTAACATTCACCGGAGGGAATGGCAAACTCAGCAGCTACTGCAGAGTTCGTCTGTCCTCCAGTCATTCCTGCTGAACGACCTAGCAGCTGCGAGGCTCCGCCAGCTCTGTCAGCATTATTTTAAGACTTCTCTATCACGTATTCAACAAATACCCATTGAACTCTTATTACGTGATACTGTCTTAAACTATTTTAATTGTTGGTAACTATCAGCTTTTTCTTTGTTTCCAATACTGATTGAAATTCTGCTATTCATTGTTCACTTTCTTGGCAGTGTCCATCTCACCTATTGCCACGCATTTCCTCTCATTTGTTGGCTTACCGCTTCAGCCAGTTTTCAATGAGTGTTCGGCTTCTCTCTGTCTTCTTACTAAGGATGAGGGATGGTTTTCTAAAATTTCCTTCTGGTTGCTATAATCCTTTTCAAATTATGGTTCATCCTGTAAATCGTTAGAACTAGGACTCCCCGCTCTCCACCCTCTAACTTTTTTGGTCTGGCATGCATATAGGCCTGATGGTAGTATTTTTTCCTCTTAATTTTAAAGAAGGAGAGATGCAACATTTTCCAAAAACAAAGTTTGTGGTTTGTCTTTACTTCATTCTTCAAACGAGCAGCTAAGCAGCGTGTTAACATGCACTGCTTCTAGACCCACTCTAGGCTGAGAGATCTCAAGTGCTCCCATTACGTTGACTTTTCCTCACACCTCATTCCTGCCACCTGACACCGACCGTGATGGAAATCCTTAAAGACTGTAATTCCTAATGTGTGCTGCTGCTGGGGCTGCTGCTGGGAAGCAACCTCACCTCCTGTGGTTTGCTTTGGGGCACTGCATTGTCTGTGCACTTTAAAGGCTTCCCCTCCGTGACTGGAGATACAGGCCAGGAGGAAAGGTGGACAGAGGGTGGCACCAGGCCTCTGAGAGCATTCCCCACATGGAGAGACGGCGTCTGTTATCCAGTTAGGACATAGATTGCATTTCTGAGCCAGGGATGGAGTTTTGAGAGGGGGCAGGGACTTCTCACCTACCTCCCATCTGCTTTCAGGGTGGGAGGGGAGAGGAAGCTCTGTTTGCCGTGATTATAGCACAGGGAATCATGAAGTGCTTTTAACCCCGTTTTGCCAGTCTTGCTCTTAATGGAGATTGATCCAAGACTCTGAAAAGAGGTTGTTTAGTTCTGGTTTTGGTGATGGCCTGAATTGGCATTTTTTTCTGTGTTAAAGAGACGAGTATTTTGTTGAATTGTTGGAAGAGACTGAATAAGGGCCTTTAAGTCAAATGCCATTCTAAACCCAAGTTTCTCCATCTTCATTTCTTAAAGGTAAAAAAAGCCCTTTAGTCCAAAATATGGTTATGTTGATATCCTTGTAGATAACGCATCATGTACCTGACAGGAAAGAAAGGTCTATTCAGCTGGGACAGGTTCTCTAAGACAGGGAGACTTCTAATTGAGGCATAGGTTTTCCGTAACAAAGTTTCTCATTGTCTGGGGAGACGGCATTGACAGAAAGAGTACATTGATGAAATCATCTGATCTTTTAACCCATTCACCTTATGTGGAGAGATTCTGTAAATTATAATGATCTAATAGCAGAGCTTAGAAACACCTGAATGAGAAAGCCACACAACCCTGAGAGCAGATCATGTTCTCCCCGCTCAGGGGTCAGTTACCGTGGGATGCGGACCAATTTCCCTGTCTCCCCTGAGGGTCAGCACTGCAGATCATTTCAAGCATGTGCATCCAGCCCTCTATGACTTCATTACCAGGGGACACTTCCCACATGTGGGATGGGAGGAGGAGTACCTTCCTCCAGTCACAGGGATGTTGACAGAGCTGAGTCTTTGCTGCATGGGAACAGCGTGTGGACAAATGTTTGGCACTGGAACGGGGCTTGGGCTCCAACACTGGAACTGCTGGAGCCCAGCAAAGTCCTGGAGCCAAAACTGCAGAGTCCTAATGGCTTGCTTTACAAAACCCAAATTTAACAAGTGTCAGTCTAGACTCTGTTTGATGGACTGCCCTGCACACTGGTGATTTCACTTAAGGGCCTGAGGATGCGTTCGGTCGGGTGGAAGGGAAAGACAGTGTGCGAGTGTGTTTGTTTCTCTTGCCCTGCTTCTTTTTCACCAGAACTCAAGGGCTCTGAACCTGGTCGTCTGTAGTTTTAGTAAAAGAACACGGTTGAGAGGTAGGATCAAATAAAAAATATAAAATATCTTTAAAGTCTTTTTGCTGAGGCCACAGACTGAATTTTGAATGCATTAATTAGGCGTTGGGGTGTGCTAATGAGAAGTTGGTGGTCATCTGTCCATTCACACATCTATACAGCTCTCAGCAGAGCATCACCTGTGAGAGAGTGCTAATTGACCTTGTCATGGCATTGAGATCATGTGGCCAATAACTAAAGCAATGTTCCCACAGAAATGATTGGTAGGAGCATGTTTCTGTACGTACGTGGATACGTATGTGTGTGTGTTTCTGTATGTGTATGTGAATTCTAAAAATAGAGCATGCTCCCAGTTAATCAGAGTCCAGTTGTCAGCTTTGCAAACTGCTTGTCATTTTCCTATATTTTTCTTGTAGCCATCTTACTTGCCTCCCCCACCATGAGAAAAGGAAGAGAAGGGGAAACGCACACTGAATTCTTGAGTTGATTTCTACCAATGACTGTCCCCCCAAGAGCTAAGTCCTCAAATGGTATTTAGCCTCCTACCATCTCCCTGGAGGCTGAGCCCTGTGCTGACAGGATGGGAAAACAAGAGGCCAAGAATCCTGTCTTGTACATGTTATTCCTGACTGAAAACAACCAGGTACTTGAGGTTGGTTCTAGAATTTTCTCTGATATTATTTGAACTTCTCTGGTGAGACTTAGACTCTTGGTTGATTTCAAAATCTTGAGGCTATCACAGATAGCCTATCAAAAGTCAGGTTTTTCTGTGGTAACAACCACAAAATCTTGATTACTTACTACAATAAATGTTCACTTCTTACTTATAGTTCTGCAAGTCAGCTGCAGCTTTGCTGGTTTGACTGGGCTCAGCAGGACTTGCTTCCAGGCTGCAGATTGGGTCCCTATCTTCTCCATGTAGTTTCTCATTCTACAATCCAGGCTGCCAGGGCAGCTACTCTCTGTGGTATGTTGTCCTTACGGAGGAGAGTAGAAGATCAGGAGTGAGAGAAAACACTCCTCCTAGAAGCTTCTGCTCCAAAGTGTCACATTGACACTTCCATTCACATTCCATTGGTCAAAGCGCAAGGTCAATTCACAAGGCCAAGTCCAAGGTCAATGGAGTGGAGATGTATCTTCTGCCTACTCAAATATAGGCATCACATGAAAAATGAGGATTATGTTATTACAGGAGCAGAATGAAAATTTGAAAACAATAATTCTGTCCTACCACACCAACCATATAAGGACCTGAAAAAGAAATTCACAGTTCACACCAAGTTTACTAGATGTCCTCAGTCCATAGTTAATACATTAACAGTAGTGTGCCTATCTCAATTGTGGCTTCATTTAACTTACTTTTGCTAGAGAGCTAGAAGAGTTCTTCTATTATTCCTTACCCTCCTCAAATTCTCTATTAGGTCATGTATATGCACTAGAACACATATTCATTAGATTAGAGAAGATTTATCACCTCTTTTCATCAATAGAGTATGTAGTGGAAGTATTTGGGATCTGTTTTCATAAAAAAACATGAATTTCAATCCAGCTTAGAAACTAAATAGATGAGAGTGGTCTTGGGCAATTTATTAAGCTTCTCTGGTCTCCATTTCTCTCACATGGAGAACATAGTAACTTCTTCACGGAATTGCTTTGTAGATTTAATGAAATGACATATAAAATTACTTATGTCTCTCTTAAAGATTCATTTCCTTTCCTTTCTCCTAAATCTCATCCACCATCCAAGGTAAATTTCAAATCCCAATGCCTTCCCTAAACCCCTTTAGATTCCTCTGAATTAAATGAGCTCCTTCTCCTCTAAGCGTCTTAGTTCTTAGAGCAGTGATCCATGAACTACTCCCACATTCATGAATGGATTTCAGGAAGTTCATGGATCATCGTCCTCCCCTTTGGAATTCATGTGAAATTACATGTATGTGAACTATATGCATATTTCTGGGGAGAAACTGATTAGCCTTTGCCTGAACTTCAAAGTGCTGGTGGACCCAGAAGAGGTTCTGAACCATTGCTACTAGATGAACTGGATAACTCAGCCATCATGATGTATCATCTTATATGCTGGTTATGGCTTCATGCTATTAGCCCACTTTCACTATTTTAATTATGAGCTTTTTGAGGGGGGAACAAACATCCTTTCATGGCTTATGTATCTTCTACAACTTATAACACAAGCTGAACACTTGATGAGAAATATTTGTTGATTAATTACTTAGGCGAGGGTTTAAGGGCTTAAAAAAATACCGAAACCACCAAAACCAGCAGGGTGACTCCAAAATATCAAACATTTCACAACAGTGCTAAAAGCATGTAGAGAAAAAAAAATCATTAAAAACAAAAGTGAACAGAAAACGCTGGTGGTAACAATTTATCTGTGAACTCATTCTGCCACGTGAAACATTGCATCAGATGTAATTGAAAAACATCTCCTTCCTGGTTGAAACACATCTCCTTACTTCATTTCCCAGAAGAAGTGTGGAATATCTTAGTAATTATGAGGGTGGCTCCAGGTTATTGCTATAGACGGAGGCTGTTGGAGAAGTGACATTTTGACACTATGTTGGGATGTAAGAAGTCCTATTACAAAAAGCTTAGCTGTCTTTGCAAAAGGAGCTTCTACTAATCTGTAGGTTGATGTTTGGGTCTAAATATGAAAAGAAAGGAACAAAAGAAGAAATAAAGAAAAATGGACTTTCTGAGTTTTTTCTTCCTTGCCTGGGAAGCAAAACAAATATAGGATTGAGATCATTAACCAGAAACATAAACACTATCCAAAGATATTTCTCAGAAAGTGAATTTCTAAACATTTAAGAACTTTTATTCCATTGGAAGTCCTGGGTAGGCTTGGAGGAGAAAGAAATATCAGGAAATTCTTCATGGAAGATATAAGCACGTTGTCAAAAGTCAAGGAGCTCTTGCTGATCCTCTGGTTTCTGCTTATTGGTTATGACTTCACCGATTCAAGTCTTTGATTCCCCAAGATTTGCACAATAATTTTAGGGGACATCATTGTCAAGTGCAACGTGGCTGTAGAATTCACAAGGCACACTCCCTACATAAAAATTCACAAGCATACATTTTCGCAAGTCAATCCTGTAACACTTTCAGAGGGCCAGATTCCGTATGCCTAGCAACAATTCTATTTTTCGTGTGTTTTATCCTTCTTCTCAGCTTCCTTGCTAGGCTTTAGGGAATTAGCAGGACTTACCACCAATTGGATTGCAGAGCTTTTTGGCCCACAGTTAGGCTTGCTATCATCAGGTATGTAAAATCTTGCCCAGTGTAGTCAGAAGTTAAAACCAAACCATCATAAACCTGCAGGACTTATGACCCTGAAAGCCCTGGGGGACTTTCCTGGACCAGACCTCAATGGAACTTTGCCCAAAACCCCAAGTGGGAAATATATATGAACTGATTCTGTGCAGTGTGAAGGCTGAGGCAGCAGCAGAATGCTTTTATAGACTGATACAATGATAGATTAGTACACATTTAATCTTAGGCTAGGGGTTTAGAGGAGTCAGTCTTCCTCAGCCCCTCCTCCCTTTCTGTTAATGTTAATAGTCCTAAGTATGGGTTTAATGGTAATGGGCATTTTTCTTTTGTGACACAATTATTCTATATTTAAGCCAATTAGAAAGTCATTCCATTAGGAAAAGAAGTGTCAGTAGGACACCATTGTGTAGTATGGCTGAGATTGGCTATTGAAGTGTAGATTTCTAGTTTAATCCGGGATTGGAGAAAAAAAAATAGAGGTCATGAGTAGATTAATAGTGATTTGGTAACAAAAACTTTCACTTTTTAAAAAAGTTTATTTATTTATTGTGAGAGAGAGGGAGGGACCCAGTGGAGGGTCAGAGAGAGAGATGGAGAGAGAAAATCTCAAGCAAGCTCCATGCTGTCAGTGCAGAGCCTAAGACATGGGGCTAGAACTCATGATCTGTGAGATCATGACCTGAGACAAAATCAAGGGTCTGATGCTTAACTAACTGAGCTATCCAGACGTCCCTATATCTGTATACTTTAAAATGTGAAAGTTTGGGGCACTTGGATGGCTCAGCTGATTAAGCTTCCAACTTTGGCTCAGGTCATGATCTCATGGTTTGTAAGTTTAAGCCCCTCATCAGGATCTGTGCCGACAGCTCAGAACCTGGAGCCTGCTTCAGATTCTGTGTCTCACCCTCTCTCTGCCCCTCCCCCACTTACACTCTGTCTCTCTCTGTCTCAAAAACAAATAAAAATTTAAAAATAAAGTAAATAGATATCACTGATTTTAAGAAAGCCTGCTTACATCCAAACTTACAGAAGCAATGAATTAGGGGCTGTTTTTTACATTACAAAATGTCTGCTTTTTTGCTTAGGTTTCCATAAAGGGTAAGTTTTCTGGTTACATTTAATACTTGTCTGATTTGCAAATACCTAATGGGTATGTTGCTTTTCAGGAGTCAACATATTGTGAAAAGCAAGACACTTTGCAAAAGTATTAGGACAAAAAGATGCCATATTGGAAAACAGGATGTAAATACAAAGTTCTTGGCTACATTTTGTGAATTGGATAGGAATTATAGGCTGTCTTAAGAAAAGCTGGAGAAACAGACCCATGTGGTTGAGTCTGTCAATCTGATGTTTGGTGTGTATGTATATAATGAGGTATTTTGATCATGAGAATGATGTAGTTGCACATCCTAAACAGAAAATCCAGATGACATCAAAGCTGGAGGGTTTAGCTCCCTTTGTTAGATTCCATATCAGACTCTACATTCCATTTGAGCTTAAGCAAAAAAGGAAAGCAAAAAATTTTAAATTACAAGTCCCAAAGGAATATTAGAAACTTTGTTTAGATAAAGAATATGTCTCTAACAATGAAGAGTTCTTTGCAGTTTGATATCTCTAAGACATCCAACACACGCTTACCTTGACTTCCAGATATTTTAAATTACCTGACATGTCAGAAGCTCTGAAGATGAGCAGTTGTTGAAGACTTCTACATCCTATTCTCATGCTAATGGAATAGAAAATGAACATATTTACATGTATAGTGGTTCTGTCAGGAGAACTCTGCCAGAAGAAGCAATGGAAGTTTCTCCCCAGGGTATTGGGAAATTACCCAGGGATTTCTTTTAATAGAGAGAGGTTGACTGCCTCAATACCTGCAATTTACCTGATTTATTCTTCTGGGACTTTGCTTCTCATCTTTGAGAAATGCCTGGAAGGTATTAAAGAAAAGGGAGAAACAAACCCCAAACACTTAGGATTTGGAACTGTGCTATTAGAGTGACAGGGACAGTTCAGGATGCCCTATATACTTCAGAGTGCAGGTCCAGATTTCAGCTGCCTCTGGCTTGTTCAAGAGTTTAATGGCTTGGGCTACTTTGCCCAGTAAGCTTCGGGTACAATTTGTTTGAACCCCATGAAATATACAGTGGTATATCTGGCGTGATTCCTAACATATCTGGAGGTTCTTGATGGTGATAATGATAAAAGATGATGGTGGTGGTGAATAGATGCGTGTGCGTGTGCGCGTGTGTGTTGGTCATGGCAGTGAGGCTTTCTCTTAATAAGCTCTGACTCTGAATTTGCATGTGCAGTGAAGTCTCTAGGTCATCTAGGATTTCTCCTACTGTTCCTTCACAGCACTGTATCATCACACAGGGCACAATCCTAATTCCTGCTTATCCAAAGTGCACCAATTGGGGCACCTGGGTGGCTCAGTTGTTTAAGCATCTAACTTTGGCTCAGGTCATGATCTCATGGTTCCTGTGTTCGAGCCCTGCATTGGGCTCCATTCTGACAGCACAGAGCCTGGAGCCTGCTTTTGATTGTATTTCTCCCTCTCTCTCTGCCCCTCCCCCCTCACTGTCCATGCCCTCCCCCCATCTCTCTCAAAAATAAATAAACATTAAAAAATTTTAAAAAGATAACAAAATGCACCAACTCAAGACCATGTATGGCAGTCTTCACTGAAGGTTTGGGACTAGGATTGTACAATATAAAAATCCAAAATGGAAACTTGACATTCTTCTACTTAAAGTATTTGGGTGATTGCTGAAACCAGGAATTTCCTTCCCTCATGTTGCCATCTGTCTCCAATTCAATCATTTTTTTTCAATGTTTATTTATTTTTGAGAGAAGGAGACAGAGAGAGAGAGAGAGAGAGAGAGACAGACAGACAGAGAGAGAGAGAGAGTTAGGAAGGGACAGAGAGAGGGAGACACAGAATCTGAAGCAGTCTCCAGGCTCCATGCTGTCAGCACATAGTGCAACGTGAGGCTCGAACTCATGAACTACGAGATTGTGACCTCAGCCAAAGTCTAATGCTAAACTGACTGAGCCACCCAGGCACCCCTCCAAATCAATCATTATTGTTCCCTTTCCTCTCCAGCTCATTTATTCATTCCCTTCCCCTTAAGTTCCTGTTCATGTTTATATAGAGATCAGTTTAACTCACACCATGTCTCAATTACCATCTTAGTTTGTCCTGAACTTCATTCCCAAATAAATCCATTAAGCCTAAACAAAAATGGTTCTTTCCCTCAAAGGAATTCTCTTACTTAGCAAGAGTTAAATAGCTATGTTTTGTGAATTTTCACTTGATTTCAGTGCTTCAATGCACACCTATCATTCAGTCAATAAAAGTACCTTTTGAGCACTTTAAACTCTGTTTCACTCCCTCTGTGGGAATGTAAGACCAATGGCTGTTTTTCATTGAAACATATCAGGTTTGGAAATGGAATCATGGAGGCCCTGGAATTTTTCCTCTGCCAACTCACTCTCCTTCTCTGCTAAAGGGTAGATTTAAGAAGAATACATAGGCCCTTCTTTTCAACTCTTTCCCTAAAATCTCCTTGTGGTTTCAAGAGACTCCTACTCTGCTGTCCTTTTAGCTCGCTATTCCCTCGACCTTGCCACTACCCAAACTGGAGGCCAAATACTCCTTAGAACTTCCTCTTGTTGTTGTCCCAGTTGGGACTGACATCTCCTTGCAGTGGACCATCCCCAGTGATGACACCTTTATAAGTGCACAACAGGATATCTTTAAACCATTCCACACATCTCTACTTTCACAAAGGGTAGGCTTTAAAAGTCTGTTATAAGTCCATTTGTTCCTAAGTCCTTCATGGTTAAGGATTTAAACTTTAAAACCAGGCACATTATTTTCTTTTGTGCTGATATGTGTTCTTTTGGGCTCCATTTGAAAAAGTGAACCACTTTTAACTATATTGAAATTCTACTGAAGCATGACTACCTTCTGTTTACACCCAATCTCACCTTACCCCATGACGTCTGCAAGTGATGTCAGGAATACCTTAGCAACTGCAGTGTTCACACAGACAGCCTTATCAACAGTCCTTCAGATGTTGTACAAACTTGAATGGGCCTGGAAACAATGGAATCATAAGAAATATTAAAACAAAAAGGTTTCTGCAGCAGACTTTCATAATTAAATTCTTCAATATCCTCCTAGCCTACTCCTGAATTAATATTAGGTTAACAGACTTTTGATGTTAAGGCTAAATATTCCATTTCATTGATCACTATTACTAGTCTCTTGCTGACTACTGTCCTTTGCTTATACCCAGAGGTTTTCACTTTGCATGATTTACTCTTTGTTATTAAAAATTATTCTTGTGATGAATGACTCATCCTGTGAATCTCTGAACATTTGTCATCTTCTTGACACTTTCAGTATTTTTTTGTTTCCATTGTCATAACCTTTTAGTAGTGGCACTTTCAAAGTTATCACTGCCTTTTGTACTCATCAGAAATTAAATGCTTATCAGCAATAATGGAAATAGAAGAAATCACCATGTGGACTAACAAACCCAAAGATGGCTGAACCTAAAATGACCAACAGTGAACAATCAGTGACAGCATCTGTGGTGGCAGACAGAGTTCATAGTCCTTTATTTTATGGCATCACTTTGTGATTTGGAAGTGGATTCTGTCTGTTTATCTTCTTGCTACTGTGGAGTCTATGCTAGCTTCCCTAGAGGCGGGGTAATAGTGCCTGCCAGCCTGTGATATATCATTACCATGTCTGTTTCATCTCTATTCTGAGATGGGCTCGATAATCCTATGCCTTAGTGCAAGAGTCTGTTTCTCAAGGACCTCTCCCTGAGGAGTTGGCAAACGTTTACTCTGCCTTTCTTTGTTGAAGGATCTTTACCATTGTGGGGAAGAGTCTTCCTCGCTCTTTCTTCAGAGTGAGGAGTGAGGGGAGGAGGTGGAATGGTCATTATCAATGTTGCTGCTGAAGTTCCCTTCACTGTCCTTCCAGGAGGTCTAGATGCCCTCATGTACACAACCTTCCTGGTGATGAAACTCTAGGGCCAGACTCCCTAAGTAAGATTTCCAGGTTAAGTTCTTCATCATGGTCCTTGATAAAGTGATATGAATTAATATCAGGATTTGCGAATGCAGTTTTCCCTCTATTCCTCTCTATACTAACCAGTCCCCAGTCGTGAAACATATTCTGAAGCTTCAGTGAAATCTTCGCTACTCCACTGCCTCTCCATTCCAGGGAAATCACAGAGAGGGTGGAGAGGGTGGGAATAGACGAGCCAAATGTGGTCCTAGAGCCAAACCTTGGCTTGGGCTGCTTGATACACTCAAAGACCTCAAAGGAGCTCTGCTCCACTAATTTTATAGGATTTTGCCCTATAACTTAACCCAAAAGATGCCAAGACTTTATAATAAATGGTTACCCTGGCAACTCAGGGAAACCCAGGATAAACCCAAAGTATGAAATCATTGTTTAGAATGTCCCTGGCCTACTCTTTTAATTCTCGGTTAACGCTTTTTGGACAGGCTCTCTGTTGCTGAGGAGGAGTCCTGAAACGATACATGCTTCATAAATAGATGAGAACTCAAACTGCTTTGAACTCCGTCAACATGCTTCATTTTGCTTGAATTCCATACCAAATCAAATGTAATCCTCCGCCTGTCTCTCTTATATACTCTCAATCTGATACCAACTAGCATTATCTGTTCCTCAGTTTTAAAGGTGTCACAAGCCCGTTTGTTAGACCCATTGTGTTCTAGGAGTTATTGCACAGCAGCACCTCATATAGAAAACAAGAAAGAAAATACAATAAACTGTGTGCTGTCATGGTCATGATTAATTTTCTGTGGTGTATATTTTCCATCCTTTTATATTAAGATTTATCTCTTGTAGGCAATACACAGTTGCGCTTGCTTTTTTAATCATTACGAAAATCTCGCTTTTATTGCCATTTGCATTTTTCACAGTTAAGGTGATTATTGTTCTGGCTGGATTTAAGTTAACCATTTTGCTATTTGGTTTTTTAATTTATCACATTTGTTCTTTGTTCTTTGTTTTTCTTTTTTTTTCTTTCCTTTTATTTTCTGGACTATTTGAAAATTTTTAGTGATACCATTTTATGGCCACTATGGGCTTAAAAGCTTATTTAAGTAGACCTTATTGATTTAGTTTTAGTGGTTGCTCTCAGTTTACAGTACTTCTTAAATTTTCACATTCTATTTAAAATTATTATAGAATTTCTTGAAATGAAATAATGAAAGAAACTTGTAACAATCTATATTCATTTCTATCATCCTGTCCCTTTTGGCTATTTGGTTCATACATGTTATAAATGCACAACACATAGTTATTATTTTTGCTTTAAATGTACATATGTTATCAATTCCATACTATGTTGTTACTAGTTCTTCCTTATCTCTGAAATAAAACAAAAATGGAAAACTTAAATATTTACTATATATTTTTTTTACCACTGCTGGTGTGCTTCATTCCTTTTTTAAGATCCCAGTTTCTGTCTCTTTCATTTTCCTTGTTCTTAAGGAACTTTAACAAATCATGTAATGCTGAAACGAAATTCTCTCCAAATTTTTGCTTCTCTGAAAAATTGATTTTTCCTTCATTTTTGAAAGGTATTTTTGCTGGATTTAGAATTTTAGGTTAATAAGCTCTCCTGCCCCCAACCCCCCCCCCCGCCTTTAGCACTTGAAAGATGTTGTTCCGTCGTTTTCTGGCTAAACACAGTTAAAAGACAAGAAATCTATTTCTCAGCCTAGTTCCACTTAAGTAATGTGTCTGCAGAAATTTGATTATTGTGTACCTTGATAAGGTTTTTTCTCTCTCTTTTTAAAAATCCTTCTTCGGGTTAATTGAGCTTTGTGTATCATCAAATTCAGAAAAATTTCAGCAGTTATATCTTCTAATATTTTTACTCTGTCATTTCTGTCCTCTCTGGGACTCCAAATAAGCATATGTTAGGCCATTTGCTATTGTTTCACAGATCACTGAAGCCTTCGTTTATTGGTCTGTTCTATAGAAAAACATTTATCTTGGTTTGGGGTACATATTCCAGCTTTCTAGAATGTCTAATAATTTTTTGTTATATTGCTAGACTTTGGAATAATATCATCACGGGTCTGGATTTCATTGTCATCCTTCAGAGTGTTAGCTTTTCTTCTAGTGTTTAGTTCAGTTTGCTGTTCGTTTTGATTCTCTTGAGACTTTTAAAAATTTTCCTTAAGGCAGTTCTAGAGTATCCTATACTATAGGAATATTTCAAACCCTTCTAAGATGTAGCCTTTCTGGGGTTTCTACTGAGAACCTGAAGTGAGAAGACAAGACTCACCACCTTGTATGATTAGAAATAGAACACCTCCCAGCCCTGTGAGCTCTGTGAACCAGTCAGTCCATAGATCCTGAGATGCTGCTTTCCTAGAAGCCTGAATTTTTACCCTAGTCATTCAGATCTTAATTTTCAGCAGAGACTCAAGTGTATCCATATGATTTCTGAAGCTATTTTTCTGCTCCTAGCCCTTTGTCCTGCAGCTTCCCATCATTTCAGTCTTCCAGAAGTTGGATCTCTGTTTTCTTTATTTAGCAAGTCTGCCATGCTCTCCTTGGGACCTTTACCTTCCTGTGGGCTGCAGTATGCCTCTTAGTAGAAAGTAAGCATAATTGTAGGAATCATCTCTTTTGTTTCTCATCTCTCAAGAATCACAATTGTGATGTGCACATTGGCTAATGACTGAAAACAACTGTTTTATTCCCCACCCCTTACCCCACCTTCTTTTCTAGTTATCTATTTGGGAAAGTAAATAAAATCTTTGCTACTTCTTCATGGTTAGATGTAGACCTTCTCAAGTCTTTTTACAGTTAGTTTATTTGAATCAGGACCTAAAAAAGTTCACATTTTACATGTAGAGATTTTGTCTGTAAAAATCTCTTATTCAATAACTCATCCCTCCCCTTTTATGCTATTTATTTCCTAGATAAACTGGACAGTTGTACTTTGAAATTCTGGATTTGGCTGATTTCTTCTTAGTGTTCTCATTTAACTTGTCTCTATTTCTGGAGAACTGTAGTTAGATACAGAGATTAAATGACCCAGGCGAAAGATTTTAGGCAATAATACTATATAGGTACTAATGGCACTCCTAATGCATTACATCGTGAAGCAAATAGCATCTGGCTTTCCAACTTTCAGTAATGCTAAGATTGATCGTTGGGTTCAGATATGGCCAGTCCAATCCCTGTTATAAATTCTACCAATCAAAAATTTCTCTTTTAACTAAGTTTTGGCATTTGTGATATTTGATGTTATTTCATCAGGATCATAAATCATATATTTTTTAAATTTTTATCATTTGCTCTCCATTTAACTAGCTAAAATTCTACTTTATAGTAGGTACTTCTCAATGAAATGTCTAAATAATGTTCTGCCATTTTAAAGAGCATCAGGTTGGAATTTGTCAAGGGGAATTTGTAGAAAAAGGCATATATGGTATTATATAAACCAAACCATTGTTTTTCTTTTTTTTTTTTTTTTTGATAACATTTTTGTAGTTAGGAAGGACATGGAGCAGCCATATTGAAAGGAAATAATGTAATTTTTCCATTTCTGCTTGTATCACCTGTGATAACTTTAATGACTCTGAATATAACCTTGGAAGCAATACCAACATATGGTTTTATGTTTTAAAAGTCTATTTAAAGGTATAAAAAGAATGGTTCCTCAAGCTGGAAGAGACCCCAGAGACCACCTACTCTCTTCCTCTATTTTTGCTGAGGAAGAAAATAAAGCTTGGAGTGGTTAAGTGAAATAGAATAAAGTCGTGGCAAAACACAGGCTCTGAGAACATTACAGACCTGTGTTTGTTTCTTGACTCCACAACTGACTACTCATGTGACCTTAGCGAATTTATTTAACTTCTCGAGGTTTTAGCTTCCTCATCTGGTTTAGAAGGAATAGGCATGAAAAGTAGTTAACAAAGTCTTGAAATCTTGGACAACTATAACAACAAAACTATCAATTAAAATGTATTTAACAGACATTTGTTGAGAGTTTGTGTTGCACCAGGCACTATGTTCCATAACAGAGATAAAATTTTTGTGGGAAGTAGAAAAATGGTCCTGAAGATGTCCACATCCTAATCCTCAGACCCTGTGAATGTGTTACCTTACATGGATGGCCAAAGAGGCTTTGTAGCTGTGATTGAGCCCAGACTATTGAGATGGAGAAAGTATCCTGGGTTATTCAGGTTGGCTCAGTGTAGGCCCAGATGTCCTTTACAAGTGAAGAGGAAGGTAAGAGAGTTGTAGTCAGAGAGAGAGAGTCGTGCTAATGGAAGCAGAGGTTGGAGTGAGATGGTCATGAGCAAAGGAATGCAGGCAACTTCTAGAAGCTGGAAAAGCCAAGGAATAGATTCTCACCCAGAGCCAACAGAATGAATACAGTTTTGCCAACACCATGATTTTAGCCCTATAAAATCTATTTCTGACTCTGACTTCTGGAACTGTAAGATAATAGATTTGTGTTGCTTCCAGCCACTGAATTTGTGGTTATTAGGTATAACCACAACAGGAAACTAATAGAACTTTAAAGAAGACACAGTCCCTATTTTCAGGGACACTATTATTACTGCTTAACCATCTCAACTGGCTGATGTTAATCATTCTCAATTCAGTGTTCTTTGTGCTACCTTATTATTTCCCAATTACCAGGTATCCATACATCAGCATCGTGACTTTTTATACTATATAACATTCTACTACCTGACATCACATCTGTAATTTTGGGGGTTAGCATAAGATGAATTACCATATTGCTACTGACTTCAACCTCTCCCTGAGAAATATGTTTATAAAAGTCACAAATTTGATATACTAATTGTATTTTTGAATATGCGTTAAAAAAGACCATATCCACTAAAATTATTCTTCCACATACCTCCTCCCCCTAACTTACTCGACAAACCGTCAATGATGCCCATCAGTATTTTGGGACACCTAGCTGTACTTGATTCAGCATTTAGGAAAATTTTCAGTTGGGGACTGTTAAATGCTTCAATGAGGCATGGGTTAAGCAGCATAACCACTAACCAGCATAGCAGCAGTGGTGGAAAGATTCCAGAAACTTGGTTCCTTGCTGATCTATGATGTTATTAACCATCAGTCTTTAATAAAGTCTCCTGAGAGCTTGTAGATATGTGTAATTTGGAAAAGGAGAATAGTTTCTTGAACTGTTTTGAACACTCCCTCACATGGACAGCCCCTTTCAGTCACTGCTTGCTAATACTTTTCTTGAATGAAGAACATTAAAAAAATAATACACCCCCCCCCCTTTTTTAAAAGAGCTCTTATGTCAGCATTCAAACTCCTGGAAATTGGTGTTGATTTAGGTAAATTTGCCAAATTCTTGCATGTCCTAAATAAAATGATGAGCTAGAGACTGAGGAAGACACAGCCCAATTGAACATATGACATGAATCGTCTCCAAATTTTCTGCAGTTACAGGAGTGGGCTGGAACAGTGTACAAAGGCTCTCGATTGCAGCTTCAGCAAGTACACAGCTGATCAGACCAGGCCAAACTGAATTTGGTTTGGCTTTGAGGGCTGCAGTTTTTGTAGTTTTTCCCCCACCATTTGGAATAAGACATTCTCTCCACTGCATATGCCACACTCATTTTTCTACCTCAAGAACTCAGGCCTCTCTTCTCCCTCGGCCCTGGTGTCCTCCACAGAGACAACAGTGAGGCAGACATCATGTTACCCCATCCAGTCCTTTTTGGTCTAGTTTAGCAGAAAGAAGATAAGAGCCATAACATCTGGATTATATGCCTTACTTGGTCACATACTCACTATGTCACCTTGAACAAGACACCAAACTATCGTGAGTCTTTTTTTCCTTATCTGTACAATGGCAATAACAATACCTTAAAATGTTAGCAGTTCAAATAAAATTATGCTATGAACAAGGGACAAATCATGTGAAAACTATTTGTAAATTTTAAAGTGCCAGTCTTTGCTGCATTGTTGCCTTGAAATACACTGTGCTTGAGTATATCTTTAGACAAATATCCTAATTAGTCATTCCTCCACTCTCACAAGCATAGGGAAGAGTGGAGAAATGTCATCATATCCTGCTGCTCCCATCCTAAAACCCTTAAAGAATTTCACATTTCACTTTGCATCAACGTCATCTGGTCACTGCCTACCTCTATAATTTTATTTCCCTTTGGCTTGTCCTATTTTAGCCACACTGGCTTCTGAGGTTTTCCTTGATGTACCAAGGCTATTTCCATTTCATAGCCTCCAGAGTTGTATGCTTTCTCCAACTGGAACTCTCCTCCTCCTGCATAGCTGACTCCTTGCTTCTTCACAGCACTGAGCTTAGACCTCACCTTTTCAGATATTTTTTCTCAAATGCTGTATCTAAAGGGATCCTCTTGTTTCATAATTCTTTATCATAATAGCCTATTTCCTTCATATAGTTGATCATAAACTTTAATTAATCTGCTGGTCAACTTGATGGCCAGTTTATTATCTCTCATTAGTAAAATATAAGCTCCATGACAGCAGGGGCCATTTCCTCTTTGGATATAAAGAATAAAGCTCAACAATATAGGCCTTCCTTCTGACAAAAAACATGTCAGCACTTTGTTTAGGGCCATGAGGCCATGGGGATGTCAGCTGAGCAATAGGTTTGAATCCTCATCTGGGATTCTGTTCAAAAGGATATGGTCCTCTAGGAAATGAAGCTAGTATTTTATTCTTTCTCAACACCCTCAGCATCTAGCATAGAGCTTGGCACAAAGTTAAGCCATAGCATGTCTTGGTTTGGACAGCATGAAACCTTCTGTTTTCTGAAATGGACCACTGGGTGAACATATGGCTGTTCCCTTGATCCAAGAGAGCTGGCATCTCATGTTAACCTCTCTACCCGCTTGAGCAACTCACCCTTTGATTCTATGACCTTCCAGGGAACGTCTTCCTCTTCCCCTCGTCCACCAACCTGGACAGAATCGCTCTGAGTCTGTTGATAGACAGAAGGGACTTTGCAACCTCTGTACTACTTGCTAATAATAATTACTATGAATTAAAACATATAGTATAACATAAACCAGACATTATTCTAAGGGTTTTGCATATTAGTATTTGTATATTAACTTATTTAATCCTTAAATAACCCCATGAAGAAGATTATAATTATTTCCTCCATTTTATACCTGAGAAAAATGATATTTTGAGGGGCTAAAGAACTTGTCAGTGGCAGAGCTGGCATATGGGCCTGGTCTATCTGGCTTGAGGGACTCTGCACTTAGCTGTTTAGCTGTAAATAGTGCAGTCCTTAGAGACAAATTTCCTGGGCCTATCATTAGCTTTCCCTAGGCCAGATGACATGTAACCTCTAATTAATTGTTTAATGATTTATTACATAAATAATGCATGAAATAAATTCATCTGCAAAGTAATTAATTAATTTAAAGAAAATAAAAGTCTCTCTTAGACCTCATTTTATAACCCTTAACTGTTTCTCCTCTTCTCAGAGGTAACTATTCTATCCAATTTTGTATCTGTTCTTCCATCCATTGGTACCCTTGCCTCACATGGGCCAATATTCTCATATGCAACTAATGTAAGTTCTGCATTCCTGGGTGTAGCAATACATAATTTCTTTCAGTTAATGCATGCAGAGGTCGTGTCACAGGGCCATGGCTCTTGGAATCCACTATCTCCTACTAATGTTTGTTCCTGAGTCTGATTTAACATTGACAGATGATTGGCTAATGATCAGTTTAACCACTATATATAAAAATAAAATAATAATGTAGAAATGTTAAATGTACAGTCAATCTTTGTATACTTTAGCAGCAAACACAGATGTATAGGTAGAAGTTAAAGGCCTCATCTCTATAACTAGTTAAAAGTCTCTGGCTGGTATTTTGGGTTTAAAGGAAATTGTACATTGAAAGAAAATTCTAGAAGGCAGCCCTTCAGGTTTGTAATGAAAATATTGAGTAATCAGTTGCTTTTTTATAGGAACTGCCTTTTTTCTTTCAAAGTACTTTCATATCCTCCTCGAAATGAACTTGCTTTAGCTTAGCCTCTCTTGGGAAGAACTGTAATTTGGATTCTAAAGTCATAATTTTGTCTGGGTTAATAGCTTGGAGAGTCATTAATCTTTTCACTATCTTAGGACCAAATCAACAAACCTCAATAATTGTTTTAGGGAATCTGTGGTTTATTCTAGATATCCACAGAGAAAGAAGGGAGAACTGACCCGACGTGGGAGGCCCTACCTCCCCTGACATGTGGGTAGATTAAGGACTTGAGCTTCATGTCTATAGGGCTACTAAATCAAAGGTGGGAATGAGATGAACATTTAATAAAGACAGAACATACAAGTTTGATGGACTTTGTAACTGTAAATGAAAATGTGGGAGAATGACTCAAGCTGGCTGATATATACAGCCAAATGGAATTATTTTAATGATTACCTATAGCTACTTGAATATGATACCATATATTTAATAAGGAAGCAGGTTATAAGATTAAAAAGTCAGACTTAAAAAAGATTACAATCCAAGCATCACATTTCTGGACTTCAAGTCGTATTACAAACCTGTAGTAATCAAAATAGTATGGTAGTGGCACAAAAAGAGACACTTAATCAATGGAACTGAATAGAATATCCAGAAACAAACCCAGAATTCCGTGGTCAGTTAACCTTCAACAAAGCAAGAAAGAATATATAATGGGAAAAAGACAGTCTCTTAACAAATGATGTTGGGAAAACCAGACAGCAACATGCAAAAGAATGAAACTAAACCACTTTCTTAAACCATACACAAAAATAAATTCAAAATGCATTGAAGGCCTAAATGTGAGACCTGAAACCACAAAAATCCTAGAGGAGAACACAGGCAGTAAAACTTCTTTCTAGATCAGTCTCCTGAGGCAACGGAAACAAAAGCAAAAATAAATTATTGGGACTACATCAAAATAAACAGCTCTTGCAGTGTGAAGGAAACAATTGACAAAACTAAAAGGCAACCTATGGAATGAGAGAAGATATTTACAAATGACGTATCTGATAAAGAGGTAGTATCAAAAACATATCAAGAACTTATACAATCCAACATCCAGAAATCAAACTACCTAATGATCCAGGAATCGCCCCTCTGGGTATTAACACAGGAAATACAAAAGTATTACTTAAGGGGCGCCCTGGGTGGCTCAGTCGGTTGAGCGTCCGACTTCGACTCAGGTCATGAGCTCGCGGTCTGTGAGTTCGAGTCCCGCGTCAGGCTCTGTGCTGACAGCTCAGAGCCTGGAGCCAGCTTCTGATTCTGTGTCTCCCTCTCTCTCTGCCCTTCCCCTGTTCATGCTGTGCCTCTATGTCTCTCAAAAATAAATAAACATTAAAAAAATTAGAAAAAAATTAAAAAAAAAGTATTACTTCAAAGAGACATGCACTCCTAAGTTTATAGCAGCATTACTTAGAATAACTAAGGTATGGAAGCAGCCCAAGTGTCCACTGATTGATGAATAGATAAAGATGTGGTATACATATATATATATATGTATGTATGTGTGTATATACATATATATGTATATATATGTGTGTGTGTGTATGTATATATATGTATATGTGTATATACACAATAGAATATTATTCAAACATAAAAAGGAATGAAATCTTGCCATTTGCAATGACATGGATGGAGCTAGAGAGTATTATGCTAAATGAAGTAAGTCAGAGAAAGACAAATACCATATGATTTCACTCATATGTGGAAGTTAAGAAATAAAACAAATGAAAAAAGGAAGCAAACCAAGAAACATAATTTTATCTATAGAGAACAAACCAGATGGGGAGTTGGATGGGGCTTGGGTGAAATAAGCAATGGGCATTATGGAGTATGCTTGTGATGAGCACTGGGTAATTAAAATAAAAACTTAATACATAGGGGCACCTGAGTGGTTCAGTTAGTTAAGCAACTGATTTCATATAGGCTCAGATCGTGATCTCCTGGTAGTGCGATCAAGCCCCGTGTGGGGCTCTGAGCTGAATGTGGAGCCTGTTTGGGATTCCCTCTTTCCATCTCTCTCTGCCCCTCCCTCACTGATGCTCTCTCTGTCTCTCAAAATAAACATTAAAAAAATAAATAGATAAATAAATAATTTTTTAAAATTATAATCCAATAGTCTGTGGAATCTGCAACTTAACCAAAAAAAAAAAAAGATAGCACTTGAATATAATTTTTAAAATTTACTCAGATCATTTTCTATTCTGATCCAGAACTGTTTATATATACAAAATAACATGTTACAACAACCAAAAAAATTCCAGAGTGTCCCCCAACACAGATGGTGCCACATAGCTCTGTAATGATGAAGGGTAATATTTTAGGATAAAGTCCTGGCGGAAGTACTCTTGTTTGTTTTCCCACGAGGACAGCATGGATATGGAATGTATGTAACATTATTATAAGACCACATGTGCTGCAGTGACTTGGCACAAGGCAGCTGGCTTACAGGTGCTCTGGCAAGTTGTGCTGGGAAGGATTTTTTTTCCTTTTGTATTTCTGGGTTTTTTTTAATCCTTTTATATTTCTAATATCATGTGCATGAAATGAAATGATTTTAATGTGGTTGTGTGTGTGTGTGTGTGTGTGTGTGTGTGTGTGTATGTGCGCGCGCGCGCACACACACAAGTACTGGGGCAGATACCGTAGGCATTCCCTTGGGCTGAGCAATTTGTCTTTGAATGCGGTTTCCAGAAACAGGTGACAGTGCTATTTTCTTTCTTAAGAGGATCTTTTGTTGTGAGTCATGTCAGGGGTTGTTAGCTGGAGCAGCTCTCTTTGCCTTTCTATCAAAATTCAGAAAAGGAAACTTAAAGACAAAATGGACCAAAAAATTACCTTAGAAAAACCAGCCTCAGCAATGAAGCACTAGTAAGATCATCTGGGCCAAGGCAAGTGGGCCATAAAAGATTAGCAAAAACTTTTATGAACAAAGAGGCAATTACAGATTCTTAATAACCTTTAATCTAGACGTGTCCCAGTGTTTGTCTTTGAATCAGATGTACACAACTTTTTGCAGCTGGAATGCAATCAGCCTGCAGCACAGTGGATGATCCTGTAAGGAGAGATAGTCCAATGTGAACTACTGAGAATGTAGGAGAAAGCATTTGCCTTACCTAGATGCCTCACTGCTTTTACCTAGATGCCTCACTGCTTTGTCAGGAATGTATCTGCTTGGAACATGGCCATCTAAAGGCTGCTCTATTAGCTCATGGAATAAAGAGAGGAGGGAGTAAAAAAATAGCCACCCATACAAGTGTGCTGAAATAAAACTGTTCTTCGTTAGATTCTGACCATTCCCCATTGTGCATTCTCGTTGGATGATGTAAAGTCGTTCGGGTGTGGGAAGCCATACCATGAAGCACAGGAAATGGTTTAAATCTTTGGAAATGTTTCTAAGGTTAAATAAATGGGGAAATGAGTATAGTTAGAGTTGCCAACCACTTCAGAGTAATTTTTACTGGCAGATAATTGTTAATTGTCAGTGTTCCTCTGAAAACACACAACCAAGTTGTATTGGAATGGTCTGCTCCCTGAGTATAGGATATACTTTTTAAAGAGCCGGTGGTCAGTTCATTGATTTCTCTCAGACTCAACTCAGGCTTAGGCAGGCCTTCTGGGAATCAGTCAGTGAAATAGGTACATCTTATTGATCTAATAGTATGACTGGGATTTCTAGATGGATAATGATAAGCAGATGAGTGTTTTAGGAGTTTTTGATAAATAACTATTTTGTTTTCATTAAAACCAGTAGATACATATCTAAGCTGTTTTGGTGGAATTGTTACACTGATTCCATCAGCTGCTAGATATGATGACTACCAGGAAATCATGGGATGTGGGTCTTGATGACAGAATATGAATTTAAATTAAGACAGAAAGTGAAACTCATTGGCTAAAAATGCCTATTCTGTAAGGTAAAAGAAATAGCCAACATGCTTATTCGGCCTAAAACCAGCAGTGTGTTTGCAATCCTCATGACCACCATGAGGATCTGGGAAAACCAGACTTGTTGGCTTCTTTCTCTTCTGTCTCTGCAATTTCCTGACATTTGACTGATCTCCAAAGAGTAAGGCAAAGGAATGCTAACCTTTTGTTATAGGTTAGGAGCTTAGCCAGTATTCTCTACATGTGATTATTGTGGTCTATGGCACATATCATATACTATTATAACTACATGTCAGTGATTCCGTTAACCCACTAATGTACTATTTCCTTAGGGCACTGTATCAAGTTCATCTCTCTAGTCCCAGTACCTAGAAGTTTGCCTATAAATAGTAGGCTCTTAATTCATGATTGTTGAATAACTAAATGAATAGTAAAAGGTCACACAATATTTAAAATATGGCTGAATAATTATGTCAACCCATTACTATGTCTAAATATGCTTTAAAACAGCCTTATTGAGATGCAATTCATATATAATAAAATTTACTTTTTAAAAATGTACAATTCAGTGGTTTTTAATACATTCACAATGTTGTGCAACTATCACTCCTCTCTAAATTTAGAGCATTTTCATCATCTCAGAAAGAAGTCCTGTACCCATTAGCATTTGTTTTCCATACCCATCTCGCTTTGGTCCCTAGCTACCACTAGTTTACTATCTGTCCATATGGATTTGCCTATTCTGGATATTTTATATAATTAGAATTACATGATATGTGGTCTTTTGTGTCTTGTTCTTTCCAGTTGGCATAATGTTTCAAGGTTTATCCATGTTGTACCATGAATCAATACTTTATTCCTTTTTTTTGTGGCTGAATAATATACTATTGTATGGGTATACCACAACATTCTATTGTATGGGTATACCATACATTCATCAGCTCATGGATATTTTAGTTGTTTCTACTCTGTGGCCATTATGAATAACGCTATACACATTCATGTACAAGTTTTTGTATGGACATATGTTTTCAGTTCTCTTGAGTGTATACCTTGGAGTAGAATTACTGGATCAAATGGTAGTTCTATCTTTAATTTTTTGAGGAACTGCCAAACTGCTTTCCTATGTAGCTGCACCATTTATAATCCCACAATATATGAAGGTTCAAAATTTTCCCCATCCTCACCAATACTTGTTATCATCTGTCTTTTTGATTTTAGCCACTGTACGTATATGGCATTTCTCTGGTGACAGTGATGTTAAGCATCTTTTTATGTATTGGCTATTTGTATATCCTCTTTGGATAAATGTCTATTCAAATCCTTTGCCCATTTTTAATTTGGGTTATTTGTCCTTTCATTGTTTAGTTTTAAGAGTTCTTTAGATATTATGGATATAAGTTCTTTCTGACATAAATGATTTTAAAATATTTTTCCAAATCTTTGGGTTTCCTTTTTCACTCTTTTGATGGTGCCCTTTGAACCACAGAAGTTCCTAATTTTGATGAAGTACAATGTCTCTGGTTTTTCCTTTGACTGTCTATGCTTTTGTTATATTTAAGAAGCTGTTACCCAATTCAAGGTCAAAAAGGTCACATGTTTTCTTCTAAGACTTGTATAGTCTCATCTCTTAGGTTCAGGTTTTAATCCATTTTGAGTTAATTTTTGTATATGGCATGAGATAGGGGTCTTAACTCCATTCTTTTGTATGTGGATATCCAGTTGTCCAAGTATGCTTTAACATTTAGTGAATGTATGAGCAGAAATTGAGTGGTGTTTGAGAACATAATGAAATCTCAATAACTCAGACTATGCTACACTTAAAAGTGATGATAATTTGGATATTGACTTTTTATAATTATAAAGAAAGGCTTTACCAAGAAAATTATTAATAAATAACTTCACAGAGGGGTGTTAGTATACTTAGGAAATTCTACTGAAAATCCATTAACTGTATCCATTCATTTGCAAATGTAATCTATAATATTTATATTAATTTATTTTAAAAAATTGAACACTTTTGTTTAGTTGAACTCTTTAACTTTCAAAGAACAGAAATGTTTACCATTAACCTAAAAAAAGGAAAGAAAAAGAGTTTGCTAGGATGAATCTGCAAAGCTATCAGAATCCAAGTCTGTTGGCCATATTTTTAAGAGGGCTCTTTGTTACTTAGTTCAAGTTTGAGAAAGAAGGGAGACCTTTCGGTACAATAAAGGAAGGAGATTAGCTCTCCTTGGTGGAATGTCTTATTTCTTATTTCTTATTTCTTCAGATATCTCATTCTGAGACCAGAGTGCCTTAGTGGCTTTCCTCTACACTCCAGTTTTGGGAATAAAATCATTCCCATAACAGCAATAGAAATGGAACACAGAAGGTGAGAAGGGCTTATAGCTTAGAAGGTGTGGGAAGGATAAGTGCTGAAAAAGATGAAAGGTTATTAAGAGGATCCAAGACAGAGGCTCTCCACCTCTTTAAGGAGTGGCTATGTGGAATATCCTGAGAAGCTGGAAGTAGGGTGTCCAGTTGTAGAAAGAATAGGAGCATCAGATCTGACTTTTCCCTGCTTTCCCAGCTCTGTATAGGTTCAATTTTATCATTTGATTCTGGAGTAAGAAATCAGTAGTCTATACTATACTCTATGGTTCAGGGAGGGGGTGTTGTATGTGTCTGCTGACTGTTTTTTCATGCATACAAATACATGGGAAGAGGTCAGTAGGGTAAGAGGTGATGTACCTTCCCTCTTTGATCAGATCTGATGCTTAACTTCCATCAGTGGAGCATGCAAAGAGAGTCATTAGCCTACCAATTAGGTTTTTTTGTTTTTGCTTTTGCTTTTTTTTTCCTGACTGTTCTTTGTCCCCTCCATATTCCTTATCTCTAAGTTAACTATGCCTGATTACACTAAGACACATGGGGAATTGACTACATTTCTTTGTGACTTGCATGTTTGTTTCTCACTAAACTGCTTCAGTTTCTTCTTGCCTCTGACTTTGCCTCCTTACCTTCTCAATGCAATTTCTCTGAGACTCACAGATTCTGCATACTTATGGTTATTAATTTCTCAAAACAACGTGGCATAACACCTGTCACCCTTGACTCAAAACAGGTGAATTAAGCTCTCAGTGCCTCAGTATCCTTATTTGTGAAATGGGGATTGTAGGTACCTCAAAGCACTGCAGTGAGAGTTAAGTGAATAATATGTGTAAAACACTTAGAATGGTGCCTGGCACATAGAATGCACTTGACAAATATTAGATATAGTTATCTCTTGTGTTAATATCATTTTTTCTCATCTGTAATCTCTCTGTAGGTGATTGTATTCAATCCCTTTGAATCGGGGATGCAAATCCCTGAACGGTCTCTCAGCTCCAAACGCATGTAAGTATCGTAGATCCAACTGTGAAGGCAGGATTCTAAGATGGCCCCCAAGATTTCTGTCCCATAACATATACACAGTGTATATAGCCCTCTCCTTGCATATGGGTGGATCCTGTGAATATGATCTGATATCACTCCTGTTATTAGGATACTAATCAGTTGACTTCAAGATAATCAAAAGAGATTATCTTGAGTGGGCCAGACCTAATCAGGTGAGCCTTTAAAAGAAGGTAAGATATCAGAGAGATACACTCCTGCTGGCCTGGAAGAAAGCAAACAGCTATAGTGTGGACCGCCCATGGGAGCTACACAGCAAGGAACTGAGAGCAGCCACTAGTTGCTAAGAGCAATCCCTGTCTGACAGCCAGCAAGAAAGCGGGGACCTCAGTCATACAGCTGCAAGGAAATGAATTCTGCCAACAACCAGTGAGCTTGGAAGAGGATCCCAAGCCTCAGATGAGAATCACAGCCCTGGCCGACACCTTTATTTCACCCTGATTGAGACCCTGTGCAAATGTCCCAGCTAACCAATAATTAGAATTCTGATTTACAGAAACTGAGAGATAATGTGTGTTGTTTTAAGCTGCTAAATTGGTGGTAATTTGTTACACAGCAATAGAAAACATGTACACCTACTGCCAAGTTTGCTTCTCTACATCCATGTGGAGGAAGAATCTCACACTTCACATATCCAAAAAGAACTTTTGACTTCTTTCCACCATCCTACATTTTCCTTCCCTTCCCTCAGTAAGCTGCTCAGGCCTAAAAACGAGAATAATCCTTGATGCCTCTCCTTCCCTCAGACTGTACATACAGTTCATTAGCAAATCCTATAGGTTCTGTCATCAAAATATAACCTGCAAAAAACCACTCTCACTGCCTTTCCTGTAGCCATCTTGGTCTAAGCCACCTCTTTTGCCTGGACCACTGCAGTAGCATCCAGCAGCTCTCCTCATTCATGCAGTTGACTTGGTCACTGTAGCCACAATGAGTGTTTTAACGTAGATCATTACCTGTCACTCTGTGTGGGATGCACTGCAGGACTTGTCATGACACTCAGAATAAAATCCAGATTCCTCACCATGAGCTCAAGGCCCTGCATGATTTGGGGCCTGGCTAGCTCTCTGATCTCTTTTCCCACCAATGTCCTCTTCCTTCATCGTGCTACATTGGCCTTTTTGCTTTTCCATTATGATGCCAAGCAAGGTTGCATTCCAGAATCTTTATAATTGTTTTTTCCCTTTGCCTGGAACATCATACCCCATATCTTCCATGACTCCTTCCCTTACTTCATTAAAGTTTCTGCCCAAATGTTACCTCCTCTGGCAGCCTTCTCTGATTGTTCTATCTAAAACAGCCAACCCCGCTCCCTCCTATCATTGCCTATTTGTCTTCATTCCACTTAGCACTCCTGGCATTGTTATATGGGGTGTGTTCTCCATTTGTTAGCTTATTTATTTATTGCCTGTCTCCAGTGTTAAGATATAAGTTTTATCAGATCAAAGACTTTGACTTGATCACCACTCAATCCTCAGGGCTTATAACAGTGTTTGGCATACATAAGTAGGCATTTAAATAACCTTTATTGAATTGAGACCATAGAGAGACATTTAATTAATTTACACTGAAAGCAGTATTGAAACTTCTAAGAAAGTCCTGATCATGACACATGTAAAAAACAGGAATTGAGAAAACATTCTTTATTAAATTCAGAAATATTTGTACTATCAAATTATATGGTGCTTTAGAGAAGTTTAATGCTATTGAAACAATACAAATGATATTGCCGATGCCATTTTTGCAGATGCAAGGTTATGGGGGTTAAACTCTAAGAGATAATATTATCTTTTTTTTTTTTGGCAAAGAAGAACTGATTTTGGTAATCCAAATGCTGAAATTGAAATTCTAGCCCTGATCAAGACAGACATGAAAATGGGGCTCTGATGAGGCCATGTCCTAGGTCAAATACAAACTGCCTTAATCATCAATGACAAACAGACCTAGAAGATATCTAAAATATATGTGACACGGAAAATTCGGAACTCCTCTCGTATTTTAGATATCTGGATGGATCACAAGTTCAAAGTTTCAGCACAACAAATAGATGCCATTACAATGAAGTTTGAGATGTTGGAAAGTTTTTCCCAGTATAAAAAGGACTTAAGTGATCCAAGATGTATCAGTTTTTGAGGCCAAATTTCCAGGTTTGCAATTATCAGTTCCCATGTAGAGATATATTCATCCCCTTTCTTCCCTCTCACAATAGAGCTTATTTTAAAGCTAATAACGAGTCAGCTTCTCTGCAATATAGAATATGGCACATTGACTGCCGAGAAAGTCAGTACAATTTGGTGTTCTCTTTTCCATCTGATATCTTAGGTTTCTACTCTTTCAGAGCTATCATATCTGCTCAAATAGTGCACTTGTTTCTTTTTCTCTAGCAGGCCATCTTCTTGCCAGCTTGAGACTTTTTAAACAATGTAAACACCTCTTAATTTAGAAAAGAAAAGTTTATTGTGGTTGAGAATGGTTTCTTCAAGCAAATCAAATTCAACTTCCTTCTAAATTATCTTCAAAAGAAGATAAATAAATGTAATTGTTTCTTAAAGCTTTGAAATAGATATGAAAATATTTACTATTTACTAAAAAGGCCCTTTTTTGAACTCAAGTCAAGTATGGAAGTATGCTGTGAATTAAAAGTCGGATCTGATAAAATGATATATAAATATTTTAGCAGGAATTTTGGTCCTAATGCCCAGGAGATGGCTGTAAATCTGCAATAGAAAGTTCTCTCGAGTTTGACGACTTTAGAGAGCCAACTATTTGGGTATTAAAAACTCCTGCCCAGATTACTGTTAATGCTAATCCTGATGGAATTACTTAATAAGTATGATTTTTATCCCTTTTATAATGTCATAGCTGTATGACTATTATATTGCATGTCTTCACTTTGATTGAATTCTGGCTTTTTCCACTATGCACATGGTTAGAAATTATGGTCTGTTTCTCATGAATGTAGGTTTAGTTCTAGTGGAATGAATGTTGTCAAAGAATTATTTCTTTCAGTGACTGTCAGTGTTGTGACCATGGCCTTACAAAACATCCTAAATTTTATTTAGATACAGAGACAAAGCATGTTTTTAAGATTAACAAAAAATTCGTGTTGAGCAGAAACAGACCAAAGAATCAATGCTCCAGTCAAAAAAATGGTTAAAGGACTAGGGGTGTCTAAGAATTTTCTAAATTGCACTCACATCACACAGTAGAAGTTGCCTCAGGAAAGGTGAAAGGGAGACAGGTTTCCAGAAGCTAAGAGGCTGAGCCGAAATGTTCACAGATAGACCAATAGAAGATGAACAATGACTCTCCTCTTGTCACTCCTTTTCCTCATTTCATGGATGAATGAAGAGCTGTCCTTCATTCTGTCCCACTATTTGTAATAACATATGCCTTATTTAGGTCACAGGATAATAAGCATATTAAAATACATCATATGATGAGCTACACACAGAGTAATCACAGTGCTTAAATGGAATCATTGAATGAAATGCCTCAGAACTTCAGTGCTTCCCTATTATTTTCTCATTAACTTGCATTACTACTCCTATGTGGGGGGTGGGCAGAAGCTATGATATCCAGTTGACAAATAAAGACACTGATGCAAGGATAGAGCTAAATGTCACAAAAGAAGTACAGGTAGGAAAATGGCAGCAGAATCCAGATTTAAAGACTCTCTGAATATTACTAGATCCACATTTGCACAATCCACTGAACTTCACATTAAAAACAAATGGCTTGGGGTGCCGCCTGGGTGGTTCAGTCATCTGAGCATCCAACTTTGGCTCAGGTCATGATCTCGTGGTTCATGAATTCGAGCCCTGCATCAGGCTCTTTTCTGTCAGCACAGAGCATGGTTTGGATCCTCTGTTCCCCTCTCTCTCTCTGCCCCTCTTCCACTGGTCTCTTTCTCTCTCAAAATAAATGAATAAACTTAAAAACAAAAACAAACACCTTTATCTGAATAGAAACAGAACAGGTTACCCTGGACTTATGTTGGCCTCTTTTATGAGAAGAAACTTTTTTTTTTCTATTTTTCACAGGGAACCTAAAAAACCTCCACTTTGGAATTTGCTTTTTAATTATGTAAAATGTTCAGTTTTAGAATTTACATTTGCACAGTTGGGCACCTTAGCAGGCAGTGTAGATTGTTAACGTGGCACTATATGCACTTGTGGTTATCCAGGCCCTCATCCTCACACTTAGTGACCATTTCCACTGACCTCAGTACATAAAGCCCTCACCACTTCTCCAGTAATTCCTCTTAAATTGTTTCTGAACTCAAGACCTTTCGTTGATGGTTGATTGCAAAATGCCGTGTCTTAACTAACAAAATTAGCCATCAAGACTCTCCGCTAACTCTTCTTTTCTACTCTTGATTTCATTCATTCATCCATTCATCCATTCATTCATTCAGTAAATAACCATTGGTTATTCATGTATAGGAGGCACTACTTTAGCCTTCTGATATCCAAACCATCATCTTTCATCCCCAGAGGAACTCACATTCAGTAAAGTGGGACTAAACAAGTATAGAACAATGAACCAAGTAAAATAATCCATTGAGGGCATAATGGGAGGACTATGTTTATATAAAGAAAAAATAATTAATGACATAGATAATTATATTGAAATAAGTTTTTAATATTGAAGGGAAAAAGGATTTGGAAAAAGGGTTAGCTCTAAGGCTGTTCACCATAGGCTTATTTATCATAGAAAATAATTAAAAATATTATATGCAACTCTTCTCAAATAGGAAATGGTTAAATAATTATGACACATTCACAGGTTGGAATATTAGGCAGTTTGAAGTGGACTGTTGCTAACCTCTTTACATTACAGTCTCTCTAGGAGTGAGACAGAATCTTCCACCACTACTGCCTGATTCTCCATCAGGTGCGATGCATGGAGCATCTGACAGTGGACTTGTATGGAAGCTCCTCTTGGCTTGGTAGAGCCTTTCACAATGCTCCTTTCTTCTTCCTGCCCATGAGCTTTGTGGGGAGTGTAGTCTTTGGTTGGGAGAGTTGTACTTCAGGGGAATCAAACATAGACTATTCTCCTCCCACAAAAAATAATAACCACTTGGAACAAAGATGGTTCCTCAATGTTGTGTTTGGAATAGACCTTAGAGTGGGCTGACAGTGAAAAACAGAAAGAGGGATTCTCTTACTGAGCATCAGGTAGAATACCACATTATTCTTCCATCTAGCTCCATCCATCTCATAAGTGGAAATTTTTTTGGAAGGGCTTGACTGATAGTACTGTTTTTCACCATGGTTATTAGTTTTCATCTTTTTTCCCCTTCTGAATCATCGTAGGTATTTTGGAGAAAAAGTCAGGGATACATGCCAGGAGTGTTTAAAACCCACTGTTTTATTTGGCTTGTATAATTTTTAAAAATTCCTGCAGGCTGGATATTGATTCTCTGCTTTGCCATAGGTTCTACCACTTCCTACTATCTTAAAATGGCTTATTCACCATTAAAAAAATTTTAATGTTTATTTATTTTTGAGAGAGACACAGAGCATGAGTGGGGGAGGAGCAGAGAGAGGGAGACACAGAATCTGAAGCAGGCTCCAAGCTCTGTGCTGACAGAGCCTGTCGTGGGGCTTGAACCTATAAGCTGTTAGATCATGACCCAAGCCGAAGTCAGATGCTCAACCAACTGAGCCACCCAGGTGCCCTGCTTATTATGAAAATTACTTTCCTGGCCTTTGAAGTTGTCAGTGTTTGCTATTCTGGTTTTATAGGCAGAAAGGAAGTAGGAAAAAAAAGTCACCTAGACAGGTATTATGGGATTTCTAACATTTCCAACTTAGAAATCAGTAGGAACCAACAAGTTTATACAAGGAACCCCTAAGAAATCCTAGAATTTTCTATTCATTCCTACATAGAGCGAGGGAACTTCTTTTGTAGACCTGTAAACTCTGTCTTAGTCCTTGAATGAGAGAAAGGAATGTGAGACCTAACAAAATTGATGTATAAGAAAGGACTAGGAAATGCAAGCTACAAGGAGTGACATGTAATGGGAATTTTGCCAAGCAATAAAGCAATTGCCTTTCAAGCCAGGCACGGGGCCCAAATCAACTAGCTGAATCCTTCATGGTTCAGATCCTCTTCATTTTCTCTATAACTCTCCATCTTGCTAGTCAACTCTGATGTTTTCCAAACATTTAGAAACTGGAATGTTATCCCAGAAATTGAGGGATTTCCTCTGGGCAGCCACCCTGATCTTGGAAAGAACAAGATTTCAGATTCCACACCCTCTTCCTGGAAAGCCCATTTCATATTCCTTTCTGATAAGCCTCGGGGGAATATAGATGACATTAGGGAAGACCTAACCTTCCCATCATTCACCGAAATCCCAAACAGTGAAACTTGCTGGTCTCATTCGGGGGAATTCATCTCAGATTGAAATATTTGGAGAGGTGTAGCAGTGCCTATGATCTATGTTGATCAGATAATCCATTTTTACTCAATTTTTAAATCTCTTTTATTTCAAAAATATTAAAACACAGAAGGGAGACTCTGCAACCTGGGAATATGCATTTTTAACAAGCACCTCAGGTAATTCTGATGCAGATGTTCCATAGACCACAGCTCGAGAAGAACTAAGATTTTATCCACGTCTGAAATGTAACTGCAAACTGTCCACTGTGAACTTTCAATTATTCTTAATTACAAGGGCCCTAGGTAATGTAAATCTAATAATTCAGAACTCTCTTTTTAGCCAGTGATTCCAGCATCTTCCTGAATCTCTGTACCCTGACAGAAAGAATTTCTTCGCTTGAGCAAGGAAGCAAATGAATCTTCCATTGTATCAACTGGATAATCAATCCAAGTTCACTATTAAGATCAGGTTAGAGTTCTTTGGGTGTTAAAGTTTCAATGGCACAAAAATTCGAAAAGGAAAAATCAGTTTGTTGAAACGTGACTTAATTCAGGTTTTCATCAATAGAAAAAGAACACAAGATACTTTCATATTGGGAATATGAGCTCATTAGAAGAACAACAAAGAAATATATTACCTCTGATGAAATTTAAGGGATATAGTGGATTATGTAAAAATCACTTACAGCAGTGATTACAGTAAACTTAGAGTTGGCAAATTGGGCATAGTATTTCATGATCAAGTATTTATACTTATTTGAAGCTTATATCAGTCATGCTAAATAAAACTACATCCTAAATATATGTAAATAAAGTATAAAAATTGCCCTTATCAGGGTCAATAAAGGCTGGAGTTTTGAATATACGTGATGTTAATGTAGTGAGTTACAATTAGTAGGCATTTCTTTGTAGCTTTTGCTCAGTTTAATTTTATTTCATATCTTAAGGACTAAGTTCAAGAGAAAATTGGAATCCTGTTATGTATGTGGAAATATTTAGAAAAAGTGCAAATGTTGCATAAATGAACACATTCCTGAAACAATTTACAACTTTTGACCCTTCATAAGTGTCCCTATAAGCCTCATAACTTAGTTCTCAAATAAGTCTAGAATTCACATAAGATGACTGTTAGGGACTAACAGACTATTACAGACTTTAAAAAGATTCCAAATGTGGCTGTATCAGTGACTAAGTAATGAGACCTTGTTTGCACAGCCGACACCCTAACTGGCACAGGTAGCTCCGGGAACATGCTCATGTGCTCTGAATAGCAGGATCGGAGACACTGGGGTTTCAGGAGGTGCTCTTCGCTCTGTATATTTCTCCACAAATTAATTAGTTAATTAGTTAATTAATTAATTTACTAATTTATTACATTTTGGAAAGGATGGAATCAGGCACAAATAGCATTTACTCCCAAAGTAATGTTTTTACATATTACAGTTAAATAAATTAAGATTAGCTGTTCCTTCCCTAGATTTTAAAATTATTTTCACATTGTGGCACATAACAGAAAAGCTTAAAAGCAAAAATGAAATCTAGTCTGTCCCATTTTCCCTCAACCTAAAGGCACTTTAAAATTTAGATTGATCACATTTCTGTGATTTGCTTTCCAATCAATTTAGTTCTCACACAACTAAACGATTACAGCTTTATCTCCTAGAGTTCTTGGGGTTCTCCTCTCTCTCCATTTCTCCTTCTCTCTTTGCCTCCACCCATTCCTTCAGTGGATGTGAATAAGCACCTCCAATGTGTCAGACACTCTCTGAGCACCGGGGACGTAGAGTAAGAAGGTACAACTTTTGTTCTTCTGGAGGCTTACAGCCTAGTGGGGGTAAAAGAAGTAAAACCATTACAACATGGTGTGTGAGGGGCAGGATAGCAAGGAGGAGAAGTATGAGTTGAGGGGGAGGGGAAAGGAGACCACAAAAGTTTTCCCAGAGGAGAATCTCCATTAGGCTGTTGTTAATTTAGGAACAATTTCAGTCTTTTAACTTGTCATTCCTTTCATTTATAATGATAGTTTATCATTTATAATGACAGTTTTTTGAAAGTTTCCTTGACCTTCTGACAGGAGTTTTCACATATTCCAGCCACCAGGCTATTGGACAAGCTTTACTATTTATCTCAAAGAGCTATTGTGTTAAGCCATCAAGATTTAGGGCTTTATCTGTCACAGTAGGTACTATTACCCACCCCTTGATCCGGATTCAGCCTCTGAGGCAGAACTCTCTGGAAAACCCCAGATGAGGTGCAAGAGTCTCATCTCTCCCTCCTCTCCATTGCCTACTCTTTGATCAAAGTACAAATTTGCATTTCTTATTTATCCTGTCTTTTCCAAACCTCAATTCTGAATTTTCTCCTGAATCTCTTTTTATGTCTTGACTTACCTTTGAAAAGTTTACATGTACGAGTTAAAGAGGGAAATACAAGTTCAAGAAATTTTTCTGTGAGCAGTAAACACTATAAATCACAATTATAGTTTCCTTTGTCAATTATATTACTGCATCATTTTCTGCTAATAAATATGGGCTAATAAACCTAAGGGCATGTGTGATAAAATTCGATGAGGCAGGATAAAAAACAGTTATGGAACATTGCTGAATTTTGTCAAGGCCTGTAGTAGTTTGTCTATGCAACTAGCTTGATTCTCCCTCAATTTGGGCACTGTAATTTATGAGGTTTCATGACTGCTTGAAAGTTGAGATCCAAATCTGTGACTGTAGCTTTTTATGGAATCTGGATTTATATTAACTTCATCTCTGGCTCCACTTGTTCATATTCTTGTTTTTGTTTCCTATCTAATTTTTTTCCAAATGGAAATATCTTTATTGTTAAATTACGAAGTCAACTCACACTCCAAGTAATGACAATCAACCAACATTGAAAAGCTAAGTAGAACCTGAAGTATCCCAAAGGATCCCACCCTGCCCCTTATCCCCTGAGAATGCTTATGTTCTCACCTACTTTTATATATTGATGTTTTGGACATCTTGGTATTTTGTTTAAACATATATCTTTATAAGCTGTCTTAAATGCTTCTGGAACACAGCAGCATACACTGTTAAAAAGAAACAACAGGCCCTAAATAGAGTCACTTGTGCTAAGCCCCGTGTAAACAAACCAAGAGGCAATACCTAACCTAATTGCTGTTTCAGCCTCTAACAGGAATGTAACCTTTTATTAGTCAACCTAGAATTACCTGGTCAGCACTGGTGAGGTAATCTGCCTGATAGACCCCTGCCTTCCCTTAAAAGAAGGTGTCTAAAATAATCCACTCTTTGCTAGGACTTCCTTGCTCCTCTGCCCCCTTGCCTCTAAAAGCTTTTCCTTTCATGCTGCTCCTTGGAGCTCCTTTCCATCTGTTAAGACGGGACGCTGTGTGATTCATAAATCATTTAATAAAGCCAATTAGATTTTCAAACTTAGCTGAATTTGGTTTTTAGCACCTCTAAATAGTGAATAAAGGTGTTTTTAATAGTGCTTTATAATCTACAAAGCACTTCCACAAGCTTTAGTTCATTTAATCTTATAAGCAAAGATTAGCTGTATCTTCTAAAACATGTTTATTTTATGGTTGCCAAAAATCTCACTGATTTGGCTGAATTTTATTTTCTTGCCAGTGTGTTTTTTTTTTTCTTTTTTGGCCAGTGTATCCAATTCAGAAAAAACTATGTCCTGTTTCAAACTTTATGTTTCCATTCTTCCCGGTGGGTGATGACATCACTGGTACTTGCATCTTAGAATAGGAAGGACAACATAAGAATACATAAAGCAGTAGAACAGGTAAAAATATCTCAGACATTAACTGGGGATCAAAAGTAACAATTGCTGTCAAATTCTGTTTCATATTACAGTTTTTTAAAATTATGATTCTTTGAGGGATTAGCTTTACAAGGTTGTTAATGAGAAGCAAACAAATCATGTGCTCCCGTGTATGTTTCCTCATTGTGTGATTTCTTTTCTGGAACCATCCAGAGACTATTGATTTTCTGATCTTTTTTCTAGCAAAACTTAAGGGGATTGTGTCCATATATACACTGGTATTTCTTTGAGAATAAACCAAACAGAGGTGGGACTTAACACGTTGCTTTTTATTGATACCTCTAGGGAAACAGAATAATAACTTAGTTCAAAAGAAAAAGGTCCATTTTCCTTTTGTTTGAACACTGATTTCAGATAGAAAGGAAAAGGTGGTTATAATAACCAGAAACCCTTGATATCCAGTCATAGGCAACAATTGAAAATGCTTAGGTACATAGATGACTGTACAGTTAAACCTCAGATTGAGAGTAACTTGTTCTGCGAGTGTTCCACATGATGAGCAAACATTTCTAATACATTTTAACTGTTAAATGAGTGATATCTTGCCATATAAGTAGTATGTGATACCTCATGTCACGTGATCACCACTGAGTCAATGGTTCTTGAAATTTTCTTTGATATACAAGTGCTTTGAATTCCAAGCATGTTTCTGGAACAAATTATGCTAGCGAACCAAGGTTTTACTGTATTTTGCTTTTGTTGAGTTGGGTAAAGTGATTTTATGACATGGAAACCCAGCTCCTGGGACTTATTTTGGAGATCTTGTGACACAGTCAAGAAACTTCAGATGCTGAGTTTGGAATAAGTATTACACTTCATCTACCAGTTCTCTAGTGTGCCTAGTGCGCCTGGGGGTAGAAAGAACATCAACAGCTATGGTATGGATGATGTTGTAATGAAGCAAAATATACCAAAACCTACACAATTCTCGGATTTTAAAATGTCATTTTTTTTAATGTTTTTTTTTTGTTTTTGTTTTTGTTTTTGTTTTTTTTTTGAGAGAAAGAGAGAGAGAGCAGGGGAGGAGAGGCAGAGAGAGAAGGAGACTGAGGATCCGAAGTGGGCTCTGTGCTGACAGCAGAGAACCTGATTCGGGGCTCAAACTCACAAACTAGGAATCATGACCTGAGCTGAAGTCAGACACTTACCTGACAAAACCACCCAGGTGCCCCTAAAATGGTATTCTTTTAGATGAGGACAAACCTTTATAATAAAATGTTGAATTAGTTGACTGAGACCTATCTACTAATCCACTAGTACTTTCCATATAATAGTTTATACTTTGGAGCTCGCCATATCAGCATTTGAGAGAAATAAGATTTCTGATTGCTAACACACTCTGATGGGGGCTTTATGAAGCTAGTGCAAAATAAACAATTCCTATTTGCTCCTACAGTGCTCATTGATATGGTTTGCTTTAGAATTAGCGTTCAGTGCAGTTTATCAAACTTTTGAGGCTGTGCTGTGTGGAAGTTGCTGAGAATACAAAAATGGCTGCACTAGGATACCATGCTTCGTAAGGGCTTCTGACATAATGAAGAACAAACATTTGGGAGATACATATTTCTTTCATAAACATGTTGTGTGAAAATTAATTGTGACTTCTGAAAGCACAGGGATTATATCTTTTACTACTTTTACATATTGTCATAATGGCTAGCACAAGGTGGAAACTGAATATTATTGTTGACATACCAAGTGAATTATGGAAAAATTGTTTCCAAGTTCAGGTAAACAGAAACAGTTCCTGGGGTCTCCAGAGAAGATGAACAGAATTAATGTCGGTTTCTAAACGTAATTTTTTTATTCTTTTATAATCTCTGTTGTCCTTTGCTGTATTATTTGGACAAATCCTTCAACACATGGAGAAAGAATGACCATTTTTTTGAAAAGGCTGTTATCATATAAGATTTTCTGCGTGATAAAACCACACCCAATGGGCCTCACCCAGAGGCTATATGTTACTAGCCTTAGGAATGTTAAGTGTGTTAGATTCAGCCCCTGTTGGGCAGTCATATGACGCAAACAGTGACTCTGAAATGAAGCCATAATATATGGTTTAACCTCTTAACAGTTTGTGATGTCATTTTTTTATGTGGTAAGAAAAACAAATGCTGTCACATTTTATATTTGAGACTCCCGCAAGCCAACATCAAGAGATTAAGTATGCACGTTACTAACACACTATCATGAATGCAGTTTAGATGGATGCCAGGAAGTCCCTGCAACCTCAAACACTCCTCAGTAACTCACTGTTACAGAACGGAAAGATAAGTCCACTGATAAGTTATAACCCTCATGGGACGGTGTGTTTCCCCCTTAGAAGGAAGCAGAGGTAACTTAAAATATTTTGATCTGGATGTTAATTCACATAACTATGTTTATCTGGTTTCAGCTAATCTTTATGCTTTTGATTTAAAAATTCACAAATACAGTAGCTAAAAAGGAAGAAAAATCTGTATGTTCACGTAAAAGACAAAATTAGAACGGAGATTAACTTAGGGCAGAGAATAAGTAAAACTGCTGGTTTCCAATGTTTACTTTCTTGAAATATGGTTTTGAGTCATTTCTGTGAGATATAAACATACTACTTTATGTTTCCTATCATTTTTTATTATGCACATAATTTAACAGTTGGTAATAGTTGAAGCCACATGTCTCTATGGACTGGAATATTGTTGAAACAGCTTCACTCAAGTGAGGAGACTTTTAACTGTATAATTCAGGTATGTATATTTTCTTTGAACAAAGTGTGTGACATTCAACTTGTCAAAAATGAACACTTTGCTTGACTGAACAGCTTTGCTCTGTGTTTTGCTTGTCTACCGAGGCAAATAAAGACTGACAAGAAGGGCATTTCCAGCTAGTTAAAGAATAAGAGGGGAATGAAGCAGGCTTTGAGCCAGTTATCAGAAAATTCCTTTCTTGCTGAATATGTTATAATGTACATGATACACTAACCAGAAATAATTTAGATAAATCTTAACTCTGGGAAATAGAATGTGCACCGGCTCCTTCCTCCTGCCTTTAAGTATTTAGTAAAGAATGTAATTTGTGTTCTGGTGAATATTCTTTATTATTTAAAATATTTACTTTTTGTTTTCTCCTTATTGGGGAAAACTTCAAGGTGATGATCAGAAACATGATTGGCTCTGTGCCAAACCTTATTTTATTTTTGGAAGAATGAAGTGTAGTTCGAAAGTTTGATCCATTTAAGAATATAGGGCCCATGGATTTTTATTTGGAGTTTGCCTAGAAGTTTACCTGATTTGGCAGTTTCCCATTCTGTTAGTGGATTCTGTCCCTTCTCTTAGTCAGCCAGGCTTTTTTCTTTCTGTCTTTCTCTCTGTCTTCCTCTCTTTGTCTCTGTCTCTGTCTCTCTTCTTCCCTATTATGTTCCTTGGACTTTTGTGGGTATTGGGATAAAGGTCAAGAGCATATGATGTCTGTTCTCAAGGAGCTTGCAGTTTGTGCCTTACTTCGTGGTTGCATTTCAGGTCAGGTCACTGAAAGATGTGAAATATGAATTCATCCATTTATTAATTTAATTTTGATTTTTGTCAAACATGACACGCTAGGGATTTGGACTGGAAGGCATTGTAATGGCATGGTAAACCACTCCTATGGAATTTACAACCTAGTGGGAAGGGAAAGACACATTGTGGTCAATTAATCATGCTATTAAAAGTATAATTACAAATTAGAATAAATTATCTGAGGGAAAGGAATATAGATATATGAGTACATATAAATAAGGAATCCAACCCAGATGTGGGAGGGGCTTAGTAATGAGATAACTAGATAAAGAGTCAGGGAGAGGAAGGAATAGCTCCTATGAGATATAGGAGTAGTTCTTAGGAGTAGTATGCCAATATCTGAGGAACAGCCAAGAAGGAAAGAATGACTGAACATGCCTCATGGTTTTGCGAGGACAAGTAGGAAGAAGAAGACCAACCAGCGTTCATTGGATACGACCTCATGGGAGCAAGTGGTGACTGGAGCAGGTTTTATATCCGTATAGTGATAGTGGCCGAATTTTGACTGGAATGATTTGAGAATTAAATATAAAGGAAAGAAGGCAATACATAGTATAAATAAAACCTTTAATAGGTATGGTCATGGAGAAAAGAGGTGGGGTGGTTAGAGTGAATATATTTTTTGTTATACATGACAGAGGCTGTACCATATTTAAAGACAGGATGCAGTTTTCAGGACATTGTCGAATATACCACAGAGAGAAGGGCAAATGTGTATTAAGTTTCCTTACTAGCTGAAGGTAAGGGGAGATTAGCCCCAGAGCACTGTAGAGGGATTAGCCTTAGAAAGAAAACAGAAGGGAGGAAGATGGGATAGAAGTAGATTTGGTAGAAAAGAGTAAAAGTGGAAGTCATTCCCATCTGACTGGTCGTCTCCTCTCTGAGAAGCTGGAGCTCTGCATATCTGTTGAAAGGGAGAGAGGTGAAGGAGAAGTCGGCTGGAGGTTTGGAGTGAGGAGAGAGTTTGAAATAGTCATTGTAAGGGGCAGGATGGGGCCAGAGTGGATGGATGGTCCAGGAGGATGGATGGGCAGTGTCGAGTTCACTGAGGTTGGTCAGATGATGCTCTGGTGCCACTTATCTGACCTATTCTGTGGCTCTCATGTGCAGGGTTCAGCTTCTGTAGGGCAGGCGCTGAGAAAGGAGATCACTGAGTTTGTTTGGGTTGAGATGTGAAGAAAAAACCAAGGGAGCGGAGGCTATTTGAAAGTGTCCTGGTAATGATGGGCCCTGGGGAAAAAAGTATGCTGGATAAAAAGGGACAGGAAGAAAAGAGTGGGCTGAAGAAGGAATTGAGACATAGTGAACAGTCAGTTAGTCTCAGAATATGTATTCTAGTGTTCCAGTGGAATGATTCTTTGAGACGTCTGACCAGTGATGCCAAAACACATCTCCTGAGGCAAGTGCCAGATGGAAAGGTTTGTGGCCCAGAGCAGAGGCTCGGGTTAGGGTGAGACGAAGAACCATCATAGTGGCTGGGGTCTTCAGATACCCGGGATACCCCGTGTGGATTCTAAGACTTGAGGAATGTGACAGTTTTTAGTCCTTTTGTTACAGTGAGGTCATTAAGATGTTAAGTAAAGACATCTGTTTTAAAGCATCCTCCCTGTTTTATGCAGTATCAAGGAAACTTGATCTTCAGTGGATAATGAGAATACTCCTCTTTCACTCAGTTATTTCTTATTCTATCAGTGATATTGGTTGGAGAGTAATTTAAGAATCTATAGATTTTTAAAAATGTTTTATTATTATTTATTTTGAGAGAGAGAGGGAGAGAGAGATGGGGACAGAGGATCCAAAGCAGGCTCTGCGGTGACAGCAGCAAGCCTGATGTGGGGTTCATACTCATGAACCATGAGCTCATGACCTGAGCAGAAGTCGGACGCTCAACTGACTGAGCCACCTAGGTGCCCCAAGAACCTACAGATTTTTAAGAAAATGATGGGCGATCACCAAAGAAGACTATTAGTGTCAAGGATCTGGGGTTGAGCCTCTGGTATGGAGATGCTCTAAGGAAGTGCCATTTCCTCAAATAGAAGAGACGATGCTTTCCTTCTCTTGTGTGGCTTTCCAACCACCAACTTTGTCTCTGATAGCTGGAGTATATCTATAGTAATGGAAGCCTTCATCACCTCATAGGTGGTTTATGGCAGCATCTTCTTAGCTGGTCTCCCTCCTTTTGGACTCACCACCCTCTTTTTACCTTATTCTTAATTTCCCCATTAATTTAAATTTCTGTTTCCTTCTGTTACCTCTTTGTTCAAGGAATAAAGGCTCCCATTTTTTTTTTTTTAACCACATTGAGCTGGGAATAAATTCCTATGCCTCTTAAGTGTGAGACATTGGACAAATCATTTTCTTGGGCCTTAGTTTCTTCACCTATTTAAAAATAAAAATGTGCCTATTGAACTAGATGGCCAAGCTCTTTGGGATTTGGAGTATGTAGTTGGGCTAGAGTTCCCTTCCAGTGTTGAAAATTATGTTACTATATAGACCTCCAGGTCTGGTTCCAGGTCTGGCCACTTGGTTATTGGATTCTCCTATGTCCATATGTATATTCTCATATGCACCTATCTTGAGGGCTTTTTTAAAGATTTAACTCAGTTAATGTTGTCTGGCACACCAATGTGGGTTCCCTTTTTCCTTCCAGCCTGGTGTTTTACCTTCTCCGACCCCACCATGTTAGGACCACCACTCCACCAAGCAAAGCCTTGCCTTTTTCTGCCCAACCTGTGCTTCAAGGGCCCTGGTAAGACAAGCCATTTGCAATCCTCCACAGAACACTTTCCTGTTTCTTTTTGTGTTTGGTATTTCGGTTTTCAATATCTTCCCCATTCCTCTTTACCAATTGAAGTTGAAAACCTGGCCTACAGCCCTTAAAATAAATTTCAAGGTTTTGAACTTCAAGCTTTGGCTTTCTGGGATTCTAAGTTCAAAGAAGGAATTTTTTTTTCTATTTCCACCTCTGATTTTCTTTCATACCTTGAGAACTCAAATACACACATAGTGAGTAAACAGATGAATTCTGAGGACCAGCTCCTTGACTATATAAGAGAACAAAATCACTCTATTCTGGACACAAACACTCATGCTTGGCACATGTAAACATTCACTTCCTATAGGCCTTTCTGTTCTGACTGTGCCTCTCGTGATCAGCAGTTTGCATCCAGTCTGTTTATGCAATTAAAATAGGCAAGATCCAAATCTGTCTATGTCACTGATGGGCTACAACGCTTAAGCACAGAGTCTGGCTTTAAGAATATGTGGATTGAATGAATGGTTGCTAGGGAGTATGGCGGCGTCTTCATTTTGGGCTGGGTTCATCCCAATGCGCGCACGTGGGAACTTCACAAAAGTTGTTTCACGAGCGCTGCGCTGAATCCTCTTATCGTAGAGTTTACTGAAGTGGGGCCAGCTCCCCGCCTCTGCTAGCTTCACTGCCAAGGTTCTAGAGGGGTGGAGTGGCCTGCAAGACGGTTGGGAGAAGGGTGGGGGAATTTACTTTCTCATAAATATGCTTTGGGAGACTGCCTCTGGGGCGCCAGTTTTTCAGAAAGAATTGAACCTGGGTCCCAATGGCAAAAAACTCCAGGGGGGCACAAAGGTAATTTTCTGTTACAGAGAAAACCTGACAGCTTCAGGTCTAATTAATGAGAACGCGGCCCACACTGGACAAGGGAGTGCTCTGGCTTGCCCCAGAAAATCACTGGCACAAGAAGAGAAGCGAAGTCAGTCTCACGGAACCCATTTTCTTGGGCTCCTTATGGATAACGCTGGCTCTTGGTAGACTGCATCCCAACCCAGCTGTCGTGGGTCCCCGCCTCTTTCAAGCCAAGTCCTCTTTCTCCAGACTCAGGTTGCAAAACAATGACTCCTTGGGAGAATCTCTTCGTACCCAGAGGATGGGTCTCCACGGACAACCCACCGTTATGTTCAGTTCTTCGCACCGTGTGCGGCAGAGTTTCTTAATCACTGCCCCTCCTCCCGGTTCCCTGGAGGGCCTTGCGAGGTTCCCAGAGCTGTTGCAGCGCTCCACGCTCCAGGGAGGGAGCACAGGGAATGGCCCTGGGGACTCGTTCCGGGGAAAGCGACAGCGTCCAGGGAGAGCCTTTCCTTCTCATCCCGAATTCTCCCAGGGCAGGCAGGGTCGAATTCCAAACGCGACCAAGGTGTGCAGTGCGAGACCCTCCCTTTAAAAAAGAATAAATAAATAGAAGCCAGCGCTTAGCCCTGCTCCGGTTTCGCGAAAGGCGCACCGCAGTCGCAGCCGGGGCGGCTGGGTGTCTGCGCTCCCCGCCTTTGCTGGGCTGACACAGGAGGGGAGGAGCAGGAGCCGGAGGGGGTGCTGGGGGGGGGAGTAGGAGCGCGAACCATCCCGAGCCAAGACAAGCAGCACATTCACAAATAACGCCCCCACCCCCAGCGCACGCGCTCCCATTCAAAGCAGCCCGGCTCCGCCGGCCGCAGGGCGGCTCAGAGGACGCGCGGCCGAGCCCGGCGCAGCCCTGTCCCGCAGGCGCACGCCCCAGTCTGCCCGCCGGCTGCTGCGGACGAGCCCTGCAGCCCGTGCGGGAGGCGGCTACCACTTCAGGGAGGGGTCTCGTCCGGAACCCCCTCCCTCCCCGCTGGGGGACCATGGCACGGCTGGCTGCGCCCTGGCGCTCGAGGCTCCTGGCTCGCATCCTTGGCGGCACCTGGTGCCTGCTCTACGTCGCCGGACAGGTGAGGCGGTCTGCGCGTCCGGCGTCGCTTCCCCTCCCAGGACTTCTAGTAGGCGAGAGCGGGGAGCGCTTCAGCCTGGGGCCTGTCCTGGGGCTGCGCTGCCACCCCAGCGAGGACAGGTGGCACGGGGTTGGGGCTAAGGCGGCCCCTCGTGGCGAGCTCCCGGCTGCCGGGGTCAAATCGTGCGCTGAGCCTCAGCCCAGCCTTCTGGGGCCGGTCCAGCCGTCCCGCCCGCGCCTCCAACTGGGGAGAGTCGCGGGGAGGAGACGACGCCAGAGCCCGGGTGCGGCCGGCCCACTTCCAGGGAGTCCGCGACCCCGCACCTCTTCCGGGCCGTCCTTGGCGGAGACCTTTCTTCCTGGCAGAGGCTCGCGCGGCGCGGGGAAGGCTCACGCTCAGGGACACTCCTCCTCACTTCCGTCCTTCCTGGGACCCAGGGAACTTCTGACATGCTCGTCCTAGGGCCACCTGCCTCCGAGTGCGGGGGCGGGGCGTTGTAAGGTGTGCAGATGCAGGACCGGGGGGCTCCCGGAGCCTCTGCGGTGAAAGGTGGTTCTGCGCACTGGGCCTTGTCCTTACCACGCCCCCCTCGGAATGCTCCTGGGGCTTTTTTTTTTTTTTTTCCTCTTAGACAGAAGGGGGTAGGAAGTGGGGCGTTCTCCTGAGTGGGTGGCTCAGGTCCCGAGGCAGAGCAGAAGAGCCCTAGGAGACTGTTTAATTCACTGTCTGCTTGGTTGTGGTTTCTTACTGCAAGACCTTGGAGAGAAATGCGTAGGGAAGGGTTCAGTCGAACCTATGATGCTTGTGGTGTCTGGTTTTAACACTTTCCACAGTCAGGTAACTTTTGATTAAAACTCAAGATTTAGGCAGTTTGTGCGTAATGTAGCCTACATGGATTCGCTTTTCACGGGATTACTCGGGTAATTCTGGGAAAATGCCCAAATACTCTTGGCTGGAATTATCGCCAGATAGCCTCCCTTTCCTCTGTTTTGCTTATGGAAGACTTGTCCAAATCGGGGGATTTCCTTCCCTCACTTTCACTTAATGTTTTGAAACTTGTTTTCAAATCTCTATTTAGTGGTCATTTTGAGTACAGTGCTGAGTTTTTAGAGGCTGAGCGAGGTCCAAGAACAGGGATTAGGAAGGGCCCAGAGCCGGCTAGAACCCGGGGAGCAGGAAACACTCTAATCAGCGATAGAAGTTTTCAACAAGTAACACCTGCTTAGATTGGAGCATGAAAAACTATCTCAAAAGATCGTCTTAATTATTAGCAAGTTTCATTCCCAATATGCTTTGCTTCATGGCAAAGCTTCTCAGAAGTGGCTGCACATTAGGATTGCCCAAGGGAGCTCTTGAAGCTCCCTGTGCTAGGGCCACGCCCCAGCTGGATTGCATCAGAATCCTTTGGGGCAGGAGGTGTGAAGCCCCAGGATCAGAATTTATAAAGCTCCCAGGTGATACCATGGGGCAGCTGGATTGAAAACCACTGTGTAAAAATGACCTGCCTTCCAGTGACCTGTTCTTACAGAATCATGACCCAGAAAGGAAATTCAAAGGAATAAAGGGCCTACGAGACAGCCTAAGGAGAGAGTCTTACTTAAAACATCTAGTCCTGGCTGCTGCCCTGTGTCATTTCCTCATCTGCAAAATGAGGGTGTTGGTCTATGTTCTCGAAGGTACTACCAGCTTCAGTGACATCAGGCAGGTTGACACGTAAACCAAACCAAGACAGAATCCCTTCTGTCTTATTTCTAAATAACCACAGGGGCAGATATTCTACCTTTCCTTGAGCTTTTGGTGAAGTATCTGATACTATTTGGACCAAGCAAAGATGTAAAGATGGTACGGTGCATACTGTAGGATGTGTATGTGTGTGTTCTATTCATTCAGTGCCCCGTGATATTCAGGACAAACCGATTTCTCCTAACATTACATACCTGTTCTTCCTTGCTCCACTTCTCAACCTACTTTCTTCTGGATAAAGATGATGAAAGCAGATTTGCGCCTTTTGTGTGTGTTGAAAGTGGTTTATTGTTTAGTTCCAAGTGAGTTTTTCTTGTTCCATTTGGCAGGGCTGCTCTCCACATGTGAGAAGCCTGACTAAACTTGTCAGAGAAGGGATAGAAAAGAGTTTAAAGTGGTAGCTGGGTCCTGCATCCTGGTGGAATGGAATATGCTTTAGGGTTAACTTAGGTGACAGACGGAAACAGCTCATCTTGCGACATCATCACCTAATGTTCTCACTTAAACACAGGGGCATGGTATCTAATCAGTGAATTAAGCAGACCAGAAACTTGACGTTATTTAATACCAAGGAGAAGTCATTCTAGAGACCACTGCCAGTGCCTAATGATTTGAACATTGTTTGGAATGTATACATTTGTTAAACTGTTATTAAATCAAAGCCCTCCATACATGAAAGCATCCCTCTTGGAGTTATCAGACCTGAGTGTATCATAGCCCTACTAGAAGGAGGGTCTGTGTTCAAGAGCTTCTGGCTCCTTAAGCTGAATTACACCTGAGCCATATTTTCCAAAAGTCTAAAGAACAGTCTTAATGCAAATCACATTATTTGAAACACCTTTTTCCTCACTGAATTTCTGCTTCCAGGGTTGTTTCCCTTTCCTTCTGTTCTGACCGAATTACTCTCCTAACTTGTAAGATTCTTTTCCTGTGCATTTGGAAGATAGCTCACTCTGGGCTCTTGTAAAACAGATTATTTTACTGATATCAATTTCATTTCATCAGCTGAACCCAAATTCATCCCATCACCTAAATGTCTCCCATGTAAGGACGTAGATAATTAATGGTCTACACCTGAAGGGGTTATCAGCTACTTAATGATTTCTACCACCCATCTGTTGCAATCCACTGTAAAAATAAACAAGGTTGTTGGAGAGGGTTGTGGCTTGCTCAGCACAAATCCATTACTATTGCTTAAAAATGTTGCTTAGGGGCACCTGGGTGGCTCAGTCAGTTAAGCTGGCCGACTGCAGCTCAGGTCATGATCTCATGGTCTGTGAGTTTGAGCCCAGCGTCGGGCTCTGTGCTGACAGCTCAGAGCCTGGAGCCTGCTTCGAATTCTGTGTCTCCCTCTCTCTCTGCCCTTCGCTTGCTCACTCTCTGTCTCTATGTCTCTCAAAAATAAAATAAATAAAAATGCTAAAAAAATTAAAAAAAATGTCGCTTAATGGCAATTAATGTTCTTTTGGTGGTTTATCAGTGATAGCTCATGTGAATATAAAAACTGAATATTTTCATTTACTGTGAGATTCTAAACTGCATCCTTGTTGGGAATTTAGTAGTGAATAGTTCCAGGAAGGCTGAAAAGAATTTGTGCCTTTATGGGTACCTGATTTTCAACTAAAGACCTTAAAGAAAAGACTTTCTCATCTATTTTGTTATCCTCTTGTACGTTCTTGCTCTTGTTTTATTCTTTGTTTTCATTTTTACCATGATGATGCTGCATGGTTAAAAAGAAATGACAAAGGCTTTTAAGAAAACAGCGAATTCTTGTTTTACTCTTTCTCCTAATGTCAGATCTCATGGCCCCAAAGCAACCTTTTTTGTTTGTGTTGTATTATTTTGAGTTATAACTGACATTCAATAAGCCGCACATACATAAAGTATGCAATTTTAAGTTTTGACATATGTATACACCCATGACACCATCACCCCCGGTGTCCTTATGACCTTGGGAATCCCTCTCTGCCATCTTTTCTCACACCCAACATCACCAGGCAAACCGTGTGATCTACTTTGTGTTAATATAGATTAATTTGCATTTTCTGGAATTTTATGCAAATGTAATCATATAGTAGGTACCCTCCTCCCCTACTTTTTTTGATCTGGCTTTTTTTCACTTAGCCTAATTATTTTGAGATTATCCATGCTGTAACATGTATTAATAACTTGTTCCTGAGTAGTATTATGTTGTATGCATATACCACAGTTCATCGTCCATCAGCTAACATCTACAGTTGGACAATGTGTTTCCAGTTTTTGGTTGTGTGGTTTCATCTGTCCTAGGCAAATACCTAAAGATGGAATGGCTGAATCATTGGTAGGTGTATGTTTAAGTTTTTAACAAAATGTCAGTTTTGCAGAAGTTTTTTCTCTGCCTCCTTGACAACACCTGGTGAGGTCAGTCTTTTATTTTAGCCATGAAAGTAAGTATAGTAGGAGCTTGGGTTTTAATTTGCAGTTCCCCAATGATAAATGATGATGAATATTTTTTCATGGGTTTATTTAAAATCCATATATCTTCTTTGGCAAAATGTCTGTTCAAACATTTTGCCCATTTCTTAGTGTTGTTTTTTTACTGAATTTTAAGAACTGTTTATATATTCTGGCTATTAGTCCTTTATCAGATGTCTCATTTGCACATATTTTCTCCCAAACTATGGGTTGTCTCTTCATTTTCTTGACAGTATTTTTTGAAAGGCAGAAGTTTTAATTTTGGTGAAACTGAAATTATTGCACTGTTCATTGGCAGATTGTGTGTTTGGTCTTGTTTTAAAGAAATATTTGCCTAGCAGTATCACAGAGGTTTTCTCCTAGAAGTTCTGTGGTTTTACATTTTACAAAGGTTCCACTTTGAGTTGTTGTATGTAGAACAAGATCATGTTTTTCTTTTTGCCTATGGATGTGCAATTGTTCTAGAATGATTTTTCCAAAAGACTTTCCTTTCTCCACTGAACTGTCTTTACAATTCTGTGGAACATCAGTTGTCCATACACGATTAGATCTATCTTTCGGATTCTCTCTTCTATTCTGGGGAACTATATGTTTCTTGGTATGCCAGTTCCATACTATCCTTAGTACTATAGCTTTACAGTTGGTCTTGAACTCAGAAAGTGTGATTCTTCCAACTTTGTCCTTCATTCTCAAGGATGTTGCCTTGGCTACTACCTCCACATAAATTTTAGAATCAATTTGCCAATTAAAAAATGCATGCAGGGATTGGATTTGGGGTGTTCTAAGCTATAGATCCATTTCGAGAGAATCAACCTGTTAACAATATTGAATTTTATGATCCCTCTCTATTTAGGTCTTTAGTTTCTCTCACCAATATCTGGTAGTTTTCTGTGTACAGGTCTTGCATATTTTTATCGGACTATACTAAATATTTCACATTTTTGGTGCTCTTTTAAGTGGCACTGTTTTTTAAAAATTGTGTGTGATAATTCTTTGTAAGAATATGAAAACAATTGATTCTTACATATTCTGCCACATTACCAGAACTGCTTGTTGCAGTAGCTTTTTGTTATATCCCATCAGGTTTTTTTTACAGACATGATCATGTCATGAAAATGAGGACTGTTCTTCCTTACTGATCTGGGTTTTTTAAATTTCTTATTTAATAACACCGATTAAAACACTGATTGCCTTTTCCTGATCTTGGGGAAAAATAATTCAATGTTTTACCATTAATTATAATGGTAGGTGTAAGTTTTTTTGTAGATGCCCTTTATCAGATTGAGGAAGTTCTTTTTTTTTAATGTTTATTCATTTTTGGGAGAGAGAGAGAGAGGAGAGAGAGAGAGAGAGAGAGCGCGAGCGAGCACAAGTGAGGGAGGGGCATAGAGAGAGGAAGACACAGATTCTGAAACAGGTTTCAGGCTCCAAGTTGTCAGCACAGAGCCCTAAGCTTGAACCCAGGACCCAGGAGATCATGACCTGAGGGGAAGTTGGACTCTTAAACCACTGATCCACCCAGGCTCCTCTAGGAAGTTCTTTTTATTCTTTCTTTCATGAGAGTTTTTATTAGAAACCAATGTTCAATGTTCGATTTTTGTCAAATGCTTTTTCTTCGTCTCATTAGCACATGAATTCTCCTTTGTTGTTTGTTAATATGATGAATTACAATGATTTTTCAAATGTTAACTACCTTGCATTCCTGGGATAAACTCACCTTCGTAACTAATATGTTACACATTTAAAAATATTGTTAGGGGGTGCCTGGGTGGCTCAGTTGGTTAAGCATCCGACTTCGGCTCAGGTCATGATCTCACACTCCGTGAGTTCAAGCCCTGCATCAGCTGTGCTGACAGCTCAGAGCCTGAGGCCTGCTTCGGAATTCTGGGTCTCCCTCTCTTTCTGCCCCTTCCCCCGCTCATGCTCTGTCTCTTAAAATGAATAAACGTTAAAAAATAAACAAAAAATTGTTGGATTCAGTTTACTAAATTTTGATTCAAATTTTTGCATCTATGTCCATGAAAGATAGTAGTCCATAGTTTTCTTGTGATGAATGTGTTTGTTTTTAGTATTAGTGTAATGCTTGCCTTATAGAATAAGTTGGGAAATAATCTTTCTTTCTTAATTTTCTGGAAGAGTTTGTGTCTGATTTCTTCATTAAATGTTTTGTAGAATTCACCAGTGAAGCCGTCTGGACTTGGCTTAGTTTAAAGATTAAGTGAAAATTTAATTTCTTGAATAGATAGACGTTTCTTCAGGTAATCTCTTTTGCCTTGAGTTAGGTTCAGTAATTATATTTTTTCATGCATTTATCTATTTCATCTAAGTTGCTGGTTTTTTGGCATAAAGTAGTTCATAATCCTCCTGTATTATTTTTTAAATATTATTAGAACATGGAATTATATCACCTCTATTATTCTTGATAATGGTTATTTATTTATTCTTTTTTTTCCTTATCGATCTGCTTAATGGCTTATTAATTATACAGATGTTCTCAAAGAACCAGCTTTTGGTTTCATGGACTTTCTCTATCGTTTTCTATTTTATTTGTTTCTTCTCTCATCTTTATTATATTCTTTCTTCTATTTTATATTTCATTTGATCTTATTTTTCTAGTTTCTTAAGGTGGATTCTAAGTTTATTGTAGGAGACTTTTTATGTTTTCAAATAGAGGTGTTTAGTGATCTAAATTTTTCCTAGGTAATGTTGTTGTTTTTTTAATTTTATGTTTTTTTGGTTTTAATTTTTAAAAGAGAGAGACAGAGATGAGTGGGAGAGGGGCAGAGAGAGAGGGAGACCCAGAATCCGAAGTAGGTTCCAGGCTCTCAGATGTCAGCACAGAGCCCGACACAGGGCTAGAACCCACAAACTATGAGATCATGACCTGAGCTGAAGTTGGATGCTTAACCGACTGAGCCACCCAGGCACCCTCCTCAGTAATGTTTTATTGGCATACCATAATGTGTTTTCATTTTTCTTTACTTCAGAATATTTTCTAACTTATCTGTGATTTCTTCTTTGACTCATAGGTGTTTTGAAATGAGTTGTTTAATTTCTAAATATTTGCAGATTTTTCAAAAATCTTTGTGTCAATGTTTTCTAATACCAATGTCATCAGCAAACATACTTGATGTAACTTGGATTTATATAAGTTTATTAAGAGTTGGTTTATGGCCCAGAACATGGTCTGTCTTGATAAATGTTCTCTGTATATTCATTAATCAAATTAATCAAATTAATCTTTCTACAGATAGGTGTCTTCTAATGCCTTTTCCTGATTGATCTAGGTGTTGTTGTGTTGTGTGGACTACTCTATAAATGTCAATTAGATCGAGTTAGTTGAGAGTATATTCTCTATTTTTACTGATTTTTATATATTTAGTGTATTATTTAGAGAGGGATATTACAGTCTCCATCTACTACTGTGGATTTGTCTATTTCTTCTTTCAGTTCTATCAGATTTTCTTTTATTTATTTTGAAGCTTTATTATTGGGTTCATAAACATCTAGAATTGTTATGTCTTTTTTGGTGAATTGACCCTTTTTTCATCATTAAGTGACCTTCTCTATCCCTAGTGATAGACCGTGTTCTAAAATCGACTTTGCTTCTGGTTATATTAATATTAGGTACCTATTTTCAATTCTTTGAGATTTTTCATATGATTGTTACCTCTATAATTCATATACCTTTAATGTGATTTTACATATTTGATTAGATTTGCATTACAGTATGATTTCTTAATTCTTTTCCATATTCTACTTTCATCATTCTTATTTTACCACAATGTACGTTTCATTAATATGACATTGATTCAGTATTAATAAATTGGAATTGCCAGTACTAGTGGTTAGTATCAATATATTGGACTGGCTACAGTGTTCCAAGCAGTTTATTATTATTCTATTTTTTCTAGTACATTTCCTTTTTCAAAAGACAGCTTTATTGAGATATAATTCACATATCACACATTTCAGTTGATTTTTTTTATTAGATTCACTGATGTGCAACCATCATCACAGTCAAGTTTAGAAATTCTTGGGGCGCCTGGGCGGCTCAGTCGGTTAAGCATCCGACTTCGGCTCGGGTCATTATCTCACGTGCATGAGTTCGAGCCCCGTGTCGGGCTCTTTGCTGACAGCTCAGAGCCTGGAGCCTGCTTCGGATTCTGTGTCTCCTCTCTCTGTCCCTCCCCTGCTCATGCTGTCTCTCTCTCTCTCTCTCTCTCTCTCTCCAAAATAAATAAACATAAAAAAATTAAAAAAAAATTCTTGTCAACTCAAAAAGAAACGTTGTATCCCTACTCTCCACCTACCCAGTTCAGCCCCAAACAACCAATAATCTACTTTCTTTCTCTGTAGATTTTGCTTCTCTGGATTTTCATATGGATAAAATTACATAGCATGTAAACCTTTGGGATTGGTGTCTTTCACTTAGCATGTTTTTAAGGTTCATCCAAGTGGTAGTATATATTAGTATGTCATCCTTTATTTAAAATGTATTTATTTTGAGAGAGAGATAGAGAGACACACACACACACACACAGAGACAGAGAGAATGAGCAGGAGAGGGGCAGAGAGAGAGAGGGAGAAAGAGAATCCCAAGTATGCTTCATGCTCAGAATAGAGCCCAATGTGAGGCTTGATCCCATGAACCATGAGATCATGACCTGAGCTGAAATCAAGAGTTGGATGCTTAACTGACTGAGCCACCCAGGTGCTTAGTATGTCATTTATAGCTAAAAAATTATATTGTACAGATATATTTTATCTATTTGTGGACAGACATTTAAGTTGTTTTTTTAACCCTTTGGCTATTACAGTAATGCTGCTATGAACATACATGTGCAATTTTTTGTGTGGCTATGTTTTCATTTCTCTTAGGAAAATATTTTGGGTCTTGCAGGCACACAATCTCTGTCACAACGACTCAACTCTGCCACTGTAGCATGAAAGCAGCAATAGACAATATATAAATGAATGAACCTGTTTGTGTGCCAATAAACTATTTACCAAAACAGACAGCGGGCCCAATTTGGACCATGGGCCATGGTTTGCCAGTCACCGAACCAAAGTTTCATGATGATGTGCTTCAGTGTGGACTATTTAAATTCAGTGTGCCAAGTTTTCCACAGACCTTGACTAGATCAATGTCCTTCCCTTTGGGGAATATTAGTATTTATATTTCATTGATAATTTCCTTGGTGGTACCTTAAGTGTTTGCTTTTTGTGCAACTCCTGTTAGTTATTAAATCTCCTGGTTCAACCATCCTTCTTTTAAATCTTTGTCTTTACTGTTATCTTTTTTTACATTTGCAAAAGATTTTCTCAATTTTCTTTTTCTTATTTCTAAAGGTTTATTTACTTATTTTGAGAGAGAGAGAGGGTGTGTGCACGCACATGAGTGGGGGAGGGGCAAAGAGAGAGAGGGAGAGAGAATCTAAAGCAGGCTCCATGCTATCAGTACAGAGCCTGGCGCAGGGCTTGATCTCACAAACTGTGAGGTCATAACCTAAGCCAAATCAAGAGTCACACGCTTACCTGACTGAGCCACCCAGGTGCCCCCCAATTTCATTTTTCACCCGAGTTGTCTTCAGGTAAGGTTTTAACTGGTATTTGTACTTGTAGCCAAAGCGTCACCCCCCAGCTTTTTGCAGCACCAGATGCCTCCAATCTAAAGCCTTTCTGGAGTTTTACAGGCCAAATGGTCTTGCTTCTCATCACTGTATCCCTTTGCAAGCACAATTCTGTTAAGTCAGTAACAATTCTTCCACTAGTTTTCCATATTCCAAAAATTATTGGCATCTTTTGTCTGCTGTTGTCTCCTTTCCAGTTTTCTTGTCATCTTTATTTATTTATTGTTATTTTAGCAGACATTTGGGAGGGAATAGAGAAAAATGGTATTCAGTCCACCATGTTTAACTGAAAGCACTATTTTTCCTCTTTCATTATTTCTATCCTGATCCATCTCCAATTCCCATTAAAGCTCATTCTGGTTATTGTACACACTTTTTAGAAACTCATACATTTTCCCGGTGTAAGTAAAACTTTGGTCAGTGTTACAAAAAAGACAGTGGACTTGAGGTCTAAAGATCTAGGTCCTAGTTCTGGATTTACTGAGTGTGCAACTAGGACTCAGATTTGTTCAGGAGAGGAAATTAGTGCTTACCAACTGCCTGCCAGTTGCCAAACATGATAAGAGGTACTCTCTCCATTCCAATGTTGATGTTTTAGTGTTTAATCTTTCAGTTAAATGGGTACTTATTACTCATTGTCTGCTTGAGTATATATAGTCAAACCTATTTGCTCAACGATACAGCATGGAAATATTTTGTTGTTTTACAATTTTGATGTTTGGAGACAGTTTTATGGGAAAACATGTAGCTAAAATGATATAAAGATCTGGCCTTAAAATATCATATGTGTTATTCACATTTGTTCTCTAAGGTGTGATTGGGTTTAGGCTCTTTTGTGGTAGAGAATGGAGATGAATACTTAAGTAGTGTTCAAGAGTTAGCAATATCGTACCAGTTTTAATATTTCATTTTACACTGGGATAAACTCTAGAGCATTATGCATTTTGGAGTGGATGGACTGGCTTGTGCTGGAGCTTCATGCTTTGTTTTCGGCTCTGCTCATGGCTATGGGATTATGTAGCCAGAAGAAGACTTAGAGATTCTTTAGTATTATGGGTTACAAACCTCATTGTACATTAGTCAATTTGGCTGTATCATGCATTTCCAAAGGCCACCAAAGACTAGGGCCATGCAGCTAAAAGCCAAGAAGCTCTAAAATGCAGATTCCTGGGCCTCACTCTCAAATGCTCACTCAGTAGAAAAAGGTTGGGTCCTAGGAATCTATATTGAGAGACCCCTGAACACCCCTACTCCCCCCGCACATATCCACAAAGGATTCAGACATACTTGGACCAATGATCCCATTTTGGAAAACATTGATCTGATCTCTCAGATCAGATCTGATCTTTACAGATGAGAGAATAAGATCCTAGGAAGTCGAGCGACATGTCCTAGTTTGTTAATGGGAGAAGTGGGAGTGGACCACACGTCTCATAACTCTGTCCGATGATTTTTCCCACCAGAGCATACACTATTATTTTAGCGTCTAGTTACATCATGAACTAAAGATATGAACCACCAGCTTAAAGTGTCTTTATTTGTAGTAACTTCAGTTTTTTATAAATGGTTTTCAGATGTTTGGGAATAGCTTCAGGTCTCAGTCCCTCTGCCTGCAGCCGAGGAATGATGGGGAGTGGGGGTGGAGGGAAACCCTCTGTCCTTACCCTTTCACATAACCTGCTGGAAACAGGCTTCTGTGTATTTTCTCCTCGAGTCATCATGCCCCTGGAAGATTAACAGATACTTATTTAGAAAATTGTCCACAGCATCCAGGAACTTGACACTTGATGAAAGGAAGAGTATGTGCTGCTGAACACCTTCTCTACCCAAGTGTGATGTAGCAACTGTTGCTAGGTTCATGGAGGAAAGGAAGGAAATGTTTCATGTGCCTCTTATTTAGGATGTTCTCCCCATCTCTATTGCAAACCAGCCAAACAAAATATACACACGCTCTCCACTGAGTCATGCATAGTCTATGATGTAGTATGATGTGTGGAAAAGAAAGAAGTTTTCTTTACTGCTAATAGTGATTGTGAAGTGTCTTGTATATTTTATGAAGAGTGCTAATTGTGTATTTTCTTTCAGAAACTGGTGGCAGAGAAATTAAGGTTTTTTGTTTTTGTTTTACTATTAAAGAATATTTGTTGATAGAATCTGAAATTCAAATTCTCCTATTCTGTTGTTCCTTATAAAGCTTTGTATTAGTCCAGATGGGCTAGATTCTGTTGTGGTAACAAACAACCTTGTCACAGTGACTTAACGCAAGAAAGGTGTTTTTCCCCATCAATCCACGTATTCAGTGTGGATTGTGAGGAGGGCTTGGCTCACTGTGCACATGCAGGAATCCACACTTGACAGTGGTTCCCACCCCAACCTGCTGCTTCCATGGCAGCCAGGGCTGGAAAGGAGAATGGCTCTCTGCTTTCTTCTGGCAATGAAATGCGTTCACCCAGAGTGACAGATCTCATTTCTGCTCACTTTGTCTTGGCCACATCAAATTCAAGAGGGTTGAGAAGGAATGTTGTCATGAACCCAGACTTTGAGACTTCCTCAATGCCTAGATATTTGTTTCCTGACTGTGTGTGTATAGGTGAACAGAGGTTCTCTGCAATTACTGTAAAAACACTTAAAATCATCTTATTCTTTAAAATTAAAAAAAAATTCTAAGTGTAAAATGGAAGTAACAAATTTATCATCTTAACCGGTTTTAAGTATATGGGTCAGTAGTGTTAAATGCGTTCACATTTTTGTGCAGCCAATCTCCAGTATTCTTTATCTTGCAAAACAAACTCTATACCCATTTTAGAATAGCTCTCCATTCCCCCCACCCCTGATTGTGACCATTCTACCTTCTGTCTATGAATCTGAATTTATACAAGTGGGATCATAACAGTATTTCTGTGTTCATGATTGGCTTATTTATTTTAGCATGATGTCCTCAAGGCTCATATATGTTGTAGCATGTGTCAGAATATCCTTCTTAAGGCTGAATAATATAACATCTTATGAATGTAGCACATTTTGTTTATCCATTCATCTATCAGTGGACACTTAGGTGGCTTCCACATTTGGCCATTGTGAGTAGTGCCACTAGGAACGTTGGTGTTCCATTTCATTTTATATGCCCTTCTTTTTCTATGTAAAAGAGAAGCAACATCTTCAGACCACTTATTTACTATTCAGACCCAGGAAACAGTTATTTAAATGCAGACTAATATTCTCACTTTGAGAATCTTCTGTCAGTGATTACAACAAAAGCTGAGCAGGACTTTGACTACCCTGTACATGTTCGACTAAATCAGCAAAGTTAACAGATTCTTTGTTTTTAGTCCTGTATGTAACCTGCAAATCTTGACGGTTTTCAAGATAGGTGACAGCATGTGGCTAGGACATTATTTTTCTGCTAAAATTTTTTTAGCATGGCAGAAAATTACATTATCTTTTCGTACGTCTGGCTCAAATATTGTGTGAAGGGTGGTCCAATATGAATCAATAAGTAAAATGTGGCCATGCCAGCTAATGGCACGTGTAGCATAGATGCATGCAGGGACAGAGTAGAATTTTGGGTACAGTGCTGAAATAAAAAGCAAAAGAACAGGATATAAAATTTGCTTTTTTGCTAATTGCATGATTCTGAATACACTAGTTACAGACCCTTTCTGAGTTTCGTGTTCTGTTTGAATCTCTACAAAGAAGAGCTTAAATTCCATGATCTTAGTGGGTTAATATCAGTTAACCATAACTTCTAAAGTGAATGGGATTTTCTAAACTTTTCTAGTATGTACTTTTTAGTTAAAATATTAACTCTGATGGAATTTTTTAGCAATGAACATCAGGTCGTGGTACTCCCTTGCTGAACACCTAAACTGGATTCCTGTTAGCTTTAGACCATATTTCTGAGACTGTTTTTCATTATTGCCTCTCTTTAGACATTTTAAGATACTTCCTCTTAATCCCCCACTACCCCCATGAAATTTTAATGCCATAAATAAACTTATCAGTTTACATGTGCTGTGGCCCTTTGAACGGACTCCTTGCATTATCCTCAAACCATTGATACCAGGAGGTAACCTCTTCTCTCCCATTGCCAGAACCTAACTTTCACCCACTTGAGGGCATTATCACCCCCATGTAAGCTTTAGACGAAAATTGAAAAATATTGTCTTCAAGGCGTGGCATGATTCATCCCCTGCATAGATCATAGCATTTTATATGATTTCTCCTCTCCCCCTCCTTTCCCCTCCCCTCCTTCCACCCTCCCTTCCCCTCCTACTCGCCAGGCAGGCTAATGGCCTCCTTTCAGTTCCACAAGGGTATCAGGCTTATTGCTACTTCAAGGGTCTTTGCACAGTTCTCTTTGCTAGAGGGCTCACTTTTTAATTTCCTTAAGTTTATTTGAGAGAGAGAGAGAAAGAGAGAGAGACAGAGAGAGCAAGTGGGGGAGGGGCAGAGAGAGGGAGAGAGTGGGAATCCCAAGCAGGCTCTGCCTCACCAGTGCAGAGTTTGATGCCGGCTTGATCTCACTAACAGTGAGATCATCCCCTGATCTGAAGTCAGAGGCTTTACTGCCTGAGCTACCCAGGTGTCCCTCTTTACTTTTAATTAATCAGTTGAAGCTCATCCATCTGTTCTCCAGCTTAAATGTCTCTTCTCCAGAAGAACCTGGCCCTCCTCTTCCCCAGCCCCAGTCTGTTAGGTCTCTTCTGTGACTCTTCCAGTGCTCTGTTTGCTTCAAGCACTTGCAGTTTTGTAATGATGCACTTACTTGTATATTTCTTCTATGTCTGCCATCTCAGTACACTGTAGGCTTGAGGTCAGAGACTGATTTCCCTCTGTATATGTCATATCTAGCTCAGTGCCTGGAATTGTTGGAAACAGTCAGTGAAGTGTTTTTCGAGGAAATACACGGTGAGGAAAAACCTCTGAACTTGGAATTGGTTTTTAAATGAAAGTATACACTCCTGTTAAGTGTTCTTACCAAAATGAAAAACAAAATGAATGTATATCCACAGCATATACATATACATATATGTATTAGTTAAGGAAACATTAGCTGCCATAACAGTAAAATCCTGAAATCTCAGTGTTTTGACAAATAGGGGTTTTATTGTTGTTTGCATAAAGTCCAATTGGCAGGGCTGAAAAGGGGCTGGAGGTGTCTCTCTTGAGCAGTCATTCAGGGACTGGTCTGATGCAGGCTCTGCTGTCTTTTTAATGCATGGCTTCCGAGGTCACCCTGGCGGCTGTGTCTAGGTGACAGAGGGGGAAGGGAATGTTGAGAGCTGCATGGGAAGTTTTCTTGGGGTAATCTTGGGAGTGGAATGTATCGCTTCTGCCCACGTCCATTTTTTGCGTTCCTGACGAGACTCAAATCTTCAGTAGGGTCCCAATCCCTATTATCCCACCAAAGAATCCAGTCAGTCACATGGCTATACCATACCTATCCCCCCTCCCCCCAGCCAGGGAATCTGAGGAGACAGCTGTGATATCAGGAGGTAACACAAGCTGGCCTTTGCCACAGTGCACTTGGAAAGTCACACATCTATTTGCAAGTGTGTTGTCAATGTCTAGATGAATGTGGATTTACAAATCACTCTCAGTAACTTAGGGGCCTTTGAGTCAAAGACCCAGAAAATGGGAACCATTAAAAATAGGAGTATGTGAATTTTATTTTGGGAGAGGTTTTCACTCTAGCATTTTCAAAATTAGAAGGTGAGATATGATGGACCAGGGGTGGGGAGGAGGAAATGCGCTTTGGGTTAGAAATGCACTCTATACATTCAACTGAACAAAATCTCTTGCCATACAACAACTAACCTTCTCAGTCAGGCTCTCTTGCATTGCTGTGTTCCTGATGGTGCAGATTAGCATCTCGGCAGCTGAATATAAGCCCAGGTGGGGTTCTAGCTGGCTGCTGGCAGCATTGTCCTAAATAAAATGGAGACTTTTTTTTTTTTTTTTAGCAGTGGACTGTTTTCAGTTCCTCAATCATCTGATAAGTCCTATTCTTTTGATGAACTACACATAAAAATGAGTTCTCCATTCCATGGGTCTGTTAATTAAATAGTGTCTGTTTGTTTAAAGAAAAAAAGGCATATTGCATGTCTGGTTCATCATAGTACAAGGCAATTGTAATTGATCTAGGAAATCATGATACTGTACTGTCATCTGGGCCAAAGCTTACCTGGCCATCCTACAGGGTTTCCATTCTTCCACGCCATGCAATGGGGGCGGAAATATGAGCCTGGGCTTTTCTTTCGTAAGCCTCTCTCAACTCCTGTTCTTGGCAGAGAGAAGGAAAATAAAAGGAAAAGGAAAAGAAGGAATTCAGATCTTGGTTGGTTAGGTGGGCTGCTTTATTACTTCTGTTTGGTTATATTATGGAGCTTCTGAGACTTGTTCTTTTCTTTCCCTTCCGTCCTCCATCTAAGTCCATAACCTAGCTCCTCCTTAGAGGACTCTGGGAGGAAAAGCAGCATTTGGAGACCAACTAAAACCTCCAAAGAGAAGAATGTTTACATTTTAAATTCTAAAATTTCAAACAAGTTATTAGGCAAACTGGATGTTTTTCAGCAAGTGTAAACATTTTCCACCTCTTGTTTCTTCTAGTTCTTTAGTCTTTCCGTTTGCATCTGGTGCAGGTTCAGATCAGTGTTATCCTGCTTTCTGTGCTTCTGATGAAGCTGGAAAGTGTTTGATTGACATGATCAGAAAATTAGGGTCATTGTGGACATTACCCCTGAAGCAGGCTGGTGAGCTCCCACTGGCGTCTTTGTTGGTGCCTTTGTAGGATTAGTAAAGAGGTTTATGCTGAAGTTCCAGCCAGGACCAGAGTTGGAGAAGGGACCTGTGAATCCAAGGATTCACGGCTTGGTAAATCTTCACAGTGGTGCTGACATGTAACAAGTTGGTGGATACTCGTCTTCTCCTGGGTCTTCCCCCAGATGGTCTTATATAGAGCAAGACAGCCATGTAGAAGCTGGGCAGCATGGCTCTGTGGGACTTCTACAAGAGTAGGAGGATTTGAGTTACATTTCATTTGAATGAAAGCCTGCACAGTGCTTTCAGTGTGACTGTGTTTGGGAACATGCCATTCCCTGCTGGATTTTGTTCTAGGTCATCCCAAGAGTAGATGACTGTTTAGAGGAATTGCTTATTGAGTGGGAACTCGGGGACCTGTCAGCCAACCATGAGCTCAAGCAGTTCTTCCCTGCAGCTGGACCTGATTATGTCTTTAGCTGCCACTGTTAATGAGGCAAAAAGCATCTGCTGAGAACTGGGCTGGCACTCCCAGGGCGGTCGACTGCCACCTTTCCATCAGTTGCGGCAAAGAAGGTCCAGGGTGTGGAAGAGACAAACCTGAATATTGAGCCTGTGGTTCTTCAAAGCTCTTTTTGAGGGTGAAATAGAAAATGATTCAACTTGACAGTGAGTGACTTGTCAGTTACAGTATATACCTCTTAAGTTTTTTGTGTGCTGGTTGCGTTTGTTTCGGTGAGACGGTCTTCTTAGGGATCAGCTTGGTCAAAGGCATGGAAGAGTTCTAGCTGTGAATTTTAACGGCACCTCCTGTACAGGTCATTAGTTTCTTGGGTGATTTTTGAAGCTGAGACTTTGGAACAGATGATGGGAAGCCCTGCCACTAAATTTATTTCATTCATTTTGTAAGTCTGGTCTGTGTTGGGTGTTTCCCTTTTGTAAAGGCTATCCCAGAAAAGTTTGCATTTCGAATCCAACGATCTTACTAATCAGGTTATTATAATAGACGGTTTTCCATGCTTTTGTTTGTTCATTTTGTTTCGTTAAAGTACAAGCTTTTTGAAATTTATTCAGGAATCTGTAATCTGGATAACTCTCCTATTGTGATCTGATATATGATCTTCCCACATTTCAAGACGCATTTTAAGAGTGGCTTGGATTGTTTTTTGGATTTGATTAACTTTTTTTTAGATGAAACTAGATTTTTTTCAGCTTTTTAAGTTTGTTTATTTATTCTGAGAAAGAGAGAGAGAGCTAGCATGAACAGGGCAGGAGCAGAAAGAGAGGGAGAGAGAGAGAGAGAGAGAGAGAGAGAGAGAGAGAATCCCAAGCAGGCTCCACAGAGCCTGACGCAGGGCTGGATCCCAGGAACCGTGAAATCATGACCTGAGCCGAAATCAGGAGTCACATGCTTACCCAACTAAGCCACCCAGGTGCCCCTCAAACTAGATTGTTAAAACCTTCAAGAAAAGAACTAAGTCTAATGCATCTTGGATCTTCCCAAAGTGCCCAATCTAGCATCAAGCATAGCACACACTCATAAGATAAAGTTGTAGGTGTTTTTTGGCTGTTCTAATAAATTACTGCAAACTAAGCTGCTTAAAAAAACACAACAGAAATTTAGGGGCACCTGTGTGGCTCAGTTGGTTTAGTGTCTGACTTCGGCTCAGGTCATGATCTCACAGTTGATGAGTTTGAGCTCTGTGCTGACAGCTCAGAGCTTGGAGCCTGCTTCAGATTCTGTGTCTCCCTCTCTCTCTGCCACTCCCCCGCTCATGCTGTCTCTCTCTATCTTAAAAATAAATATAAACATCAAAAAATTTAAAAAAAATAGAGAAATTTATTATCTCATGGTTCAGAGGCAAGAACTCCATGTTTTCCCCAGAGGCCCAGGGTGGAGGGAGAGTCTCTTCTTTGCGTCTTCTAGCTTCTGCCAGTTACTGGCATCCCTTTGTATTCCTTGGCTTGTGGCTGCATCACTCCAATATCTGCCTCTATTTTTATATCATCTCCTTTGTGCATGTCAGAATGCTTTCTTCCTCTCTTTTGTGACAGCATACCCTTCTCAGCTCAAAATCATTAACTTAACCTCATATCTGCAAAGGCCCTTTCCCCAATCACTGGGCATGGCATAGCTTTGGGAGCCATTATCAGTCTACCACACCTGTATATGGTTTCTAGATAATCTCCTGGCCAGTTACTCAATTTTCATCTAAAGCACTTAACCTCAAAGATATTTGCTTCTGTTTTATTTTTGATGACCTGTTTGCTTCAAGTCATTTCTGTTTCAATATCGTCTTGTTCTGTATTCTTTTGTCTTTAAGGTAGTATTTGCTGTGGAAATTGCTTTCCCTGCAGTAGGAATGATTTTGGTCTTGACTGTCTGTGTCATTAATAGTGAGTCTTACATGCTGTTGGGAACTGAGGTCAAGGCATTGTAGCTATTACCATTGAAACTAATGAAAAGCTGGGTGTGGTGTCCAGAGCAGAGTTGTGCTTGTGTTGGTTAGATGACATCAAAGTCTTGCCATTAACAATAAATTTAATTTCCTGATAATCTCAGTGTCAAGCATTTTTACTTTCTAAGCTTTACTCCCATCTTTTGAATTTACTTCCTTTGGAATGCCCAACTCCATAATTCTTCAACTCTCCTGGGACCTGCAAACCCTTATTCCTACCACTTTTTCACTGTACCTCACTCACCTTACTTTCCTCCTAGCCTTGGCCAGTCATCATAACTACTCCCTCAATTTCATTCTTCTATCTTCAATGCACTCATCTGAATGGATCTTCACCCAAGTTCATTATACCTATGCAGCTAGATGTGTTTGCTTCAAGTGACCAGCAATTACACTATATTCCCCTTGGCCATCATTCCCTCAAGCGAACATTTCTTTTTTCTGATCAAACCTCTCACAATTTCTTCCTTGTCCTCATTCATTGCTTCTTTCATTGGGAAATCAGAAGCCACCAGAAGAAAACTCCCACATTTCCCCACCTGCCTGAATCTAGTTCATATATTCTGCTTTCTCTCCAGTTATAGTGGGTAAACCATCCATTCTCCTAACGAAGGCCAGTCTTTCCACTTGGTGTCCCAGATCTCATTCCTATTTCTCTTTTCAAGGATATTGCTCTAATTCTCCTCTTTTCTACATTCTATTTCTTTTGTTCCTTTTTTAAAAAAAATACATACTAGACTTTTCCCATCAACCCACAAACATCTCATTATTTCTGCCATAATTAAAGCTTTCTCTTAATACTACTTGCACTTTAATTTACCACTCCTTTTCTTCACTTTCTTATACATTAAAACTTTGAAAGAGTTGTCTATATTTGCTTTAATTATCTCTTGGATGCATTGTGCTCAAGGTATCACACCATCACTCTTCTGAAACTGTTTGTTATAAAGGCATCAATAGCCTTTATTCCAAATCCAGTGGACAGTTCTCAGTCCTCATTTTACTTGACTTACCATCCTAGCACTTAACACAAATGATCACTTCCCCTTCCCATGACTTGGCCTCCAGAACAATGCATTCTCCTTTTCTCCTTCCTGTGGGTTTGCTCCTCTTTTTGTCTCCCTGCTTCTCAAGGATCAGTTCATGGACCCATTTTTCCACATTCAGTTTTTGGTAATCTTACTCAGTATCATGGGTTTAATTACTAATTAGAGTCTGATATCCAGATTTGTATCTTTAGCCTAGAACTTTCCTAAACTTCAACCTCCTGTATTCACCATTCATCCTGCTTAGGATTCCTACATGGATATTTAATAGGCCTCTCAAATGTAACATGTAAAACTGAGCTCCTGATCCTACCCCCTACCCCTGCCATAAAAACCCACCCACAATAAAGCAAAACATGCTGCTTCTCCCATAGACATACCCATCTTATTGGAAACCAACTCAATTCTATACTTTTCTTATGTTAAAACTATTGGGATTGTCCTTTGGTCTTCTATTTCTGTCACACTGCTCTCTCATTAGTAATGCTCTGAGCTCCTTCTTCTATAAATGTGGAAGAAAGTCACTTCTTAAATCTTTGACATCACTATTTTGGTTCAAATGATCCTCTGTTTGTCTGGATTATTGGGAAAGTGCTGTCCAAAAGGTCTCTGCTTCTGCTATTTCCTACCTTAGTCTCCTCTCAGTGCAGGACCCAATGATCCTGTTAACTTAGTCAGGTACTTCTCTACTTAGTATCTTCCAATGCCCTCCCATCTCTCTGAGAGCAAATGCTAAAAGCTTTAAATGGGTTGCAATGCTCTATAAATCTGGCCACCTTTCTGATCCTCTCACACCCTCTTCCCCTTGCTTACTGTACTCCAGCCACATTGGTCTTCATCTGTTCCTTGACATGCCAGGCATGTTGTACTTCAAGGCTTTGTATTTCATATTTACCTGTTGATAAAAACAAAATAAAAATAATGCCTTTAGGCTTATTTTTCCTTCCCTGATTAAGGGACAAATATGAGTGTGTATGTGGTTTTTTAAAGCATAATTTCCTTGCTATTTACTAAATAAAAAAAATATTTCTCTGTCAAATAAATTTACATAAGAGACCCTAGTACTTTAAGTCATTTTTACAGACTTCTCTTTCCCCTTTGCAACAAAATAGTTGAAATTGTCATCGTTGTAAGCATTTTTTTGAAAATCACTCTGGCTCATTTCTTAATTAAGATTATTTTACTTTTAACTCTTGAAGTATACTCAGTACTCATTGGTACCATAGACATTGCAGAAGAAGAAGATACCCTGACATATCCAAGTTCACAGATTCCATATTAATGTGGAGGTCTTCTCGCATCCAGAGCATGTGGGGGAAAGAGCACAGGGTGGGTACTGGATCAACCGCATAACTGGCCATAGGATCTCAGACAAACTGCTTAACCTCTGTGCATCTTTGCTTCCCATCTATAAAGAGAAAGGAGTTGAACCAAAGAGTTTGATCTCTGAGGCCTTTTTCAGCCCTAACAAACTGTGAATGTGAGCAGGAGTATCACACAGATCATAAATACCTGCTACATTATACTGAGATTTCTCTCCTCTCATACCTGCTCTTTGCCAGCTTTCATGTTAAAATTTTCCACCAAACAGGAACACCAGAGGCAGAGGACTTACAGGCAGGTACCACCTCTGCTGACTGCCAAATATCCCCTCAATGTAACCACTGCCTGCACGGATGGGCTTTTGCTAGAAATTGGCCAGCTTTAGTCCCCTTCCACAAATAAACTTTAAAGTACTCTCTTGAAGAGTGAGAAGCTGCCAGTGGTACTGGCAGTGAGTTTTATAATTATTTTTTGATTTTTTCCATGTGACTTTTGGTCTCAGGGCAGTGTGTTTGGTTGGGCTATATTGATAGTTTTCCCATCGTCATGGTTTACACCTGCTGGCCACGCAGGAAACTGTGGTAAGAGAGCTCCTTGGTCCTCTGGCCCTCTGCCAGCCTTGGTACATGCTGATTGCCATCTCTGCAGCTGTAACCATTGCCAGCCTGGCATTGTTTGTGTGTCACACATGGTCGTTGAAGAGAGACTTGGACTACTCAGCTTAGACAAGCTGAATCAAGTCTTGGAAAATATTTCTCCTAAAATGATGTTGTAGATAGTGATGAAGGGTAACCAAAAAAACACACAGCTGTGGGCCAGGCTCTGGGTTGGCTTTGTCTTTAGTACTCACAATACCCCTTCTAGGAGTGGCTTTATATCCATGTTAGGAATGATGAAAGTGACCTAGATGTTCATCAGCAACCAGTAAAAGGTCAAGTTAAATTGGAACTCAGACCTTTCTGACTTCAGTGCATGTTCTCTGTACTACTGTACCCTGCCTCTTAAATGTAGTCAGTGTTAGACTTAGATTTCTTAAAATTAGATTTTGATGGATTCACCAGGAGTCCAGATCTTTTATCCTGCATCATTGTTTTATGGGGAAAAAAGAATCTTATTTTTAAACAAACTTATAAACTTCGGTAATATTAACATTTTGCGGGGTGGGGGATTATTTTACTTGTTGATTTAAGTTCCATTGTTTGATCATTACTCAAGTACCTCTTCTCGTAAAAGATGAAGAGAATTCAGGTAGTTGAGAATTGGTCCACTAAATATTGTTGGCCATATTATGTTTCCTCATCTCTCTCTTGCTTAAGATAAAAACAAAAAACAAAAAACCTCACCCTTACTGACAAAATCATATAACTAGAAATTAGGAGAAGGGGGAGACTCTAAAGCTTTCTTTTAAAACACATGGATCTTAAGGTTTGAATCAAAGTGATAGTGTTTTACAATTCTTATCTGTTTAATTGTGACACGGTACACCTGCTTGCTTTTAAGAAGAGAAGTTATAGAAGTTTAAGGAGGGAGGAGAGTGACGTGGATACCCGATAACTCTTCTCCAGTGATATCCTGATGAGTTAAGCATAAATGAATCAGAAACAGATGGATTTTTTCTCCCTTAAAATACACATGGGTTTAAAAACCAAGGGAAAAATACTTGGAAAAAAATGTTCTTTGTTAAAACCCAAATGTCTGAAATATAATTTAAGATTTTCATAGGTTCCAGCAAGTAGTGGTGTGCGCTCATCTCTTATTTGGATGGGGTGTGTGCAGGAGTCGAGCATTTAAACTATTCTGTGGAGCTGCTGTCAGGGAGGCGTAATAGTCCTGTAAAATGACATAAGGCACAAGGGCCTTATGTGCAAACTCGTTTCACATGGCTTCTTGGGTATTGAGTAACATGAATTTCATGTAATTTGATTCTTGAAAATTTCATAAGGTTTACCTCAATCTTTGTGTGTGAAAGAAGAAACAGTTTCAAAGGGCTATCTCCAGGTGCTGTGCTAGGCATCTTTACTCTCCATCCTTCTGCCAAGGGTGGAATGTCATCTCCTTGACCTTGTGCTTACTGATTCTCCTTCATTGTCTTTGGTCATCATTGTAGATTTGATTGAAGCCAGTATTCTCTATAATTTTTTTCTAGCTGCAGGTGTTCCTATGGATGTGGACTTAAATTTGGCTTTACTGTAAGCTGGCAAACTTCAGAAAGGTGTTGGTTGGATATCAGGAAATCCCGCTGACCAGCAAGAGCTGAGTTCTAGAAGAGATCACCCAGTTATCTTCCTTTGATCAGGACTTTCTTCATTGTTGACTGACGTATTTTGTTGTGGGATCTTTGAGGAACTGTGGTTTGAGAGCACACTTTTCCAAATTATGATGCTATTTATTCCAAAGAGATGCACTGCCTTCTCCTGATGTTTCTGACTGGGTATATTGCCACCATCTTAAGTTAGATATGAAGAAGAGCACCCCCCGCCACAAATCATTAAACAGCTCCACTCCCTAATGCCTCTGTTCCTGTTAGGAGGGAAAATATCCCTTTTTACACTTAGGTTTGCTCCACACTGAACTCCTTTCACATCTTTCCTTTTCTTTCTCACAAAATTCATCAGTTCTCACTTCTACTCTTCACTTATTCCTGTATATAGTTTAGTCCTCTGGTTTCACAAAGACTGCCTTACTTTCATTCAATATCTAGAGAATTCTATAACTCTGTGTAATTTGAGTTTCTTATCTAGTCCCTTCCCTTTTACTGATGAACTATTTCTTTCAGCATAAGTGTGGTATTTCTTAATCTTTCAAAGCCTTCATTACATTTTATAATAATTCTTATAGTCACCATCTAGTTTCCAATTGGTTTATTTGGTTCTTTGCAAACTAGTCTCCTCCTGGGTCCACATTCATGCCTTTTCTTACTTGTGAATTATGTTCTGTGTCATCTCCAATGTCTAAAATACTTTTTCACCTCATCAGTGCCTTTTCTTCTCATTCAAAAAACTTTAAGATTCTCTTTAAAAATAATGTATATTTGACTGATAACAATGATGTATGATTGCTGATATATAAAATTCCACCTCAAGGGCATTTAATGAAATGAAATTGGTTCATTTAATGAAAGAATGATTATAATAATCATAATGAATCTAGCTGGGATTCCTATTTTTTTGGCTGGTGTTTGATGTTCTGCAACATTCATTCATTTACTTACATAAAGTTCATATATTGAATATACGCCATATTCTCTTTAAGCACTGGAGATACAAATATGAATACTATGTTACTTGGAAAGCACATAATTGGAGGAAGACCAGCATGTATTAATTATAGTACAGTAGACTATATATACTTTGATGATTGTTTTAACATAATCCTGTGGGTATATGAAGGAGAGAGTCATAAAGTCAGTTCAAGAAAGGGATGATGTGATGGGTAAAGTGACATCAGACTTGAGTCTTCTTGACTGAGTGGAAGAATGGGGGGGGGAATGAGAGTATTGATGGAGAAGAGCATTGCAGAGGCATGAAAAAGAAGTGTGTGGCAGAGGTGGGAGCAAGGATAAAATGGTAAGTTAAACTGTAGACTGTGGTAGGACCAATAACAGGACATAAGGCAGGGTGGCAGATTAGGCCAGATTTGTGAAAAATCTCTGCATCTTGATAAGGAGTTTGATGTCAACTCAGAGTTCTTGGAGGTTGTTTCATGCCGTGTGTGTGTGTGTGTGTGTGTGTGTGTGTGTGTTAGCATAATGAAATAATCTAATTTGTTTTTAAGATTCAACTCTTAGACCATTATAGAGGAAGGATTTGGGAAGAGAAAAAAAATCAACTGGGGAGATGGGTTGGCTTAAGTATTCCAAGGATTTGGGTGAGAGAAAATGAGGGTTCTAGCTGAGGCTGTGACAGTAGGATGGAAAGAAAGACAAGCTCCTTGAACAGAATTTGGCAGCAGACTGAATTCAGGGCCACATAGAATGGGAGAAGCAGCTGATGACTCTGAGCTGCATGTCCCGTGTGGATGGCAATGTAATTTAATGAGACTGGCTTTTCTTCCTGTATTCCTATTTGGGGCAGATAAAAAGCTTAGTTGTTTGCTTGTTGAATTGGAATTGGCTGGGAATCATCCAAGTAAAGCTCTCTGGTAGGGATTTAGAGATGCAAGATGGGTGTGCAAAAGAAGGAGGTGGCATTAGAAATAGCAACCTGTCATGTCCTTAGATTTCAATGGCCTGAACAATGGTACTTTAGGTATACAGTTGACCCTTTAACAACATGGGTGTTGAGGCACTAGCCGCCTTCTTACTGTAGTCAAAAATCTGCATATAACTTTGACTCCCCCAAAACTTAATTACTAACAGCCTTACTATTGACTGAAAGCCTTACTGATAACTCACAGTCCACTAACCACATATTTTTTACGTTATATGTATTATATACTGTCTTCTTACAATAAATTAACCTAGAAAAGTGATTAAGAATATCATAAGGAAGAGAAAAGACATTTACAGCACTTCACTGTGTTTATAAAAAAGTCCATGTAAGTGGACCCATGGCAGCTCAAACCCGTTTTGTCCAAAAGCGTCGCCCATACACTTAAAGTTCTTTAGGCAGCGCTGCTTATGCTCATGTTGCTCTTGCTATTTTCACATTTTCTTGACAAATAGTTCCATTATTATCTCTTCTGTGGCTCTAGATTTTGATGTTGATTCCTTTTTTTTTTAAATAAGAGTTATTATTTTTGGCTTCAACTTCAGACCTTCCGGAGTGATAACAATTGCATTTCTTTATTCCATTTTCAAGTTGCAGTTCTTTAGCCAACATGTCCTTGTATCATAAAAGAAAGAAGCCAAGCATATTTCTCTTGGCTTAAACATTACAGGCAGGTGATTTCACAGCTGTCGTCTCTTGGAAATCCTCCCATTCTTCTCCTTATCTCATTGGGCAAAATGGAAATTCTCAAAGTCTGTGATTGTCAATTTGTAGTTATAGAAATTCATGGTTTGATTCCAAACTAAAACCGCCAGTGGTGTAGTTAGCAAGTGTGACTTAAAAAGGCTTTAACCATTATATAGTTTCTGAATACTTGTAATTTATTCCTTAATTGAGGAAACAATTTTATATGCAGTTTCAGTATAGAATCAATACATTTTCTTAGTTGACACAAACTCCAACATTTATCTCATCAACAGGGAAAATATTAGCATATGTCAGACCTCATTTTTCAAAGATCCCGAGATTTCAACATAGGGTCAGGAATAACATGTATAGTAATATGTAAGTATTTATGTTTATTTCAAATATATTGCCTACACATATTGTATGACTCCACCCACCTAAACAAGGTACATAATAGGCAAATTCATAGAAATGGAGAAATATAAGTTACTAAGGGGCTAGAAGAATGGACAGTTACTGTTTAATGGGTACTAAGTTTCTGTTTGGGATGATGGAAAAATTCTGGAAATGAACAGTGATGATGGCTGCCCAACATTGTGAATACACTTAATGACACTGAATTGTGCACTTAAAAATACTGCCTTGTCACAAACAGCAAGATCTCATTCTTTTTTTGGCCGAGTAATATTCCATTATATATATATATATATACACATACACATACATATATACATATATGCATACACACACATATATACACATATATTGCAATTTAACATGGATGGACCTAGAGGGTATAACACTAAGAGTAATAAATCAGACAAAGAAAAATACCATATGATTTTACTTATATGTGGAATCTAAATAAAACATCAAAGAAACAAAAAAATGACAAATACAGAGAGCTCATGGTTGGGGGGGGGGAGGTGGGGGAGGATTAAGTGAAATAAGTAAAGGGGATTAAGAGGTACAAACTTCTAGTTATAAAATAAATAAGTCACAGAGATCAAAAGGATAGCATAGAGAATACAGTCAATAATATTGTAGTAATGTTGTATGGAGACAGATGGTGACTACATTTACCACGGCGAGCACTAAGTAATGTATAGAATTGTTGAATCAATATGTCATGTGCCTGAAACTAATAATGTGTGTTAATTGTACTTCTGTAAAAAAATTGTCCTGTATCCTCTAGATAAATTATAAATACACATCACAAAATTGCTTACCAAGTGTAGCTCAACTTAGTCATCAAATTGGTATACTAATATCCAAGTTATTCGTTGATGCTTAGAAATTATCAGTGGAATCTTCTGTTTGGTAAACGATGTCTTAGCTGCACTCTGATGTGATGCAGGAAACTGCATCAAATTCTTCCAAGTTCCCCGTTAAATCAGTGGTCAATTAGGTGCTTTGCACTGTTGCTTTGTTACAACTGAAAGATCACTGGTTGATGTGAGCCTAGAAAAAAATCTGTACGTTGACCTCCACAGAGAATGTTACTAGCAACCCACCCATGGTAACCCCTCACACACACTGAAGCACACATGTCGTTGTGCTGCCACCTCCTAGGGCATTTCGGCAGCCACTGGAAGTGACCCACATCTGTGCTGGCACTATTCCAAGGTCCATTACCTGCTCTATGGCTGCCACTGGGTGACATAATTAGGTAGCTTGCAGTCTCAATAAAGGATTTCTTTTTACCAGCTGGTATGGAAGTATTTCACTTTATTTTTTATTTGTTTTATTTTTTTACCAACAGTACATACCATCTAAATGTCAACTTTGGTGATTTATTTCAAGGTGCTTTATATAAGAGTTTATAAGAACAGTGCTCACCGAGTAGCTTATGATAGTTTATTTTTTAGAGCTTGACATATTATGCCTGGACTTGACCTAGATTGCATGTTGAAGTCTTGGGTTTTGAATAATTCAGAGGTATTGCTATTGGTTTGAGAGGGGTAAAAGATCATTCTTATTTCATCGCAGGTTAATGCCGAGATCTTTTTTTCTAAATAATCTTTCCCTGAACCTCATGGGAGGGTAGTGGCAGGATTCCTGTTTAAATTATTTGGTTGTTTTATCTGGACGTAGATGCACTTATTTTGTCTCCTCTTTCTTTGAACCATTTCAGATATGGAGATGGTGTGAGAGCTCCTCATATCATTCCTTAGAGACCTCCATCATGGTTCTATAAATATGGGTTCTCATCTGTACTGTTCTGCATTGTCCTTGAAAAAATCTGCTTCTACCACAGATAACTAGTCCATGTGTTTATAATTCTTCATACTAAAAGATGAGCTCAGTGTGTATGTGAACAAGGAGAATGGAATGAAGTAGCGTCACTAATTTATTAACTACTGGTTCAAATGGACTGTGCTGACAGCCATCTCAACATGGTCCATTTAATAATAGTTACCAGTTATTGAGTCAAGTATCTTGTGAAACTTTGGACAAAAATTATTTCTAGAGTGATTATAAAGCTTAATGTTCAAGGAGATGAATTTATGTGAGTGAAAGTGGGTAGTAAAAATAGTAAAATGATAGACTTCTCTGAAAAGCATTCATCAATAGATTGGCCTTATTATATATAAAATATGGTATTTAAAAGTATTCTAAGGGGCGCCTGGGTGGCTCAGTTGGTTAAGCGGCCGACTTCGGCTCAGGTCATGATCTCACAGTCTGTGAGTTCGAGCCCCGCGTCGGGCTCTGTGCTGACAGCTCAGAGCCTGGAGCCTGCTTCGTTAGATTCTGTGTCTCCCTCTTTCTCTGCCCTTCCCCTGCTCATACTCTGTCTCTATGTCTCTCAAAAATAAATAAATGTTAAAAAAATTTTTTTTAAAGTATTCTAAAAATCCCAAGAAAGAAAAATAAAATTATTTCATATTAACTTAATTTTTAAAAATTTCTTTATGTTGACTCTCTGAATAGTAAAATGATTATCCAAGTTTTACATTGGAGATATATATATATATAATTATATGTATATAATTTCATTTACATTTCTTTCTCTAATAAAATATCTTTAGTATTGTTCTGAAGATTCTATTTTTTTAAATGCTTATTTTTTTTTGAGAGAGAGAGCCCAAGCAGGAGAAAAGCAGAGAGAGCGAATCACAAGCAGGTTTTATGGTCAGCATGGAGCTCCATGCAGGGCTGATCTCATGACTATGAGATCATGACCTGAGCGGAAATCAAGAGTTGGACACTTGGGGCACCTGGGTGGCTCAGTCAGTTAAGCGTCCGACTTCAGCTCAGGTCATGATTTCACAGTTTGTGGGTTCAAGTCCCATGTTGGGCTTTCTGCTGACAGTGCAGAGCCCACTTTGGATCCTCTGTCTGCCTCTTCTCTGCTCATGTGCTTGTTCTCTCTCTAAAAAAAAAAAAAAAAAAAAAAAAGGAAGAGACTTGTATGCTTAACTGACTGAGCCACCCAGGTGCCCCTGAAGATTCTATTTTTTCAATTATGGTTTCTATATATAAATAGTTGCCTCCAAATTTATCTCAACTTGTATTTTTAATAATAAATTTCAAACTATTGTCTCCGTCAGATGTCTCTTCTTTGTAGACCTTAACGTTTTTGATAAAAGTAATACTTTAAAGAAAAGTTTTGTCAGTTTGTACTCAGGTAACTGTACATTCAGAGTTGTAGTAGTCAGAGAACATTCTAATGAATAGCAAATATTCCCAATTTTACATTTTTATAATTAAATGTATAATTATTTCAGCATAAGTGAGTTTATCCTCTTTGAGTCTCCACTTAGAAGACTTTCCTTTCACAAATATGTTTACAAAACTAAATTCATGAAATACTTTGCCACTATGATCCTTTTAAATATTTTGCTGCGTTTAGATGCTGTGAAGTGTGAAGGTTTGCTAAACTTTTTCATTCTATCTAATGTAAATTTTCTGATTAAATAACGCAATTCTGGAATTCTCAAAAGATTCTTCCTAGCAGTGAAGCTAATACAAACACAATTAGAGAGTTTCAAATTAAAACTTGCACATTATCTGAGGAGCTCTCATTTAATTCCTTCAGTTGCTTCCTTTCTTTCTTAGGAACTAATTTTAACGTCATCCTGTTCAAAAGCTTCGCTTTTAGAATGGCAATTTGCTAAGAGCTTCAAAAACCTAACTCAACATTTCATTAATACTTTGATTCCTTCATTAAAGGTTTCTAATAGAGTTTTAGCAGAATGCGATAAAATTTGGAGGATTTGTTACAAAAGTAGGTCAATTATAGAACACTTATGTTGACTTATGAAATTGTTCTACAACTTTTCTAAAATCTGATTAATTATTGAAAGCAAGGAGAAAAGCTATATTGCCATACAGAAGCATGTGTAAGCTTTGCCACTAAAGTTTTGTTTCTAGTTGCTTTGACCATGCCTGTGTGTATACATACATGTAGTTAACTATAAAACTGTGCACATATACATTCTATATAGTTACATGTAAGTTTTATTTTTAGTTACTTTATATAAGTGACTGTATACATATGTGTGTATGTTTATATACATATCCATATGTATGTGCATATGTATAAAGCAGTTAAAATAACTGAAAAATTTAAGACATTGTCCTTGTAACACACACCCACATACATGCACAACACTTGGTAATTTTCGTAAATTTCAGCTATTTTGATTGGTTGACTATAACAGTTTGGCCAATGATTTTAAATTATTTCAAGTATATTTCTGCTCTATGTTTTTTAATTTTGTGAGAACATTGTTTTTTCCAGTATGCTATATTCTACTAAATTTGTGTTGGTACTTACATCTGCTCTATGTTTTTTAATTTTGTGAGAACATTGTTTTTTCCAGTATGCTATATTCTACTAAATTTGTGTTGGTACTTACATCACAAAAATAAATATTTTTATTTTCAATGATGACCTTTTAACTGTTTCATAAATCACACTATTGTCAGCTGTTTCACTTAAGACAGAGTAAACTTCCCAAAGCTTCTTTCTCAGGAAATATACGAGGAGTCAAATGATTATTGGCTTTCATTTAGCCGACTTCTCTTTGAAGCATCCTTGAAGGTGATCAGTTAACTGTTTGCATATCAGCACCAATCAGACCAGCATTCAGGTAATTGTGTTGCTTCATTTTTTCTTATGTATGTGAGAAAACTTGGAATTGAGGGACACCTAGGTGGCTCAGTGTTAAGCATCCTACTTCGGCTCAGGTCATGATCTCATGGTTTACAGGTTTGAGCCCCACGTTGGGCTCTGTGCTGACAGCTCAGAGCCTGGAGCCTGCTTCAGATTCTGTGTCTCCCTCTCTCTCTACCCCTCCCCTACTCATTTATTCTCTTTCTCTCTCAAAAATAGACATTTAAAAAATCAAAAAAAACCTTGGAATTGAAAGAATGAGAGGAACAACTATTTTACCTAAAAGTTTTGTATCACAGAGCAATACATAAATACTTTATGTGGCTGCACATGCTATCCAGAATCTTCAGGCACCGTCTTCAGAAGATAATCAATTTTTGAAATAGATGTTGATACTCTTGAGGCACATTGAAGTCTCTGGTGTTCATGTGGTCAAAGATTCATCAGGGATCCTGTCGTGGGTGGTGGATGCCTACGTTCCGTTAAATTTGCGTATTCATCCTCAACTTTCTTTTGAAATGGAACCTCTGTGCTTTGTTTCTTACTTTGTATTTTCATTTTTTAAAAAAATATAATTTTTTTTTCAAATTGGCTAACATATAGTGTGCACAGTGTGCTCTTGGTTTTGGGGGCAGATTCTCATGATGCATCACTTACATACACCACCCAATGCTCATCCCAGCATGTGCCCTCCTCAGTGCCCATCACCTATTTTCCCCTCTCTCCCACTCCCCCACTCCCCATCAACCCTCAGTTTGTTCTCTGTATTTAAGAGTTTCTTGTGGTTTGCCTCCCTCTCTCTCTGTTTGTAACTATTTTTCCCCTTCCCTTCCCCTATGGTCGTCTGTTAAGTTTCTCAAGTTCCACATATGAGTGAAAACATATGATATGTCTTTCTCTGACTGACTTATTTCACTTAGGATTAAATACCCTCCAGTTCCATTCACATTGCTGCAAATGCAATCCTGCTTTCCAGGATTTCATTCTTTCTCATTGCCAAGTAGTATTCCATTGTATATATGTATTTTCATTTTTTTGAGCTCACTGCTATCAAATGGTTCATTGCAATATTATAAAACATTACCAAAAAATTAAATAGTTGCAGCTTTTCATGACAATAAATGATGAAACTACCGTAATAATATTCAGACTACACTCAGTCTGCTCTCCAGTGAGACTGCCCAGCCTTTATTTCCTATACATATTTCGTAAATAGCTAATTGTACTTTGCCCCTTTTCCCATCGCTGCAGCTGACAGGTGAACTATCAGCGGTGTGCTTTCACAGGCTAAGGCATGGACCATAATACAGCTGACTAGCATATCAACTGGTTGGCTGGAATAGCAGTGTAGAATACTCCTACCACCATACAAGACCAGGGGTAGGTGTCTGAAGCCAGTGGTATTAGGGAGTGCCATGGATACCATTCTCGTAAGTGAAGAATAATTCCTGTCAAACTAGGAAAGTATCTAGAAAACAGCATCAGTTTATACCGATTGATCCTAGATTTAACCCCATGTTACAGTGAGAACTCTTTTTTTTTTAATGAATGTCTTATTGAGGTATAAATGACCTATAATAAACTGCACATGTTTCAAGAATGTGCAGATAGAGCTGATATATTTTGACACGTGCACATGTAAAATTATCACCACAATCAATATAATAAACATATCCATCACCCCCTAGAAGTTTCCTTGTACTCCTTTGTAATCTCTCTTTTGACCCTCCCACCTTCCCCCATTCTGCCTGAGGCAACCTCATTGATCTGCTTTCCATAACCATAGATTAGTTTGCATTTTCTAGGTTTTCATAATAATGGAATCCTACAGTATGCTTTTTGTTTTTCATTCAGCTTAATTATTTTAAGATTCATCCTTGTTATGTGTATCATTACTTCATTCCTTTTTATTACTTAGGAATATTCTATCATATGGATATATCACAATATGTTTAACTTTTCACCTATTAATGGGAATCAGGGATGTTTCCAGTTTTTGGTTATTATAAGTAAAATAGAACTCTTGACTGCACAAGTGTCTCACATATTAGCAGATAAGTCCATGGCAGAGACTTGAAGTCCAGTGTGGTCTATTGCAATATTAGAAGAAACTAGAAACTAGTTAAACAATTTTGGTTTTAATTTAATGCAAATGTTAATAAAATTATTTTATTGTTTTAAATGTTTATTTATTTACTTTTGAGAGAGAGAGGGATATCTCTTACCCTTAGCTCCCCTGTTCCCTTTATGAATCTATATAACACTCTTTGCCTCATCATTTTCTTCTTTACCATACTTTTTTTTTCTTCTTAGGTCTTATTACTAACTTTTAAAAAATTACTGGCTTTTTAAAATTTATTATTTCTTAGTTCTTTTCCTGCCTCCCCACACTATAAGTAAGCTCTACAATAATGGGGACTTTGTTTTACTTGCCGTTGTATCTTCAGTACCTAGAACAATGTTGACACACAATAGGCTCTTAATAAATACTCATTGAATGAGTGAATAAATGAACCCAGTAACTTTGTTGAATTCACCATTAGAAAAATCAAAGACAAAGTATTAGAACTCTGACAGTCTACAAATCACAACAGTATTGAAAGAGATATAGCTTTTGTTGTGCCCCTTCTCCCAAGACTCTGGTGTGAGCACACATAATTGGCTAATGGGACACCTAAGTGGACATATTACTCCAACATCTCCTCTGAAGTCTTTGAAACTTCTTGTGTATTCTCTTCTGTACGGTCAGCTACTTTCCCTGAGGCTCTGCAGCACACAGTGAAAGGACATCCCTGGTGTGTGTTTCCCTCAAATGTATACTGGGCCTTGGCATCTGCTTTGATGGTACCTTTTTTTTTTTTTAATGTTTATTTAATTTTGAGACAGAGAGAGACAGAGCATGAGCGGAGGAGATGCAGAGAGAGAGAGAGACACAGAATCCGAAGCAGGCTCCAGGCTCTGAGCTGCCAGCACAGAGCCCAAAGCGGGGCTCAAACCCACAGACCGCGAGATCATGACCTGAGCCGAAGTCTGACGCTCAACCGAGTGAGCCACCCAGGCACCCCTGATGGTACCTTTTATAACATTGAGCTGTGTGGCAATTTGGCCAACAAACCAGAGCTGCCTTTAGGACAAATCTCTTTCATATAAGTCACTACAGTGCGAGAAGTTCAGGCTGTGCTTACTGCTGCTGTTGATGCTTAGCAGTCCATTTGTCACAATGTACACAAGTGCATCTATCCATTCCCTCATTTATTCATCCTACAACCTTTGGTTGAGCAAGAGCATGCTTAAGGCACTCTACCAGGTGGCACAGGTTGTATGGAAATTGTGGCTTACACCCTACTCTTGGGAAGTTCATACTGTATTCATGGAAATAGTTAAAATGCATTGTGTTGATAGAAACCAGGAAAGAAGAGTAATTCATCCTACCTGGAGGAATCTTGGGAGAGTTCACAGAGTGGGCAATAATTGAGCCTGGCCTTATTTATTAAAGGATAGATAAGAGGAGAATTAAAAACTGTCTCTACAAAAGCAGGGTGTCTTTGATCTAGAAATTTCACTTATAGTAATTTGTCCTACAGATATACATGTATGCAAAAATTTACTTCAGTCAGTACTGTTTGTAAAATCAAAATAATCAAAACTATTTAAATGTCCATTATGGGACTGGTTTAATAGTCTGCAAAGTTCAACAGTATCAAGTAAGTCTGTATGCATTGATTTAGAATGATAGAATATTACATTTGAAAACAAAACCTTGTCTCAGAATACATGTAGAAAGAAAAAGGTATGCTTATGTATGTATAGAAAAATTCTGGAAGGATACTTTTTCAGTTATCTGTTATTGCAAAACAAACCACTCCAAAATTTAGTGGTTCAAAACAACCAAAATTTTATGCTCTTGACTTTGTGAGGAAAAATTTGGGCAAGGTAAACCTGGGAAGGCTAACTGCTTCCTTAAATAACTGGGGTCTCAGTTAAGGTAGAGTGAATGACTGGAGTTAGCTGGATGGCTTGAAAGGGCCATCTGTCTGGCTGTTGATTTCCACACTCTATCCATATTTAATATGGCTTCTTCACTCACAAGTCTGGTGTCTAGGCTGGGGTAGTTAGAAGCTGGAGGGCTAGCCAGAGGGATCTTTCCCCTCTTCTACCTCTCCCCAAGTGGCAATTTCCTATAGTAACCATGGGCTCCTTTATAGCTTGGCACTCTCAGAGTAGTAAGACTTCTAATAAGGCAACAGGCTTCTCCCACAGTGAATACTCCAAAAGGCCCTAGTGGAAGCTGCCAGGCTTCTTATAACCTAGCCTTCAAGGTTCCAGAACATTACTTCTGTCACATTCTATTGCATGGAAGTCACTAAAACCAACCCAAATTCTAAAAAATTGGATGCCACCTCTCAATGGTGGAAGAACAAAGAATTTTCACCTGCCATTAATTGATCTTACATTTTTAAGTTAGGTTAAAGATAGTCTTTATCTTAGTTTATATATCTAATTTCAGATACATAAGACATTTGTGAATAGTAATCGCCTCCGGAGAGGGATTCAGAGGGTATGAGATATTAAGGAAACTTGTACTTTATTGTATATTTTTTCAGAATGGTTTAATTTGAAAAAAAATCATTATATCTGTATAACATTTTTAATTAGAAATCAGCCCACTAACATAATGGTTCATAACAATCTCAGAAGGTATAGGCATGGTACGGGGCTGTGCTCAGCATTTTAAATTGTCCCTCAGTGTGCCCATGAAGCATTTGCTCTCTTGTACAAATAAAAGGGTTAGATCCAAGAATAGGGGAAGTAGAGGGCCAGGGTTTTAGTCTAAGTGAACAACCTTAAGTTCTAGAAGGGAAAAAAAATTAAACACAGGTCTGTTTAGGATTTTCACTTAAAGTGGAAATCACTCTGTACAGGAGAGTTTCATGTTTCCCCTAAACTTCCTGAATTCCCACTCCTTCCAGTTTAGACGTTTGATGGTGCTGGACCTGGAGTCTGTCAAGCTGAAGGTGAAAAGGTCCTGGGCTGATCTTGAACTCCTGAGGCCCATTAGGAAGTGTAACTAGCATCCAGCTAGCAAGACACGGGTTAGGTGCAAATGGATACGACCTCAGTTCAAAATAAAGAAAAATCAGGTACATGTACATATTTTATGTTTTATACCCTATATATGTATGTTGTATCATGAGGACAGTTATAGAAAATATTTAAAAGTGGAAACCTTGCATATATATGCCATGACTTTCTCTTAATAATACAGACAAATCTGGGGCACCTGAGTGGCTCAGTCAGTTAAGCATCTGACTTTGGGTCAGGTCATGATCTTGCAGTTTGTGAGTTCGAGACCCACATAGGCCTCTCTGCTATCAGTACAGAGCCCACTTCAGATCCTCATCTCTCTCTCTCTGCCCCTCCTCCACTCGCTCTTTGTCTCTCTCAAAATAAATAAATAAACTTTAAAAAAATAGAGAAAAACCCACCTGTCATGTGACTGTGAAGCCTGTTTCACGTGGCCCTCTAGTGTTTGGCAGTCTGTCAGGCTGTTGAGTGACCAAAGTGTCTCTTCCTTTCCTGGAACCTGGGATAAGAGACTCTTTTGGCTATACTGTCAATAAAAGGAAAGGAAGACTTGCTTTTTTAATTTGCTTGGTTTGCTGAGGCATGGCTCTTAAAAATTCCAAATTTAGGATTGTGGTTATAATGTCTTTTGGGCTTCTAATTTTATGTTTCTTTATTCAATTTTTATTTTCGGGAACATTTTTTTCTTTAATTTGAAAGCTTTCAAAGGAAAAAAGAATTTTTAAAATATTGACTGAAATGTCAACCAAATACCATGGAAAAATCAATATTTTATTTTTAATTCCACATTGACACAGTTATCCATGAGACAATATTATGTGTCAAATATTTTATTGCATTTTTCATGAACACATTTTATCTTCTGACGCTTTTTGAAGAGATTTTAATACCTTCCTTGGAGATACATGCTATCTATGTTTTGCAGAGAGATGATCTAAGTCTTAAAATCAATTACCCTACACCTAAAAAAACAGTTTGAACACCAAATTCTGATCTTGTTTGTTGAGCTATGCTGCTCGGGACAAATGGGATTGATAGTAATAGCTTATCGATAGTACTGATGGTAATATTGATAGATTATCAGTAGTATTGTAAAATTGGTGATATTGTTGGCAGTGTGCTCTTCTTTAAGCAGAACGATTAGAAACAAATGAGGTTTTATGTGATTTAAGCAAAGAAAAAAATAAAAGATTTGAGAGTAACAAAGTTTCAGAGCAAAGCAACTTAAGCTTGAGAAACAGTTCACTGTAATAGTTTCAGTGGGTTTAGGTGCTAGGCGGCCTGCTTCTGTTTCCGGTTCCCTTTCTCTGTCTGGACTGCCGAAAGCCTTGTCCATGTTTCCACAGTGCAGATGTCCTTTCCTTGGCTTGAAGTTGAAAGTTAGGTATTGAGTTCACCGCTGTTCTTTTCTTATTAGCTTGCAACAATGAAAATCATCCCACTTAGGAGCCTCTTAATAGTTACCACTAACCTGCATGCTGAAATGGCATAGCTCTCAAATCATCCAGAACATGTTGTGTCTTTCTAGATGTTCATGAAAATGAAAACAGAATTAAAATATGCTACAGTGTTCTCAAGAAAACTACTATGAGAAAGACTGATTAGAATTCAAAGATGGATCAAATGTGTGTGTATATGTATGTGTGTGTGTGTATACACACAAATGTTCATGTTAAAATATATGTAGATGTGTTTAAAATATATCTATATCATAGCTCTATATTGTAAATGTATAAAAATAAGTGTTTCAGAGGAACTCACAGACCCAAACACCCTCAGTTCAAGAAATACCGTTGGAGAATTTGAGCTTAGAGGAGCCCACTGTCATCTCCTTAGACTTCTGTCCTCCATCCTTTTCTGCCTTCCAGACACTGCTGGTGCTACTTCTCTTTAATCCCCACTTGTTACTATTGCTGATCAGCATGCTTTTGGACTCTGCCAGATATGGCCACCAGAGCAAGGCTGCCATCATTGGCATTACAGCTTTTTGGGCTTCTGACACCTCTGTCCTCAAGCTCTCTCTTCACTTCTTCTCCAGCTCCTACTCTCTCGCCAGCCTAATTTTGCTCTCTCCATAGGTCAATCTCCAATGGTAGGGGAAATCAGAACTTAGATTGGGCCTTTGTTCCCTACTGTAGTAGGTTGATTAGTGTCCCATCAAATTCATGTCCATTTAGAACCTCAGAATATGACCTTATCTGGCAGTGTAATTAGGATGAGGCCATACTGAGTTAGGGTGGATCCTAAATCCATTGACTTGTGTCTATCAGAAGAGGTAAAGGCCATGTGAAGAAGTGGGCAGAGACTGGAGTGAGATAGCCCCCAGGTAAAAAAGCCCCAGTTGCTGGGAGTCACCACCAGAAGCTACAAAGAGGCAAGGAAGGATTCCTCATTAGATCCTTCAGAAGGAGCACAGGGGACAACACCTTGATATTGGGTGTTCTAGCTGCTAACACTGTGACAGGAATAAATTTATGTTGTTTTAATCCTCCCAGTTTGTGGTAATTATGGCAGCCCTGGGAAACCAATACACTGACCTACCAAAACATATCTTTACCTCCCTTTTCTCTAGCTGCTTTTTCTCTTTCGTCTTCTTCAAATGTCTCTTCCTTTGTTTTTCCTTTTTGTGTCTCAAGTCCTTTGACCTCTTTCTAGTTAACTGCACTATTTCAGCAGGGATGGGTAAGTTTTAGCTTTCAAATGCAAGTAAGCCATCATTTCACACAAATCCCCCCTCCTCGTTCTAACAGCACTGTAGACAATACTGGCATGATAAATGATGTTCAGATTTGTTTTTCCACTAGACGCTCAGATGAGATAATGGGGAAAAGAAGCAACTTGTGGAAACATTCCCCCTATCTTGGGAAACACAGTCTTGTTTATTAAAGGCTCAAGTTTTGTGAGCAAGTTTATCACATTAATTTTTGTTACAGGAAGATTATTTTAGCCGACGTTTTTCTTCCAAGTAAAATTCATGAGTGCTAACAGTGTCTTAGCCTGGATCCTGAGCCAAAACAATTTGCTTATCCTTAGATGAAGAATGGCTCATTAACTGGGCATTGGACAAAATGTTCTTTTCCTCTCTTTGTCCTTAATTACATTAATTAGCTGCAATTTCTGTGGCATTGTATGTTTTATGCATAACACATTCCAGAGCAGTTCAAGTAAGGTGATTTAAAAATTGGATTTGCGTATCAAACCCCAAGCCCCAAACCAAACCAAAACCCACATTTCTCCCATGCCAATGAAAAGGAAAGTAAGTCTTAAAAATTACATTTGAGAACATGTGAGATCTTGCCTGATATAAATAATATGTACTATTACAGAAAGATAACCCTGTTAAATTCCATGAGAAATCGTAATTCCTGGCAGAGGTTGAGAAAGCCCATGTAGGTTTGGTGCTATTACTGTCATACTTAAAATAGGAGCTAACACAATTTGTGACTAGGCAGAAATATATATTTTTTATTTTACCAGAACCCTAAAAGTATTGAGTTGAGTACCTTACAAATATTTTACTGCATCAATATCCTTCCTTAAATTACTCTACAGTTTTCTGTCTGTGGAATATTAACTCAAAATAATTACCCCTAAAATATAATTTCATGTGCCAACAAAAATTCTATATGTGGTTGAAAATGTGACAAACTTGAAAGGACTTCTAAATATCATGAGTGTGTTTAAATTCACAAAGAAGGTAAAGGAAAGTTGAATTTTGTGTCTAGGATTTTGCCAAACAGTGTTTGGACTTTCGGTTGTATGATTAATGTCATTTTTCATTTAGTATATGACTTAACGTCACACTTTTCCCCTTATCTACTCTCTTCAAGATCTGCTACTTTTGGCTTTTCTATATGATTATTTAATTAAAGCTATAGAAATAGATGATGGTGGTAACCCTTCTCTCCTCACCCACAACTTCCCTAAATATTTGAAATATATCATAGTCTTGGTTAAATTTTTAACCCGACCTATTTTTCTTTTCTAGATTTGCCTTTCTTCTATCCTAAACCTCTTATCCTGTTCCAGGGTTTAATGTTTTCTGTTCAATCTCCCAAGTATTATCAGACTTTCCAAGTCTGACTTGTTGGGATGACTTTCTGCTGTGACAGAGAACCCAAAGTATTACAGTGCTTTAAACAAGATGTAAAAATGCATCCCTCTTCCTCACCAAACACCAGTGGTCCAGGCTGGTCCAGGGGAGTCACAATCCCTGGCTCCTTCTTTCTCGAGTCTTTGTTGTATTGTCTTAAACACAGTTTTTAGGTTTAGTCCAAGATGGCTGCTCCCACTCCACTACCATAGCCACTTCCATCCAGAAAGAAGGGACACAGGGATAAAGGATGACATGCCCCATGAAGGACACTTCCTAGAAGCTGTAGATATCAATCTTCTTGCATCTTATTGGCCCAAACCTAGTCACATGGACATGTTTAACTGAGGAAGATATGGAAATGGGGTCATTACTGCAGGTAGCTGTTTGCTCAGCTAGGTATGTGGGATTCTATTACTGTGGAAGAAGGGGAGAAAGGGTACAAGGAATAACCAGCAATCTTGGTCACTTACAGAAAGAAAAGCCAAGATGCTTTAGGGAAGTTCTCAAACTCTGCAACTGCTGTACGACCTTCTCTAAGACACCCACTCTGGGTCTCTGTTTCTAATCATCCTTTGTTTTATAAACATTAATTGATCTCTGCTTTGTGCACAGCATCGTAGTCAGTATAGAGAGGATAGGAGAGCCCATAACATTGTCCTTTTCCTCAAGGACTAATATAATATGTGGAAAAACATGTTCTTTTCCCTCCTTTTCTGTGCTCATCTCAGACTTTTTAACATATTAACTAGAGATGCATTGCTACCTCCTACCTGAACATTACAGACTTCCTTGGCATTTTCACAGAGACCTTCCTGTTACACATCAGCAGCTTGCACAGTCCCAGCATGTAGTAGATGCTCAATGAACAGGCGCTTTGTCAGGCTTCTGGAATGTTCGCCCTTTCCCTTTCTGGATCCTAAGTTAACATGATTACGGACCATTTGTAGAAGTCTTCACTAAGTTAATAAGATTTGGGAAATACATAGTTTTGTTAGGCTAGAAAATCATTTTAAAGAATACCTTAAGCCATTTTACTTTTTAATTTTTTTAAACAAATTTAACTTTACTTTTCCATGTATGTTTTAATTACCTTGGAAATTTAGTTTGTGGGCAAGTTAGCATAATGCATCAAAGGGACTTTGGTGTCATTTGGTCCTAAGCTCTGCTAATTCTCACTATGAACTTTTCAGTTTCTCTGAACCTGTTTTTTCATCTTTCTGATAGGTATAATAATAACCATTCATGAATTTTATGACTATTTATAAGGAGATAATGAAGGACGGTTGTGCAACACCTGTCACTTCATTGTTGTTTTTGTTCCAACAGCTCTTAAATGATTGTGTCAAGTTGGCATATTTGATTTCAGTTTCTGATGCATCTTGATCTCAAGCATCCTTTACCTTTGTATGAAGCACCAGTGGTGGAAAGGAGCCTTCTCTGGGAACTTACTGTATCTGCCTGTGACCCTTTAATCTGGAGGTTGTCCCATTTCTGACCAGTGTCAGGGAGTTATAGGGGAGAACAGCATGGGTGTGGTTACCTGTTTCTAGCCCACCCGGAGGACCCCATGAATCTGGGTGCCTTTTCAGGACTCTGGGGACAGAAGATTACTAGAAGTAGAATTCCCATGCTAATCCTAGAAACATAGTAACTCATTTTTATGTAGAACTTTATCATGTAAGGGCATGTCCTCTTACAGCAGAGAGATTGGTTGTCTTTACTATACAGATGACAAAAATTGAGTTTTGTAGAAGCTAACTGAGCTGGCCAGAGGTCACAAAACAACCAATGTGTCCTCATTCCCAGTTCCTTTTTATTAGGTGTGCCTTGATCTTCTCCTGGCAGACCCGAGAAGGTTCTTGCCTACAACCCAGGCAATGTCTTACCAGCCTCAGCCAGTACCGAGGCAATCATGAGACCATACTCAGGACTAGGAGGGCAAGAAAAGCTTGACCTAGAAATGTCCTCTTCATTGTGAATTAACTGTTTGCCTCACAGTACACTTTCTCAGTACTTTCCCTGTCAGTCTTTTTACATTTTCATCTTGGCCTTTTGCTCAATATCAAGTGTTAATGATCTCTGTAGAAATAAGCCCTGATTAGAGTGAGTTGTCTGACCTCTCCCATCTCAGTCCTAAGCTTTACCTATGCATCCAATGTTAGAACCAAAAATCCAGCACCGGCTTAATGTGTGTAAAGAAAACCTCCTCTAGAGTGTGTTATCTGAGTCATTAATGGCTAGAATTGTGACACAGCAGAAAAATATGAGAGATCCTGGCAAAAGCAAAGCTTAATGTTCAGAAATTTCAAGTTCTAGATCTGCTTATAATCTCCTTTGTGGTGTTTCCTTGGGCCAATTACATAATTTCCTCCATATGATATTAAAAACTGTTTAAATATTAAAAAATATTCCTGATATAATTGTATATTTTTCCAAATTTCAAATATGTTTTCATCTATTTTTCATCATTTAAGAAATGATTTTTTTCCTTTGAAGACAACCATGCACAGCATGTCCTTATTTCATTGGCTCAACAGTGACGTCATACTCAAAGTACACAGTCTTGTTGCCAAGTTTCCTGGTGAAGTAATTGTTGGTTGGTATTTAAGAACCCACATCAATTGAAAGTATTTCTCATGATGTCACCCTGTGTCAGGGCTGAGGTCCAGAAGACAGGATTCCTTTTGACCTTCAGGGCATAGAAACATGCAATTAGCTACCTTTTGGCAAAATGCCTTTGAGATAAGTACATGAGATTAAGAGATCTGTTTGAATAATTAATGTACTTAAAATTTTTTAATTTATGATGATTTTTCCAGTTCTACCCAGCTCCCTTTTTGAGGCTGAAGTTTTTTTCCCCTTTCTATTACGAAAAGTTTCAAACATACAAAAGTCAAACATAAAAGAGAGTGCTATGAAAATCTATATATCTCCGCACTGATTCTGCAAAGAGCATTTTGCTGTGTTCGCTTTATCACATTTATTCATCCATCCCTCTACCTGGATACAGTTTTTAAGCATCACTGGATACTAAAGAAGGCTTGCTCTAGACTGTAGACATTTAGAAATTTTAGGGGGGAAGTTAGAGCATGGACACGAGTCCTTCTAGAAGATAGTTTATTACAGAAAGAGTGATTTAAAGATAATTATTGTTCAAGTAATAGGGCAGCAGTATTGTGGACACCAGTGTACTCTGTTGTTTGCGTGTAGTTGGGATAGGGACAGACATTCACTTCAGGAAACAGAGTTCTAGTGGCTTCCTCCATTTTAATGAATCACTTCATTATGCAGTCCAGATTGAGATCCAAACTGAAGGACACTAAAGCTGTTATGGCCTCATCCCCCTGGCCTAACAGAAATCTTTGCCTTGCTAGAAGATCCCTTCAATTTTATTGTTTAAATTTTCCCGGAAATAACAGAATTCTATACCCTGTCATCTCATTTTCCTATTTAAAGAGCCAAAAAAAAAAAAAAAACCAAACAAACAAATCCTCAACGATAGTTGGAATAGTCATGCTGCTCTGTTTTCAGTTCCCTTTAGTGACATTTAGCCGTGCCTTTGACATTAATAGATTTATGTCCCACAAATTATTCTTTTTTAGTTTAGTCACACATACAGCATAAAAATTAGTGAAACTTTTATAAAGTGTGGAAAAAAATTGAAAGGTAAAGTGAGAAACACTCTGGTCTTTGAGAATTGATTAAAAAGTTTATAAGGTTATTTATTAGTGACATGGTATGCATGGAAAAGTAGCTCTTTCTGGGTAGTAAAAGTCCTTTTTGGGTCTCTTGATTTAACACTATAGGTTCTGGGTGGCTTTAGTTAAAAATGGCTGCTGTCTTGTTTAGAAAATATCATCACTGTGTCTTCTTCCCCTAGATTTGTTGCCTTTAGAACCCATCATTTCCTGGAGTCACACATTCTTCAAACTCTATAAAGAATATCCATATTGCATGATTCCATTTATATAACATTCTTGATAAGATTATAGAGGTGGAGAACAGATTAATGGTTTCAAGAAGCTAGGAAGAGGGAGTAAACTAAGAGGTGGGTGGTTATAAAAAGGGCAACACAAGTGATCCCGTGTGGTGATGAAACTCTTCTGTTTCTTGATAGTAGTGGTAGATACCTGAACTTGCACACAGGACAAAATTGCACAGAACTAAATGCATCCATACTAACAAAGTGAGTGTAAGTATACCTGTGGAGATCTGAATAAGATAGGTGGAATATATCAATGTCAATATCCTGGTTAAGATATTGTACTATTGTTATGTGATGTGTTCCCATCAAGATAAACTAAGTGAGGGGTGCCTGGATGGCTCATTTGGTTAAGTGTCTGACTCTTGGTTTTGGCTTAGGTCACGATCTTATGCTTTTGTGAGTTCAAGTCCCGAATGGGACTTTGCACTGACAGTGTGGAGCCTGCTTGGGATTCTCTCTCTCCCTCCCTCTGCTCCTCCCCTGCTCACACTGTCTCTGTCTCAATATAAATAAATAAACTTAAAAAGAAAAACAGATAAACTGAGTGAAGGGTATATAGGATACCTGTATTTTATCTTACAACTCTCGGTGACTCTACAATGATCTAAACGCAAAAAGTTTAAGAACTTTGATTCAGTAACTTTCTTTTGGGAGAAATAATTCTGTTTAAAATCTGAATTCACACATTCATTTCATCTAGATTTTTTTCCATCTAGCATTTTTACAGTTACAATGGTATATATTGGACAACTTGGAAATGAACTGAAATCACAATAAAGTAAAACTTAAATTTTTAAAACCTCTTTGTAATTTTTATTTTGGACATATTTTCTGATGTATATTTCAGTAGGACAGTCTCAATTTCTTCCTTATGAACATTTCACAGAAGAGAAAAATTTTATACCAGAATAGAAGTGGACAATTTATTAGAGAGAAGAAATATGATACAACTGAAATCTAGCATATTTTGTACTTTGTATCTCTAGTGAATATACTTGCATTAAAAAGCAATGAATTACTATAGACCATAAAGGCATGCATATTGATTTCTCATTGATTAAATGCTGAATATTTGGTATTGTGGAATAACAAATATTTCATCAATGCTAATTACTAACTTATGTGCTGTGTATAGACTGACTTTTTTTTAAATTAAAATGATCATACCGCTTATTATTTAAAATTTGCCTAATCACTGAAGTCAAAGCAAACCAACTGAATCCTGCTAATGATTGCTATGATCTCCTTATAGAAAATTCCATTTAGATATCATAAATTGAGGTATTCTGGGTTTTGACAGTTTCTACAACTAAAAGGAAATTGTTTTTGGAATTTCAATTCAGTGGGGCTTGAATAATGGATTCTGTAAGAGTTGGAGGCCCCAAAGATATGCAAGTACCAATCCAGGTACATGTGGTTGAGGGCTTCTCCCGGCTATGGGAATGCTCGATAGCTTCGGTGTTCTCAGAACTCTCAGATATCCCAGTCTTCTGGAGAAGCCGATTCTATACCCCAGAAGTAAAGTCAACCAGCCCTCCCCCTTTTTTTTCTCTTTTGGTGTTTATGAGTGCACACCTACTAGTAGGCAGGGACAGCTGCCTGTGCAATCATTGAATCTTCTATGTTCTTCTCTTGCCAAATTTGAACAAGTGAAAAGAAGCAAATTAATCTTCTCTTACTGAGTATCAGTTCAGTGGGACAAAAGCTATTTGGTATATTGTTGCAACTATAGTTTAAGGTATATACATTTCAGGAATGCAGAGGCCCAACAAGAGTTTGTAGGATCCATCCAGATTAAGATGGGCCCTGGAGACCTTCTGAATATATGAACACCTCAAGGCACAGTTCTGCTTTAAACAAACAAGTCTATAGGGAAGACAGAGAAGGAATGAATAGTTATAGTCATTGCCATGTCAGAGTGCTATGATGGAAGAGTTGCTTATCTACTGGCTTGCTAATTTTTTTGTTTCTGTTTTAACATTTTACTATAAAACATAGATTACAAAAAAATCACAGAAATAAAATATGTAGCTTAATGAATTATAAGGTGAAAACCACCCAAGTCAAGAAACAGAACTTGGTTTCCATGTGCCACGTTACTCATAAACCCTTCCCTTCTGTAATCAATGACTATGATTTTGTGTTTTATAGTAATTTTTTATTCCTTGTATTTTACCACCAAAATGTGATTGTGCAAAGTGCACATCCATAGATTGCATAGTTTGGTCTTCCATTTGTAAAACACGATATGCCTTTTAGTTTTCTTCTTTAATCTATAAATCCATCCATCCCCCATCCTGGCTTTCTTTTGCTTTCATTTTTCCATTATAAAATGAGGGCTGTTTAACTAGTAGAGTTACTTATGTCTGAGTTTTGTTGATTGCCTATTCATAGTACAGTTCAACATGGTCCTCCTAGATATTTTTGCAAAGTGTACACTAGACCCAAAGACTGGATCAGACTCTGGTTCTATCTTTTTGGCAGGACTTTATCACTTGTAGCATGTAATGTCTTGTGTTTTTTGTTTGTTTGTTTTTTTGGTGATTTTAACATATGTTGATATTTAATGCTTATATCTTTTTATCCATTGAAGGTTGAAATTATGATATTCTAATTTTAGCATTTCTTTTTCATGTATAAGTGAGATTATATTTTATTTATTTTTATTTTTAAGAGTTGTTTTGTTTTGTTTTAAGTAGGCTTCACACCCAGTACAGAGCCCAACATGGGGCTTGAACTCACTACCCTGAGATCAAGACCTGAGCTGAGATTCAGAGTCAGATGCTTAGCTGACTGAGCCACTCATGAGCCCATAGTTGGATTATATATTTAGTTTTTTAAAGTTTATTTTGAGAGAGAGAGAGCACACAAATTGTATAGGGGCAGAAAGGTGGGGTGGACAGAGGATCTGAAGTGGGCTCTGTGCTGACAGAGAGCCTGATGTGTGGCTTGAACTCACAAACCATGAGATTATGACCTGAGCCAAAGCTGGAAGCTTAACCAACTGAACCACCCAGGTGCCCTTGGATTATACTTTAAAGAGATATTTCCCCTTGTCCTATTGTTTGATTGTGTAGTGGTACAGTTCATGTAAGAAAAACAAGTACTTAGTATTTCCTTTTATTTTGAAGTTACCAGGATAATGGCTTAGTTTTCAATCATCTCCTGAGAGTGACCATTATTTTAAAGTATCATTATGAACTCATGGATTTAAAGGTATGTGGGTTTCAATCCATAGAAATTTTTTATTATTGAAATTCAGATTGGCTAAATTCAGATATTTCTCTAAAAACCATGATTACTTTTTGGGAGAATGGTATTTCAGGACCATAGTATGGGAACCAAAGGAAGCTTATTGCTGTGAGGTTGATCATGGTCTTTAGGGCTTTCAGTAGGAAAATTAGGAAAATCAGGACATAGGAAATTAACAAATAAAGACACATGTATGCATTCATTCCTTAGAAATGGAATTTGTGGAAATTCCTGGTATATTCCCCTTTAAGACTCTTGATATGTGTCTGCATGCACGTGGGCATGCACCATATTCTTTCCAGATAACTTATACCAACTTCTATTTCTACTGCCACATTATTTATAATTTTGTGGTTAACTAGTTCCAATCTTTTTGCCAATCCAATTTGCCATGATTTGCTGTTCTACATTCTTAATTTAGATACATCTCTAAATTGCTTAGTATATTTATAATTGTTCAAAGAAGGGCTATGTTAGTGATAATAACAATAACAACTAACATTTCTTGATCAACTACTGTGAGTCAGACACTCTACATAGCACTTTACACTTAGTCTTTGAAGCAACTCAATTAAGTAGACATGCACCAACTTTCTAAATGACAAAAATGAGGTGTAGGGAGGCTAAATACTTCCAGTAAATCTATACTTGAATTTTTAATTTTCTTATCAGCATATTTTACCTGATTTAGTTTACTTTTTTTTTTTTTTAATCTCTGCTCTTTCTTTCTTTACGGACTTCTGTTCCTGATTCATAGAGGGTTTTTGGTCTTTTGCTTTTCATTTTTTTGTCCTATTAAGGATGTCAGCTGTTTTCCTGAAATTTTGATTCCTGTAGTAAGTAATTTTTAAATGTATACACATTTCTACCTTTTCTCCAAACGTTTTCTAATGTTCCTTATTTCGACCAAGTTTTTTTTTTTTTTCTGTTTTTTCACCCTGAGAAAATGAAAAAAATCTATCCAGACTTGGTATTTGCCAGCTCTTGGCCTTGCTCACTACCACTTGTGAACTGTCAGATCTCATTTTCTGTTACACAGCTGGAGGGTACGTTGTGATGCACTGCTCTTATTGCAATCATTGTTGAATATTTGTCTAGTGTAGCTTTACTTGTTTAAGGCAGAATCTTCTCTTACTCTCTGTCTGGTTCTCTGAAACTGAACTGATTAATTACATCAAATACTACACATCTTAGTATATACTGGGTTCATCGTATCTGTATCCTCCACCATCTTATGGTACTGTACATTTTGCTTCCACACCCCCAGAATATATGTACTGCTAGTAGTTCCTTTTTCTGGTGTGCATGTACATGAGTATTGCACTTTCTATACACATGTTGGGAGAAAAGAACAGAGAGGATGGTATGAGACTAGAATGCTGGACGTTGCAGATTGCTTATTCAGGCTATAGAGGTAAGGCTGCCCAACTTTTTGGTTAGTTCAGATGTTAGGTCCACCACGAAAAGCTGAATAAAGCAGGACAGATGCAGTTGTATCCCTATATCCTTTCAGACTGGTGACTGTGCTATGCGTCAGCTGATAAAGCAGGCATTGGCCACTGAAACTTGATTCTTTGTTTGCCTCCATCGATAATGTAGTTCATAGACTTTTTCCCCATCTTCTCGCAATGTGTCATTCTCATTTACTGGAGTTGGTTTAATTTCATCTATGTCTGTATCTTCATAGAGATTTTAGTGTAGTATTAGGAAAGGGTGTGTTCTACACTAGCTAGCACCATGCCATTTTTAAACTAACAGCCATAAATGAATTTTGCTTAGCAGTTATTTTTGGAAGACTTCTAACCTGTTCACAGTCCTTCACTGAGGTTTCAAACATAATTTTTTTAAATGCAGGATGATGTATAACTAACTCAATGACATTTTATATAGGATTTTTTTCTACTCCAAGTACTCTTAGTACTAACTTTTAATTGCACTGACCCTTAAGATTGATGTAATTCACTAGTTGTTTCTTTTCAAGCCTCTTTCTGAATCCTGCTTAAGGAATTCCATATGATAAAACTCTGTTCCTCCTCTGATAGCTTCACAATTAAATTATACTACTCACTGCCTAGAATTTTTTTCATTCCGTGTATATAGTAAGTCTAATTTTGATAATTGGTGTAGATATCAACTCTGCATAAACATCAAAGAACAAATAGAACAGAAATGGAGTGTTCAATTGAATTTCAGGTAAAATGAAGTTTCTCCCTTGTATGGGAAGAAGTAAGCTTTACAGGAAATACGAAGGAGGTGTGACATTAGAGAATGGTATTTTGGGGGAAATTTTTATCTTTCCTCAGCAAGGAAGAAAATGTTTTCTGGAATAGTAAATGAGAATGAATTATGAGCAAGGGAGATCTAAGATAGAGGAGGCCAACTTTGCCTTCATGAGTATCTGGCTTCAGGCAGATCATTCAGCCATATTCTAATAAACAACAAGGAATCATAGTCAGTAAATCAACACCCTTTGGAAGGACTTACAGTCTTTTGCAATAATAATCTTTCTTTTTTACATCTTACCTTTTTTCCAGAGCTAAGGAAACACCAGTGTTTCATGAATCTACATGAAATTCTGTCATATTAAATGCTGTTTATTGTCTAAAAAGGAGATCACAAGAAATATTTGAGTAGTATAGTAAATGAGGTAGAAAACCTGGTGGTAGACTAAAAACATACATCTTTATATGCACATGAAATTATTCACAGTGTTTTTAATAAGCTGAAAGTAGATAATTTTTGAAGTCTAATAATCAAAATTAACAGTAGTGAGGTAGAAAATGATTTCCTAAAGGAAGAAGTTATTTTAGCCATACGCAAACTTTGGTTGATGTTAAGAGCCCATATTGCTTGCTATATAAAGAATCTCTAATAAAATTCTTGGTAAAAGTAAAATCATGAAAATAATTCAAATAGCACAACACTAACATGGAAAGATACAGTGCTGTGTAACGGTTTATAATACCTCACCTTATGGACAAATTTACATAATTTCAGGTAGAATTCAGTCAGGATCCCAGTTTTGTTTTTTGAAATAAGGCACAATCACGTAAGCTTTTATGTGTTCACTTTTAAAAAGGTAAAGTGATAGAATAGTTTCATATTATGTGGTATTACATTATTATAAAGTACTTGGAGAGGACATACATTTCCTTAAAATAGAAAATTCTTCGATTTGTATTTTCACAGATGTCCTCTTTAATGCTCTCTGTTTAGGAATGCTATATAAATTCAAAGACTCACTTAAGGTATCCATAGAATAACTGCACATAATAAAAACACAGCTCTCTTGCTCTATATAATGAAGTAAAGGCTTAGGGACACATGTGAAAACAAAGGACACGTAACTAGGATTGTCTAGTAGACTGTAAGAATGTGTGTCTATATGTATATGTATGTGGCTTCATATAGAAAAACTGAGTGACATGGTGTTATCCTATGTGACATTGTAGTAATATAATAAATCTTAAGTCCTCTTAAAAATTTATTTCCTTGGCTACACAGAGGACTATATTAAAGGAAGACATTTTGCCATGTTCTGGAAGTGGTTTCCATGCTGGGTCGCTGACATAGCAACATAGTTTTCATGAGGAATCAGGCCAGACTGTGTTTTAGTTGCTGATTTACATCCATAGGTTCTAAGGCCCACTGAGGTTTAACTTGGTTTTAGAGTCAAATGTCCCTGTATCTGGTGCTGCTGCCTCTTTCTTTTAAAGTTAAAATTTAAGCCTTCATTTTTACCTGCCTACCTAGTAAAGGCATTGAGAGGTTCATAGTTCACTGTAGCAACCCAATTCTATGCTTCTGGGCTGATCTCTTTTTGTAGCCTTCATTTCTTGGCTCATCTTCAAGTAGTGTATTCAGATGCCTGCTGTACATTTCCACTTTTAAGACTGATTTTTCTTACTTAATGTGGCCCCATCATCTTTGCCCAGCTCCCATTTTAGGTCAACAGTATTTCCTACTTCAATTTATATTCTACCATCTATCCAAGTATCTCAGCCATGGTCATGGGAGTCATCTTTGACTCTTCCCCCATGAACCCATTTTATCTTACCAACGAGACCTCAAAACCATCTCTTCTACTCTATCCTGACTACTTTGTTAGCTGTCTGTCTGGACGGGGCAATAGCCTCCTTACCCGGCCAAATTATTCACATCTAAGCCATTTTCCTGTTTAAAACTCTTCAGTGACTGACCAGTGTCCTCACAGTAGGCATGGAGTGCAGACCTCACAGTGACCTTACCGAGGCGCTTGACACCTCATTCCCCTTTTCTCATGTTTTAACTTTATCCTTTGGGGATTCTGAGCTGGGTAGATCCTGAAGCTACTATACTGACCTCCCTTTGTCCAGCGCCATTTCCAATGGAATGACATCTCGTATGTCCTCTTCTACATGACGTTGCCTCTAGTTCCACTCTCCTCCACTGCTTAGATTGGATTGGATGCTTCTGCTGACACCATGTGCTCACTCCTATTTTTGCAATCATCCGGGTGTACCTCTGGCATTGCATTTACCAAAAATTATCTGCTTATGTGTCTTCCCCATGAAACTCCATGCTTTCTGTGGGTTGAAATCAACTCTAATGTGTTTTACACAGTTCCTGGAGCATAGAAAATGATGAATTATATATAGATGAATGAATGATGCATTAGCATCTGGAGCATAGAAAATGATGAATTATTTAAGTGTGCCATGCTTTGATTAATAGATGTTTCCTTAAACACATACACAGCAAAACCTTGGATTGTAACTTCTTCTGCAAGTGTTCCACAAGACGAGCAAGCATTTGTAATAAATTTTAACTTGATAAACTTGATAAACTTGATAAGCAGTATCTTGCAACATGAGTGGTACCTGACGCCAAATGTCGTATGATCACAACTGAGCCAATGGTTCTTGAAATTCGCTTTGATATACAAGTGCTTTGGATTACAAGCATATTTCTGAAACTAATTACTCTCGCAAACCAAGGTTTTACTGTATTTGCTGTTTAGTAAGTTTGGTTATTGGTACATGTATATCTGCACACATATACATGTAAATAACTAATTCTGTTTGTATACCACGACTTTGATTTTTGAAATATGGCCTTAATGCTGTTTGTTTTGTGAAGGTCAGTCAGGTATGAGAAAATGAGATGTACCATCAGAACACTATTTTCTTCAATTGATTTTTTGTGGGGACAGGGTAAAGGTACAAAAAATGTAGTCAAACAAACTGCCAAGTATCCTTTGAACATTAAAACAACCTTCTTTTCTGGAGCCAGCTTTTGGCTTTGAAGAATAATTCCTTGTCTTCTCATCTGACAAGAGTGAATTCTTTAGGATCTCTAAACTAGTGAATAGTTATGTGACTGGAGTTTGTTTTGGCTTGCTAGCCTCCGAATGTCCGATAACTATCAATGCTCCTTTAACTTTGATTTTACATGGGCTTTTAAATCTGAGATGCACACAGTCATAGCTAATTAGAGGTCTTAGGGGTCTTAGAATTAGTCCATAATTAAATTAACCCACGAGTATGAAATTAAAAAAGAAAAATCCTTAATCCATAAAACAGGTATGCTGTAAGTGGAAAGGTAAACATGTTCAGTATATGACTTTATTTATTAGAGTAATTTTTTCCATGTCAACAGCTGTTTTTAAAGTGTGGCCAAATTTTAGTAGCTTTATAAATTTCAATGGGGCTTTTATTCAATTTTATTTTCTAAAATCTACTTATGTTTTAGTGATTTTTCTGCCTGCGTACTTGAATATACCTGTCCAAATGATAATTTTAACTGCTTAATGTGACCATTGAACAAGAGAAAGTCATCCTTTTTGTTTCTTGCTTACTTTATGGAGGAAAGAAAGCTAAATGAAAGCATGCTCTTGGTTCATTTTCCTTCTGGGATTCTAATCAGAATTAGGTTAGACCTTTCCCCTTCTCCTCAGTATCTCTTTCTATTCTGTATTTTTACATCTTTCCATTTCACTCTGTCACATTCTGCAGAGTGTTTTTTTTCCCTTTTTTTTATCTTTCAACTCACTAATTGTTGGGTTACCAAACATGGCCGCTGGATTTTAATTTTGATCGTCAAATTTTTTATTTCTGGTATTTCCACTTGACCTTTATATATATATAAAAGTATATATAAGTTTATATAAAAGTATATATAATATATATATATAGTAATATATAGCAATATATATATGTATGTGTGTGTATATATATATATATATACACACACACATACATATATATATATATATATATATATATATATATATATATATATATATATATACACACACACTTTTTTATGCTTCCTTGTTCCCTGGAGATATTTTCAAGCTTGTCATTTACTTCATTAAACATAGCACTCACAGTTACTTTGGTAATTTTAATATCTAATCTCTCTACAGGGCTCCTTCTGTTTGTTGTTTATTCTCGTTCTAGCTCATGTTGCCTCGTTTCCTGTGCTCCTCATTAATTTTCACTGCCTGCTTGCATCAACTTTGGAGATTGTGTGAGCCAATTTCACGGTCTGGGATGAATGTGCCCTTCTTCAGAGGTGCGCTGCATTTTCTTCTGCGGGCACCTGAGGGCACTATCTTGAAAAAGCACCTATATATTTAAGGTTGAGTTTTTCTGATCCACTTAGGCTGCTAGCCCTCCAGATGCAGATCTACTCGGGGTCCAGTCTGTTACCACACATACTCAGATACGGGCTATTTTTGTCCTTTTTCTTCTGTTCTGCTTGTAACAAGGGCATCTTTCTCTTTAGTCCCTGGAAGCAGAAGGGAGTGGAGCCGGGCTTGGTTCTAGGTCACTTTTACCAGAGGGCGTAGCCACTGGGGCACTTATTTAGTGTGTAAGACTACTACAGTGCATGGGCCTTGACTTTCACAGGTCAAGAAACTAAGGCTAAAAGGTGAAGTATTAGTATATGCCCAGGGGACAGATGTAGCCAGATGCTTCTAAGAAAGAGAAAAGGCACAGTACCTGCTTATGTATTTTCTATACTTCTAATTCTACACTTGCAATACTAGTAAGCTTTTGGTGATACACTATTGACATGACATGAGCTGCTATCAGTTTTGTGATAGAGCCATGAAAATCATACGGCAGTCAGATACTTTAAATATCTAATAAGAGTTGTGGCCCTGCCAGAGAGGAAGACTATGATTAAAAGTAGGAATAGAACCAGGCAGTGTCTTGAATTGCAGACTCAATTCAAATAGCAGAATCAGTTAATGTGTAGCCTGCCGATAAAACCATTCCATCTGTGGGGAATAAAATATTTAAAGGGGCTCATCTGTGTATGTTTCAGGGACATTCAAACTCACAGTCAGCCCCTAAAACTCCATCAGAATAAGCAGTGTCAGGGGATTGCCATTTACCACTGAGATAGTAAAGCTAGTTCTTATTTGGGTTAGTATAATTATGCTTGGCATGATTAGGGAGAGATTCTTAATTCTGGCAGCATGTTTCCATTACCCGAACAGCTTTGAAGGGGGGAAAAAAAAGCCCTTAACCCCAGAGATTCTAAGTGGGCTAGACTGAAATTAGGCTATAGTCATTTTATTTTTTCCTTTAAAGAATCCTTGGTGAAGGGTGCCTGGCTGGCTCAGTTGGTAGAGCGTCCGACTCTTGATCTCAGGGTCACGAGTTCAAGTACCACATTGGGCATGGAGCCTATTTAAAAAAAAAGGAATTAAAAATAAAGAATCCTTGGTGATTTTAATGTGTAGCCAAGATTGAGGACTTCTTCCTTAGTGAATATGCATGTCCTTTAACCTTTAAAAGTTCAGTATTAAATATAAAGTGAAAAAACATGGTGTATTAAAATTTTGCATTGCATTTGAATATAAACTCTGTATTTGGTTAGTATTTAAGGTTTTTGTTAATGTTCAAGAGAATTTGATGTTATTTAATTGATTGGCTGTATGATTCCATTTTGAAATGTGTAATTAGTTTTAGGATTTGAGATCTTGAAATGTAATAAGGCAATTTGGCTAAATTTATAGACATAGTTGGACTATTAAAAGAGCTCGAGAGAGACCATATTTATGTCTAACTGACTAGATTTATTAGGATTAATAACCAAGGAACGTTTTGTTTGTTGTTCAGACTTTTGAAGTTTTTTAAAAAGAAAGTCCCACGTATTAAATTTTAAAATGCAGTTTGAAATGTTTATGGGACTTAATAATATAATTTCGCAAATGAGAACAAATGTTAATCAAATTTTCTCTTGAAGGCGATGTTAAATATATGTTATTTGGCTCATAAGTAGATAATGAAATGTATTAGTTCAATTTAATTGCTTGGGGAATACTAGAATTTTAATTTATAATTTTAGTTAATTGAATATTTTCAAAAGAGTCACAGTGATTTTTTTCATGCTTAAGGACAATTCTCAAGAATACCAAAAATTTACTTTGACAATTATGAATTTTCTTTTTCCTTTCCCAAATCAGAATAGTTTTTTTTTTTCCTATTTGTAAAAGTGGTACATAATTCAGGGTGAAGTAAGATGCAAAGAAATAAGTGAAACTCCTTCATATTACATGTGCTCCTTCATAACCTTTTTACTTTGATAGTCTCTTTTGACCATTTGTCCTTATAACTTTTAACTCTAAGGATTGCATTATAGAGGTGCCTGGGAGGCTCGGTCAGTTAAGCATCTGACTCTTGGTTTTGGCTCAGGTCATGATCTCGCAGTTCAAAACCCATGTTAGGCTCTGTGCTGACAGTTCAGAACCTGGAGCCTGCTTCGGATTCTGTGTCTCCCTCTCTTTCTCTCTCTCTCTCCCCCTCCCCCGCTCTCACTCTCTCTCTCAAAAATAAATGAACATTAAAAAATTAAAAAAAAAAAAAAGGATTGCATACATTCATGATAGGGATTTACCATAGTTTGCATGAGCAGTGTAACAATTAATAAGTCATCTTCAGGCTCTTCCATTATAAACATTACTGTAAGGAACGTACTTGAGTTTTTATGTTTAGGCAGTTTTGTGACTATTTCCAGAGGAATCATTTGTAGTACTGCAAATCTTTTTGGATGTATTACCAAATTGCCATCCACTAGCTCCCTAGACCTGCAACATTCAGAGAAATAAGTCAGTTCTTCTGATAGACATTGGGCATTTTCAGATAATTTAAGCTTTTTCCTTCTTTGCAAATGAGTTTGTGGCTGTACCCTAGTCTGATTTCGGTTAATAATAACCTTAACCCATCCCATCTACCTTTGGTATTTTCGTTGTCACTTAAATTCTCTATTTTCTCATATGTACCCAAAAGCAGTTCTGAGAGAGAATAGTTGTGTGACAGTAGTAGATGGGAGCCTAACACACACGAGGAGGTCCGTATGTATTTTCTTTCTACTTGGACATGAAAAGTTGGAATTCAGTTAGTTCTTCCTGGTACCATCACTCTTCGAGTTGCATATGAGATAGGGCACAATTTAAATATTTTTCAGCTCTTACTCAAGACTTCACTCTGCCATCTCCCTTTTCAAGTAGCTAATATTTAATGAAAGTTTGAATAGAATGAAGTAATCGTCTTGTTTAGTATAGACACTCCCCATATGTTGTTCATGACTGGAATATATTTTCACAACATTTGAAGAAATAACTAGCAAGACCATTTACAATAGCTACAACAGTCTGACTCTTGATTTCGGTTCAGGTCAGGATCTCATGGTTCAGGAGTTTGAGCCCCTGCTCAGGATTCTCTTTCTCCGTCTCCTTCTGCCCCTCCCCTGCTTGTGCTCTCTGTCTCTCTCAAAATAAATAAACACACATTAAAAAAAATAGCTACAACAGTGTCTCTTTTCCTATAATACATATAAAATTTAAGTGGATGGATTTAGTCACAGGGGAAATAATATCTTGATAAACCCTTTCTTGTTCTGAGTATTGCGCAAAGAGGTATTTTGGCTGAGATACAAAGATGAGAATTAGCTTTCAGGATATAAGACAAAGAGGAAGTGAATTGAAAGCAAAAACATTTGCCTTATTGATTTTGAGTAGATGCAACTTAATGAAAAGTGTTTTTTCTCTTAATGAGCAACATTGCAAATTGTGTTATTGTACATGGGATCCTTGAATCCCTAAGTATCACATAGGAAGCAAACCTAGAGATCATATAGTTCAACTTTTTCATTTTACAAATGATCAAAATGAGATTCAGGAAGGTTCTAATGTATATTTGGTTTCTTTAACATGAATTCCTGGCATTTTTGTTTGAATGAATTGCAGATGCTAATTTCTTCATTTTATGCAAGAGGAAACTGATAGTTGGAGAATCTGATATGAATTGACTGTGATAAACCAGGATCTAGGCCAGGGACTCTTCCTCTAGTGTTTCTTTAACACTGATCAATACACAGGCTAATTAGGCAAGAATAACAAATGGTTTTATTTATCAGCCTGAGACTTTTCTATATGTGAAGGAAAATTCAAAATCAGTTGAAGTGGAAAAGAGATTGGCCAACAAATAACAATCCATTGTTTGCAGACAGTTTTGCCGATCCTTGGATATTGCTTGGTAGCTCTGAGTTAACGAGTTCAGAAAGGTTCTTAGGGGTGTAGTTTAAGGAATATTAGAATGTCAGTCTCATATTTCCAAGTATTTCTACTCAAGACAAATTAGTCTCTAGAAGATACACGTTTCTGGGCACCTGGGTGACTCGGTTAGGCATCCAACTCTTGATTTCAGCTCAAGGTTTGTGAGATTGAGTCTTCGCTGACCGTGCAGAGCCTGCTTGGAATTCTCTCTCTGTGTCTCTCCCCTACTCATGCTCCCTCTCTCTCCCCCAAATAAATAAATAAATAAATAAATAAATAAATAAATAGAAAAGTGCACATTTCTTTCACTGCCAAGCTATAGTGACTGCTGTCCTTAAGGACTTGGTTTTCTAGTTGTCTATGTAAAGCCTAACCCATTCACCCAGTTGTCCACATGGGGCAAGTATGGGAACTGTAGAAGAAATAACCGAAAGAAATAGTTCTGAGTACATATATTAGTCAAAAGCAATGAACCTAAGTGGAAAACTCAGCATGAACAAATATCAGAGAGACTCAGTTTTCTCCATTCTTTTTCCCCTGAACTTATCAGAGATAAGATGCACCCTGATATTAAGACTATGTCGAATTTAAAGAGAATAGATAAGGAGATCCATTTACAATTCTGGGGACTATCTCTAAGGCCGGTGTGAGGTTTCAGGTGAGCCCCCCCCCCCTTGCCCGTGCTGCAAACCCTGGCTGAGAGCAGGGCCCTGCAGCATAATAACTTACTTCAAACTCCAGGTGTGTGTATGCGGTACCCATGTTTGGCCTTAAAAACATTTATTGCAGATGTCTGGAATTGAAGACTGTTGACTAGGTGCAAACATTACCTCATACTCCATTTGACACTAGCACAGTTAGGGGGGAGATTATAAAGGTAAATAAAAATGTGCTAAAATGTAAACCTGTGCTATTTTTTCAGCAAATTGGGTTTTCTTGTTATAACCATTTCAGAGTTTTATGAGTCAGATAATAGAAATACTGAAATTAGGTACAGATTTACAGCTTGTTAGGGGAACAGTTCTCACTAATCCCTTGAATATTTGATACCCACAGTCCCTTTCATGGACTTGGGGAGACTAGTTTCTTTAATGTCATGTATCTTTTAGAGCTTTCAGAGTCTCTGTAAATTTTAATGACAAAGGATTGGCTGTCTTTCACATTGAGAGATTGAAAGCCACAGACCTGTGTTTTCCTATTCTGATGATGAGTCCCCAGAAGGTAAGCACTGTATTGTAATGATTTTGGAGGACCAAGGAAGCAGAACATAGAGAACAGTTGATACTATGTGATGATTGTCACCCAGGAGGTAGAGCACAGAGAACAATAGATGCCATTTGATGACTATCAGCAACAAAATGGGGCTAAAGGGAATTAAATGTCCTAGCGATCTGACCTCATTGTCATACTACATAGGTTGAAAAGTGACATGCAGATCCGATCTGTACAGCTCAAGCAAAGAGGATTTATTTATTTTTTTTTAAATTTATAATAGTTTATTTTCAAATTGGTTTACATATAACACCCAGTGTTCATCCCAACATGTGCCCTTTTTAATGCCCATCACCCCCTCTCCCCCCACCCTCATCCCCCTCACCCTCAGTTTGTTCTTAGTCTTTGAGAGTCTCTTATGTTTTATCTCCCTCCCTCTCTGTGTCTTTTTTTTTCTTTCCCCTCTTCCCCTCCCCCTGGTTTTTGCTTAGTCTCACAAAGTCCACCTATTCATGGAAACATATGGTATCTGTCTTTTTCTGACTGACTTATTTCACTTAACATAATACCCTCCAGTTCCATCCATGTGGCTACACATGGCCAGATTTCATTTTTTCTCATTGCCACGTAGTAGTCCATTGTATATATGTACCACATCGTCTTTATCCACTCGTCAGTTGATGGGCACTTGGTTTCTTTCCATGATTTGGCTATTGTCGAAAGTGCTGCTATGAACATTGGGGTACACGTGCTCCTATGCATCAGCATTCCTGTGTCTCTTGGGTAGATTCCTAGTAGTGCTATTGCTGGGTCATAGGGTAGCTCTATTTTCATTTTTTTGAGGAACCTCCACACCGTTTTCCAGAGTGGCTGCACCAGTTTGCATTCCCACCAACAGTGTAGGAGGGTGCCTACTTCTCCACATCCTCGCCAGCATCTATAGTTTCCTGATTTGTTCATTTTTAGCCACTCTGGTGTGAAGTGGTATCACAGCAATTTCTTACTCGACATGTCTCCAAAGGCAAGGGAATTAAAAGCAAAGATGAACTACTGGGACCTCATCAAGAGAAAAAGCTTCTGCACAGCAAAAGAAACAACCAACAAAACGAATAGGCAACCAATGGAATGGGAAAAGATCATCGCAAATGACATATTGAATAAAGGACTAATATCTACAATCTATAAAGAACTTACCAAACTCCACACCTGAAAAACAAACAACCCAGTGAAGAAATGGGCGGAAGATATGAATAGACACTTCTCCAGAGAGGACATTCAGATGGCCAACAGACACATGAAAAGTTGCTCAATGTCACTCATCATCAGGGAAATACAAATCAAGCGAAGAGGATTTAAAAGAAATATTGTGGATGAGGGAATATTTTGATCCTTTTGGACTTGTAGAATTAGCATGTTTGTAATAGGTTCCTGAGCAGCCTTTTTTAAAGGAGTGGGAAGCAGGAGTCTATCTTGGTCAATGAAATGACATGAAATGTGCCCGTGGAAGCATCTAGTAATGAAAGAATTGATTAACCATGGAGTCCTTGTAGAAATCTGCCAGCAATATGTTGTGATGGTCCCAAATGTCGTGCTTTTGCTTTGAAGCTGTTGAAAACTTTTCCTGTCTCTCTTTCAAAGGCTAGTAGAATCAAGTTGCTTGACTGGTTAGAGTCAAGTGTGGACTCAGTCAGGAGTTGAGGCAGTGGCTCTTGAAAGAGCTCTTGTATGCTTGTAAATCTCCCTGGGACAACCCAGGATATGCATGTTTGTCTTTGCTGAGACCCCATATCAGGATCCCAGCTTATTTTTCCCATTTCTTTCAATTACATAGGTTCTGACAAATATGTTTTGGCCTACTAAAATAGTAATTGCAAAAACCACTTTTAATTCAGTTTGTGATCTTTTAATTTTGTATTGCCTGTTGTTGATCGCCGCTATGACTATTCTGACATTTCCGGCTGTATTTCATCTTGGAAACCATGTGTGGTTGTAACCAGGAGTTGGGAGGTACAAGAAAAGAGTAAAATTAAAAAAAAAAAAGAGGGGGCATCTGGGTGGCTCAGATGGTTGAGCGACCAATTCTTGATCTCAGCTCAGGTCTTGATCTCAGAGTCATGAGTTCAAGCCCTGCATTGGGCTCCGAACTGGGTGTGAAACCTACTTAAAAAAATAAAAAATAAAAAAATAAAGTGAAACTTGAGTGGCATCGTTTTATTCTTAGAGATTCTTTTCAGAAAGTGAAATAAGAAATATTGACTAAATTGGGAGGACTGACTCTTCAAGCCTATTAATGGAGTGACCTGATTCTGAGTTCATATCCTATACTGCCATCATTGCTGTAGTAACAAATATAACATTGGCTTTCAAATGTTAACCCCATAATTATTCTTTCCCACAACAATGGTAATGAGTTAATGCATAATTAGGGATCAGATGGCCCCTAAGTGAATGGATTGTAAGCATCCCTAGGAATTATTACACTGATGTGAAAAATCACTAGAGTTCACACCATTCCATGTGTTATTAGTTAAAATAATTCTTTTATAAGATCCTGTATTGGTCTTTAAAAAAAATCAATTTATTGGAGAAGGTAGCCAAGAGTACCATCATTTTAAAGTAAAATATCTGACTTCACCTGCCAAGAGTAGCCAATTTGACATTAGGTCTGTTAATGATTTAACTTTCTTCTGCTGATGTCAGCATGAGTCTGTTACTGCTTTCAATTATCTGTGAGATCTCTGTCTCTTGACAGAGGAAAAGAATATGAATAGATAATATATGTTAGAAAAATGATTTTGGTTTTCATTATAAATTACAATTTTATAATTTATACGAATAATGGTAAAAAGTTTTATTTTGGTCTACTTAATTGTGTCTTTTTTTTTCATTCTTGCCATCTCAAGGCTTATTTTTAGACATTATTTTCTCATAATTGCTCTCCTTTCCCCCACATGAAATTAAACATTAACAATAAGAAGATTTTGTTGGGTAGGGTTTTTTACACAATCCCTAGATTGAAATTTCACCCTTTTAAGAGTGAGGTTCTCATCGAAAATGCATGGTTTATTTTAAATGAACTTAAGTATAATTCAGTAATTTAAAATTTTTTCTTACTTATTTTAAAACAATTTATGTTCAGTGCAGAAAAATCAGAATGCAAAGCAAAGAGAACATAAACCCATCCAATCAGATAGTCATTGATAAATTTGCACATACTTGCAAATCCTTATCTTGATATGTTTTGTATTTAGTATTTTGGATAAACAAAGAAACATGCCATATATAATATTTTCTAATTTACTTTATTCATTTAATATTCTGTGGATATCTTTTTTAGGCCAAAAATAGACTAATACAACATCATTTTTACTGGCTTCATGTTACATAATTTATTTAACCAAAACCCTATTATTTGACGTTTTGGTTGTTTTAAAAATCATTTCATGTTTAAAAATTATTTTAAAAGTCACTGCACTTTGCTTATAACTAAAACTTTTTGCACAGTAATTCCTTAACATATTTTAGAAGCAGAATTAAAAGCCATCTGTACTATGAAGTCTTTCTGCAAGAATTTTGTACCAGTTTCCATTCCTACCAGCAGTGAGATTGCTCATTTTCCTACAACTTGAGTTTCCTACAACCTAAGTGACAACTTGTCACTTTTTAAAGTATTACCCTCTTCAAAGGGCAAAACAACTGTTTTAATGGGTTTTCCTTTATTTCTAGAAAGGGTGGTCATGTTTTTTAATATATTTACTGGCTACTTGTATTCTGTTAGCCTTTCTAACTTAAAAAATTAGCATCTGATTTTTTTCTTCAGCTTTTACGAGGTCAATGTCAAAACAAAAACAGTTCCTGACTATAAGTGTATGTTATGGCAAAACAAATATTTGTATTAAGATACAAACCTGTCAAATGAAAAATAGTATTATTTAAACAGAACCTTTCTTGGGACAAGAGAGGATTAGGGGGCTCAAGCAGAAATGACCTTCAGATTTCGGGTTTATTAAAATAAGTAATCTTTCCCAAAGGACAAAACATCTTATAAATTGCTACTATGGCACAGAGAACTTGCCTTTGGTCATGTGTCTGTAAGCTTACCTCTTATGTGGCAGGCTTGACCTTTTGAAGAGTTAGAGGAATAGTTTTGTTTTGATGATTTTGTAGATGACCATTTATTTAATTTAATCAGTATCATTGATTGTCACAAATTCACATACTGCATCATTGGAATTTGAACTTCTGTCATTTTGTTTTTGTTCTATTTGTTGATTCAATGAATTAAGTCAACTCATTGCCCCCAAATAGTATCTAATTCATGCTAAGACTCTCAGTGGCTGTTAACTATTATTTCACAAGAGAAGCCTCAAGATTCTTTTTCACTTCTTTGACAGAAGATTTTCGTATCAAAATGTGTCATTGCCTACATTTTATTGGCCTCACCTGAGCTGAGTTCGTTACTTAACTTTCTCATCACATTTAATTATTAAGCCCTTTTTCCAACAAGAAAAAGAACCCAGAAAGCCAGATGAGCTTTTTTTTCATCCCTATGACTTACTTATTTTATAACTGGAAATTGTACTTCTTAGTCCCCAGTTCGCCCATCTCCCTCCCCTTTGGCAGCCATCAGTTCTCTATATTTGAGTGTGTTTTTCTTTTGTTGTTGTTTATTTGTTTTGGTTTTTAGATTCTACATATAAATGAAATAATATGTACTCATCTTAGGTATATTTCACTTAGCCATCCATATTGTCATGAATAGCAAGATTTCATTTTTTATGAGTAATATTCTATTGTGTATATATACCACATCTTTTTTCATCTACTGATGGACGTGTAGGTTGCTTGCATATCTTAACTATTGTAAATAATGCTGCAATAAATATAGGGTACATATATCTTAGTGTTTTCATTTTTTCAGGTAAATACCTGAGGTGGAATTGTTGGATAGTAGGTTACTTCTATTTTTAGTTTTTTGGGGAAACTCCATACTGTTTTCCATAGTGGTTGCACCAATTTACGTTTCCACAAATAGTGCACATGAGGGTTCCCTTTTGTTATTTGTCTATTTTCAACAACAAAAAGAATAAAAAAGCCAGATGATTTTTTAATGAAATATTGACAAATGACCCTAAACTGTAGCTTATTTCTAAGCTGAGCCATGTCTCTGGATAATACCGTTTTTTTGTTTGTTTATTTGTTTGTTTTGAAATTACATGTTATCAAAGGACTGATTGTTACAGTATTTCTGTCCAAAACCATGACATCAGTTCTCTACTCTTTGGTATACAAAATATTAACTGCTACACCAACTTTAGCTGATAGGAAGGTTGTAGGTAGAAAGATGCAGGCCCTTTGGAGTTAGGATTCTTTTATCAAAAATCTCAGTATTAAAGTAGATGATAATACATTAAAATCAAGGAAACATTAACTTTGGATAGAAAATCCCAAATCCCTTTCTTAGTTTCATTAAGTCTTTTGCCAAGACCTGATACCAAAATATATACCAAAATATATATAATAATACAGGATATAAGCAAAGGTTGTATGGAATTCATATGTGGACAGATGCTATGCTAGGAGCTGGTTGAGTACATTTTATCTTCACAATAATATTATACCCCAATTTAACATGTGAGGTGACCAAGTTTCCCTCCTGACCTTGTGACTGGTCTGGAAGCAGTGTTGATGTTACTGCAATCCTTTGCCCTTTCTGGGACCATATGTGTAAACATACAGGACTACAACATTCTTTTTTTTAATTTTTACCGTTTATTTATTTTAGAGAGAGACAGAGTATGAGTGGGGGAGAGGCAGAGAGAGAGGGAGACACAGAGTCAGAAGCAGGTTCCAGATCCTGAGCTGTCAGCACAGAGCCCGATGTGGTGCTTAAACTCACAAACCGTGAGATCATGACCTGCGCTGAGGTGGGATACTTAACCGACTGAGCCACCCAGGCACCCCTACAGTATTCTTATAAAAGCAATGATAAACACAACGTATTTATATATGTCAGCAGGTGGGTCTGAGAGTGCCTGGAAAAATGATTAACTCTTTGACAGCTTCAGGGACAAGAGACTGTACACCTCAAAAGCCAGCTGAACTACTCTTGATAACCCAGTAGCAAATACCTTAACCTTTTCTCAGACGTTGGAACAGTCCATCTTCTAAGGCGTGAATAGTCAATGGTAAAACTCCTATCATTCAGATTTTGTCTCCAAGTGACCCCTGTTTCAGTAACTCCAATTCCTACTGCAAAGCCTAAGTCCTTAAAGGAGAACATGAATGGCAACCTGAAATACTTTGATTTCTGCTAATAGGACTTCACCCTTTATGAAAGCTGGGAAAGTCTTCATCAGCTCCTTCTGAGTTGTATGATTCTATTTCCCACCTCTGCCTACCCCTTACGGATACAGACCTGTGTGATTTCTGCTAGTTAGCTTCACACCATTTCATAGTCTGAACCTGGACTGTACTGGAAGGAAAGAACACCACATTCATTAAGTCTTCCTCTCCCAGGTGCTTTCATATTTGGGTCCTCCTCAGATTTCATGGTTAGACTGTTTCACATGCATGTCTGTCTCTCATGCTACTTCCTTTAAGTGAAATGTAGTCTAATGAATCATTTGGTTAACTCATGAATATTTCTTGCTTCATCTTTGAAGATGCTTCTGGGGCATAGACAGGTCTCTGTATCCCCTATTCCCAGCACCATCTCTTTGCTCCCCTCCCCCCTGCCATTTACCCTCTCTAGAATTGAGACCTTCAACCACCAAGGGCTCAAGGAGACATGTGTTGCCTTTCCCTCTCCAGCTTCCATCTCACTTAACTGATGTTTATTCTTACCCATTCTATGGCATGAGACCCCACTTGTTCATGAGACATACAGAGTGGATATAGCAAGCAGCGGGAAAGACCCCTTTCCTATACCCTCACTCAGCTTTCCCTGGTTATATATCAGATGCCTGTGGAGAGACTGAGGGGAGAGCAGAGTTCATGGCTGAAGTGGGCACCTTTCTGGAGGCCAGCATCCTGTGAAAGTTTATCACTACTTGCTACATTGTCTTCAGTTCTCATGTTTAAGAAGTAGGTGCCTTCTAGTAGAGAGTTGCTTATAAAATACATTTAATGCCATTTATATTGTTTAATCTCACCTATCCCTTTTGCGCTAAATGATTTAAAAAATGTCACCAATGATGATTTTGCTAACTTGGTTTCTTTCCAGAAAACTACTTGTACTTGGTCTCTTTAACCTGTGGGAGGTACATGTTAGTATCCTTTTGGTGGAGAGGACCAAAGGGGTCACACAACTAGGGAGTGAAAAGGAGATTAAAACCCAGTTCTGTGTAATTTCAAAAACCATACATGGTACATTATCCAAGCTACTTTTCCACATTAGAAATGGTCCTTTACTGAATTTGAAAATCAAACTGAATGGAAAACGGTAAATGTGGAGAGAGGAATATTCATTTGTGTGAATTCATATATATGATGTGAAATTTACCAAAGTGAATAGCCGATTTATGAGTTATAAGTAATCTATCCCAATGCTGCATTCAAAAAATGACAGAGGCAAATAATACATTATTACCAGCCTGGGATCTGTTTCTCTAGAGAGTTACATGGCTCTTTGTGGAAGAGAAGAATGATCATAAAGGCGCTGGTAGGTTATCTCGTCGGGTGGAGTTGTAAGAATTATGAAATCATGCAGAAGGGTGTAGCACACATCTGGTCTTTTATGAATTTGGGGAAAGTGTGACATTTGCTCCTATTCAACATGTGAAATTACATATTTTTTCATGACTTTTTATTCATTTTTAAGATTTTTCTCCACGTGCATTTTCTAGAATAAATGGATACCCCTAATACCCTGGTGGAAGTAATGACTGAAGTTCATGCCTTTCAGATTGCCCATAAATAACATAATAGGACCCCATCACACCTCACAGGATTCTATTCAAACAGAAATTCTTTAACTATTAGGAATGTGTTTACATTCCTGTCTGTTGGTCATAAATTTCCATTTTGGGGCAACCTTGGTAAGATTTCATCATTGTCAGTGATCTCAATGTGGTCACCATAATCCTTGCTCTTAGTTACTTTTCTTGCAGGAATTACATGGTGGTTATGCTTATTTAATGGTGTCAAGTTGGAGAGTGGCCAATCTCTGAAGTTTTTCTAAATTAGAATACTATTTGGATCCCACTTTTCTTAATGAAATTGACTATTACATTCTGCAAATTTTTATTTTCTTTAACATTTTCAAATTTGCTATTGAACTTCAATGACTACAATTGTGCACCCACATCTTGTGGAATTTGGGTATCCCTCTGTAGAAGAATGGTTGAGTCTAAGTAAGCTATTCTTTAAGATCTGGATCTCCAATTGATAGGAATCATACTTTCTCATCTTACTTACCTTTGTCTATTTTTTTGAGATCTCAGAGAGGTCTTCAGAAACTAACTTATATTTGGGGTTCCTGAGTGGCTCAGTCGGTTAAACATCCAACTTTGGCTCAGGTCATGATCTCACAGTTTGCGGGTTTGAGCCCCACGTCAGACTTTCTGCTGTCAGCTCAGAGCCCGCTTCATATCCTCCATCCTCCTTTCTCTCTCTGCCCCTCCCCTAGTCTCTCTATCAAAAAATAAAACTTAAAAAAAAAAAAGAAACTGACTTATATTTGATGAATTATTATGTTTTTGTTTGTTTGTTTATTTGTAAGACCCACAGTGATACTTTGTTGTGGTTCTTCTCATTACAGGTTATTTTCCACCTTGGCAGAAATATCCCTTAAAAAATCGTCATTGTACATAGTTTGCATAAGTGATACTCAAAATATTTAGCCACCGTTTCACAAAAGGCACAGACCAATCTGAATAGCAGCTCTGGCCAACCACAAGGGACATGGCTGTAAACAGCTGGGGTGACTGTTTCTATGTGCTAGAGTAGAGAGTTTGCTGCTTGGGGATATTTGTCAAGCATCTGTCTTGAATAACTTTTTTGTCTTCTTGCTTTTTACTCACTATACAGTCAGTATCATAGATCATAGAAAATGTTGACAGAGGAACCTTTGAGATCATTGTTGAAAATGACACTGATGAAAGTACAATTAGAGAATAGCTTCCACGTCCTTCTGGTGTGGACCTGTAATAATTAGAGGGTTCAGTGAAATTCAGAAATGCTTTATTAGATGTCTGGTGTATCCCATTCTACTTCTATTTCATCTTCTGTAAATACACCATACTTCACAAAGCAATTCCCAGCACTTATACATAATGTATGAGAGTTAACTGCTATATTTAAGATGAGGTTAACAAAGCAGGGAGGGAGATTAAATCTAAATGCTGTCAGATCAGTGGTAAACCCAGGATAAAGAGTCAAAAGAAACATTTCATTCTTCATTTATTCATTTAAAATGTTTATTTATTTTTGGTACAGAGAACACAAGCCAGGGAGGCACAGAGAGAGAGGGAGACACAGAGCCTGAAGCAGGCTCCAGGCTCTGAGCTGTCAGCACACACCCTGATGCGGGGTTTGAACTCACCGATGATGACTTCATGACCTGAGCCAAAGTCAGACATTTAACCGACTGAGCCATCCAGGCTCCCCAAAACATTTCATTTGTAATCCTGATTTTTCATGTTCCTCTGAAGTCCAGGCAAGGGTTCTTGTAGGTAGACAGGAATGTTTAATTAAATATTTTCAAAGTGATTTATTAAAGCAGATGTGTCAGTATTTTCTGTATGCCTGTGAAATCCTTGAGAGATTACACAATGAAAAAGGGAATAAATGAGACCTCATCCTTTACAGGACCAAAATTCCCTTTCACTAAAAGCACGCTTAGAGAAAGAGATTTTGCTATTTTTAAAGAGGCATGTAATCTATATGTTTATTTCTTTTTCTACACCAGAAATTCTTTCTCGTGGTCAGAATGTGTTGCTTTGCATTATCTAGGGGATCAGGAGCTTTTCTCCCTCCATTTTCTTCCTTACATAACAGAGAAAGGGGGGCAGAAGTTAGAGGCGGGCAACATCTTTTTTTGTAGGTGCACTTTATATTAGTATATACATCTCCCTTTTTTTCATTAAGCTGCAGGACTCAGCTTCTTTCCAACACCTTCTTTCTGAAGGATAAGGAAACGGGAGTTGAGAAACACTGTGACTACATCATTCTCTGTTAGGACCGGCCAAGGCATGGGAAATCACATTTCTAATGAGAAATAGGAAGACACTCTTTGAATAACTTTGAGTACTTGCTTTGACCGGATAGATACTAAGAAAAATGCTGCATTCTCTCTGCTGGCGAAAGAAAGGCAGCTAGAGAGATGCAGGGCAGATAGGTTGAAGTGAAGAGTTAAAATGGCACTTAAGGCTCCATAAGAAGGAACTAACATTTTCGCCCAGACGGAAGTTAGGTGCTTACGTGTTACAGTAGTGTCAGAAAACCCTTTCATTTTAGATTAATTTGGAATAGTTTGGCCTGCAGGAAGGAAAAGACTGAAGACAAAATTGTAAGTAACTGCAGCTGTATTATTTGAAAGATCCTAGTAATTTGTTTTATTTCTAACCTTTTACTCTCCTAATTCCTTGTCACATTGTTTCATCAGAGAAAGCATGCAAGAAAAGGCTTGCCGACATTGTTTAACTTAATAGAAGAGATACGTTTATAATTAGCAGTATGTATATATAATAGGAGTTGGAATGCTAAAAACTTAAACATGCTATATTAGGTGTGGCATAGTGGATGAAAGTGCTGGTTCTGTGATCAGACAATCCAGGTTAAAAGCCTGTCTCTCCCCAGACTGGACTTCGTCTATGTCTGCCTTTTTTTTCATCATCTCTAAAATGACACAGTTTGTGCAGCAAAGGCACAAGGATGGGCGAGGACTAAAGTAATAGAAGTGCCTCAAAATAGTGGCCAGCCCAAAGCAGGTGCTCCAGAATGTCAGTTGTTACCACTGAGTTAACATCAGTCTTTTTATACTGCTAATATTTTTATCTCTTCCTTCCTTCTGGGTGAACTTCCGGCTCATCTAATATTAAGTGATCACAATTTAAATTTCTGGTGTCTAGAGTACGTTTCAGGGTGCTTTTTTTTTTTTTTTTGCCTTTTTTTTTTTAGTTTGTTTGTTTTGTTTTTAGACAAAATTCTTTGCAAGTTTCCCATTGTTTTCCCTCCCAACTCCCCTTGGCGTCCCCTGCCCTGACTCCACGCCTTCAATAAGGCACCCGCGCTGGATTAATAAGTACAAACCTTGACTTGTTTTTCATTTGATGGCTTTGACTTCCCTGGCACACACACACCAAGATGTTAGACACGATGGGTTGGGGGATAGCTGAGACCCTTTTAGTAAAAGGTGAAGATGCTACTGATTGTGCCACAATGTTATTTTCAGTTGAAGTAACTGCCTCTTTTGTTCCTTGTTCAGAATGCATACAGAGGTGAAGATAAAAAGAGGGATCAGCAGGCAAGAGAGAACGCATTTGTGGAGAACTTTACAACACCCTGCACCACAGTTTTGAAAGGTCATCACGGTGCTACTTAATATTCTTAATGTGCTGGGTATTGTTTTCCATACTGAATCCCAAAGTGCTTTCAGCAGCTAGAGAGCTGCCAACCCTTTTTTGCCCTGAGTTTTCTATTCCTTTCCCTCTCTCACTCCCCCGCCCACCTCCTCTACTTTCCCCTTCTAGATCTTTATGCTGACCCTCTCATTCCCTCTCACCACGGCTCCCTGGAGCATTTTTTTTTAATGGTAAATACAATAATTGTATAAGCCCACAGGGGTAACGGGGCATTTGTTTCTGTGTATCTTTTTGGTAACAGAAACCAGAGAAAAATGGTGAGGATTTCCTTATTTACAAACAATGTTCGCCCAACTCCGATTAATTGGAGATATCTTAGGTTGCTTTCTGATGTAACCTCCTCGCTACTTCAGATAAAGAACCTACCCAGGCCCTCATTTGAGCAGGCATTTTGCCTAAAAATTGACCCTTGGAGAGGCTCAGGGCAGCTCTGCATTCCACGGTGCCATTAGCCTTTAGTGTGCACGTTGAAAAGTAGCACAAAGGGTTGGATGCATCCCAATCAGTTAGAGTATAGCTGAAACTTGTACCAAGTATAAAAGAAAAAAATTAAATCAAGCCAGTTGGTCTAAATATAGCTTCCCCAACTAGAACTTGAAGTTTTTGGTGAAGGACATTTCTTGCATTTTGATACTAATGATATCAAATGAGGGTGTTGGTTACAAGTTTATAGAGCCCAGTTATCTTGTTGAATAAAGAATGGACTGGCATTGGTTGTGAAGAAGAATCATTATGTCATATATATGGGTGAGGGAATACACATGTATCATATTAGAAATCAGAACATTTGTCTCTTCTCAATATTCTACCCAGGAAAGTAATTCATTGGAAATCTAATTTACACATATGTTAGTGATGTTTATTACTTGTTCATTCGATGTAAACGGCTCTACTTTTATTAAAGACATGTATATATTTGAAAAGAAAAGCATTTCTCAGCTGAGTTCTCACTCAGTGACGCCTGCATGTCACTGAGCTTTAGGAACAAGTGCCAGCTCTTGAAGTAACACGTGACAGTTTCACACAAATGAAGGAAAAGTACGAATACCTAACATGAAGGATTCTTTTGAAGATCCTACATGCTGTATAGGGTGTTGCTAGCATTTCACAAACAGCAGTTAGCATTTTAAGAAAACATATTTTCCATAAAAATGGAGACCCATGGAAAATTGCGTCTTTAATACTGGATCTCCTGTCTTTAAGCTTCTGTTATTCCAAATTAGCTGCCACCTCTATCTCCTTCTGAAAATGCGCCCTACTGACAGCTATGCCGTAATGCTACCTGGAACGGCTGGCACCAGTGTACTCTCCATTACTAAAAATGAAAATAATAGTCATCGTTAATGAGAACTGGGCCATTTTCCGTTAGTAAAAATTGGACCTTTCAGGCATCTCATCTAATCTTAGCCTTTCCGTTCTTTACAAGTTTACAGAAAGCCAATTTCACCCAATAAGTAGAAACAGGCATATGTTAAAAGGACACATATTTAACAGATGCACATATGCTTACAAATATATGTCCACACATACGTATGCTTGTGGAAATTCCAGCACCGTGGCATTTATTAATGGAAACCAATGTCTCCAGAGAAGGCAAAGCATCATACTTCAACAAAAAGTAGTAAAAATGAGAAAAGTTGGAAAGAGTATGGTTAGCACACAAATATAAAGAGATGATAAGAGAACGAGGGGACTGGGAGGATAGCGAGGCACACAGGGGATGAAGAAACGTGTGTAGCTTATCCTAAAAGTAACCCCAGGCTGCAGGACTGTGATACCAAGGCAGTAATAGACTCACAGGTAAAGCTAAATTGACGGAGAGGCTTTCTTGAAAGAAAAAAGGAAGTGAGGATCCCTTCACTTCTGAACATTGTGAGGATTTCCATAGCATCAGAGTTTGTTTAGCTGTATATTTTTTCATTTAATAATCTGATGTTACCAGGTCATCTGGGGAAGGAAATGTTTTAGAAAAGGAAGCGATAATGAGGAGAAAAGTCCTAGAAAGTCAGACTGTGAAATGAATGGGTTGGTGGGTTCTCTAAGTACTTAATTTCCTGTCTGGGAGGTAGGTTTCTGACTTTGTATCTTATGAGTGAGGTGACCTATCAGGCTGTTTGCTGTGACGTCTGCTGCTTTCTTGCCTGTTTTATCTCCTGGATGCCTAGAATAATCTGAGAGGAGACAGAGAGTGAGCATATGTTCAACACAAAGGCCCCGTGAAATCTGCGAGCCTGCTGTGCATCAAATCGATGTAATTCATTTATTTTTTTAAAGTGGTGATGATACGCTCTTTCCTCTGGATGACAAATTACAGAGCACATCTGAAAAGCCTTCTCTTTGGGGAAAACATTCTGCTGCTTTTTTGTTCCTTGCATAGCATCTTTATTATGTATGATGAATAAGGAAAAGCAACACTGAAGAGCCCTAAAAAGAAAAAAAAGATAAAAGAACTAGATTTGAATATGTGATTATAATAACGGACACAAGATGATACACATACTATATAGACAGTATTAAGCTAGGAGCAGCCGTCCTTTGAAAGTTTTTTTTTTTTTTTACAACTGTTTAAAATATGAATTACGGCTAAATCTTATTGTCCTGTCGCTATTTTGGGAGCAGAGTCTCGAACTGGTTAAGTTTATTGTAGCAGAGGCCACCATGAAAGTTTCTCTCTGTAGCATTTCATAGGTCATTGTGAATTGTGAACCCTCCCTAAGAAATACAATAAGAGAATAGCTTTGCTTTTCTCAAAGAATACTTTCACTAGTTATTACTAAGACTTGTGTTAGTCCTTGTAATATCTTTGTTATACTTATAATGGTAAAGATTTATCGCTGATGTTTTAATATTATGATTATGATGTCCTGATGCTTGTCTTCAGGCTGCCCAGCATCTTTATCATCTTTGATTTCTTAGTGTCCTCCCTAGCCATTTTAGATACTTTTCCTGTCTCCTAAAAACCCCTTATGTTCCTCCCAGCAAGGAATTGTGTCTTTCTCTAATAAACATCAAAGTTCTCCAGCCTGACCACCCTAATCTGCTTTTTTCTTTAGCTTCATCTATCTCTTCATGAACTCAGAACCAGAGAAAGGGGAAGAGCATCTCTTATCTGAGCTGAGTCCCTTTGTCACCCACCACCTAGATCCTCTTTCTTCCTGCCCTAGGGGGCTTCCTGTGTTCATCATCTTTGTAGCAAATGTACTTTCTTCCAAAACTTCATGCTTCCAGGAATTTATAGGTCCCTTTTAAGTTGGGAAAAGCATTCCTTTGATTCCAATATTCGTCACCATTCAGTGAACATTTGTATCACTTAGTGTTGGGTGTTTGCAAGTGACTCAAACATCTGGTTACCTTGAACAAAGAAGGGATGTATTGGAAAGCGGTATGAGTGGAAAGTTTCTTTGGCCTTGGAGATGACATAGGCCAGAGTGATTCAGGAGAATCCAGGTGGCAAAGACTAAAGAAAAATCTCTTCTTGAAATAAAATCAACTTTAACTCACCTTCTGTATCACTCTTGCCCAAATTTAAGTTCCAGGGAGTGACCCTCTCGTTGGTTAGGGACACAATCCCATTGGTAGACCTGAGAAGGGAGGAACTCTGGACTGATGGTCTCATTAGGTAGGACCGCATCCTGTGTGAGAGGAGTAGTTCTGAGGTGCAGTTGCCAGGAAAAAGAAAAAAAAAAACAAAAAATAATAGCTAGGCACGGTCATCTACAATATGTCAGGCAGCCACCATTCATCATAGAGGATGAATAAAGGAAAACTAACATTTACGAAAAGGAAAATGATGATAAAAGTTGTGGAAATGAATGTCAATTTGTGATAATGAGTCCAAAGATAAACAGATGTACACATACCATGAGATCTGTAGGAGAAATAGTTCCTTTTCAAAGATGAATAAACATGAAATAAGCTAAAACAAGAATTATACCTAATCACACTATCTTGTCCCAGTCAAAAGATAAGAGACTGGAGCCATTCCAAGATGAACAAGTACCTGTCCGTAAGAGCATATGGTTAGTGGGAAGTCTAATGTAGGAAGAAGTAATTTTAAGACAATATAGAAAGCTATTGATACAAGGACATGGAGAAGGAGCACCTAATCATAGGGTGGGCTGATTCTGAGGAAGTTTCCAGAAAGAAAAAAAAAGTCTCAGCTTGAATTTAAGATCAAATCATCTGTGGTAGATGGAATGGTGCAGTGGTGAGAAGGCCATGCTAGGATGGGAGAGTAGCTGGAGGAGAGAAAGAGCATGCATGTAAAACTTGTGTGGTGACTATGTGGAGAAGGAATTTGAGGGGGCAGAGGTTGGAGGTAGGTCTGTAAGGCACCGTTAGAGCCATCAAGGAACATATTAGAGAGAGACAATGGCATGAGGATTGGAAAATCCTGTTAGTTTGGTAGATAGGAAACCAGTGGTGAGGTGGGAAAGGGCGGTTTGAATAGAGCAGGACAGGAGGAAACCAGATGTGGTGCCGAGGAGGGAACTGGAGGTTCATGGGAAAGGAGAGAAGGAGGTTGACGGGAAATGGAGGCCACCATGGTGAGAGGTGGAGAGAAAGAAAGAAAGGCAGACTGACTCACACCTGATGGAGACTGAGCAGTGATGCCTGTACTCTCACACACTACACAGGTGAGGTTGGTAGAGAGGAAAAGACTGAGGACACACAGGGAGTGGGATATGTAAAGATCAGAGAAACGAGAAGGAATGTTGGCCTTAAATGGAAGAGATTACTTAGCCTCTGATACCAGGGATCAGGACATAAGAAGAGGTGTCAATATATGGAAGTCTGTGGGTGAGAGGACAAGGACATTGAGAGAGGCTTTTGTGGATAGCCTCAAGAGGAGACTAGGCATACTTGGACATTAAAAGAAAACCTACGTTCACATTTTGGTTCCACAATATAAAATCCCGGTGACCTTTGGAAGGTTACTTAACCACTCTAAGCCTCAATTACTTCATTTATAGAATGGAGACCTTAAAGTACCCACCTCAAAATTAAAACACTGAGTATTGTCACTGACACCTAGCCAGGACTTGATGGTATCTATTAGTAGTCATATAAGTATATACAAGCATAGTATTAATGAGTTACTTTATAATATACATGATAATATACATGAGAGTAGAGTCTAGAGCCAGTGAGTTCCAGCCCTGCCACTTACCTGCTGTGTGATCTTGGGGATGATAATAGTACGTACCTCATAGGGTTATTGCTAAGATTAAATAAATTAATTCACATAAAACACTCAATGAGGATTCTATTATTGGTATCCTGATTTTTTAGGTTCCAAGATAGCACCCTTCAATATATATTGTCATCTGTATTTTATAAGGGAGGGCCTCAAAGTGCAGAAGAGTTCCACGGCTTGCCCAGAGTAGATACCTAACAAATGACAGAGCTGGACTAAAACCCAGATTCCCTGACTCTCCACATTTTATCCGCCAGGCGTTAACTATGACTTTGGATGCACTGCCTACCTTCGACCTTTAGTGCTTGCTCACACATGCTCTTAATTGATCATCATCACATACTCTGTCAGTTTTTCTTGACCTGGCAGAGTCCTTCCAGCTACTGATGGTAGTTCTTCCGGCCACTGATGATCTGTGTATAGGTAGGAAGCACAGGGTAAATATAAATTTGATTCACCTGAGAATTGTTCCACAAATACACGATGGAGGTCACAAACACTTAAGAGAAAGGATACCATAATACCTAGTAAATGTTACATTTGTTTCTCTGAATGTAGTGAAAAAGATCTGGCCAGTTTTAAAGATGTATGCATTTGTGCCCACTCTACCTGTGTGTGTCTGCACGTGTAGCATCTTTCTCATCAGCATAGCCAGCTGTTTCATTGCAATATGATTCAGCTCATTGGAAGCACCCGAAGACTTACCTTCTGGATTGTCTTATGGGTGCTTGATGATAAAAGTCTGACCCTGTTTCTGCCCTTATAGCAAATCTGATGGGAATCTCAGTTCCAAATGCTGTATCACATTGTGACCTTTCTTTGATGTATCTTGGTGTGGCAGACAGATGTATCTAAGCATGAAATCCAAAGTATTTCAAACTACCCTTGTTCTTCATTACAGGATTAAGAGACAGAATGGGCCTTCTGTGCAATCCAGCTTTACCATATAAAAGAAAACGTATGTAAAAAACAGATTCTCCATGTTTAGAAATGAGGTTCTTTGGGGTCAGGTTTTATTTAATTTCAATACACTTAGGTTTTACATTCAAAATGTATTTCCACTTCATGGACTTAACGAGTCAAACATTAAGGATTGAAAGGAGAATTCCAATAGTATTTTAAAACAATTAAGCTGCAGAATGTCAATATTTGGACACCTAAAAAGAAAATATTTCTTTTAATGAGTGTTAATGTAATCATTAATATACTAAAGAAAGGGTGCATGGAGACCATTGAATTCACTAATGTCTTAAAGAAGGGCAGTTTTAGTTCAACTGCTAAGGAAATGTTTTATTTCAGCTAGAAATAAGAGGGTTTTATATACAAATAAAATGGCTTTGCAGTATAGGAAGGATTTAGAGGAAGCAAAAAAAAAACAAAAAGAAAACCGTAAGTATCAGAAGTATTAAACAGGGATGTGTAGGAAGGACAAGGAGGAAGGGAGGGTGAGGAAGAGGGTGCTCTCTGGACAGGCTTTGTTTCAGAGCCTTGGCTGTTCCTGCTGCCTCCACATTAGAAGCTACTTCTGTAAATGGTAAAGGGACCCTTACAGATAGTCAGGGTCACCTGATGCACGGATGTGAAACTTACAAAACACAAAGCAAAAGAGGGCACAAGATGATGGGGGAGCAGACCAGGGGACCCATTTGATGCCAAGAAGAGAGCAGAAAGATGCACAGAGATAATTCACATAGGTGCCACCCAGAAGTTTCTGTTATATATACTCAGTGATCTCAAACTCATAGGAGAAGATGTCAGTTTCAAGCCAAATTCACTAACCTGCAGGCTTAGGATTTTTCAAAATTCCTGGTGGGAATTTTGATATTGATCCATCTCAAAGGGACTGTGGAGCGGTCCCTCTGATGGATTCTCTGGTATAACTAAGAATAAGAACTTGGTACTTACATTTTCTTGGAAAATGTGGGAAATGAGTATCATTTGTTAGAAGAAGAAATATTGAAACAACCACAACAACAACAGTTGTTGACTGAAGGGAAAAAAATTAAATAGAAACTTGGGTGCCAAAGAAGTGAAGGGATGTAAAAATATAACCGACTGTCTAAAAAGATTTAGTAAAACCATTCATATGCTTAGCAAATATTTTCGAAGCGCCTACTATGTGCTAAGCACTGTGCCAGGCCCTTCAAATACAATGGCAAGTAAGACAGTTGCTGACCTTGTGGAGGATCCAGAAAAGTAGGCGGGTGTTAGCAATGAAGTTTGATCTGTGTTCTGATGGATGATCACACTATAATGAGACCAAGAGCAAGAGCACCTACCTGAGCTTACAGTGCATTACTGACGGCTTGTTAGGAGATGCGACACTTAGCTGATAACTGGAGGGGAAAAGAGAGCCAGGCAAATGCAGGCATACCTAGAAGACTGAGTGGCTGAGGCCTGGAGGACACCTGAAAGGCCTGCTTAGCCAGAAGTTGGCGGGAAAGGTAGACCACTGGGAAAGCAGGAGGCTGAAGGAAGAGAAGTAGCATTTATTGAGAAACCACTGTGAGGCATGTTTTACATACACTATCTTATTTCATCTTCAGTACAACATATTTTGCCTTCATATCACAGATATAGAAAAAAGAATTGCAGGGAGAATAGGTGACTTGGCCAAGGACACACAGCTTAGTGCCAACCCCATCTAGAACCCAGCTTCAACCATTGCTATCCTTGAGCTTTTGTGCTTCCAATGGATTTAAAGAAACAATAACCAATTTCCCAAATATGGATATTTAAATTACAAACCACGTCGGTCTTAACCTTTAATTTAAAAAAAAATTTTTTTAATGTTTATTTTTGAGAGAGAAAGAGAGACAGAGTGTGAGCAGGGGAGGGGCAGAGAGAGGGAGACACAGAATCCGAAGCAGGCTCCAAGCTCTGAGCTGTCAGCATACCGATGCGGGGCTTGAACTCGTGAATGCAAGATCATGACCTGAGCTGAAGTCAGATGCTCAACAGGCTGAGCCACCCAGGCGCCCCTCTTAACCTTTAAATAATGCCACATCTTTTCTGGGGAAAGTTTTCGTGTTACAGAGTCACTCAGTGAAAGAGTGACAGGTATATGGAGTGTATGGTATAGGAAGCAAAATAACAGGAGTATACCAGAAGCCATGGTCTTAGTTTCCTTGGATCTTCAGTATATCCCTTAAGGTTGAGGTGCATTTACTAAATCCAGATCACACTGCCTCTTGTACTCACAGCTGAATACAGAATTCATTGCTTCCTGCTCTGTTCATCTTGTGACTAGGACTTTTTTGATTATAGTTAGTTTTACACTGGTCTTTGTCTTCTGTGAGTTGTAAAATCTGACTCACAGACTTACTTGGTAGGGTGTGTGAGATCAGGCATATGTAGATTCCTAGTCCTACTGTAAACTACACATTACAGAAAAGTGCACTTTATATACATTAACTGAGTGCAGTGGTGAGGTGGTAAATGTTGAACAAGGAGTTCTTAGGGGAAAGAAGTTGCTAATTTGTAACATTTGCCAATTTCCATAGTCTAAATGCTCCCCTGGTTTCAAGCTAGCAATGTGATGTCACTGAGTGAGGACTTCGAAGAGCTGTGTCAGAGGGTTGTATTGTCTAGTTTTCCCACTGCTCACGTACACTGGATCTAAAATTGTAGTAAGATAATTAGTAAGTACTGTGTTTTGAGTACTTGTTGCCTTTAATGTCAATATGACTTATTTAATTGCAAGTTTATATAACTTAATTTTTAATAATGGGTGTGTTCAACAATTGGCTCACAGAATTCCTGAGAATTTAGCAATGGGCCCTTCTGAGCCAGTAGCAGCTGGCTCCAGCACACCGCTGAATCATGAGCGACTAAGGCAGGAACCTCTTTGTGCTCATCATTGTGTTTTCAATGCTTCATATGTGGCTTAGAACTCAGAAGATATTTGGTTCATCAATAAATGATGAATAAAAAAAATAAACATAGGCAAATGCAAAAACCAAGTTGCTGCTGCAATAGGAAAAAGACCTTAGATATATCCCATAGCTTCTCTTGGTCTCTGATGCTTCATCTGAAGGCAAGGGGCTTGGATGATTTAGACTGACCTAAGGCTCCCTGCAGCTCTCCCATTCTACATGTTCTAATGACCAGAAGCAAAGTCTGTGATTATGCCAACTCTTTTTTTTCCCAAGTGTTTATTTATTTTTGAGAGAGAGAAAGAGCATGAGCGGGATGGGGGGGCGGTGTGGAGAGAAAGAGGGAGACGCAGAATCTGAAACAGGCTTTGGGCTTGAGCTGTCAGCACAGAGTCCGATGCAGGGCTTGAACTTACAGACTGCGAGATCATGACTTGAGCCAAAGTTGGATGCTTAACTGACTGAGCTACCCAGGAACCTCTATGCCAACTCTTTTCTTACCTCTAGGCTTGTATTGTAATGGTGACATTATAACTACCTCATTTAGGACTTAAGTACTAAGTGAATAGGAGGTTCAGAACTTACTTTAGTTTGAATAGAGATGAAGACTACTTAATTTGCTACTATTTACTACTGAATTGTTATACCATTTGTCTAGATTTGCTTTAGCACGGTGTCATCATGTGGTCTTATGTATTTGGATTAAAAAAAAAAACCTCTATTTCAGTGATAGGGAAAAGATAGTCCTCATTTTCAGATGTTTGATAAAGCTTAAATGCTAACTTTTTGGAGCTAAGAGCTTAAGAATAATTTGGCTAGCATTTCCTTTGAAGGGGAGATCAGAATAAATACTAAATTCAATAAATAGCCAAATTATGGAAAAAGTCCAAATGTCCATTGACAATAAATAGATAAAGAAGACGTGGTATATATATATAATGGAATATTGCTTGGTGATTAAAAAAAAACGAAATCTTGCCATTTGCAATAAAAGGGATGGAACTAGAATGTATTATGCTAAACGATATAAGTCAGAGAAAGACAAATATCATATGATTTCACTCATATGTGGAATTTAAGAAATAAAACAGATGAGCATACAGGAAAGGTAAGGAAAAATAAGATAAAAACATAGAAGGAGGTAAACCATAAGAGACTCCTAAATGGAACAAAATGAGAGTTGCTTGGGAGGGGTGTTGGGTGGGTGGATGGGTTAACGGGTGATGGGCTTTAAGGAGGGCACTTTCTGGAATGAACACTGGGTGTTATATGTTAGTGATGAATCACTAAATTCTATTCTGAAATAATCATTACACTATATTTAAGCTAATTTGGATTCAAATAAAATTTTTAAAAAAAGAATAAACACTAAAGATAAAGCCTTTAACATAGTTTAAGCCATTTTTCTAAAACTTGTCTGATCCACTCTTCCCTATAAAACATAGTGACTGTTCATGGAATACTGGTATTCCATGAAACCCAGCATGGAGAATGCTGCTCTTGATGCTTTTTGATAACTAGCCATGAATTGGACCAGAAATAAATGGTTTTATTATTTGTTTATACGTGTTGAATTTTGAATTCAATTTTGAAATTTCATGTTTTCAATGATTAGTTTAGAATGCTGCCTTTCCAGGTGTTATGACTACCAAATCCATTAACCTGATTTTTAGTGGAAAGCAAAAACAGATGGTGTATTGAGTAATCTCAAATGTGGAAAGACTGAGACCTTTTCCTCTTCCAGATTTCCACCCCATCCACCTTGTTTGTAAAATGAGGCAGATAGACTAGATATGCCTCAGAGTGTCAGATTTATACTGTTAGCCATGACACAAATGCAAAGGGATTATGGCACTAAAACCTGAAACACATTCAGAGAAGCGAAGGAGGAACTAGAGAAGAATTTAATTAATCTAAATGTTCTGATGTTTGAATGTTGACACACTCAACCACACTTAGGTCCAGGAGAACATATAAAAAATTTCCCCTGGGAGAATAGACTTGATTTACATGGGACTTCTTTCATTAAATTCAGTGAAGCCTGCAAAACTTGCTAATGAAGGAAAATTATGAAGTATTCTGGCTCAATTTACTTGCTCTTTCCATAATAATTTGGCCTCAGACCATCTTACACAGACTCTAAGGTAATCAAGTTTCCAAGAAATTAGCCTCTCATTCTTTAGCTTAAGATTCAAAGACGTATGTTTTTGTCTTATCAGAAGGATTAAGAAGATATGGTAAAACTGGACTGGTAATTTCACTTTATTGTAAGACATTTAGGTTATGTTAGACATTAAATTTTAACATATTTTTAGAATATTCGCAGATGTCTCCATAGAACTTTTCAACTTCTCTGAGGCATAACTGATCTCTCAATCCTTAGATGTTTAGTGGAAGTGTGGAGGTAAAATGGTTAAATAAGTCTTTGCTGTTTCAAGAATTTGAGATTTTTTTGTTGCACCCTCCAATCTATTCTGGATTCTGCAGTCAGAGTGATCAATATTAGCATGCAGATGTGATTAAAACTTTCCTGAAAAGTGGTCCCAGTGCTCTGAGCATAAAATACAAACTCCTCAGCTGGGCGGTCCGATATGATACGACTCTTGTCTGCCACGCTCTTCTTGAATAAGTTAAAGTGGGCTTTACGCTGGTTTTTGGTTATTTCATGGTATTACACAACTCTCAGATGTTTACCACACCACAGATTACTCAGGAACCAAAAATTCTCAGGTCAGCAGCAAGGATTTGTTCATTGTAATCTACTCAGGGACTCAGGCTATTGGGTGTCTCCACCTTGAATGTTGCTAGTTGTTCTATTAGATGGAAAAATAGCTCTGGAGGGTCCCACCTCCCCAACTAGGTGCTCTGACCTTGACCTGACACTTTTTCTCACCACTCATGGCTGTTACTAATTATAGGACCTCATCTAACCACAAGAGAGCCTTTTGTGTGTCCAGAGGAAGGGAAGAGGATTACATACTGGTGAACAGTGCTGATGACTGCCACAAGGCTTCGGTTTCTTGCTGTTGACTCTCTACAGATCTACACTCCAGAGGTCATCAAAACATCATCCATTTAGCTGTTCATGCCCTTCATCACAGCACTAGATCTGTTCACTCAGCCTCTTCACCCATGCAATTCTTTCATTTATTCCCTTCTCATCCTCCCTCTTACTTCACTTTGCATTGAGGCTCAGAATATTCTTCCTCTTCTTCCTTTCCTCTTCCCTCTTCTTTTATAACTCAGTTTTTCTTTTCTATTGCCTTGTTCAGGAGGCTTCCCTCTGCACCCCACAAAACTGACTTATCAGTCCCTTCTCTGGTCTCTGTAACATAAACCATATCACACTGTATTGTAAATGCTTATTTATCTATCTCTGTCTCAGAGGTGGGTAAAGAAGCATTTACAATTCACTGTTATACTCCAAATACCTCGCATTGTTCCTGGCAAAGAGTCAATAAGTAATTAATATTTGCTGTTTGGGTGAATTGATTCCAAGAGATTCTTTATAGTGAATAACTTAGCATCATATGGATATGGGAAATTTCTTAAACTCTAGTTTTCAGTCTATTGGATTAGTTAAAAAAAATGATCTATTGGTTTACTTGATGGGAACAGTTCAGAAAATGAGTTTTAGATTTTCAAGTGGCTGAGAATATACCTAGCCACTGAAGCTAGTGGTGTCATACATGGGGTTGAGCAATGGCATGTAACATGGAGTTTAAGTTCAAAGTAAAAATATTCTAACTTACTTGTCCCTTAAGAACATAACATAAATAGTCACCAAATAATCCAGCTTGTTCTTAGAATCCAGCCTTTCAAAGACAGCTAGTCAACACAAACAAGTCAACTTTCTTTAAATACATTATTTTCCTTCTCTGAATACTTAGAAAATAGAGGAAGAGATAAGATAAACGTTTCTTGCTTTCAACTTCACAATCTTCAAAAGAAACTTTCAACCTATGCATCAATCTTATGGGAGATTTAAACATAAAGTAAGAATAATTTTATTTTTCATTCCACAATTGATACCGTGTGGTTAAATTACCCAAGGAGGCAGTTGAGAGTATCAATCACTGTCATTGGCCTACTCTTCAAATTCTGCCCCACAATTTGCCAAGTTTCTCAGATGAAACTCAACCAACTCAAAGAATTAACACAATTGTTAAGGCAGATTCTTAAAGTATAAGCATTAGGGATTAGCTCTGAGACTTATGTAGAAAATTTGCCCAAAAACCAAGGGGATAATAGCATATAAGCAGAAAGAAAGTTTTCATACTACATGTACGCACACACATACACACATGTATAATTATTTACATATATAGCACATGCTTTGAAGTCTGTGAAAATTGTTACTAGGACATTAAGCACCAGGTAAAGTCATTTCATGGGAAAAGAATACATCCAAACAAAGAATTAAAAAACAAATAGTCTGATTCTGTAAAATGCTTAATTCAGATTGTGGGGACCTGTTTTGGTTTCCTTCAGAGCCAGAACTGGGAGAGATTAATAGTGAACCACAGTGAATAAGTTCTGAGGCCAAAACTTAACATCTGCCGAAGGATAGGTGTCAATTCCATGGGACGTGGGGAAGAGAAACCCTCTGGGTCTCTGCAGTGCTGCTTTTCTTTTTCTCAGCCCAAAAAAAAATGGATACAACCTCAACAGAGTGGGAGGGGAGCTAGCTTGGCCAAAGAGGACTCCAAGGCTGAGATTTGTTCCATTTGGTCAGCATAATCCTAGGCCTAAGGGGATTCTTTACATAACTACCAAATCCAAAGACCACTTTGCAAGGTACCCAAATACTTTCAACTTTATATGTTATGCAAATAATGCACAATTAGTTTTGCTCATGAATTTTACACAATCGTAACTTGATATATGCTTATGTTTGTGTACCACATTTGTTTTGATAATTTTATAATTTCTTTAGGTAGTTAATTTCTTGAAGACACAGAGCATGTGTTGAATGAAGACTATATATATATATTTTTTATAACCTAGTGTCAGGCATCTTAGGAATGATAAACATGTGTAAGAATAGTAATGAAAAACTATTTCAAAAATGACATGAAAGCGCAGAAAACTTCTCAAGACTTTGTAGATAGCCTAGAACTAGTGTTTGATTTGAGGATAAAACAGATAGAAGTTTGAAAATATCTTTCCTCACTGTGAGGTTAAGTTGAAGATAATTTGACAGTATTTATGAAAAATAATAGCTAACTTTTGTTTGAATAATTGTCATAATCATTATCTCAGTCAAATATTATCTAAGTATTTTAACAGAAAACTTTTTAACAACTTAAATAAACTCTTACTGAGTCGAGGAGTGGGAGAGGCAAACAACTGTTATACCCAGTGGTCAGAATAGTATATTTACTCCCCGTAAGGGGTGCATGCCCTTGAGAGAAGAGTGGAAGATGGCAGACAGCTGCCCCCGGTGTTGAAACTTGCCAGAACTAGAAAAGGCAGGTCTAGATGAAGTCACTAGCTCTGAAAATCTGACTTCTTCCTCACTTGACTAGATGAGTCCTGAGACTGCCAGAATCCAGGACCTAACTGAAGTGTTCAAACAGAGAATGTGCATGTGAAGGCATCTAAAATTCCATGTTTCAGAGCTCACAGGAGTGGTAAAGTTCATGAAACTAACTCTTTCGTTTTACAGATGGGAAACCTGAGGCCAAAAGGAGTTCTGTGACTTGCCCAAGCTCACACAACAAGTGAGTAACACAAAAGCCAGACTCTTGACTTCCAGCCCAGTGTATTTTCCATGACACAACACAACACATGAGTCATCTGGAGAAAGGAGCCTAAATTATAAGGGTGGGGCAGCAATTGAAGAGAGATTTAGGTATGTAGCTTTGGCAGAGTGCTTCCTTTAAGACAAAGGAGTTATTCTGGAGAAAATGTCCTCAGTGTTAACATTTAGAAATTCAAAATACCATTGGGCTCTTCGGCTGTCAGGGTAAGAAGTTTACTTTCTAGAGAAAAACAAAAAGAACAACAAAAAAACACAGATTTGCCCTGGCAAGGGTCTAAACATTGGCAGGGGCTCTCTGTGGGACCACAGTCATGAAAGCTTGTCTTGGTTTGTCAGAGTCAACCCCACCATGGAAGGGTGACCTGCAGGCATCTGTGGCTAGTAAGAAGGGTGGCTTTGGGAAGGGTGGTACCTTCTAACAGATGGCTTCCATCTGACCACCAAGTCAGAAACACTTTTGTGAAAAGGCTGCTGCTTTCCAGGGTTTCTGGCATGTGCGTTCCAAACAGGATCAAGAACATCTGGAGAACTTGGAACCGGAAATACTTAGGTCATGGCCTCTAGGCAAACGATCGCAAACTGAGTCACTGAAATCTCTCTTTAATGAAGCTGAGGGTCTGGAAACAGTGCTTAGGTAAGCCCATGTCAGTGGATTTTACTACCATCTCTGCCTGCCACCCTGAGTTGGGCTTGTACTGGAGCCCAAGTGTCATATGTGAACAGTGACTTCTAACTAAGGAATTTAAACAAGTGAGGAAAGAGAATAGTCCTAGATTCATAGGGGATGCTGAGACTGGTGGCAGAAGACCTGATCCTTGAGTCCTTACAAATGTCTGTGGTGGGTATTAGAAGGAAAGGTATGGAGGTATAGGCTTCTTCCAAGAGACCGACAGATCTTTGAAATATTTTGATCTGCCATAGCATGTTCCAGAGTTGAGGGAATGAATATCATGAGGTGGGGCTTTGGTTTTCTTGCTATTCCATGTACTTTCTGTGCCCAAAAAGAAAGGTAAAATGATTGACAGAAATTTAATGTGCATAATATAAATTTTACTCTGAAATGGAATTTGTAGAAAAGTGCCTTTACAGTTAGAACTGAGAATCTAAGAGAGTTCTCTATATTTCCGAGCTCTCTACCACCACCATTGTCTACCCACACAGTTATCATTTTAGCACTTATTACTTTGTAATTTTCCATTTTCTTTTTTCTGTTAGCTTTAGATTCTACGTAACTTCAGGGCTTTATTCCATGATCTGTTTGACACAGAATTGTACTTACTGGAAGACCAGAAGCAATGATATTAATACACCAATAATTGACAGTGATGATTATAATTATAATAACCGTACATGTGCAGCATTCTATATGTGGCTTGCAAAGCACTTTTGCATATATTGTATCATTTCAAAAGTTGACTAAACTTGTGGAGATGGATGGTTCCCTTTGAGAAAAATTGAACCTCAGATGGAAGCACTTGCTCTTGGGATCCCAACTAATAAATGAATGAAATTCAGCCCAAGTGTTCTGCCTCCAGTTCAGATGCTTTTTTAATGATCAAGAGGATATCTAGACTTCAAAACAATATGTTCATCAGAGAGTTGACTAGCCAAACATGCTAGTTTTACACATAAACATTGTGAGAAATGGAGGCGTGTATAATCTTGCCTTCGGTGTTTATTATGCAAAATTTTTGAGCAACAAAGTTGCTTTTAATGAAGAAGCTTTATAATGGTAAAGACTAAATCAAAACGAAATAAAACAAAACAAATCAAAGGGCTTCTAAAACCTTAAATGAAGAGATTCTTGAGTAAAACATAAGTTGTTCACCCCTTGTTTTGGGTGCCACAAGCAGTATGTCTTTATTCATACCACTTAACTCTGATTTTTCCAAAGTGAAAAATGAGAGAGCTGAACCAAATGGTGTATCCATCAATTCCTGTCCTTAGTCTGTTCAGGCTGCTATAACAAAAACATCATAGATTGAGTGGCTTAAACAGCAAAAATTATTTCTCATAGTTTTTGTGGCTGGGGACTCCAAGATCAAGGTGCCAGCAGGTTTGGTGTCAGGTGAGGACCATGGTTCACAGATTTTCATCTTGTCACTGTGTCATCACTTGGTGGAAGATGCAAGAGAGCTCTCTGGGGTCTCCATTATAAGGGCACTAATTCCATACATGAGAGCTCCACCCTTCTGACCTAATCACTTCCTAAAGGCTACAGGTATGTCTCCTAATACCATCATATTGGAGGATAGGATTTCAATATGTAAATGTTGGGAGGACACAAGCATTCAGTCCATAACACTCCCCATGACAAAATTCCATGCTTCTGTTATACTGGTTAAAAGAGTTGGAAGGTAAGCATTAGTTATAGCTGTGCAAAGCATAATCATTTCTAGTGGGAGAACGTCTCTTATTTTGCCACTTGAACAAAGTTATTGATATGCTGTTAATTAGGATTCAGGAGAATAAATAAAGCTCTCCATATACAAAATGGTTAAGAATTAGAAGCCAAGGTTTGAAAGGTCACTTTTCATCAGTCCATAACTATAGGAAAATAAAAAAACTGGGCAACATGTTCCTCAAGGATTTGAAATTATGCCCCTAGATTGTTTTCTCAGGCTATCTTCCACAGATTACCATCAGTCAAGGACATGATCGAGCACATTTGGTAAAACTACTTTGAAGATTGTATCCTAAAAGTAAGAGGTTTATTAAATACACTTCTTTACATCCTGTTTTTACTATCGCCCCTCCTCAATCCAGGACCTGTGCCTGAAGGGCTGGGCACTGCCCCTTAAGAATCACTAGGATGCCATTTCTAAGCAGGGCCAATGGTCTGTTGGTAAGATGTGGTGCTAATAAATCACATGCAGAACCTGAAATCTGATGCTATGTGGAAATTACTGTTTCAGTAACCTCATAGAATGGATTCACAGTCATATCAAAGCATAATTTGGAAATGGAAGCCTTGCATATGGAGGAAATGTGAAGCATAAAAGTGGCTCTTGTTGGGGCACCTGGGTGGCTCAGTCAGGTAAGCATCCGACTTTGGCTCAGGTCCTGATCTCACTGTTTGTGAGTTCGAGCCCCGTGTCGGGCTCTGTGCTGACAGATTAGAGCCTGGAGCCTGCTTCAGATTCTGTGTCTCCCTCTCTCTCTCTGCCCTTCCGCTGCTCGTGCTCTGTCTCTCTTTCTCAAAAATAAATAAACATTAATAAAATAAAAGTGGCTCTTCTTCACTCACAGTATCTCCTAAAGGACATTTATTTAAGTCCTCTGGTGAAATAACTCAGAACCTAGAATTATTCCATCAGTAAAACATTAAAATAGCCTACTGAAAATGAATTCACTGAGGGCTTACACCTGACGGCATTTAAAACTCAACAATTTTAATGCAACCTGGGTGTTCATGAAAGGCCCAGAAAAGTACAGGCTGAAGTCTTAATGTGGCCATCTCTGCATACAAAAGCTAAATTGTAAACTGTAGGTTTCATTCAAAGAAAAGTTGTTAATGTGGAAGGATCATGTTGGATCAGTGGGAATTGCTTGCAGAGGACTGACTAGCAGGGAGGCCAAAGCAGTGGAGGCTGATGATGGCATGAGCCAGAATCATCCGGAATGGCTTCAGATGATGTGCCTAAATGCATCAGAACCATTTTCTCTGAGTTTCACAATCATTTCAAGTGTATGGAGCTCATGGAAAATTAATCACTCAGTAAGGCCTTCCCTTCTCTGTTAATATTTTTAATGATTAAAACCCAAGTCGAGTGAACATGAAGAAAAACTACGAATTAATCTAGCATGTAGATATCAGGAACAGTCTGTAAATGGCTATGGAAATAATATCAATAATAACATAAGCAGCATACATGGAATGTTTCCTTTGCTGCAGAACGTATGCTGAGATGTTGTTTAATTCTGACAACATGTGTGTGGGGGTAGGTATTAATGTTCCGATTTTATAGAATTAAGGAAGTGAGCCTGGGAAAAAAGAAGCAGCATGCTCCAGGACACAGGCCAGTGAGCTCAACAGTCAGAGTTGGAACTTAGATGTGTCTATACTCATGTTCTCTCACTCTCTTCCTTGCCGGGAGCAATCTAAGTGAAGGATGGTAAACAACATGGAGGAAGTTCCCAGAGGAACATAGAGAATTTACATGACACGGTGATCTCATTTCACATGATGATGGAAATTAAATTAAATTTTAGCTTCTAGCAATTAAAGCCCTCTTTTCCTCCTATTCCTGCCACTGCCTTGGGGTCTCCCAAAGGTTGGATATTAACCATAGAACAGAGACTTTCTGATACTAGAGCATGATTTATTCCAAACTGTCGGTAGCCCAAGGACTCTGTCATTCACTTGGCATGCATTATTGCTGTGAGCCTCACTATGATGCAGCAAGATGACTAGTATTCCCATTTTGCAGTTGATAAAAAAAAGTTTCAGACAGTTTAAGTAATATTCTTAATATCCTGCACTTGTTAAGTGGTGGAGTGAGATAAGAACTGAGGGCCGCTTGACTCTGACAACCAACCCTGTGGGAAGACAGGGTATGACCTGTGTTTCTCATCCCAGGCTACTCATTAGAAATATGTAGGACTTCAAAAACAAAAATGCCTAGATTTCCCCTCAGACCAACCAAATCAGAATTTCATGGTGAGGGAAGACCTGGGCCTCCATATTTTCCAAAAGCTCCACGAGAGCTTCTAATAAGTGGTCAAGAGTGAGAACTATTGTCATATCCAGCCACTGACTTAGCTAGTTTGTGGAATATAATAAATGATCTATCAACAGCATGCTGACTGAAAGATTAGGTTTTTGTTGTTGTTTTGTTTTTTAGCTACTATGACAGATCTAATCTCTTCTGTGTAGCTTATGTTTCAGGTAAATGGTATCTGATAGATGATATTATCTACTCAATTGTTAAGGATTTGATAGGCAAGGATTTTCCTGGTAGGGAATAAACATAAGAAAGAGAGTCAGAAGAGGTACAACAAAGGTCTATCCGTCCTGATGGCTGCTTCATTTTTCTAGTAGATGTGGAAATGGAATTAGTAGCCATTGTGTTCAGGACCTAGTCCCTTTGAATACCAGAGTACCCACTCCCCAAGATGGCTTACAAGAGCCTTTGGTGGACTGAGTAGAAAACTCTTGTCATTGTCCTGAACTTTTGCATCAATGGGCACATACTCTTGATGTAATAGACACAGGTAATTCTTGTCATAGCTTCCAGTATCAGTCTTTTCTCTGCAACATAGTGGTCAGCATGACATCTTATCGTACGGAGTCTGCTTTACTCAAGACTCAGAGAATGATGCAATGAAGGATCCTATGGGTAGATAATTTCCCCCGGCGACATTTGCAGGATCCATGACTGTCAACTCTAGACACGTAGTATATGATTATACAAATCTGGGGATAAAATTATTCCAGAAGTGAGAGACTCAGCTATGCTTTTAGAGGTTGCCTGAGGTGACTCTTTCAAATCCCTAAAAGTTATCATGTTGAAAAAAAATGGACCTAATGATATGTGTTGGTAATTATGATGTTAAATTTAACTTCAAATAGGGAGATGGCTAGCAGAACGTGTTCTGAGTTTAAGTTGTCCATATCCTCTGTCAAGTTTGAGATCCGTGTACTCAAACTGGAAGCTGGCTTTTTAGTAGCATTTGTGATTGAAATGGTAAAAATATCTTTTTAAAATATGAACCCATTGGAAGAGATAATAATGGTGCATATTTGCATATTAGTTGGATGGCAGATATTTAGCAATTTCCCATGCTCCTGCAGGACATTCCTGATTGATCAGGATCCTTTATCTCCTCTTTCTCTGGTTGGGCACAAGCATGTACTCAGTAACAGTATTAGCACTGTCACCCACGCAGAAACTACTAATAGATCAGATTTGGCACAAAAGATAAAACCTATTATAGCAAGTTACAGTTTACAAATTATATTCATGCTTATTACCTTGTTAATATTGCTGTTTGCAAAGTTAAAAACTCTATAAGATATTCAGGGGGAGGTGATTATAAAAGACGGCAGGGCTGCTCAAATTCCTTTTGAATGATAGGTAAATACTGCAACCTTTTAAAAGTTTAATTAATTAATTAATCAATTAGTTTTAACATGCCTCCATTTTTCTAAATCCAGCAGGGGAAGTATCCTGTTTTCTTAGACCCTGTTTTTAACACCTACTTAATTTCAATGCTGACAGTTTGTTTTATCACCACCCCTCCCATCCTGGAGGAGCCCATTGGGAAAAATCACATTGGGCCTTACAGTATCGACTATCGAGGGACCTAAAGCTGCAATCCTCCACAGCTGACAGAGTCCTGTCTCTGGTGCTTCTTGCTCTCTTCTCCTCTCTCTCTCTTCTATTTGGCACCAAACCCAAATGGACTGTAAGCATTTTTGTTGGAAGTCCTATCTTTATAAATGAACGTGAAATCATGATCAGATATTCTCTAGAGTCTAGTAGGTTGTATGATCTCCCTGTGTACTGGATAGGTTTCAACTTAAGTAATTATATCCAATCTCCCAAATTCCAACTTAGTTTATATGGTTCTGTTTCTTTACTTGCCCCCATTAAAGGAAATATTGTAGCATTCCTTACAGGAATAGGCTACCATTTCATGGAATGTGAGGTAATGTCCCCTTGCTAACTGGCATCATGCTTGTTAGATCAGTGCATAGGTTGTGGCATGCTTTATAATATAAGGGATACCAATCTTCATTGCCCTCAAAAATGTGCCTTAATATCAAGAATTATCAAAGAATGGTTCATGGGCTAAATATAGCCTCTTTTTGTACAGCTTTTGAGCAAGAATGGGTTCAACATTTTTTTAAAGAATTGTAAAACAACAACCAATAAGAAAAAGCTACACACATGAACAAGAATATGCAACACAAACTGTATGCGGTCTGCATAGTCCACAATGTTTTGTAACTTGCTTTTTACAGAATAAATTCGCTGAGTTCTGCTTAAGATGATCATAGTAATAATGATAGTATGAATAAAAGCTCACTATATAGTGCTTACTATAAGCATTCTTCCTATTTTAACTCAGTTAATCTTCATAGAGGCTCTGTGAGATAGTGTGGTAGGAAGCTTTTAAGATTGTCCCCAATAATCACTCCCTGTGGCATTCATGCTCTTGTGTGAACTCCTCCTCTTATGTATGGACTGTATTTAGAGACTCCTTTCCAATGAATAGTTATTTTCTTCTCACAGAATATGGCATGGGATATAGAATATGATGATGGGATATTACTGAGATTAGATTATGAAAGACTGTAGCTTCTTTCTTGAATTTTCTCTTAGGCTCTCACATCCTCCCTTTCCCTCCCTTCCTTTCTCCTTTCCTCTCTCTCCCTCTTCTTCTCCCTCTGATGGTTGTATGGAAGAAGTCAGATGCCAGGTAGAGATGCCCATGTAGTAAGCAACTGAAGCTTTCCAACTAAATCCATGTGTGAATCAGGAAGCAAATCCCCCCCACACACACACCAATTAAGCCTTCAGATGAGACCATAATCCAAGCCAACAACTTGCCTGAGAGACCTTATGGGAGATGTTGAGCCAGAGACAGCCACCTATGCTGCATCCAGATTCTTGACTCATAGAAACTGAGATAATAAATATTGTTTAACGTCTTGAGTTTTGGAGTAAGCTATTAGGTATTAACAGGTAAATATGGATTCTGGCTTCTAGAGGTGGAGATATTGCCATGACAAATACATAGAATGTGGAGTAGCTTTGGAACCAGGTTGCGGGCAAAAGCTAGAGAGGATGTAAGACTTTAGGGAGGATAATAATGAAAACTTAAAGTACCTTGAACACATTATTTATAGAATTAGGAGCTTTAAGTACACTGATAGTGAGAAACTGCATGAAAGAATACAAGAGAACGAGGATCTTACTTAGTGGCAGAAATATTAGGAATACTGTGGCCTGTAGTTATGTGGAAAATAGAAAACAGGGCTAATGAATTGGCTGATTTGTAAGAAAAATATTGAAGGTGCTGTCTCATTTCTTCTTCTTGATAACAGTAAACTGGAAGAGAGGTTGAGAGATGAGCAAAAAGAAGCCAGGACTTTGTGGTTTTGATAATTATTCCCTATGAACGATAAATGATGTTAAAATTAAGAAATAGCATCTAAGCAAAGGTCAAATAGAGGGTACTGTCAGGAAAACATAATCTGAAGATGAAGCTGAGGGTGTGACTGTAACTTGTTCTTAAGACCTTAGAAAGATAAAATGTAGTGTCCTAGTGTACTAGTTAGCCATACAAAAGCTCTTTAAAGCAGTTAAGAGTGTACCTCACAGGTCCTCTCTATTACACAGCAGGACCTCTGGGAAGTTTAAGGCCATTGTCTCTCAGACACCTCAGCAGTAGCTCAATATAGAGAAGGACTAATTTGGAAGAGAATTGTAGATGTGAGTTTTGTTTAATGGAGTGAAAACAAGTAGATTCACAGAAGACTTATTAAGGTCTTATAACTGTTACATATACAGAAACATGAAGACTTGAAGGGAGGGAAACAGAAACAGGGCAGAGGAAGCCTTTGTACCTTCAGAATTCTACTGCTGGGAAACAGACTGGGAAAGCTGTTCATCTGCAAACTCATGCTACTTTTCATTGATAAAAGGAAAGATGACTCAAAGAACAGAGCCCAAAGCTAGAGGACATAGTTGAGAGCCTTGGAGAATTATTCTCAGGCCTGGAGCCCTAACCAGGGAGCTTTCAACATTTTTGTGGCTAGATTTTAGAATTCCTATGGACTGTGACTTTCTTGTGCCTCCCTTTACCCCCATGTGAATGGGAATGTGAATAGGGGTTATCCAGTGCTGGTCTCACTACTATATCTTGGATGTGTGTGGGAAGGAAAATTTTCCATTTTGCAAGTCTAGAATCTTCATCTGAAGAGCTATACTCAGGAAGTACACGTGAAGAGAGTCATCTGTAGCTGGACCTGACTTACATAACAAGATTCTGGATTGAGTTGATACTGTCATTGGATGAAACTTTTGGGGGCTTTTGGAGGATGTGAGTCTTTTTCCATATTGAAGGGAATGTGGGTCATGGCAGGGAAGGGGTGTCAAATAGAGGACGGTGATAGGCAGCTTCTAAGAGAGTCCCCATCTGGTATTCATGCCCTTGAGTGTGAACAAGATTTAGTGACTCATTTTTAACAAATACACTGTTGCAGAAGTGATGGGGTCTGACTTCTAATTGTAAGTTATAAAACAGATTGTGACTGCAATCCCAGGTGCTCTCATCTTATTCTATTTTGCATTGCTTGCTCTGGGGAAAGCCAGCTAGTGTGAGGAAGCCCTGTGTAGAGAGACTGAGGCCTGCCAACAACCATGTGAATGAGTCTGGAAGCAGATCTTCCTCTCCTTTGGGTGAGCCTTCAGATGAGACCACATCCCTGCTAAGAGACCATGAGCTAGAGGCTAAACTAAACACAGCTGGACTGCTGACAAAAAGAAATTGTGAGATAAAAAATGGTTGTTGTTTTTAACTGCTATATTTTAGAGTAATTTGTTACATACTAATAAATAACTAATATAGATTGGTACAAATATCCACATTTTATGGAAGAAATTGAGATATAGAAACCTATTCAGTGCCATGCTTCTCATAAGGGGTGGAGCTCAGATTTGAACTCAGGCAGTCTGGCTCCAGATTCTGTATTTTGAATCACAAAGATCATAAAGAGACTGAAGTAAAATAGATGAGAATGTACATTAAGAGTCCCTTTGCTGGTGTGGGTATATGGGTTTGTAAGCACACATATGCACAGATATATTCACCATTAACATTCTTGGAAAGCAGGGATGGTGCCTTCTGGGAACTTTATTACCAGGTGGTGCTGGGTACAAGCATATATATTTTAAAATAGTTCTTTTCTGTCAAATAATACTTACTGAAAGTCCAGACTAGCATTGTGCTGTAGCCTGGGAATTCCTGAAACAGTCTTTGGTCTCAAGTACTCACAATTTAGAGAGAATATGTGGGAGCAGGCTTAAAGTAGTGAAACAGGTCCCATAGCCAAGTTTCCCCCTCCATTAGTGTTTATAACATTGAACATATTGTGAGTAAGATGTAGGTTTCAAAGTACTTTGCACAAGCAAAGGATGATTGTTGTGATGCTGTAAATTGCCTAGAAAAAGAAGTCATGACATATTCACTTTTGTGTTTTATACCTTTGAAAGGTTTTATTAATAGACTATGTTTAGAGCCATTTTAGATTCACAGCAAAAATTGAAGTACAGAGATTTCATTTAAACTCCCTGCCCCCTGCTCCCACCACAACTAATACCTTTTAAAAGTGAAGTTGAGTCACCAATTCTCACTGAAAAATCTCCAATGGTACTATAACATATACGTAATTTAGTCAGTTCATCAGGTATTAATATGCCAGGGACACATGTATTCTCTTTGGTTCCAGGGCTGCAGTAAACTGCTAGGTGATAACTTCAATTCAAAGAATTTAACACACCTCACTATTTTTATTTGCACATTCTATGTATTTTCTTTTTGTGTGAGCAAAATGCCACCAGGAGACCACGATTTTGTAGACACAACTCAGTCGATAGTGAGAACTCTATTTCTTTTCTTCTAAAGGGGTTGAGGTGGGAGTGTCAGGATTTGGGGACATGGAATAAGGGGGTATGTGACTTTCAGTGATGGAAGACTGTTCCTATACAGACTTCTGTGTTATATTAAAGGCACCTGTCAGTTGACAGCATGTTTTCTTGGCTTCCTTAGTGTAAGTGCTGACTGACATAGAATGGGCCTCTTGAAATGTATATCCACCTCATTGTTGCTCCTGATAGGTCATTTTCATTGGCTTAGTGATCAACTACTAGTGGAAAAGTGAGCAAGGCATCAGTGACTTTGAACTTACTTGCATGGCCACTATTTCAAAACCACGAGAAAGATACAGATGCTCCTGGCGGTGTAACTTCAACCCAGCTTTTCTTCTCAAAATGCCTGGTGATCAGGGATATATCCAGTGCCACCCAGATGGGGGTCGGCACACTGGTCATGTCCATTTTACCTGTGAGCTTATTCAAACTAGAAATGCTCAAGCCTATCCAGGTGTAATTAGTCAGGACCTCTGGGGGCTGAGCCCAGCAACCTGTGCTTTCATTGGTGATTCCTTTACTCACCAAAGTCTGAGAAGAAGCAAGCTTGTAAGACTGAACTACAAGTTGATGAGCATTGTCACAGTTTTCTGAAATCTGAAATACAGGTTTCCCCCACTCTCCAAAAGCAGAGCTTTCCTGAAACCTTTCATAACCTGAAATAGCACAGAATGAAAGGGTATCCACTGCTTTCTGAAAGTTTGCATTACCACTTCACTATTACGAAAGGCCTACATTAGTATGGCAATAGCTTTTCCTAAAAGCAAAAATCTCTTTGGATTTGTTTTGGTTAGCGAAAACCATTACTAATATAGGTCTTTTGTAAAAGCAAAGTGATGTAACAAGAACCTTCGTAAAGTGGAGGATACCTAACAGTTTCCGCTCTTGTGGCAAGAGTTACTTTGTTTACAGTAAATTTTTTAACACCTCATTTTTTTCTTCTGTGTAGTAGTGATATTTGAAATGCAGTTTGCAAGAAATCATTTAAAAAGGGGGAGAACATCTAAATGGAACAAGTTGATGCTCCTATAATTTTTTCCCCTCTAGACCCTCCTGTGATTTTTGGCTATGTAGAGATTAATTTTTCTTTTCATTTCAAAAATGCTGTTAACTTCACTAATTGTAATGACTTCAGAATTTAAATTTGTGGTTAGAACCGAAATGTCTACCCTTAAATCCCTTCTTTACAAAACAAGCGATTGTTGTCATGGCTTCCATGGGACAAACATAAACTTTCAGTGCCGTTAGAAAACAATTATTAGCAAGCTCTAATAACCGTTTATTATAGATAAAAAGTTATTTAGTTATATAACTTCTCAGATGACAGTATTTAAAAGAAGATGCCTATCTCTTAATCTATCTGGGGGTCTTCTCATTAATTGTCAGTTGAACTGTGCCAGGAAATTATTCTGCCATTTATATGCTATTTTAAGCTTTATTGCAGATGTAGAGCCTCATGTCAAGGCTGGAACATTCTTAATCTTTCCTGTCTCTTCGGAACAAGAAGATAATAAACATTTCTGACAAACTGTAATCAGGAACTGGCTTGGTAGTTAATGAACAGGTCAGAGGTGGCCGTCAGGGACGGTTCTGAAGAAAGTTCATAACAAGTGCTCATTGGCTAGACCTACAGCTTCATAAAAGTGGTGATAACAGGCATGGGGTGGGGGGATTAAAGAGAGGAAGTTTCTCCATGGCCTCCAGGAGTCCCAGCACTCACTCTTCTCTTGTTTTGCTTTCCTTGTGTTTCAGTGAGTCTGGGATGTGTCTAAACTATCAGTCCTACACTGATCACCAACTTGGAGAGCTAGGTTTGGCTTAGCCCCTTCTCTGTGGCTCTATAGGAAAGACCACCATAAACTAGGTTGAAAGAAGATGGGGTCAGATTTGGATTTGGGTCGTAACCTCTGCCTCAGAGTGATCTTGGGGAAGTTAGATATCGGAGCAGGCTGGGAGGGATGTGGCAAGAAGGCCCCATAGGAGGCAACATATTTTGTCCTATGTTTTCTTTCCTTTAGCAGTCCTGTTACTGATAACTGATGCTTTGTTCTTTAACAGAGGCAGGTACCATTACACCATCTTTGCCTGCTGCTGCCACTATGTCCCCCATTCTAGCTGACCAAGGTGGGTAGGGATCATAAATCCTGCAATAATTCTTGCTTCTCTCACCGTTTTATCCTGGGAGTATGAATAAAATATAACATTATTTTTTAGTTAAAGAATAGTATTTGTATGATTATGGCTGCAGATGTGCTAAATCTGTTGTTTATGTGCCATATAAGGTGAATTTCAAGTATATTACATAGATCCTTATTTACTAATGGATACCAGAAAGCAAAAGCAATTTAGAAAAGCTAACAACCTCTGACCAAAATTTACACTGAAACATGATTCATGCATATGCTATATTATTTCCCATTGTGAACGTGAACAAGAATTGTCTCCTCTATTAATATTTACCCTGAAAAATTTTTTGAATACCTACTACTGTTTGACCATTTTGATCCTGGGACTACCATGCACGATTTGGCGCCTCGTCCTCTGGGGGGTTAGACATTGATCAAGGTCACCAGCTCACTGCTCCCTCCCCAGCCTCCTGTCCCTTTTTCAGTTCCCCTTCTCTGGTCCTCTTTCTCTTCTTTTCCCCCTCTCTGTGTTCTTAACATTTTTCATGTAACTGGTCACTCAGTGGTATGACTGGTTTAAAAGTCATTCTACAATGGCTGCTTCCTAAAAGTACTTCTCACATTCATGGATTTCTAGAACTCTATGTCATGATGGTTTACCATGTGTATATATGATAGTAATTTACCTAGCACAGTGGATTTCAAATTGTGGAATGTATTAGAACCACCTGGATGGCTTTATAAGCCACAGATTGCTGGGTCCCACTCCCAGAGTACCTGATTAGTAGGTCTAGGAAAGGGCTGAAGAATTGGTCTTTTGATAACGCTCCAGCTGATACTGATGCTGCCAATCCTGGGGTGGCACTTTATGAACCACTTTTAACATTGTCTTAGGGGCAGTTTAATGTGTCTTTCTTTGTGGAATAACTGAAGAAAAAAAACTTGTGGCAGAATATTTTCTGGAGGTGAAAGGCCAGATGGGGTTAAGAACCCTAAGATCGTCCACTTTCTCCAGACTGCCCTTAATCTCCGGGGAATGCCCTGTATCATCCTCATTAATACTTCAATTTACCTTGCTGTTGATGGAAACAGAGTGGCTGTTGGCTAAGGGGTTTTATTTTCACTGGGTGGGAGTGAAGCAGCAGTATGGCATATCTTCTCTCCAGATTTCTCCTGCTAGGTAGATTGTGACCATCTGTGCATAATATTCCATTTAGGATACTTGTGTACTTTTTCTGTTTCTTTGTGTAACAATTCCAAATAACGGCTCGGCTCGTATGTCTCTTTGAAGACTATTTTAATCATTGGCAATGAAAGCAAACAGGAAATTGGCTAAACAATCTGGATATTCAAATATGTAGTAATGCAGAGACTTGAGGAGAAAATAGTTTGGTAAAATTTAATTGTTAAAGGTATCTCAACTTATTAGACCATCATGTTCAGGAAGAAAAATGAAAATATGTACTTCAAAAAAAATGCTGAGGTATTCAATTAAAATACTTTTTCCTTTGTCAGTATTTATTTAATACTCCTTCCTTTCTTTCTTGTTTTAAATTATCACTTTGCTTCTGGTTACATCTTAAATTGATAACCTAATTTAATAAAGTTTACTGCTTAATTTTTATTGGCAAAAGTGAATTGATAGTATTGTTTGTCTTGTTGATTGTAAATATTTTATAGTTTCTGTGGTCATTAAAACAAAATGATTTTCCTAAAATTAAAGGAAAAACAGTGTTTCAAATTTTTACAAACATTATCATGTCCTCATTGCTGACTGTAATAGCCTATGATAAATAGATCTCTCCAGTCTCCATTTGAGCCCTCCATCAAGGACTATCACTAATTACTTTACAAAATTAGCAAATAATATTCCAGATTCGGTTACTCTTCTCTTGAGCTAGGCCAAGATAGCAAGACAGATTTATTCTTTTTTTTAAAATTTTTTTAAATGTTTATTTATTTTTGAGACAGAGAGACAGAGCATGAGTGGGGGAAGGGCAGAGAGAGCGGGAGACACAGAATGTGAAGCAGGCTCCAGGCTCTGAGCTGTCAGCACAGAGCCCGATGCGGGGCTCGAACTCGCAGACCACGAGATCATGACCTGAGCCGAAGTCGGACGCTCAACCGACTGAGCCACCCAGGCGCCCCAAGACAGATTTATTCTTATGGTACCACATTAGAGGTAGGAAATGACTTGCTAAAGTTTGCTAAGTGCTGTAAATGAAATTTTGACACATCATTTACACTCCTTCTCAAAGCTATTTTAGTTGTCCCAAGTCTACTTCAAATAGAGATACTAATTTATGAAAAAAAAAAAACAACAGATTTTTAGGAAGGTCTCTCTTTCTTACCTGTTTCCTGAACACAAGTCTACAAATATGGTTTTAATGGTGGCCATCTATTGAAACAGAAATGGAAAAAAACCCTCTAAACGTGATGTCACCATCTTGAATTTTGAGAGAGGCTTCATATGTAGTCCATAGTTAGCTCTCGTTCATTCATTATTATTCATCATTCATTCGAGTTAGCTCATCATTCATTGATCTTAGTTCCAAGTTTGCCCTTTGTATTGTAATAAGCATGTATTATTTGTACCTCCTGATTATACCCACTAACCCAAGTTCCATTAAAGAGAGAGACTATCTTTTACATAAGTCTGAATTCCCCATATAACACAGCAAAGTAAGCATTCAATATGATTTTTTTATTGGTTTCATCTTTTTACTTCAACGTAGATTTTCTGAAACTCTTCCTCTTATGTTTTGTCTATGTTCTTACTCCATGCATTTTCCTTCCCTCCTTTCCTCTATGGGTTAGAGGATAGAAATCAAAGCCAGCAGCTCTTACTTGAAGAATCTGTTTCTCTCTAGTACTTTATATTTTTCCTACTTCTTCACTTGCTTCCTTATTTCCCTCTCCCCCTGCAAACATACTTTTCTCTTTCCCATCTTGAAACAACCACAGAGGGGCGCCTGGGTGGCTCAGTCAGTTGAGCGTCCGACTTCGCCTTAGCTCATGATCTCGCGGGTCTGTGAGTTTGAGCCCCGCGTCGGGCTCTATGCTGATAGCTCAGAGCCTGGAGCCTGCTTCACATTCTGTGTCTCCCTCTCTCTCTGCCCCTCCCCCACTCATGCTCTGTCTCTCGCTGTCTCAAAAATAAACATTAAAAAAAAAGAAATATTATGAAACAACCACAGAAACTTTTCTTTGAATCTCTAACCCTTTGAGTGAACACTCTTATTTTTGCCCCTTTGACTACTGACCTTCTGGAGAAGGAAGTTGTCCTTTAGCACCTTCCATTCACTTCCTGACCCTCTGGCACCTCAGCATCTGCCACATAACTCCTCTTAAACTACTCTTTGTAAACATTACTCTTGACTTTCCACTACCCAAACCGTATCCTCTTAAACCACTTTCTGTCTTTCTTCAAACTCTCCTCCCTTGCCACAGAGCCATCTTGATTCTACTCCTATCTCTGTTGACCAACCCATCTTTGAATCATTGTCACCTCTTCTTTCTGTTATTTAAATATGGATATGCTCCAAGCTTCTTTGTTCCATCCTGTTCTGCTGTTTGTTTTCTACTTTCTTTCTTCTATTTGTTTCATCTGCTTCCATGATTCAACTTTCACTTTTACACAAGGAACTCCTGTATCTTTTTCTCAACCCCACAATTTTCTACCATGCTCCTGATCTGTGTTTGTGTCTGGTTCCTAGAAATATATATTTGGGTTTCTCATTTGGATTTTAACTTAAGTATATGTAAATTTAAACTCATCAGTTTCTTTTCCTTCTCTCTAACCAGTATTTCCTTTGATTTCTATGCATCTGGGGGGGAGGGGAGGATCTTTTCTCGAGTGACTTTAGCTTGAAACTTCAGTACCATCTTTGACAATTTTATCTTCTTTGTCTAAATCATCAAGTCCTGGTAGTTTTTCTTCTGTTATTCATGCCTGTATTTTTACTTGTATTCTCTCCACCCTGGCTCAGTCTCTCCTTAACCCATGCTTCAACTATTTGCTACCAAGATTACATAGGTGGGTTTGTTTCTGTTTTTCTCCATTTTCTACCCATATGGGCTATCCTGAAGGCTTGTAGTCTTACTTGAATAAAATAGCACAAAAGTTGTATTCTTTGCTGCTCTAAAAAATATCAGTCTTTCTTCATGTCCTAAAAAGTAAAATTTAAAGTCATTGATCTGGTAATCAGAATATTGTAGTTGTAACTTGCCTGCCCCCATGATATCTAGTCCATATTCTAGGTTCCAACCATGTGCTCTGTTATTGTGTCATGTTTGATCCCAGAAATTATTGTTTCTCCTAGACTATGTAAGATGTTTCTTATAGAGATTTAAAGTTATTAAAATAATTTTAATAATCAAAACTAGTAACATTTCAAAGAAAAAATATGTTTAAATTAGCATGCTAATAAATAAAGGACTTTGAAGGAAGAAGGCTTTAAAATTCCAAAAGCTTTTCTTCCAGTTCAAAGATTCTCAGTTTATGCGGGAGAGGAAAAATTGTATGCCTCAACTGGGCTGGGCCCATCTTTTCCCTTTGGTAGTCAAATGGAGTAGCAAAAAGGCCTAATTGTGTGGCTATATGCTAGGGATTGCAGTAGTGGGGAGGCAGGATGGGGAGGAAATGTAGTAGCATAAGTTATCCCAGGGAAAGTCCATTTATTTTTGTCTGGAATGTCCAGTTATCTGTAGGACTTGCTCCATCACCACTTTGTCAAGTCTGTTCAAATGGCCACCTTTTCAATGGGCCCCACCAGGGTCATCTTATTTAAAATTACAACCTTTTTGCCTCAGGCACACCTATTCCCCCTTTACCCTGCCTATTATTTTTCTCTTGTAGAACTGCCCACTTTCTAACATTTTTATAGTTCTTTATTATGTTCATTGTCTGCTGTCCTTGCTAATATTTAAGTTTTATGAAGACAGGTGTCATTGGCTACTTTATTATCATGATTCTCTGTTTCTTCTTTTTATTTAAAAAAATTTTTAAATTTATTTAAATAACTGCTACACCCAATGTGAGGCTCAAACTCACTTTCCTAACATCAAGAGCCCTACACTCTTCTGACTGAGCCAGCCAGGCACCCCTATAATGATGCTTTTCAAATGATGTCTAACACATAGTAGGTCCTCAATAAATATATTTTGAATCAAGGAAGAAATTAAATTGTTCAACAAATAATTTTTGTCATTCTAAGCAATTGCTAAGAGCTGTGTCGATTATGGGGACCTGGAGTGGGAAACAAAGCAGAGTTGGTACTTACCTTTGTCTACTTTACAGTCTAGTAGAGAAATCCATGCCAACATTACAGTGAAATAGATGAGTGTTGGGGTGCCTGAGTGGCTCAGTCAGTTGAGCATCTGACTCTTGGTTTCTGCTCAGGTTATGATCTCACAGTTTCATGAGTTCAAGCCTCGCATCCGGCTCTGTGCTGGCAGTGCAGAGCCTGCTTGGGATTCTCTCTATCTCCTTCTCTCTCTCTGCTCCTTCCCTGCTCACACTGTCTCTGTCTCTCTCAAAATAAATAAACTAAAAAAAAAAGAAATGATGAGTGTTTTGTTCTGAGAACACTGAGCTACACAAGGGGCCTATTGTAGGATGTTGGTAGAGCTTCCCTGAACCCATGATAACCAAGTTGGGAACTGAGGTTGGTTATGAGTTGACCAAGTAAAGAATGAGAAGAAGGAAGTGGTCTCTTCCAGCATATGTAAAACATTACTAGTTCAGGGAATTGCAAGAAGTCAAGGGGCAAGCCTGTAGAAAGTGGAAGGCTGGTGCTGGAAAGCGAAGCAGGTAAAAGGTTGGATAGGTCTTTTTAATTCCTTATAAGGAGTTGCACTTTTCCCATATGGTCTCTCAGTACACCCTCCATTAGTTCGTGTAACAGAATGCATTTGAGAATATAGATGTCTTCCATTGACTTTGCTCCTCAATGGATTGGAAAAATACTTTGTAAAGAAGCATGCACTCATAGTATTTCTAGGTATAATGTCATATTTTTATTTTTAGCATTTGCGGCTGTAGAGGAGTCATAATTCTGACCATGGTATGTTTGATTTGGCATTAGCCAACAGCTTGTTGTTTAACTAATATTCGCATTTTACTTAAAATAGTGCAGCACAATTTAATGTTATTCTCCAGAGTAATCAGATCAGTGATTCATATTGGGAAAGAAAAGAAAATAGCTTTAGGAAGTATTAGGTAGCTTTCTTGGTAAAACCTACTGTGATATAGGTCTCCTCTAATTAATATGTGTTAACATCCTGCTCTCATCATATAGGCCAAAGCCCAGACCATATTATTGACATAGATAGAGGTTTGTTTTCCCATAATGCTTCACCTTTAGTTCCTCTCCTTTTAGTGGACACATCAATGGCCTTCTGGGACTTTCTGGTTACGTAGAGAGACACTCTACCACTGTTATTACGTGGCATTATTAGTTGTTCACTTAACCAATCTGTGCTCCTTACCACCAACAGCCTCACAACTTACCTCTCTTCTTTCCTCTTCTTTTTGGGTCTTCCTATGTGACTTGTTAACCAATCTCTAATAATGCTAATTCATTCTGCTACTTGTATGACTACTAGAACTCTTGGAAGTATTTGCATTATAAGTGACAAAGGATGAATTAAATCAGTTTGTATTCATGAAACTTCAAGAATCAGTGCGTCTGAGTCGGAGAAATCTTGTTTCTGAGGAAAAAAAAAAATAAGAATTCATGGTGGGACTTGTAGTGGCTTTAGTTTGATCCTTACAGGTCTGATACTTGGTCTATTTCTAAAGCCTCATGGTTTCCACAGAATCTATCTTTATAAAATTTCACAAGAGCTTTACTGTCTCCTGTTTGTGATAGACTAACCTATTTTGTGTGAAAGTGCTTAGTACTGTAGAGCAAAATGCATTAGTGTTACAGGTAGAGGAATTCTGGTTCCTGACAGTCACAGAAACTGATATGTTGCCTAACTTCTTTGAGGCTTGTTTATTTTTCCTCTTTTTCTAAAATGTACTTCTTTCCATAGAGTATTAGATAAGTATTAAAAGATTAAAAAAAGTATTTCAAAACTACAAAGTATATACAAATAGGAGATGGTATTTAAATGCTTCCTTTTAGAGTTCCAAGGATTTTATTTGTGTATGATTTAGGGCGGCTGCTCAACTGAAGAATTCCAGCTATTGCAACTCAAATACTGATGCATAAAATTTTTAAGGCTTATATTTTTATTTGTTTAACTAGAACTCACAGTTATAACTTCTTACTTGACTGAAGTAAAATTGTTCCATATAAGAGAAATATATCCTCTCCAAATAGAATGTACAGAAATAGCATCTGAAGATTTATTACAGAAAGGAAACAAATGGTGCACAATTAAAATAGGCATGTTCTCCAGGAAAAATGTCTCTAGCAGGCCTCAAAACGCTGACTCTACTTTTGGATTTGTCTGGTCTGGCATACATACCAAGAATCTAAAGTATTTTAGGGTGATGCAATCTTTTATTTTAGTGATCATGATACGTGAAATCAAAGGGCACCCGTGAGAGAGTGATTCAAAACTTGGCCCAACGAGAGGTAGTGTCCATGGGTATCAGTGACCTGGCCTGACCCAACTCTTGGGCTGCTTCCATCATGACCACTAATTATTTCCATCCATCACTGGAAGTGTCAGGCACACCTCTGTCATCAGGTAGACCATCTGCTCAGGCTACTTGCCCATGTGAGCCCTGGTTGTTCTTTCCAGGGTAGCTATTCATGGGACAGCAGCTTGGGGATGTTTCAAAGTGGCATTTTTGTCTGTTGCCCTTCTGGGCCTCTGGGGATCTTAGAATACTCCGTTCTCCCCATACTCCAAAGCCAAAACCAAAATCAAAACCAAAACTATTCCTGCCAGCATTTCAATTAATTAGGAAATCAAGAAGGCCCTAATCTCCCTGAAAGATCAACGTGGAAAGAAAGACTTTTTTCACTTAAAATGAAGTCTGATTTCAAAAGTATTAAGTACATTGGTAATCATAATAGCTTTCAACCTGATGGCATGCAATTTAATATTTTATCTCAACCTGTAACTTTGATATCTTGCCTCCAGGATTTCAAAGAGGGCTAGAGAAAAGACAGAGAATTGAGAAATCAGCTGGATGAAGCAGCATGACCTAGGGGAAGGAGGTAGTTTGGAGTCTACTTGACTTGGGTTTGAATCCCAGTCCCCTTTACCACAGACAAAGCTGTGAATTCATAACACAAGTAAGTTAGAAGGATGGATCATCTGCTATAAAACTCATACAGTTCTCTTTAAAGGAATAACAAAGCACTAACCCTAGAGCCTAGCCAGCTATTTGTAAAAAGAAAATGGAATTCCAGGACCTCAGGCACCAAGAAAAAGCTAGCACCAGCTAAGACAGAACTTTACAGAAACAAGATGACACTAAATTGTCTGGGTCATTATTTTAGGAACAAACTGTGTTGCTAAACTCAACAGAATGGCAATCTCGTGCCATTAAGAGAAGACTGAATTATGCTTGGCATATATATTTTATAATATAATACCAAGAAGTGATTAATATTTGGAGACATAGTTATCTTTATTTACCTAGAAAAATCACCATTGGATATTTATCTAGAACATCACATTGACAGATTAATGGAATATTGCCATAGTTTATTCTTAATGACTAATATATATTCCTATAAATTATTTTAAAAAAACTCCGCAAAGAATCATAAGTATAGAGAGTCTTCCAGTAATTTTGGTGGGCTTGAGAATTAGCATGAGTATATTATTATTTTATTAACTTTTCTTGTTATGGAATGGGGTTTCTTTCTGTAGAACAAACATTTCACACAAGGAACTTTTATTCTCACAATGCATTGAATGAACTAACTGAGTTAGTTTCCAAGGATTTTACTGGTGGGAATTTAAAAAATTTAGACTGGGAAAACTGTCAAGTTAACCCTATAGAGACACGCATACATAAACACCTCTCTCTGAAACTGGATTGTTTCATCCCGATTCTCTTAATAACTACCATAGATGAAATGGTGTTCTTAAAATTAGGATTTTATGGTGTCCATTTTAAAAAATTAACTTTGTTCCTGAGTCAGGTAAAGATTAGAGAAGGAAGGCAGGTTGATTCTGTGGGTGTTTATACACTAAACTAGCTAATCAGATGTTTGAATCTGATTCATCTCTCTCCTTGGCATGTGGAAATAGGCAATTTTCCTTTTCAGGCATATGCTACCATACATGGCTATGACAAAATATACATGTAAAGGGTAGGGTTACCATATATTCTTGTTTCTCCAGGGCAGAAATGATTTATGTCTTATGTCTTGACATCTTGTCTGGTTTAGCATATATCTAGTATTTTATTTTTTAACTAAGTGATGTCATTAATGTCATTGAAAATAAACCACAGTGTTCTACCACAGTCTCATTCAGCAGTGTATGAAATGTATTTGCAGTGAACAGAGTTCTCTCTTTAAATTGTGATTAAACCTGAAAGCCAACTGGCAATGACCTGCTTCTTTTCCCCAATCCTTTCCAAAAGCAAGGTAAATAACAGTTCCCTTTCAGAGGTTGCATGCTCTCTGATAAAAATAAGCCTTCTTGGATTTGAGTAGGTAGGGAAAGATAACTACTTATGGTCTTAAGTTATGTTGGAAGAAGTTCTGATACTGTTATCCCTGCTGGCCACTTGGTTTTTCAGCTCTTTGGGCTGTGGCCCAGGCCACAAAGTGCACAAACTCTTCAGGCCACTAGTATGTAGGGCCAGCGGGAAATAGTAAATTATATATTAGGAGTAAATGAAATACCTGCGGGGAAATACAAGTCAAGCAGTCTGTCGCAGTGCATATAGAGACAAATCTGAGTCACTGTAATTCTGTTGTATGATTTTGTCATTTACTGTCTGGTTTAAATCTAAACATAAATATTTGTTTTACTCAGGTAGTAAGAATTATTTCAGAGTTACCAGAGCAAGCTCTTACAAGCCAAGTTGTTCAGTTTCAACTCTTACTGGTTTCTTTCTGGAAAGCCGGGGAACTGAAAAATTAACTTAGGGGAGATTAGATTCATGTAAGTATGGAGACATCATTTCTCTTTAGTTGTCAAAGGTGTGCCCAATAAGATATCCCAGAAGTTGGTTCAAGTTACTGTTTGTGCTATCGTTTTGTAACAGTTTTATTATATTTATTATAAATTTATTTATTATATATTTATTATAAATATTTTGGGGGCACCTGAGTGGCTCAGTCAATTGAGTGTCCAACTCTTGATTTTGGCTCAAGTCATGATCCCAGGGTCATGGGAACCAGTCCTGTGTCAGGCTCCAGGCTGAGTGTGGAACCTGTTTAAGATTCTCTCCTCCTCTCTCTCTCTCTCTCTCTCTCTCTCTCTCTCTCTCTCTCCTGCTCTCTGTCTCTCTCTGCCTCTCCCCTTCTCTCTCTGCCTCACCCCTTCACCCCTCCCTCTCCTTCTTCCTCTCTCACTGGTTCCTGCTCTCTCTCTCAAAAAATAAAATAAATCATAAAAAATATTTCAACAAACCCATTTGGCCCCAATGAATTTTAAGTGTAGAATAATGAAAATATCCATTTCTCAAACAATTGATAATGAATGAGAAGTGTAGAAAACACTTATTGACATTTCCTGTCCACCAGGAAAGCTGTAGTGATATTAGTAATGGTATGAAAACCACAGACACAAACCTGAAGGAGCATCAGGAACTGCTGATTATGTTAAAGAGATTACATGTGAAAAAGATAATTTAGCACATATAGCTGCAGAAAGTGCTTTTATCATCACTCTGCTCCTTCATTTAGAATAAATGGCTGTCCCTGAGTTAATTTAGCTCATTTATTTCAAATTATCTTGTGCAGAAAGTGAAGTAAGAAGAGTTAATTATGCATTGATTTTATTAGCAGAAGCAGCTTGCAAATATTAAGTGGTATAAATTTTATATCCATGTCATCTGCAGCTTCAAATAGAAAAAATAATTAAGCTAATTCCAATAATGGCTTGATATTACCATTCAGTTATGGAATAAAGGTAAATATTTGAAAGTTAATTTCATTGAGTATGAAACACTTGGCAATATTATAAGTGCTATGGTAGATTCAGTTAAAAATTCAGACATAATGGTGAGATTATTTGTTTTTTGCCATAATAGTAATACAATTATACATGTTGGTGGAGGATTGAATCATCCTCAAAATACCTTGGTAAGTTAGACCTATAGAGCAAAAGTTACTTTGGTTGGCTGTGCATATAAGTCATAATTTTGTCCAAACAAGTTGATGTTCTACCAGTTGTGATATTTGCCCAACCGATGTAGAAATTATAACTTTCAAAATTTGTAAATATTTTGTATATACAGAGTTAGGATAACTGATATACAGGGTCAACTGATATTGAATTTAAGAGAAGAAAAAAGAAAATACTTCAGTGTGGTAATACATGAGTTTTCTCTTGGCTGTCCACAAATTAGACTTTAGGAACGTTTACAACTTTGAAGAATCTTTTTGCATATCAACCTTAGTGTCCTATAATCACATTGAAAGTTTTTATAATGGATTATTCTAAATTTTTATTACATGTTGTTCAAAGTCAGTTGGGCGAAGTCTTTGATTAAATTATTTAAGAAATGCTAATTTTTTTTTACCTTTAAACTTTTGAATTAATTGCATTACTGGGGGAAAAATACTTACAAATCGTAAGAAATTGTAATTTACTCCATAAATATGGAAGGTACTAAACGAATTAAACCATGAAATTTTAAAGGATATACAAATCATAAATCACAGAAATAGTTAAAGTTCATGTGCAAAAGCTTGATTTAGGGAAAATTGCTTAATATAGCAAATACTGTAAACATTAGGGTTCTAATTCTGCTTGAATTTAGCAAAACCAATAAATTTCTACTAGAGGAAACTAAAAAAGAATATTTACTAAGTGTTTATTATATGACAACAACTTTTCCTGGGCTATCTCATTAAATCCTCATGACAACTCTCTGTGATGGGTTAAAATGGTCTCTTTTATGGTTGAAGACATACAGGGTTGAGGAGTCAAGTCACTTGTTCAAGATCATCACTACCTTTCACTAATACTCTACTTCATCTTTGTAGCTGGGATTATATCAGAGTTATCAGAAAAAGATCTTACAACCCTAGTGGTTCATTGTTATAGGCTTTATTTAGCTTATGTTACTTTCTGCAAGCCAGTTGAAATGGAAAGTTATATTTTGGGGGATATTAGACTCATGAAATTTGTTAAAGGAATAACCAATAAGATATCCTTAAAAGTATTGCAGCTCAGTTTATGTCATGGCTAATATGTAATACAGGAGGGTGAGATTGTAAGGTGACATCCTTCCAAGTTTGTGGTGATCAAGACCTCCACAGGAAGAAACCCACAAGGAAACCAGAGGAAATGTTTTGTGGTAAGGAGTGAGTCAAGCCAACATTTATAGCTGGGTAATTAAATGAGGATTTTTTTCTGCTAGACAAAAATCAGGGGGAAAGAAAGCCACAAAACAAGAACATATGCAGTCTAAAAAAACCTGATCGGCTGAAACAGTGTGATATAGTCTGATCTTTTTTAAACATGTCATATATCAGAATTACCTGAGACACTTGAAAAAGCACATAATTCACATGCCCCACTGAGAAGGACTGTATCTGAATTTCTGGCAGTGGGATCCATGCATGTTATTAAGAGCTTCCAATGTGATTCTTTGATCTATCAGGATTAGCACTACTAGGCCAAAATACTCTCGAGCAATAGGAAGCTGCTGCACTTTGGTTAGTTGGAAAAAAATTATCCTGAGAAAGTAGTTGAGTTCCTTTAAAAAATGTGTATAGATTTTTGGGATATTTACAACTACAGAGACTTTCTGGACCAACTAGGCAATTCAAGTTATTTTACTTCTTGTGCTAGAGCAAGAAAAGATAATTTATATAAATAAGAATAATTCTAAATTTTAGTGATTTCACCTAAATTATACATCATGATGATAGAGAAGTAAAAATGTCATTTATTGATAGTGAACAATTTTCCTGGCATCAATATCAAGTAACCTGATGTCATCCTCTTCCTTCATCCTCGTCCATCCAGGTTCTAGTGAATTTTTACAACTGTATTCTGCCTATTCTCATATAATGCACCCTCACCTACCCACTCAGTAACTTACTTTCTATTATTTCATACTTTTGTAACCCTTGGGAACCATTGCTTGTTATCATGATCAACAACAAATATTTATTAGACACCTGCTATGTGTAGGCTAGTGTGTGAGGTATAAAAATAGGTTCAAGTCATTTCCTTAGAGAGCAGACTTTGTTCCAGGTTTGCGATAGGGCATTCACTGAGACCAAGTGCCATGTGGCTAAGGATCAGACGGATGGCCAGAAAAAAGTCATTGCAAAGGAGTAGGCAGATGCTATGTGGAATAGCTGGGGCTCAAGTTGGGTCTTGAAAGAAATATCAAGACTTTTGTTGATAGACATTAAGAGGGTATTCAGCAAAGATCCAGAGGCAGGAAAGTTGATGCTTCTGTATAAAACAATGAATAGAGCAGGTGGTAGGATGGCTTTGTTGTTTCTTCTTAGCTCCTCTGAGCTAGACTTCCAGGAGTAGGTTTTATAGCTTTTAACCTGTTTTGGTTCAGGCAGTTTAAGGTGGAGGACAATATTAATAATTTATTCAGCTATTTGGATTGGCTTCTTATTTCTCCACTACTACCTTCAGCATCATGTTACTAAGTTGTGAAAAAAAGAATTAGAAGGCAGGAAAGATGGATAAATTTGATTTCAAACTTCTAAGCCAAGTCAGGGCACTCAGTGATCTTCCTCCCAGTACTAGACTCCTAGAACCAGAGCATGAAAGGGGTCTTTAAGAATATTCTCAATCTTTTCATTTTACATTATCTGAATTCATCTAAGTCATCTCTGAAAGTTATTATCAGAGTTATGCCTGGAATAGGGACCAACTGGCCCCATTTCAAAGCTCTTTGTTCTAAAAAGTATGGCTTTCCTCAACTGTGCAATATGAGGAAGTTATGTTCCTTGCTTTCAATTGCCAAACAAATTTGAAGGACTAATTTGAAAGATTCCAACTCATTTTGATGCATTAGATTTCATTCTTGCTCTTGAATGTCAAGCAATGGAGACTAGAGGTAGGGGCCCTGTTGTGGGCAGAACTCTGGGTCACAATGCAGGCTCTGCCTTCTGCCAGCTTACAGCACCCGGCACAAGTTCTGAGACCTTTGTGGGGCTTGGGTTCTCGTTTGCAAAGAAGGAAAAGTCTGTTAGAAGGGTGCTGAAGTGTTGTCTTTATTTGCTCCAAATTTAATTTTTTTTTTCATGTTGGAAGTGCCAGTTGCCAGAAAGATGGATTGTGTCATGACTGAGTATATGTAGTTTGATTTGCAGGATTTACTCTCTTGCTAAACATATACTGATGTGGTGGGTTATTCTACTTGTCAAGTGTTTCTTAAATCAGCAGTTGGAGTTGGCATTAGTGAATGGGCACCAATGACTGTAGTTCTGGAGTCTTAGCACAAAGAAAGTGATTTTGCCTTCTTTTGCTGACTCTAGGCGAATTCAGCAAGAAAGAAAAAATCTGCAGAGATGGTTTTGACGAAAACTTGGCATTTTGCTTTAACTTTGTCCACAAAGATACCCATTCATGATTAATGAATGCTTATTAAATTAGATGAATGGGGAGGTCCCAGAGGGAATTTCATTGCCCAAATACAAAAGCATTGCCCTTCCATAGAAATTCTCACTTATAGTGATAGGTTGCAGCTTTCTGCAGTGAATTTAACTCTACTTTACCCTCATATGCTGTAGTCTTCATTTTTTATGAGTAAGACTAGTTTTTAAACCTTGGGTTATTTTCTTCAAGTTGCATAGGTCTCTCCTACCATAGGTTCTGACATGCGGCTGCCATCTTTATTTTCTAGACACTCATCTGGCATCTTTATTTTCTGTGTGATACTGACACAAGTAAGTTCAAATATGTTACCATTCCTATCTCAGCAATTTCAGAGCCTAAAAAGTCACTACTCTAAGGAAAGAACAAGAAAAAAGAGAGAGAGATATCCGAGAAGCCATTTGTAATTAAAACACAGAGAATCGAAACCTCGGGGGAATATCTGTCACAGCCACTGTGGAGAGAATCTTCTTGTTCCTGGATGAGGGACGATTCCTGGATACTTTTTGCTCAGCGTTCAAATCCGTAAAAACAAAATCACAAAGAAATTTTAAGGAAATGGCACATTGATGCTAAATTATGGGAAGTGTATATCATAAAGGAAATGATGTATTAGTTAAGATAAAGTTTTGGCTGCTGTAATGAAGAAACTCAAACAATAATGATGTAGATAAAATAGCAACTTATTTATGTCTGTCTTAAGAGTCTGGCCAAATGGTCCCAGGCTTCTGCGGTGGTACTACAATCTTGAGGGACATAAGCTTTCTTTTCTTTTTTATCTTGTTGGTCTGCCATCCTCAATGCCCATGTCATCTAGTGGTTTGAGATGGATGTTCTTGCTCAAGTCATCACAGACCCACTTCAGTCAGCAGGAAGAAGGAAAGGAAAGAGGTAGTCAAGCTCTTTCTTGTTAAGATCATGACTCAAAAGTTGAATAGTACTTCTATTCTCATCCAATTGACTAGAACCTAGTAAGATGCTCACATCTTACTAGAAGAGAGGATATGTAGTCTTTAGCTTGGTGACCATGTGCACAGCTAAAAATGTTAGTATATTAGAAAAGAATAACTGCAATCTCTGTCACAGGGAATAAAATTGATCAAAGCCCTATATTGAGCACTTAGCTTTTTACATAAATAGTAATGATAAAAACAATAATATGGCAATAAAATCTACCATTTACTGAACTGTACTGCTTCATTACTTACATTATATCAAATGTTACAACAACTCTACAAATTAGGCAGTTCTCTCAAAGAGAAGAAAACGGAGGCTCAGAAAAGGTAATCAACTTGTTTCCAAATGCATAGGTAAAACAGCATTTTTGGAAACGCAGGTAAATTCTGATCCCTGGAGGTCTCAGGTGGGCAAGATAAAGAGGTTTGCATTTTCCTCTGTAGGATGTCAGCAATTGAAGAAAGCTTGATGAAACTTAGATGAGAAATGTGTTTGCAGGTCAAGATGGATGCCAAAGTGGAGAGGTGGAAGGCAGGGAAATGGTTTAGGGGCTGATGATGTGGGATCATGGGGCCTTACATCAAACTGACAAAGGCGAAAATAAAAATACAGGACACCGGCAGGAGATGTTATTAGAGAACACTGTAAGGTCCAGGCGGAAGTCAGAAACTACACCTACTTGAAGGAGAGAGTTTCAGAAGAGAAGGGTTCACTAGGTATAAAATTACTAACGAGGTAGCCAAAAGAGTAAAAGTCTAAGATAATGGTCCTCAATCCAGGGTGATTTTGCCCATCCTCCAAGGCGTTCGGCAATGTCTGGATACTTTCTTGGTTGTGGAGAACTTCTTGGGAGGAGTCATTGGCATCTAAGGGGTAGAGGTCAGAAATGCTGCTGCACATCTTAAAATATACAGAGCAAGCCTCAGTGATAAAGAAGTATGTAGCCTGGAATGTCAGTATTGCTGAGGTTAAGAAACTCTGCTTTATGATGCCTCCTGCCTTGGTTTTCTTCTTCAATATTAATTTGGCTATTTGGGGTCTTTTGTGGTTCCATGCAAATTTTAGGATTGTTTGCTCTAGCTTTGAGAAGAATACTAGTGCAATTTTGATTGGGATTGCGTTGAATGTGTAGATTGCTTTGGGTAGTATTGACATTTTTGTAAGGTTACGAGTCGCTGATGGATAAAAGTAAGACTGCCAAGGCAAAGTGAGATCTGAGAGTACACTTTATTGCAAGCACCCTCAGGCGAGGTTCCACGACTCGACTCGCAAGAGAGGAGTCGGGGAAGTCGCCCCCGAGATTGGGGTTAGAGGTTTTTAAGGGGTTTGACACTGAAGTTGGCTACATAATTCTTTCTTTTTTTTATTGGAGATTCTGTCTGCTTGCCAAGGTCCTATTGGTCTGCCAGAGTTTGGGGCGGAGGTTTAGGTCCCTGTTAGGTATCGGATTTCTGAGAGTGACGTGTCCCTCCTTTGTGGTTTTGGCGGGAATGTCGGCCATCTTGGGTCGGTTTCCATTGTCTCCTTTGTGGTTTTTGGCGGGAATGTCGGCCATCTTGGGGTCCCTTCTTCAGGGTTTTTGGCGGGAATGTTGGCCATCTTGGGTCAGTTTCCATTGTGTGGAGCCTTCCCTCTGCCCTAGCCCAACAATTTTAACAATACTTATTCTTCTAATCCATGGGCATGGGATGTTTTTCCATTTTGTTGTGTCTTCCTCGATTTCCTTCATAAGTTTTTTATAGTTTTCAGCGTAGAGGTCATTTACATCTTTGGTTAGGTTTATTCCTAGGTATTTTATAGGTTTTGGTGAAATCGTGAATGGGATTAGCTTCTTTATTCCTAACCTTAACCCTACCCTATGGCCCAGCAATAGCACTGCTGGGAATTTACCCAAGAGGTACAGGAGTGCTGATGCATAGGGGCATGTGTACCCTGATGTTTATAGCAGCACTTTCGACAATAGCCAAATCATGGAAAGAGACTCAGTATCCATCAGCTGACTAATGGATAAAGAAGATATGGTATATACATACAATGGAATACAACGTGGCAATGAGAAAGAATGAAATCTGGCCATGTGTAGCAACATGGATAGAACTGGAGGGTATCATGCTAAGTGAAATCAGTCAGAGAAAGACAGATACCATATGTTTCTACCCATAGGTGGACTTTGAGAGACTTAGTGGAAAACCATGGGGGAGGGGAAGGGGGGGGAAAGCCACAGAAGGGGAGGGAGACAAAACAGAAGAGACTCTTAAATACTAAGAACAAACTGAGGGTTGAGGGGGATATGGGAGGGGGGAGAAAGGGTGATGGTCACTGAGGAGAGCACTTGTTGGGATGAGCACTGGGTGCTGTATGGAAAACAATTTGACAATAAATTGATTAAAAAAAAAAAAAAAACCAAAAACCTCTGCTTTAAGATATAGAGAGGTAATGACTACAGGAAGCAGCTACTGCCCCATCCTAGGGCTTTGGAAATAAAGGGAAATGATTAGCATTATTGAAATGTAGGAGAAAGAGCCTTGTGTTGCTGACACAGACCTCTGAGGTGGGGGCACAGGTCAGCTGGTGCTTATGGCCTGAAGGCACAAGGTCGTGGGGGATGGTGAGGCTAAGTGCTTGAGAAACTGCAAACAGGATCCAGCGGAACAGAGAGACTTAAAATAGGCATCCTGATATATAATCAGTTGGGGGATGCAGGAAAAAAGGAATGAAAAATGGCTTTGAGGTCTAATGCTCAATCTTACTCATACGGAGAGAAGTATTTTCCTAACCACTTGATTTGAGGGGAAAAAAAAAAAGATGAGTTCAGTTTTTAGATTGTTGACTTCCACGTGTAATCTTCCAGCAGGCAGTTGGAGGACTGTGGAGGGTAAGGAACTTAAACTTTAAGAGGACAGGAGATCAGCATGGGAGAAACGGTGGGCATTGGACACATAATTGACAGACCTGGGTCATTTGGGATCAGGGGGCAAACACATCATGCCTCTAGCATCATTACCCTAGAAGTGGATCCTCTGATAAGGAGTTTTCATTGTTTTTTTTTTTTTTAACGTTTATTTATTTTTGAGAGACACAGAGACAGAGTATGAGCAGGGGAAGGGCAGAGAGAAAGGGAGATACAGAATATGAAGCAGGCTCCAGGCTCTGAGCTGTCAGCACAGAGCCCGACGCGGGGCTCAAACTCACAGACCGTGAGATCATGACCTGAGCCGAAGTCGGCCCGCTTAACCGACTGAGCCACCCAGGCACCCCCAGGATTTTTCATTGTTATTAGTAGGCCACCATAGTTTTTATCTTTGGGCTATTCTTAAACAAAAATTTATTTTTTCATCAACCTACTTTTTGTTTGTTTGTAGCTAATACAGTCTTTTTGTAATCCCATTCTGCCCATGTTTCCATTATACAAAAATGTGTAAATAAACAAATTTCATGATTTTTTACAATTATGCTTCTTCATTTGACAGACATTAAAAATAGGTTAATTTTCCCTTGGTGTTATGTATGTTATAACTATCATATACTAGAAAAGACAAAGGATGTTAAGTAAAAACTAAGGAAATTTGAACAAAGTATGGACTTTAAGAATAACGTATGGATATTGGTCCATTAAATGTAACAAATGTATCAAGCTAATGTAAAATGTTAATAATAGGAGAAATTCAATGTGGGGTATATGGCAACTCTCAGTACTATCTTTACAGGTTTTCTGTAAGTATGAAACTAATCTAAAAGAAATTGTTTATTTAGAAAAGGAGATTATATTAGTGGTTAAGGTTTGAAAAACAGTACAGTGTCTATAGCAGACATCCTTAGTTGCCCATCTCTTACTTCATCAGGTTTTTTCATTCATCTGCTCTCTTCCATGTTGTTCTGTGCTTCAGAAAGGCTAGTTCAGCCCCAGAGAGTATACCCTGTGTATCAGTTACTAGGGCTTCTGGAACAAAGCACCACAAACTGGGTGACTTAGAGTCACAGAAATGTATTCTCTGACAGTTCAGGAGGCCAGAGCCCAAATCCAGATGTCAGCAGGATTGGTTCCATTCCATTGTCTCTCTCCTAGCTTTTGGTAGTTGCTGGAAATCCTTGGTGCTCCTGGCTTATAACTGCATAACTCCAATCTCTGCCTCAATCTTCAGTCACCTTCTCTGTGTGGCACAGGTCATTGGATTTAGGGCCCACCCAGGATATCATTTCAAGATCCTTAATTAAATCAGCAAACACCCTATTTGCACACAAGGTCATGTTCACAGTTACTAAGGTTTAAGATTTGGGCATATTTTAGGAGGCATGGAACTCAACTCTCTATATACTAGATATTTAAAATGAATTGCAGTGGCCAGTGATCAGTTTCAGCCTCTACCAGTGATCATTTTTATCATGGGAATCTGCCACAAGTCTGGCCCATGAGTGGAAAAGGAAAGTTTGATTGGGTCTTTCTAGGAAAGGTTTTATTGCTCTTACATAGCAGAGATGGCCTCTCTTCTTTCTTTGGACATTGGTGTCTGGACGTAGTGACTAGAACTTTACAGCTATTTTATGACTATGTGGGGATCTTGATAATGATAAAGCCACTGCATATAGAAGGGCAGAGCCAAGAGTCAGAAAGAAAGTTAAAGCCTTAGGAAATCATACCTGAATCCAACTATTTTCAGACTTCTTATTTTCTGGGACAAAAATGTCTTTATTTTGTAAGGCATCTGAATTGGGAGTTCCTGTCACTTGCAGGCAAAGGAAGTGCAACAGATACACTATCTATGTTTACATATTTCTCAAAAGAAACTTTAATGGTTTAGGTCATCCAGTGGAAACTTTTAGACAGTGTTTGAGTTTTCTCATGGCCTAGTATGACATTGAATAAAAATTTAATTTAAAGGAGTTAAAATCTCATTATACAGAAGATATAAAATATCCTTAAGATCTTAAATTTAAAGTAAAATGTGGTCTCTTCAACATTAACTAGTAGATTTTGATATAAAAAATACTTTAAGTTTGTTTTTCAATTTTCTGATCCGAGGGTAGTCCTTTCTAAAAGCACATATAGAGGTTAGGAAACCGCTTTACTGGAGCTTCATGTGTCTCTATCAAATTATTGAATACTTGGGTTGGGAGCCAGTAATCTGCCACCCTCCAGAAGTGACTTTCCTTTTTTAATGTTTATTTTTATTTTTGAGAGAGAGAAAGAGAGAATGTGGAAATGAGTGGGGGAGGGGCAGAGCGAGAGGGAGACACAGAATCCTAAGCAGGCTCCAGGTTCTGAGCTGTCAGCTCAGAGCCAGATGTGGGGCTTGAACTCATGAACCATGAGATTGTGACCTGAGCGGAAGTCGGACACTTAACCAACAGCCATCCAGGCACTCCCAAAAGTGAGTTTCTCTTCAAAAATATTTTTTTAATGTTTATTTTAATTTTTGAGATAGAGAGAGACAGAGCATGAGTGGGGGAGGGGCAGAGAGAGAGGGAGACACAGAATGTGAAGCAGGCTCCAGGCTCTGAGCTGTCAGCACAGAGCCCGACGCGGGGCTCGAACTCACAGATCGCGAGATCATGACCTGAGCCGAAGTCGGACGCTCAACCGACTAAGGCACCCAGGCACCCCCCAAAAGTGAGTTTCTAATAAGAATTCCCATGTGAGAAGAAATAAAGAAAAATGTTATTATCTAAAGATTCTAGCATTAATTCAGATGACAAGTCTTAAACAAGTACTCTTGCTTCCACATTAGAAGAATCTTCATCAAAATGAGTCCTCTTTGAAATAATGGACCTTAAAATATGTTTTAAGTCAGATTGTTGCAAAAACTACTCTGAAAAGTCTAGATTTTTTTTTTAATTTTTTTAATGTTTTTATTTATTTTTGAGACAGAGAGAGACAGAGCACGAGTGGGGGCAGGGCAGAGAGAGAGGGAGACACAGAATCTGAAGCAGGCTCCAGGCTCTGAGCTGTCAGCACAGAGCCCGACGCGGGGCTCGAACTCACAGACCGCGAGATCATGACCTGAGCCAAAGTCGGACGCTCAACCGACTGAGCCACCCAGGTGCCCCTAGATTTTTTTTTATCTAAGTGCTAATTTTCAGGCTAATTTTACCTATATATTTTGATTTTCAGGCTAATTTCTATTACTGATTTAATCAATATTATCTACTGATTTGTCTTTATTACCAATTTTATTGGTGTGAACTTTTGTGACGTGTCACTCCTATTGAGGCCCAGAGGAAGATCTAAAGAGACATTGTCACAGGTGACATAGGTCAGAAGCCCAAATTACTCCTTATAAGGGGGAGAGTGAAGGGTGAGGGCTGTGTTCATGGCAAAACAGTTGGAGTACCATATTCCTATGTCAGAGAGCTTGTTTCAGTAAAACAAGGAAATCCTTTAGTGATCTTGTTGTTGGTAATATGATCACTACCAATATGATGTGGCATTACTTTCTATACACTGAAACTTTATTGCTTTTAAAAAATCATTTTAATCAATGAAATCACTTTAATGCATCTCTAAAATATCTATTCTATCTTAATAATGTCTGTACTAGACTATAAAGTCTGGTTATCATTTACTATGTTACTCTAGGGTGAAAGCTGATGGGTCACGTGGGAGGGAGTCAACAATGAAGGGAGAGGTGTGAATGCTTGATACATCTGGCCAGTGGAAGATCCCAGAGAAGCATTTCAGTGGCATGGGTCTTCTTGGGCTGCATGGCTTCTGCCCCAGAATCAGGTTCTCCCCAGACAGTGAGAGAGAAGGAAGGGATATGGACAACTATCGGAATGTCATTTATACAAAGGGAACTTCTGGATTAAGTTGGCATTCTTCAATTACCATTATTTGAGTATTAGAGTATTCGTTTTATATTTTCTATTTAAATGGCATATGCCTTTCGATTTCCATAAAGTAGGAAACAAATGAGATAAATAAAATAGATGATAAGACGTTCTTGTTTTGCAGCTTTTGAAAAGAAGAGTGACTTCGTCAGGATTTTGATTCATATCTGTATTCTAAGATAGCTACTCTCTTCCTGTCCTTGTTGTTGGTTTGTTTATTATCCCTTGTCTGCTTAACCAGATGCTGGATGGACATCAGCAGATTTTCTCAAACCTCTTTGGTTGTCTGTATCTGTTGATGTAGGGAAGCATCATAGAATAGTACACTCATTTCCAAATTCTTCTTTTAACGACACTTGGACTAAATATCTTATGAGGTAGTTGAAGATAGAAACAGATGAACATAGAGCTTGTGTGTTGAGAACAGGCGGAGTAACAGTGCCTTCACCTCCATCGTTTGAAAACCATTGTCATACTTAGTCATTTCATCCAGTGAGTCAGGCAACAAATATTTATTTAGTAATGACATTTGCAGACATGGCCCTTGCCTGTCTGGAGCTTACAGTCTGGATCAGAAAGTAGGCACTAAACACATACTTTACCCTGAGGTAAATGCCCTGATTTCAGGGAAAGGACAAGATACTGACCAAGACACTAACAGGTACTTACTGTAGGTGGAATGGACAGGTGAAGCTCTTCTGCAGCACTGACTTTTAAGATGAACATCAAGGGTGAGTAAGAGTTGCCCCAATGGGGAGAGTGTTCCATGTAGAGGGCTCAGCCTGTGCAAAGCATCTGAGGGAGACAAATTTGGTTGTATTAGGGGATTTGGGCTCAGAGAGACCTGGCCTAGACTTGAGGTTCTGGGTCTGTGTTTAGCAGCCCTACGACTTCCATCAGGTTCTCTGCTTTCTCTGCACCTTAGTTGTTTCACTGGAACGTGAGACCAACAATACCTCCTTGCAGTATTGTCCTGTGGATTAAGGTGACCACGTAATGCAGTTGTGGTCAGTAGAGCCTGTTTTAGCATCATCGTTGTGGTCATTATTTTTATTAGTTTACCTTTTGAGTGGTCTTTTTATGTTATTGTAGTTAATCCAGTTGTGTTTTGTACTAGGGGTTGGGGATCACATTTTGGAAGTTAGAACAGGAAATCTGCTGTACATTTAAAAAATTCTTAGCTCCAACCAAAGTAAAATCATCTTCACACCCTATCATGCTCCTACCTTTAAAAAAAAATTTAACATTTATTTACTTTTGACAGAGAGACAGAGTGCTAAGCAGGGTAGGGGCAGAGAAAGAGGGAGACACAGAATCTGAAGCAGGCTCCAGGCCCTGAGCTGCCAGCACAGAGCCCGACATGGGGCTCGAACCCACAAACCGTGAGATCATGACCTGAGCCAAAGTCAGTGCTTAACCTGACTGAGCCACCCAGGTGTCCCTCCTGCTCCCATCTTTTCAGGAGCTTATAGGTTTGAATATGGGAATCTAATTGAGAAAAGGGTTATCTTTCTTCAAGTTTTTTCGCTTCTGTTTCTTCAGTCTTTCAAGTAAATTTTAAGGAATCTGTTTCTTTCTTTGATTCTTGTCTTGGTAATATTGACTCAAAACCAAAATCCATAAAGCTAGGGGAGCACCAAGTATGCAATTCTGTGTGGAAGTGGCATCTCAGAGCTCAAGGACTTGTTGCTTGGGTGTGCAGGCAACACACCTTATCCTCATCCACCATCACGGATAAGGGCCTTCAGGTGGGGCAGTTATGCCTGGGGTAAGTACTACTCTGATGAGCACAGTGTCTGATCTGGATTTTGCCCTAGATCTTACAATGAGATGAAGAGGGCAGGAGAGGGAGGAGACATCTCTTTCATTGCTCCTTATATTGACTTTTTTCCCAGAAGTGCTCTTGGGAATTAAAAATTTTCTTGCTTTCAGTGAAAGAATTATAAGCAAATTGGTTCAGTAGGTTTCATATGTGATGCTCTCTTAATTTTTAAAACACATGGGTATTTTCTGATTGCATGAAAAGTTGTACATGTAATAATCATACAGTGTACTCTACCATCTTAATTGTCTATCATTCTTGTCTCATTTTGAATATATTTCTTTGAACACTGCTTGTCCAAGTCTTTTTGTTACCTGGAAAGAACAACAAAATATAGAAACCATGAAAGCCATTGTGATTATCCATCACTCCCATGCTATATTCATTTACTAGTTCTTTGAACAAATATTTACTGAGCACTTACAGTGCAGCCAGGCTCAGGCAAGCTTCAAGGATGAAACGTGGGCAAGACTCTGGTTACCCTCGGTCTGTGTCTTATAAGCCATAGCAGTTATTGGACAGGGTTTTTTTGTTTTGTTTTTTTTCAAAGTGCAGGTGTCTTTTATTTTTTCTTTAACTATTGGTGTTTAGCTTTCACTTCTTATGACATGCTGGTCAATGTTCTGATGGTACGAAAAACATGGAATGAGGTCATACCACTTTCTTTGTTCACAGTGTTTCAGTAGCTTGTAACTCCAGACATAAAAGGACACAGATATTTATTTATAATGGAAAATAGCTGTCCATGTCTTTCACATAGCATATTTTTCTGATCATACAAGATATATCTTATCTATAAATGTATGTGTGTATACATTGTATACATGTACATACACATGTGTGGTAGAAAACTGAGAAACTATGAAAAAACACAAGGAATAAATTACCTGCAATCCTACATCCAAGAGATAACCTCTTTTATATTTCAGATTATTGTCTGACATGTTTTGTTCTATACATATATGGTGTATGGGTGTTGGGGAGTGGAATTAATATTTATTGAGCCTTATATTCTTGGTGCTATTATGCTAGGTATACATATTTTCTCATTTAATTCTAACTATCCTTGCAGTTGGGGGAACAGTGTTATATCCAATTTATAGGTAAGGGGACTTCAACTTACCCATGGTCTCTCAGCTACTAAGTAAAACAGGTGGGGTTGCATGCACACAAATAATATTTTAAAAAACCCTTTCTATTAAAGCTGACAGTTCATTATCCAGATAGTTCCATATTTATCCAGGTGCTTGGAAGGATGAGGCTAAAATTAGAAATTGACATTGTCCTGGTTTGGGGGGGAGGTGGGATATAGAGGCAGTCTGCTTTGTAAGATGTGAAGTTTTTATTTTTGTTTTTGTTTTTGCTTCCTTTTATTTAAATAAGCATTAAAAAAAACAAATCCTCTGTAAAGTAAATGAACTGGTCCAACTGTTTACTTGGAACTTCTTTTTATAATTTTTTTAAAACTTTTTGTTGTCAAATTGGTTTCCATACAACACCCAGTGCTCATCCCAACAAGTGACCTCCTCAGTGCCTGTCACCCACTCTCCCCCCTCAACCCTCAGTTTATTCTTAGTATTTAGGAGTCTCTTATGTTTTATCTTCCTCCCTCTCTGTGGCTTTTTTCTTTCCCCTTTTCCCCCTCCCCCCTGGTTTTCTGTTAAGTCTCATAAAGTCCATCTATACGTGGAAACATATGGTATCTGTCTTTCTCTGACTGACCGATTTCACTTAGCATGATACCCTCCAGTTCCATACATGTTGCTACACATGGCCAGATTTCATTCTTTCTCATTGCCATGTAGTATTCCTCACACCAGTAAGAGTGACTAAAATGAACAAATCATGAAACTATAGATACTGGTGAGAATGTGGAGAAACAGGCACCCTCTTACACTGTAGGTGGGAATGCAAACTGGTGCAGCCACTCTGGAGAACTGTGTGGAGGTTCCTCAAAAAAATGAAAATAGAACTACCCTATGACCCAGCAATAGCACTGCTCGGAATCTATCCAAGAGATACAGGAGTGCTGATGCATAGGGGCACATATACGCTGATGTTTATAGCAGCACTTTCGACAATAGCCAAATCATGGAAAGAGACTAAGTGTCCATCAACTGATGAATGGATAAAGAAGATGTGGTATATATTATAATTTTTTTAAGTTTATTTAGAGAGAGAGAGAGCACAAGTGGGGGAGGAGCAGAGAAGGAGAGAGAATCCCAAGCAGGCTCCTCACCACCAGTGGAGAGTTCAATGTGGGGCTCGAACTCAAAAACCGTGAGATCATGACCTGGGCGGAAACCAATAATCCGATGCTTAACTGACTGAGCCACCCATGCGCTCCTTACTTGGAACTTCTTATGGAGTTTTGAAGGACATTTATTTTGACCTTGGGGCATGTTCCTGGTCCCACCTGGCAGTGTTGGAGAGAGGGGAGTGGATTTCTGGCATGTGAGGCACCACACCCCAGTGGGATGGGCTGTTGCTTGCTGTCTGGGGCTCAGATGCAGCCGCATGCATCCTGTGAACAGATTGCAGCACACACATGGTCTCCACGGTGTAGTTTTCCTAAAAAGCAAAATGACGGGACTCGGTCTCTCAACTAAGATACTAACGTAGTCACAGCGTTCTTTTCTGCCCCTATGCATTGTCGGGTTAGAAAAAACAGTTGTGTAGGTATTCTTACAAACTGGGTTGTAAAATACAAGCCTTTGGGCCTCACAATCACAGGCTGGTTTTATTGGTTCTGTTTTCAAAGCACTTGCTTATAACCATCCTTCTTGTATTACCTTTCCTCAATGTGGTGAGTGCTGCTACACCCCAGTCAAAGGAAGTGTATAAAAGTAGGGTCAATCTCATTGTGCTTTTGTGGATTAAAGTTTTCTCATGGAAACTATAAAGGCTCATCTAAAAACCCTTCTATAAACTATAAAATAAGCCCCTAAGACCTACTTGAATGTCTATACATTAAATGCCTAATGTAGGTACAAAGACCAAAGTGATTTTTGCTTTTCTAGGGTTTCCTTCTGAAATTCCACAAAGTCTTTCAAAGTTACAACCGCAAGGAATTTGAGATGCATGCTTCATCTGCATGTCACCTAATCTTTGGGCTGTTGTGTCTTAGAGCACGCTGGGCATAAAATCACTGAATCTACACGTGCCTCTGGCAGTTTAGAATATTTATGATAGAGAACAATAACAAGGTAAATTATGATGGAGCTCTGGCTTGGGTTTTAAATTTCCCAGGTTTTACAAGTCCAAGGATTCTTTTGCCATACTGACAAGGTTTAATACTCAAGATATGAGCTTCAAGCCCTTGTGAGGGTAATCAGATATTAATTATGCTTTCACATTTAGTTCTAAAGGAGTTTAAAAATACGCTCATTAATTTGAATTGTGACCATCACGACATACAATTTTTGAAAAATTTCCTGTCTGAGCTGTTAACTGGATAACCATGGCAAAAGCACTTTCCCAGTATCAGCTAAACAGATTGTGGGCCCCTGCTGTCCATGTTACCCTGTCAGGGGTAAGGGGCCTTAGGAGCTGGTGGATATTTAGGAGTGGTGACATTATTTCCCTCTCAGCAAAAGTAAAACCCTTTTTCATCTTTTGCCCTTCTCCTCAAATACCAATATCATAAAACTGTCTCTTAAAACGTTTTTTTAAAAGATATGAAATGTTGATATGGAAGAGGAATTTTTCAAGAAGAAATCTGAATATTTGCTGTTAGGAATATGGAGGCAGGCTTGGGTTCAGTTAGTGTATAACTGCCTGCACAGGGCCTTATTTTGGACCTTGACTCTGGTGTTGGCTCCATGGAGCTTCCTGCTGCAGCAGCGTAGAGGTTAATGCTAGCCGCAGCTCTGCCGTGGAAAGCAGATGAGTAATCCCACCTTTGGAGGGTGATGCTTCCTCACACATTCTCAGTATAAACAACGCGCAGGCAGCAGGGTATTTGTTGGCAAGGTATGTATCTGTGGGAGGTAGGGAGCAAACGAAGAGGCAATAAAAAGAGACTTAGATAGTTGAAAACTACAAATCTCAACATGGCAAGCAGTTCAGAGCATGGTAGCTGGCCAAGAGGAGGAATCTTAAGTGCGCAAACACACGTCCAATCTCTGAGACCCTCCAGGTGGATCTGCAGCAGGGAAATGTCCTGCTGCATTTCACCTAGCACGTTCTCTAGACCCCACAGAGGAACCCCTCTGGGTTTCTTCCTAGTCTTTCTGCTCGTGCTGTCATCCCTTTCTCCAGTCAGTGTCTCTTCTCTTTTTATTTGTCTCCAGGCACATGCTTCTTGGGAGACTGGAGTCTAACCTAAACATACCATTTCTCTTTGATGTGCACGATTCTCCCTTTCATCAACTAGGAATCCTTCACAACAACTTAAGGGGCATCTGGAAATATCCACTTAGGCCTCACATTGTCCTCATGGAGGAGAACTTTTACATCTGTTAAAGGAGACCTCTCCATAGGCCACCTCTAGTGGCCTCTAAAATGCAGTCTTTCCCTGAGCTGTAGAGACCACAGACTCTGCATTTTCCATGTAAAGAATTACCCTGGACTTACTTTTCTTGTATGTGGAACTGATGCACAGTATTGAGTCAGATGTCCTCCAACACACCCCCATCATGAGAAATCTTTTAGAAATATTGTAATGGGAGACAATTATTTCTCTAAGTCATTTTTGGGAAATTGATTATGTGGTTCTAGTCTAAAGAGTGGTTTCACAAACATCATGGATGAAGAAATAAATAGACTTTTTTAAAAAGTGCAAAGATAATTCTGTTCACCCAACACAATGGCTAGAAGCATGTTTCTAAAATACCTTTGAAGATCCAGGGAAAGTTGGCTCCAGGTGGATTTATAAATGTCCTTACCCAAGCCGAAGGATATTTGTGACTCCAGTGTTAAAAACGAGCAAGAAATCATAAAAGCAAATTCGGTACCTAGTTTCTGGACAGAGCAGTGAGAACTATCTTTTTTAAAATGGTCTATAGATTCTAGACCATCCATACTCAGTCTGTAATCATGTCTTGCTACCACCACCAATGTCCCTGGGCTCCAGCCCTACCTGTTGAACCCACTAAGTTCTTCTCTCCCTCAGATCCTTTACATATGCTGTTTTCTCTGGCCCTGAGAGTCTTCCCAGCCACTCTACATCTGCTAAATTTTTCCTTATTCCTAAGTACTGTTTTTCTTTTTTTTCCAGAGAGAATGGGAGTGGGGGAAGGGCAGAGAGAAAGTGAGAGAGAGAGAATCCCAAGCAGGCTGGAAGTAAGGCTTAGTACTGCACTGCCAGTACGAAGCTTGATACAAAACTCAAATTCAAGAACAGAGCTACCCACGTGCCTCCTAAGTACTGGGTTTTAGTGTCTTTTTTTTCCCCAGCAAGCCATCTTATTTGAACCCCTAGTCTTGTTTACCTCCCTCCAATTATCCTTTTTAATTACCTACAGTATATTTTTTAGAGCACTTATCCCAAGTAGGAATACGTGGCCACCTGGGTGGTTGTTTTTCATTGTCTTCTTGGCTAGGCTCTAAGTTATAAGGACAAAGAAGTCTGCTTTCTTGTCTGTCATTGTGTTTTCAGCACTCAGCACAGAGTATGGTACATAGAAGTATCTAAATAAATAATTTATTGGTGCAAAAATGGATAGATGGAACAATAGATGGTCAGAAGAATAAATAAATGGAAGAATGGATGAAAGAATGAAGGATGTTTAAAATAGTAATCTAGAATAAGTTTCACATTTCTACCCTATTAGTAGTCTGAGTTTAATCGCCTTAACTAAAAATCAGGAGATAAGCCCTCTCATCCCTAGATGCCAATTGGATCTATCTCCTGGGAAGCTGGAAACCAACCAACCAACCAACCAAACAAACAAAAACACATGTCTACAAAAGAAGAGACCAATCAGCACTGCCTTCCTGAGAATCTTTGTTTAATATATAACAGTCCTGTTTACTTTAGTCATTGTCCTATCATAAGATTAACCACTGAAGAGAAAATACTATACCTTATTGGTATGTATGCCATTTGTTGTATTTCAAAATGTAATGCTTCAATATTGTGAATATGCTCCTTTTTCAATGAATATAGCTATAAGTGAGGATTATGAGATGAATGGACTTTTACTGATACAATATAAATATTGGCATTGCTGACTTAAGGAAAACTACGTAAAATCCTCCACCTTTGACCCATTAAATGGGTCTCACCCATTCTTTCCAAAGCAGAGAACTTCCTTTCTCCTTGTGTAGTGAATGCACAGAGAGACTCTATTAAAACATTTTTTGTCTGTACATCTATTATATTGCTACACCATTTTATTTTATGAATAAGCCAAGAAGGAACGTTTGCCTCTCATAAATCTTTTACAAGAACAATTCCAGCAAAAGAAACCGCAGATGTAACTGCCAGTTTTAAATTTCTAACAAATTACTCTGCCAGCCCCACGTGAGCTTCCAAGTTGAAAGCTCGCAATACTTGGAAATTTTATGGAGATTCCTGCATTTTAGCTCGGGAATGAACTTTGCCAATGCTAAAATCATGTTCTTATTTAAGGCTAAGGAATAATGGTGTTTAATGTTTACTTAAGACTAACCTCTGCTACTTTGCCCCTGTCTACTATCTTGCCCTCCTTTGCTTCCTTTCTTCACATATGTCCCCAGTTTTCCACTGAATTCTGTGCTTCACTGACTTGCAGGGTATTACAAAACAAAATCTTGGTGTCAAAAGTAACACTCATCACATGGTCTCCCCTGAGTAAGTTAATTCTCCTACTGAACTGTTAGGTCTTTGTGCAAAGAGGATGCATGTCACCTTTGTACCTCACAATGCTGTACAGTGACTAGTGTCTTGAGGATGCTTAGTTAATGTTTATAGAATGAAGCCAAAATGAGTATCTTTTGTTATTGTCGTTGAGTTATTTATGGTACTGATTTTGTGTCACATGTGTTGTAAAAGTTTTGAAATGTGTAAGAAACTGCCTTCTCTTAATATAGGGGGGTGGTGGTGATATGGAAGCAAACCTAATAACATTATGGTGTATATGGCATATATTACAATACAACTTAAGGTATGATTTTAATAGACTTGAGTGGAACGTAGAATTTTTTTCTCACAGACACTGATAAAGAAGTGGATAGTTTTATACACAGACATACACGAACATGACATTAGGTTCAAGGACTCTGTAAAGGCAAATACAAGGTCTACTCTTGAATGATTGCTCTTGACCTTGTAAGATCTTATGGAAAGATATTTGTGTATCCTCGTTTTTATACTTTGTAAGCTATAAAAGTGGGTTTCTACCTCACCTCATTAAATTTTGCAATATTACAGTTTGGAATTAAATAAGAATACAGAATTTGGCTTGATTTTTCAGGCTGTAGTATAAATCTAACTTTGGTACAATTTTAAGTTCTCTTTATGTGTGTTTTTCCTCCTAACTCGAAAGTCCTTAAAAAACCTTTCTTTCCAAATTAAAAAAAAGTTCAATTTATTGAATAGGTAATACAGTCACAGGACAGAAAACAACACATGCTAAGTCTCTTTTCCTCTGACCCCCAGCTACCCTTTTATTTACTCTTTTATTTGCTTCTTGGATTTAATTACTGTTGACTATGACTTACATATCTTTCCACAGTTGGTTTAGATTTATATATGTTTACACATATACACGTGTGCTTTGTATGTGCATACATGTATGTGTGTGTATTTTTAAAATGCAAGTGGTAGCATCCCTTATACCTTACTTTGCACCTGCTTTTACTTTAGAGCATATGTTCAATCCTTTCTTTACCATGGGTCAAATATGTGTGCTACAGTGACTTTCCATTTGTGGGTTCATGTGAATGTCTGTTGCAAGTCTGTTCAGTTACTGTTGTATGTAATTCAGATAATCTGTAAAATGACCCTATGGGCTAAGCCACCTGCAATATTTTGCTTTCTTTATTTAAAAAAAAAATGGATAAGACTCTGGCTTCTGTCCATTGAGGGTCACAGTCTCTGTGATTATCCTTATTACCAGCTTCAGTTTCTGACATGTTGGGCAAGATGAAACACAAAACTACTTTAGTAAGCCGCCTATAGAAGTTTGGCAAAGAAACAAGAAATGCCTATCATTTATTTCTTATTATATTCCGCCTCCTTAAAAAATGTCTTTCATTTTTGCTCTGACATGTCTACCCTACTGATTTCAGTCACTAATTCTTCTCATCACCCCCACCCCGACTTTTAGAAATTCTAAGATCCTGTGTTTACTTGCTTAGAATCCCAATGCTGTCCTTTCACGTATATGCAAGATTACCTTATTAATTAGCTTTTCAGCTTGTCCTTGCTGGACCAGAAAATGTCAGAGATGAGAAAACATATTTTCTTATCCTCTTTTTTATTTCTTTACCTCAGAAGTTAAAAAGGAACCATGTCACTGACTCAAACTGAGCTAGAGCAGAATTCTGCCTGTTAGTAGTGACAATAATAATTCTGTGACTCAAAGTCTTTTGCAGTGAGGTGCTTAGTATCATGTGTTCTAAGTAGATTTCTGCTTTTTTTTTTCTTTTATGGTTCAGACAGTCCAAATTCTATATTTCGAAGGCAGGGAGTGGGAGTAATAGAAGAAAGAACGATGATTTATTAGAAAGTCTTGTTCCAACCTAAATAGTTGTGCGGCATTAGACCAGCCATTCAGTGTCTCTGATGATAGCATCTTCAGCTACTCTGAGCAGAAGATGGCATGTTTACTTTCATGTAGCCTTCATTTGTTTCTCATTGGTTTCTCAGTTTTCTGATGTCCCGTTACATTTATTCATGCCGGAAATCATAGTAGCCTTGGTTTTCATTCCTGTGTGAAGCAGTGCTACTCACCATTCCTCTGACCCTCTTTCAGTGCTGCCATGGAGATCAAACAAGGAGACTATATGTGCGATATCTGCAGATACAAAGAATTAATATACTGTTTAATTTTATGTGTACTGGAGCTTAGCTCTAATGGCTTCATGTGAACCACTCTTGTTTCTTCAAAGAGATTGGGGCTGGGCAGCTCCAGAGAAGGCGGAACTGTTGGTATGTGCACCAGACTCCCTGCATTCACTCCTCTTTGAAATAAACTTGTCCAACGTTGGTGTCAGATCATTTGAAAACCAGTTCCTCTTAAATACAGAGAACAAACTGAGGGTTACTGGAGGGGAAGTGGGTGGGGGGTTAGGCTAAATGGGTGATAGGCATTAAGGAGGGCATTTGTTGGGATGAGCACTGGGTGTTATATGGAAGCGATGAATCACTGGGTTCAACTCCTGAAACCAATACTGCACTGCATGTTAACTAACTTGAATTTAAATAAATAAAATTTTAAAAAAATTATTGAAATTTGAAAAAAAAATAGTTCCAGTTGCCAGTCTCTTACAAGTCATTCTTTTTTTTGTATTTCAAGATTAATTTGTAGTTAGTCTAGTTGAATCTGTGCAATAAATAAAAAGCATTGCCAAGTAGTATTCCATTGATTATAGATGGGGGTCGGGGGGGAGGGAAAAGTGAGTGATGGACACTGAGGAGCATACTTGTTGGGATGAGCACTGGGTGTTGTATGTAAGCCAATTTGACAATAAATTATATTCATAAAAAATAAATCCATTGTACAGGTTTAAAAACGCATCAGCAGTTTCAGAGTCTCTGATAATCAGAATGCTTTGGAATACCAACAAGTAATTCTTCTTCAGTTTTCAGTAGAAAAATGCCTGATCATTTGTGCACCGAATCTGAGGACAAGGAAAAGGTTGCACAGTATTTTCTTCCACATTTACCCAGAGACAGGACACATGAGAATCCAAATCACTGCCTTAGGGGCACCTTCATGCTCAGTGGCAGATTAATAAAAATAAGAAGAATGAACATTTCGTGAACCACATAGGTTCCCTAAAGAGACATGGCTAAGATAAGCCTAGAAAAAAGCTGTTAATTTAAGACAACATAAAAATTTCATTTTTATTTTCAGAATATTTCTAATGACTCCATTTCTGGAACATTTCAGATTTAGAATTTTTTTCTTCCTGAATGAAAAATGTGATTGACTTGTGTATGAATGTTAGAGAAGATGCTCATTTTATGCTAGCTTTTTCAAATAAAGGCAAATCAGAATTTAACATTGAATTATCAAGTTACTGAACTTTAAAATAGTTTGCAAAACATCACAAAATATATTTGAATGCTGTTTATGTTACTGAGGAAATGATATAGTTTATAATAAATGAGGTAAGTTTTATAATAATCAATTATACTTTTATTCACCAAATAGTTATATATTACCATGTATAAGCTAATGTTGGGGAAGAAAGTTGGAAATTTATGAGGAATAAGATATCGTTTTGAATAGTCTGTGAATTAGAATAAGAGTCACAGCATAAATATTTGGAATTAAGGAATTAAACTAGATTCTCAATATGAATAATGCCTAATTAAATAATTGTATTTTATCCCTTCAATCCATGGGGTTTAGTTATAACACTGAAAAACAATGCTAATGATTTTCAAAATTCAACATAAAAATCATTTTTCAATTTTTTCCTGTGGTTTGTGGCCAGATACTTTGATGAAACCTTCCATTAAGAGATACATGCTAATGTTACTTCCTCCTAAAATTTCCTTAAATTTACTGTCAATTTTTCCCTTAGATTGTTGAAAAGAAACTATTTTGCATAGCACATTATGCCAAGAGAAAATCACTTTATTAAATAAATTCAAGTAATATATTATGTTACTATTACATAAGACTTCATATTTTGAAAAATAAGTTAGTGTCCACCCTTTTATTTTGGAATAGTTAACTAAGGAGAGACTTTAGTAACCAGGAGGAAAATATTCTATTATGAAATGAATAGCTTAAATGCATGTTCTCTTTTATCTAACATGTTTGCAAAGTACTCACATTCAGTCCTGGATGAGGCCACAGGGATACGAAGTGTTCAAAACAGGGATAATTCCAGGGCTCTTTTTCTGTGAGTGAAGCCAATGCAGGGACAGGGCCAAGTGGAGCGGGACACATCACAACAGTGGGGACATCACCCAGTACAGAACAGTCATCCCCAGTGCTTGTGCCACAGGAAAGAGCTCGTGGATAAGCAATATAGATTGCACGCTTTGATTTCGTTCATTTAATTAAGTAATTGGAAAAAGTAAACTAGAATCATGTTTTGAGTGTTTGCCCATGTATAACATTTTTGGACTGAGTGGTTTGGTTGTCACAAAACACCCTCTTTTCTCACAGCTTCTGCCTCTTGCTATTGCAGAGACATTTGGCCCTGCACCTCCTTTACAAGCGGGTGTTCCACACCAGAGCCAGGACTCCAATTTCCATCCTGGTTCAGAATCCACAATCACAGGACTCGATATTTTACCCTTCCGTGGCCTCCTTTCTCTCCCTTCGTTTATGGCATCATGTATATTTTTATGAATCCCTTCCCTTTTTCAAAGTTAAAAGAAAGAGGTAAACACAGATGCTCCTGCTGTAACTCCATATGGAAACCCACTTTCTAAATGAGCAAGTTGTAGATCTAAGAAATGAACTGAGCTGTCTGTCTCGAGCTTTTCCCTCTGGGAATGTGCAGCTGGATGGGATTCTTAATTCAAAAGAGCTAAGAAGAAGGATATGTGTTGGGGGTGGGGTGCGTGCAATGGAAGGATCGATGTAGTCTGTAGGGACATGCAGGGAAAAATCTGCAAAATGTTAATCTCCACCATCCCAGATGATTCCCAGTCTATTCAATTGTAGGTTTACAGTAGCATTCTAGAGACGCTTGGAATTTGAGAAGTCAGGATTAGATGAACTTTCTGGCTGTTTCTTGTACCATTCACAATTTGGGAGTCCCATTTCATCAGAACCAAATCAAAAGGCCAACTGTAGAAACATGAAGACAAAGTTGTATTATCACTTCCTTGATCCATAATTTCTATATTCATATTTAAGAATCCAGTTTATTGAAAACAGATATAAGACCTTTGAGAGCAGGAACTCTCTTACATTTTTATAGCATAAACCTAGCACCGTGAACTTTCATAAGTGGTTAGGTGGGTCAATGAAAGGATTATTGCACAAAGCTTAAAATTAATAATCAAGGATTAATTTCTGTGAAATCTAACTTTCTTTGATTCTTTTAATTTATAGACCTATACCCCTTTTGAGGTTTGTAAATGGTAAATTTCAAATTTTATATGTATTTTTGAAAACTTTGTAGAAATTAGGTAGGCGAATAATTTCTGGAGATATCTTTGAGTCATGAAGTTGGAAGGAAATAAGAAATAGAATTGCTGCTGATCCCCAACAGAATTATGCTGGTATTCGAAGATTGATTCATAAAGCAATATTTGCTGTAGATTTTGCTTAGTGGGTTCAGAATAAATCTGGGAACAAGGAGAGAGTTGATAAAGACATGGATTTTTAGTAAATATGTTTGAAGCATTCCGTACCATGGGGAAAAACAGTTTCAAACTTCCAAGAGCTTCTCTGCAGCTGGGAAAGTAAATTCTTATAAAACCTTTTTCACGGTTAACTCCAAAATATGAAGGCTGGCTTTAAACACTGTACTGACTCATGTCTTACCCAGAGGGACAGATTCCCAACTCTGTTAAGATGTGCCTGCAAGGATTTCCTGTACACAGAGATGGAATAGCTATTGCCTTTGCTGGTAATTTCTAATCATAGAGTGAGGAGATCACATGTCTTTCAGGATTTAGGTTTTCATCTTTAATTACAGTGGGTTAACCCATAGTGCCTCATCATTCCTTTCTCAAGATTCAGTCATTTGTATGCCTGCTTTATAATTAGTGCCTTTTTCATGTTCCATTATAATCTTCATGTTTTCATTAAATCAGCTCACTTCATAATTCGATTAATTCAAAAGTAAACTTGATATCACTCTCATAAATGTAAAGCCAGTGACACATAAATACAAGGAAAACAAAACAGTGTGCTTAAACTCTGTCCATTGTTGTCTGTGTGCTTTAGGTCTCTTCGTTTTTTGTTAAATCTTTTGTTAAGTGGGAGATTATCAAAACTTCAGAAGAAGTTAAAGAATAGGACTACCACAATGTCCCGTTCTCTCTCACTTAATCAGAATGATCGAAAGAGATGAGAAAAATAAACTCTTTGACATATGATGTTACTTAATACAGTGTAACTGTGTCCTTTCAGATCTTCTTGCCTATTCTGGAAAACAATTTGAATGTACCTAAAATCCTAGGGACTGTCAGTAGTGAGGCATCCCACATCTCAGGAAACAGAAACACTGCCATATGATAAAGTAAGGCTTTCAGCACAGAAACTGAAGCAACAATAACAAAGTTATTGAGTGTATATTTCTCATATCACTGAAATGCTAGCATCATCAATTAACTAGTTGGTTTTGAATTACAAAAGAAAGATAGTTATAAATATTCATAAACTTAAGATTCAGAAGGTAAGGTTATTTAAACCTGGTTAGCTTTAAGGTAGCTTTCAAATACTTAAATTAATGATTTTATTTTTATTATGTTACGTATTTATACTCAACCTTCTTGAAAATAACGTAATGATCCCTTTATGTGATATGTACTTGTATGTATAGAATGCATACGATTATTATAAGACTAGCTCTTTATTGAATTATTGTTCCTATATTTTTAGTAATGAATGACTGCTATCCTTCTTCAAATATTTTGTTAGTGTTTATTCCTTTAACATCAACAGCAACTTCTGGGGAGATTTAAAAACAAATTATGACTGTCAGGTCCTGATAAGGACAGTAAGAGTGAGGTCAGTAAACAAGCTGTTAGATTAGAAACCAAAGTGGCTAACAGTATAGTGGACTCTTGGGGTGCCAGGATGGCTCAGTTGGATAAGCGCCCAGCTCTTCTTCTTGGTTCCAGTCATGATCTCACAGTTCATGAGATCGAACTCCACATTGGGCTCTGCACTCACTGTGCAGAGCCTGCTTTGGATTCTATCTGTCTCTCTCTCTCTCTCTCTGTTCCTCCCCTGCTTGCTCACTCTCTATCAAATAAGTAAGTAAACTTTAAAAAAATTAAAAAAAAAGAGTAAAGAGACTCTGCATTGTAATCTTAGCTCTACCACTTACTATCCATTGAACTTTGGTCAAGTTAATCTTTTTGTGCCTGATTTTCACTGGTAACAATCTGTATTGTACTGGTGACAATAATATCATAGTCTCTACTTCATTTATTTTACTTAAAAAGTTAACATATGTATATAATGTTTAGAGCAATACCTTGCACGCAGTAAACATTCAGAAACATTGGCTGATATTACTATGGCTACTATTTACCCTAGATGGCCTTTTGCCACAATATGAGATATGAACTAGAAAGCATCAAACTACACTGAAACTATAATCATTGTCATCCAATTGTCATATTTTAGTGAGTATAAGTAGTGAGCAACTTAGGATAAGGGAATGAGTTTGAGAATTACTGACAGGCTATTTCAAATATTCCTGAGGATATTATTTGGTATGAAGGGAATAATATTATTCATAGGAGGGCTGGCGTAATATCAGCACATAGAGCTGTCGATGGTGCTAAGCTTTACAACAGCAGTAGGATGTAGGAACTTGGAGAATCTAGTTTGGAGGCATGCCACCACAGTGATTAAAAGCTTGTAAAATAAGATCTATGGAGGAAGGCTAAAGAAATTTGGATTGTTTACCCTGGAGAAGAGAAGACGTAAGGGTGATTTAGTGCTGTTATTGAAGCATAAGAGGTTTTTTTTAGAGTCTCATGGTAAGCTCTTCTGTAGCTCTCCTGAGATCCAAACAGGAGGAGGTGGGCTGACAGTGCAGCACAAAGAATTTAGGGTAGGTAAGGGAAGCTTTTCAACAGGGGTATTTTTTAATAATTTGAGAGGGAGACTGTGAGTTTTTTTCTAGAGGTTTTAGTAATAATCTTTTGAAGTGGTTTGATCTGGTCCTGCCTGGAGTCACAGGAATGGGGTATTTTGCTCTAAAGTCACCTTCTACACATCAGTAAAGGACTGGCCCACCCGACTCTCAGAAATAGTTATTTTATTAAGATAACAACTCTTCTCATCAGCATGAGTGTTAAGTAGCCCCAAATAGTGGAGCCTACCAGGAAGGGCTGCAATCTAGGTTTATTAAGTAGAAACACAAACATATCAGTCCTTGGGACATAGGCTCTCAGCTTGAGCCATGATGAACTGTGCATCCCCCTGGATCCTTCTGTAAGTTGTTTGAGTTGTCAGTCTAGAAATTTTAATATATTTAACAAGTTTTCACCAAACACATTCTATGTGGTAGTAACTGTGATAAGTTCTAAGGATAATAAAAACATATTCTTTGCCTTCAAGAAACACACTTAGGGGGTGCCTGGGTGGCTTGGTTGGTTAAGCGGCCAACTACAGCTCAGGTCATGATCACGCAGTTCATGGGTTCAAGCTCCGCATCAGGCTCTATGCTGACAGCTCAGGGCCTAGAACCTGTTTTGGATTCTGTATCTCCTTCTCTCTCTGTCCCTCCCCACTCCCGCTCTGTTTCTCTCTCTCAAAATTAAATAAACATTAAAAAAATAAAAACCCTCACACTCAGGACATAAAAAAAAAAAAAAAACAATTACAATGCAGTAATGCCTTAGGAGCATTTTGCTCTGGGATCCTAGCAGAGAATGCCCAACTTGGCTTCATTGGGGTCAGGGAACTTTCCAATGGATATGGCCCTTCACATAAATCTAAAAAGATGAATAGGGCTTACCAGATGAATTTCAAAACAAAAGTACAAAACCAAAGGAGATTTGATGCATAGAGAACAGCATGTGCAAAGACATGAAGATATAAGGAAGAATGGATTATTTAGGTAATTAACTATGTGTTTAGAACTGCTCTACCTGTAGGATACATTAACCACAGGTGGCTAGTAAGCACTTGAAATGCGATATCTGAATTAAGATATGCTTTGAGTATAACATACACAAGAGATTTCAAAGACTTAATACCGTAAAGAATATATTTCACTATGGTTTTTAATGTATTACTTGTTGAAATGGTGTTCTAGATATATTGAGGTAAAGAAAATATGTCGTTAAAACTAATTTCGCCTATTTCGTATTACTTTTTTTAATGTGGATACAAGAAAAATTTAACTTAGATATATAGCTCACATTGGAGGTTTGCATTACATTTCTGTTGGAATCCCCTATAAGTTCTGCTGAAGTGAGGCAAACAGTGGAAGATGAAGCTGGAGAAGTATTCATGAATCAGATTACAATAGTAGATTTAGAAATTTTATCTGCAATTCACAGTATAAAGTAATAATATACTGCAACTCATTGCATATGTATATGTGCAATATACATACATACATATACAGAAACATACATAGAAACAAAAACAAAAAGTTTGCAAGTTTACTCCTCTGCTTTGCAGCACACTCTGATATTCTCTATCTTATTCAATTTCACATTCTTTCAATGATGGTTGAAACCCATTAAATTGATTTCAAACTCCATTTTCTACGTGTGCAGGATGGTTTAGTGTCGATCTGGCTGTATTTCATGTATATGAGACAGAAAAAAGACTTCCATGCTGTTTTGCCATCTTGGGGTTCCCAACTTACAGTTTTAAAAATGCTGAAATATCTTATCAACTAATCTGAGCTTTGTCCTTTAGTTGCTGATGTGCCTTTTTTCAGTACTGTGAATACTATTAGATTTCTCTGTAGAATCCATCCACCTGTTTAAGGTAGATTGGGTAGAAGTTAGGAAATTACCAGATTGCCAACATTGAGTTGAAATCACTTTAACAGTCCATGAGAAAGATCAGGATGCTCTAAACTGTAGCCATGGCATTAGCAGTAAAGAGAAGATAATCAGTGAAAAGGAGGTAAAAAGTAAAGGAAAAGATAGAAAGTATATTTAATAGTGGAATTTAGTGGGTGATTGGATATGAGGGGGGAGAGTGTAAGAGTCTATAGTCTTTGGTTTCTAGTTTGAGTGACAAGATGGTGGCAGTGCTATCTACACTGATAAAGAATACAGACAGAACCAATGTGGGGAAAGTGAATTCAGGTTTAGACGTATTGAGTAGAGATGCCTGCGTGATATGTAGAGTGAACCATTGGGCGAAGTCAGCAGTGTTTACCTTAGATATGAGATTACAAGTATAAATGGGAGAACCCAAGGACGGTGTGTGGAATGATAAAAGAGTAGGGAAGAGGAGTGAATTCTGAGAAATATGAACATGTGAAAATCCAGAAGAGCCATAAAAGAGGATAGGGTAGGAGACTACGATCTAGTGAAACCAGGGAAGGAGAGAGTGTCAAGGATGAGCAACAGCTAGTCATTCCACAGAGAGTCGAATGCCGGGAAAAGCCAGTCTGATTCGGTCTAGGAAGCTATTCGTAAAAATGCTTCCATACAGGCTTAAAATACTGCAGTTGGGTGAAAAACTATCAGAAAAAAGAACAAAGATGATAAACCGTATACACTTTTTCAAGCATTTTGTCTGGGGAGGGAACGTGAGATTAAGGAAAGGCGAGAAAAAGATTAGAAATAAGAATGTATGAATAGGTGAACGAATGGCAGAAAATGGAGGACGCAACCTTAAGCAAGTGTTTTGGCCATTGATTTTTTTTTTTAATTTTAAGAAGGAAAATATTTGAATTTCCTTATTAGCTAAGCTAAATGGCCCAATGGAGAAAAATTGTGGAAGATTTTAATGAAGAAAAGCCCTTCAGGAGATAAAAAGGTCTTACAGCTAAACCAGAAACCATGGAATGAAGGGTAAAGGGATAAGACTAGATAGGGAGAATGGGAGAGAATGACAGGGCTGTGGAGTCATGTAATGAGTTGCTGAGCAAAATAGAAGGGCCCCTTTCCCAGTCCCTCCCTGGGGATTGGATACTGTACAGCTGGTGGCTCTGGATACACAGGATATGCCCTTCATCAGCATCACTAATCAGCCTGGGTCCAGGGGCTAGGAAGAAAGGTGGTGGGTAGATTTGAGATCAAAGTCATGTTAGAGATTTAGAACCTGAGCTAGATAGGGCAAGAAGAAAAGCAAAGCAAGAAGGGACCAGAGGGGTCAAGGGAGTAAGGACCTTAATAAAGTCAAATATCAAGTGGATTTGGAATAAAAGAGGAGAAAAGAAAAGAGAGGGTACCGTAGTCAGGATTTAAGGAGCAGGGCACAGGTTGAGATGAGCACTGGGTGTTGTATGGAAACCAATTTGTCAATAAAAAAATTATAAAGATCAGTTTTCTGAGATAGAGGCTTTGTGCAGAATGGCATGTACTCAAGGTGACAGTAATCCCACGAGAATAAGTGAGCTGGATGGAGAACTATAATTCAAATGACAAAACTAATTTTTTGTTTTTGGGTCTAAAATATTTAAAATTTTGGTCATTCCAGACAATATCCACGGAAGCACTTTAGACTTTATTCGAATAACAAGGAGAAGTATGTGTATGTATTTGTGTGCTCCTCATTCTGTCCAGATACTTGGATTAATGGGGATTGATGATGGGAATGATGGGGATTCCTACCTTATACAAATGGATCTACATGGTGAATAAATAGTTAAGTGAAGTGTATAGTTCAGGATTCAGTTAAAAGGTTAATAAGTGGTTATGTTATTTTTACAAATTCTCAAGTGTGACACATACTATGTAAATCATTAGAATATGATTTAAAAAAGTAAGGGATGCTAATAAACTCAGAGGACAATCATAATAAAGTTGATTTCAGGTACAAGTGAAGTGACATTCATCAATGGTATACATGCGTCTAGCTGAGCACAAGCAAACATATAAAAGGAACGTGTCCTATTGAGAAGTTTCCTGCATCAGGGTGTATGTATCCTTAAAAAAGTAGATAGCTGTTGTAGGCATGTGCCAATACTTCAGAGTGCAGGCAGTGAGTTATTTGATATGCTATGTGTTCCAGGATGACTCAATTTGGGGAGCTTGGATATCAGTGCTAGAGAGATCCAGTGAAGGATGCTAAATAATGAGATTCACCAGCCTCACTTTCTATGTGCCCATTTCAAGAACATGATCCTCAACTTCATCCCCATTTGAGAAAAAGGACTCTGAGTTCTGTTTTAATATAGAACAAGCTTAACAGTGCCAAGCCCTTGACAGTGCCAGAAACTTCCCAAGGCTCTTAGTTACTCTGGCAACTATTAGAACAAGAACACTGCCCTTTACGTGGCCAAGCTTGTGTTTTCCGGGTGGTCTAAAAGCCATGGGCTTTGGGGATCCTATTTTTGGACAGTATTTGTCATTTTGTTCTTGGTTTTCAAGGAAATGATAGTTGCAAAGCACAAAAATGGACAGATTTAAGGCTTCTCTGAGTATTTTTCATTACTTTCAGTGGCAACTATTGGTTTTTATGCTTCCTACTACTGTTATGCAAAGTATGAATTCATGGGATGGTCACGTTGCTGCATGTGCAACAACAGGAATAAAGTAAATGTGACCCTTAAATGTGAGTCACAGTAGAGCAACGCAAGGCTAGAGAGTGCTATAGTGTTAGATCATTTGCCCACATCTTGTAAAGATTCCTGGATTTATATTTGAGAAGTTAAGTCCTGAAGATCTTGACCTATTCTTCAGAACAAACAGTGTTTAGTACACTCTATGAATTGTGGGTAGAACTCAGCTATGGTGTGGTTTATTTTTAAAGAAGAGAATGTTATTTTTCTACCTGACAAATAATGTGCCTTAAACATTGGTATTGCCAAGATTGGTCATCAGTGGATATCTCAGAGTTGGCATTGCTCAGACAGGAAAAACAAACAAAGATCACCTGTAATTCTTATCAACATGTTGTGTAAGGTCCACTTCTCTTCAAAGGGTTAGTAGCCATTAAGTTGACAATTTTCTGTACCTCTAGAGCACTGATAAGGGTGATGAATCAACCCCCCAGTTCACTCTACCAGGAGTTGATATGCAAAACCACCTTAGACAACATCTCTTCTCTTTCTCAAAGACAAAATGATACAGTTCCTTGCAAGCAAGGATTTTATCTGTTATATTTACATTTGCAGCTTAGGGGTGACACTAAGGGTAATTTGTGTGGTGTTCAGGTAAGGTTGGTTCTCTGTTAAGGAATTGAGATAATGAAGGTGATATGTAGATAGTTTCCCTTTGAGTAGATTAATAAAGTTGTCATCATGGTCGTTGTTATCTTCATCAATGAACCACATGTAAGTTCAGGACATTAGAAGAGGCACAGAACAGGCACACCATGCCTATCACCATATGTTATCCTTTCTTCCAAATTCCAGGATTGCTTGCAATTCATAGATCAAATATACCTACTGTCAGCTCTTCAAGGTAACCCCCAAAGTCCATGATACACAACAATATTGTTGTGTATAATTGTTGTGTACAACATAACTTGAATTGTGTGCACTGGGAGAAGTCTGCATGGAGATGAGTGATTTGGTCCAGATGGATGCTCAGCCTCATGAGCATCCACATCTCAACTGATTTTGCTGCCTTCTACTTGGTTACTTGGACTCTTGTGAAGAGCAGCTTTATAAATCAATCTAGGTGCTATTTACAGAATGACTAGGATCTAAGGGGTAATGTCTATTTTTCACTTCTATATTTATACATTTGTAGAGGAGATCACATGCTAGAGTGGTATTTGCAACTGTTGATAGGGCCATTGTGCATGTCTAGGAGGAGCTCAGAATCCTCTTTTTCCAGAGTGATAATGGTAGGAATACTTTCACTGATAATGGTATAATGTTGTTAGGTTCATTTCTCATTTCTTGGAGCACCTCAAGAAATGTTACATTTTTAGAACATTCTATGCATTTTTAATACCCATGGAGTTGTAGGGAGATGAGACAATGTGAAGGAGCTCTGGCAAGGAATTAAAAATAATGGGTTCCGAGGCACCTGGGTGGCTCAGTTGATTAGCATCTGACTTCAGCTCAGGTCATGATCTCATAGTGTGTGAGTTCGAGCCATGTTGGGCTCTGTGCTGACAGCTTGGAGCCTGGAGCCTGCTTTGGATTCTGTGTCTCCCTTTCTCTTCCCCTCCTCTGCTTCTCTCTCTCTCTCTCTCTCTCTCTCTCTCTCTCTCTCTCTCTCTGAAGTAAATATAAAAAAATAATGGGTTCTGATTCCCACTAAGTGGGTAACCTTGAGGAAGCCACCTAGCATCTGGGGCCTGGGTGTCATCATTTGCTAAATAAGGTAGTACTAATTATAACTTCAGAATATACTTGAGGACTAGGAATTCTACATCAGTATCCTCAAGCCCTATTTTAGGTTAATGCTCTAAGAGATGGCTTTGCATAGAAGATCACCAGCCTGATTTATGCTTGGCTCATGAAACTGAATATCTTGCATCAAAGAGTGTGAAGGCTCAGGAGGAAGCAAATTTATTTTTTAGTGAATGGTATAAGTTGTTAAGTTCATTTCTCATTTCTTGGAGCACCTCAAAATTCCCTAAATTTTGAGCTGGGGACAGGATATTAAAAATCGTACCCTTCTGCTGTGGGACTGGCCCCAGGTGCCACCAGCTGGCCCATGCCACATCGTCTCAAATGACAGGCAACTGAGGCTTCCCTCTGGTTTAACAAACATCTTTCAGAGCTTCCGGGGTCATTGGCTTTTATAAAACTGTAAACACAATGCAGGAAGCTCCATCCAGGATGTCCAGGCACTGCCAAAGAATGTGCTTGGGATGGAGATGCCTGCAAATAGATATGACATAGCAGAGATAAAAGGGGATGTTGTCTGTTGTCAATGGCCATGCAGGAGTTGTAGGGGTGGGGAGAAGGGGGCTGTTGAGTTTTCGGGGGTCTTGTCCCATGCACTGCCCTTGACCTTGTGTGCTCTGGAGTTCATCCCTGGAATGGTTCAGGGAGGCAAGCTCTGTAAGTTCCTGCTTTGCTGCTTGTATTGCATAAAGCTTAGAATCCCTAAGGGTTTCCATGGGTCTGCTGTGTTTATGCAAGAAATATTCAAGGGTGGCAGTAGCTTACTTCTTCCGTGAGGCTTCTTTTGCCTCTCATTTTGGCCATTCCTTCTTTGGCAAATTTATTTCTCAATTTTGAGTATTTCATATTCAGAAAGGGATGCTATACAGCCTCTCCAAACAAATTTATTTGAAATCTATACATTCGTTATTTCCCTCCCTCAATTCCTCCTCTCTCTTTCCTTATTTTACTCTCTTCCTCTCCCCATCCCTCCACTCTCTTCCTCTGTGTTCCTCTTTCCTCCTCTATTTCTCCCTCCCTCCTTTCTTCCCCTTTTTTCTCCCATTCTCCCTTCCTTTCTTCTTTTATAACAGTTCCATGAGAGGGAAAACAAACTACTCTCATCAGAGCCCTGATGCACATTCCTTTACTATGATGTTATAATGGTAATTGACTTTTGTATCATTTCTTATTCTAATGAAAATACTGCAATAGCTGTTACTCAAATTATTAAAACTTCTGTAACATGAAAAATGTAAGGTGTACTTGTATGCATTTTAAAAATTGAAGCACCTAATCTGAGGTCACAGTCAATGTATAAAAGTTTTATTTTAAGCAAAACAGCCATGGTAGTTTAACCTATATAGGAACCACTAATGATTTTCAGGACTCAGGCCACCCTACCTTACTCTTCTGAGACAGTACTTTGTTTACTGTGTAAATAAAATGGCTTACTATATATAGTTTGAAGAAATCAGTTTCAATATAAAGGTTTTGTAAAAGTCAACTACATTACTTTATAGCACACCAAAATAGTTTAGTTTTGACATATACCCTGGATGACTGCACTGGTTTATCCAAGAAAGAAAACAGTTTCATTTCTAAAGGAAGAAAGGGCAACAAAATGATACCAGTAACAGAAAGTGAATTAGAGAGGGAGAGTAACATTCTTGGCCTGAGCCCACCCTGGGAAGACTGTGTGACCCCAACAGGAGGCCACAGCTCCTTAGAGCTTGCCCAGCCTTTGGGGCATTTCCATGCTAAAGGCTGAGCTAATCTTGGGAGGTTCCTGTTGAAGGCAGCTGGTACCTGTAAAATTGTTGACTGAATATTTATTGATAAACTATTAGTTAAATCCTAAGAACCTCAAACTGGCATTTAATCTGTCTGAATTCCAAAGGAAGTAGTGTTTACACAAATAAACTAACCCAAGTATGAGTTTATACTAAAAGTATAATACTTTTATTATAAAGCAACTGAAAGTATTGCACAATTTAAATATCTCCTCATGTTGAACACACAATTCAAGAGTGAGGATAATTAGTTTTTATCTTTTATTATGTTCTCGTTTGGTTTTTCTGTACAAGGTGGCATTTAATAATTGTCACTCCCTCAAATCCTTTGAAACAAAGGTATGTTCCTGTGGTTTGGCCTTTTACTTTGTTCACTTTCTTTATGTGAATAGCTGAGCCCTAACAACCATTGCTCAATATAGGAAATACCTGGAATGTTTTGTGAAATTTAGGTCATGACCATGTTGATGTGCTACCAGATGAATATATTATTGTGCACATACTATGTTATTCTATTGTGGGCCAGATATTGTCTTCCTTGTTGGGTGGACACAAGTAAACACTATTGACATGGTTCATGTCTTTAAGGAACTTGCAGAAAAAGATAAGCAAATAAATGTATGATTACAAGTAGTCGTAGTGCTCTGACAGAAATGATGAGGACAGAGTGATAAAAATAATGCCTTGATGGGGTGATCAATAAATAACTGATGAGCTGAGCATTAAACTGAGTCTTGAGAAAGAATTACGAGGACCTTGTGTTTGGATAGGAGTGCTTTGAAGCGTATTCCAGTGAGAACAGAGCATTTCAAGACCTCTTAGAGGCTTGTATAGACAACAAAGTTTGGTCAGCGTGGCTGTCTTTTGTGCCTAACTACAAAGATTTGGAGTTATTGGCTGAGAGACAGGATTGTGTTGAGTGGCTTGAGAGACTTTATGTGTGTGAAGAAGAGTTGTGGATGATATATACATTGTTGGAATATAACTTTTCATAATTTTTGGAATGTGGGTTGGCAGAGAGTAGGAGAAAAATGGGCTAGTGAGAAGACTTTTGCACTAGTCTAGGTAAGCCATTTAATGATGGTATTGATGGAGATGAGTGTTTCAAGATATACTTGGAATTACCATTTGGCAGATTGGCTATGGGAGATGAGGAAAACGGAGGGGTATAGAAGGAAATCCCATGCTGTTGACATTTACTGAAATAGAAAATGTGAAAGGGAAATGAGGATGGAAAGGAGGGTGGGTACTGAGTGGTCTACTTTGGACAAGTGGGATTCCACATGCTTATGAAATGTTCAAATGGAAACGAGTGGTTGGATATAAAAATCTGAACTTCCTGGGAACTTTGGGCTGGAAATATAAATGTGGTAGCTCTCAACATACAGATGACATTTAAAGTGATGAAAAGAAAGAGAGAGAGTCCAAAGGACAAAATTATGAAGGCCCAGAGGCAAGCTCTGGCCTCTCACATATTAAGAGGTCAGGAAGAAGAGGAGAAGACAAAAGCAACTGCCAGAGAGTGAGGGAAATGAGAAAAGAATGATGTTATGGAATTCAAGAGTGGAACGTGTTTTGAGATTAGAGAGAGAATGGTGATAATGAGATAACGAGTCCCATGACTGAAAAACGGTTCCTCAGATTTAACGATGTAAACTCACCAGTGACCTTGTTGAGCAGTTTCAAAGAAGGGAATGGTGGAGCCTCAGTGGAGTGGCTGAGGTGTAAAGGGGAGGGAGCGAAGTGTAGACATCAAGTAAATGCTACATAAAGGAAAAAATGAAGTGAAGAAAAGCCAAGAAATGGAAGAATAGCTGGGAAGTACTGCGAGACCCAACAAAGAGTTTTTAAATGTATGTTTGGCATTAGTAGGTAGATGAATAAATAAACTGTGGCACATACAGACAATGGAATATTATTCAGCAATAAAAAGAAATGAATTATCAAGATTTGAAAAGACTTGGAGAAACTTTAAATGTGTATTAATGGGTGAAAGCTGAGAAAGCTGAGAAAGCTACATATCATATGATTCGAACTATATGACGTTCTAGAAAAGACAGTAAAAAGGTGGGTGGTTGTAGGAGAGTGGGGACTGAGGGAAAAGATGACTAGGTGGAGCACAAAGGATGTTTAGGCAGTGAAAATACTCCATATTATATTATAATGATCAATATCTGTCCTTGTGCTATGTCCAAATCCAAAGAATGTGCAAAGCCAAGAATGAACCCTAATGTAAACTATGGACCTTGGAGGATTATGAGGTGTCAATGTAGGTTCATCCTTGGTAAAAATGTTCCATTCTGGTGAGGGATGTCCATAATGGGGGAAGCTATGCATGTGCTGTGGCAGGGGGTATATGGAAAACTCTCTTTCACTCAGTTTTATTGTAAATCTTAAACTGATCTAAAAAAGCCTTAAAAGGTGTGTATGCTGATAATAGGAGGGAGAGGCAATTTAGGGGAGAAGGGGATAATCCCAGGAAGTGAGAAGGGGTAGAGAAGGATTAGCCTTTTTGAAAAAAGTCTTCTTGGGATGTAGCCAGAGAAGATGTGGTCAATTTAGGCCATTTCATGGGTGAGAACTTTGGGCATCACCTTCTTGCAATTTCTGGCTTCAAATGAAGTATGGGCTGTATTCCTCTAAAGGTAAAGTGGTGGGAAGGGATGGAAGTAGAAGATTTGAACTGAGAGAAGATATCAAAGGGTTATAAAGGTGAATAGAGGGAATGCAAGCCCATCAGAGAAATAAACACAGAAACAATTCTGGGCTGTATTGAGAGCTCATGCAGGGCTTGTGAATATGGAGTTAAAGTTAAGCCAATATAATCACTATATTTATAAGCATGACTCAAGATAGAGAGTAAGGATAATTTTAAAAATATTTTTTTATTTTTCTCCCCCATTGTCCCTTTTATAGTTGTTCAGTGGGGTAGGTTTTCTTTCTGCCTCAAATTTAAAAATTCTGTACAATCCATATGACTTCTATGGAATAGAAGATCCTACAGGTATAGTAACTTGAAAAACATTCCAGATTCAGAAATTAGAATGTTGAGTTCTACATATTTGTCAGTATTTCAGCCTTCAATCTTCATCCAAAGGTAAGATTTCTTTTCTTTCCACACCTCCTTTGTTCCCCCTCACAGCCAGGGCCTTGCTAACTTCCTTTCAGGTTCATCCTGGGTTGGTGCTCAGGCAGAAAGGAGAGGGAAGGAAGTACAGAGGGATTCTGCTCCGCTTGACAGAAGTACTTGTAAATGGATAGATATTTTAGGGCCTGGCATATATTTGAATCTGTATCATCTTTTGAGTACTTTTATGGGTTTTCCTAGATTCCTCTTCTAAGCCCTCCCAAGTGCAACTCCAGTGATGTAGGCATAATTCCATTCATGTGACTATCTCTCTTCTTAACTCCTAGTTTTCCAGAAGTCCAAACCACAGATATTCTCAGAGGGAATCCCATTGCCCTCCCAGTTAGTCCTCACACCTACAAGCCAAAAAGTCTTTAGGCTGACAGTCTCTCCTTCATGAGCAATTACTAGCCTCAAGAAACAGCAATGCTTCCTTTGCTCTAATAGTTTGCAGGGCTGTGGACTCCATTTAGTCACCTCTCCTTAGCTCCCACATCAAAGTAGTTTATCAGCCAACATCTTTTGTCCTCAAGGTTTCTGGGACACAGGTTGGAACTGTTGTCTCCTAATCCCTCATCCACAGGTGTGGTGTATTGAGCTCTGAGTGTTCCCTTAGAAGCAACCCTGGCTAGTGTTGACTTTACAGGGCGGGTATTCCTAGACACTCCTTCCTTTGGTGGTAGATACTTGGTTTGTCATTCTGGCTGTTCCCACTAAACAAAGCCTCTTTTTTCAAAATGAGTCTTTTATTACCATCTCCAGAGAGGAGAGGTTTGTAAATGTCATGGAATCACTTTCACTCTTTTCACTGAAAATTTGCATTCTCGTTAACACTTCACATTGGAATTTTATGTTTATCATTTTCTGAAACCTCAAGGCAAAGTTCCATTTCGATATACTTTAAACCCATTTGTATATTTAAGCGAGCCTTGGTACATATCTGAGGAGCACCATAATGGAGAACATCTAGATTTAGTTTTTCCTGGCAAGTAGCATGGAAACACAAAAGTTGGTTGTGTTCCCAAAGACATGGTTTTATTGAAGGACCTTAGAATCACAGCTAAACCATAAGAATAACTGAAGATTTGGGGCACCTTGGTGGCTCAGTTGGTTAAACATCGTACTTTGGCTCAGGTCTTGATCTTGCTGTTCAGAGTTCAAGCCCCATATCAGGCTCTGTGCTAACAGCTCAGAGCCTGGAGTCTGCTTCCAATTCTGTATCTCCCTCTGTCTCTGGCCCTCCCCGGCTTTCACTCTGTCTCTCTCTCTCTCTCAAAAATAAACATTAAAAAAAAAGAATAACTGATGACAGAAGAAGCCTGATGGATAGTGAGGAGGTGGATGGACTGAAGATCATAATGAGGTTGAAGAGTATTGTAGTGGAGGTACCTGGCCAGATGAGTTGGACAGGGAGGAAATGATGGTTAGAATAGATTGTTTACTGATCATAGGAGGGGTCAAAGGATGACCAAAGGAGAGCATGGAAGGGATAGAATGGAGGAAAAATTAATTATCGGTGAAATAATGAGAAGCAGAGTGATGGATGGTTCATCTTTGGGTTGGTCTAGTCTGTGATTGCTGCCCAGGTTGAGATCAGGTGGAAAGACAGAACCAGAAGTAAAAGTCTTAAGTGAACAAGGAGTACTGACCACAAAGTTGATAGAAATGCCAAGGAGGGGGCACTTGGGTGACTCAGTCGGTTGAGTGTCCAATTCTTGATTTTGGCTCAGGTTATGATCTCATGGTTCATGTGATTGTGTGCCACATTGGGCTTTGCGCTAACAGCACTGAGTCTTCTTGGGATTCTCTCTCTCCCCCTCTCCTGCTTCTGTGCTCTCTCTCTCTCTCTCTCTCTCTCTATCTCTCAAGAAATAAATAAACTTAAACTTTAAAAAAATGCCAAAGAGATAGGGGGTGGAGAGTAGAGAATTTAGATGATGGGAGTGTTAAAGGAGCAGTAGTTTTGTAAGACTAAAGGAGAGGCATGGTGCAAAAGTGAAAACGGAAAGCTGGAAAGACACGTACAAGATGTCTCTAAATCAAAATTTAAGATGCTTTCTACATTACAAATCATGATCATATGCCTTTTTCTGAGAATATGTACGCAAACCTAGAGAGAAAGGTACACTGTATTAGAAAGGGCATGGATAGCAGCCAGGAAACTAGATTACTATAAGCTATGCTATTCTACAAATAACTGGCTATCGGATCTGGGGCAGTCACTTAACCCTGAATGCCAAAACCCTGCATTGAAATAGCAGCTTACAAAACACTATAGTAACCAAGTTGTCATTTTTTAGGAATAACCACCCTAGGCGGTACACTTTATCTTATCGTTCTAACAATTAGGAGACTGAGACCCAGAAGCTTTAAGTGATTTGCCCAAATAGCAGGGTTGGACTTGAGTGTAGATAATTTGGTCCAGGTCATAGACCAGATCTACTCTTAGTCATCCATTTCTACTCTATTTTCATCCTGCCTGCTTTCCCTCTAGACCCAGCAGTGCCCATCTAGACCAATAAAATTTGTATTTTGATTAAAAAACAACAACAACAAAACTTCTCTCTTGTTATAATGTCATCCTTGAAAATACATTTATTTGAAATTGAAAACTATTAATATTTTATGAGTTTGCGAGTCAATCTTTTTATATTAATTATTTCTCTGGTGGCATCATACATACATTTAAACTAAAGAATATTTCTAGTTGTGTTTCCCACATGAAGATTACTTGGAATCTTGAACTGATCATTCTCCTGGAAATAGGAGAACATTATACAACTTGCTAATATTTCTGTAGCTTGAGGCTTTGTGCTATGGCAGACTTTAGGAAGTCTAGTCACCAGATTCAGTAGGCAGAGAATGAATGTGGTCCCAGAGCAGAAAACTGCTCTTTTAATTCTGAAGACCACTGAGATGCCATCCAATCTAGTGCTTATAGCTGTGTGTCCCCCAAATGTATCTGTTATCATTTTTTCACATTTAGTCATGATTTACTCTGAAAGAATATATTTTTCCCCAAGCTTGTAACACAGATCATTCTTTTCCATTGTTTTTTCTGCCTTGTATTACTGTCACTTTATAAAACATTCCCACTCTTGAAGAACAGTTAACCATCCCACAACTGACCTTGCACACGAGAGTACACAGTAGTCCCATTAAACATTTAACAAGATTTGATGAAAATTGCATTCATATGGATCATAGCAAAACTCTTTAAATCAGCCTATCTAAATGACACATTTTTGCATATTTTCATATCCAGTAATTTTTTTCATTTGATCACGCTCATGTTGAAGAAATTAAGATAAGGCATAGAATTTTAAGACTGAGAGAGGGATTTTTCTCCTTAAAAAAAAAAATACAAACTGAAGAACAAAAGCAGAATCCCCAATGTTTATTTGCATTTTTCTCTCTATTTTTAAAAGTTTATTTATTTTGAGAGACAGAGAATGTGCTCATGTGTGCAAGAGTGTGAGTGGAGGAGGGGCATAGAGAGAGAGAGAATCCCAAGTGGGCTCCTCACTGGGAGCCCAGTGTAGGGTGGAATCCAAGAACCATGAGATCATGACCTGAGCTGAAACCAAGAGTCAGGCACTTAAACTGACTGAGCCACCTAGGTGCCCCATTTGCATTTTGATGTAATTTTAATAGTTTAGTTTTTTAAATATTACGGTATAAGAATACATAATTTGGGGTGCCAGAGTGGCTGAGTCGGTTAAGTGGCAGACTTCGGCTCAGGTCATGATCTAGCAGTTCACGGGTTTGAGCCCCACGTTGGGCTCTGTGCTGACAGCTTAGAGCCTGGAGCCTGCTTCGGATTCTGTGTGTGTTTGTGTGTGTGTGTGTATGTGTGTGTGTTGCTCTCTACCCCTCCCCCACTCGCATACTTTCTCTCTCTCAAAAATAAATAAACATTAAAAAATTAAAACAAAGAATATGTAAATAGTATCTGCATTATTTTAACCAATAGTCTGAATACCTTGAAGAAAAGGGTATATATCTGTGAAGAAACAAGAGTACACTCATCATAGATAAACTATAGATAAACTCTTTAGATGTACTTAGGGCATAAGTAGAAGGTTAAGATTGTTGAAGAATATTATATAATAAAGGTTACAAATTGGTAGCCTAATATGCATTAAAGTGATTTTACTTATGATACAAATCATTCTTTTGGAATACATCTGTTAGAATAATTTTTTAAATAAAAACAAAACATGAGTAAGTACATTTGCAACTATAGTTATTTTTAATGTTGAAAATTGACATCACACATTTTAGGGCAGCAGACTTCTTTAAGGGCATAGCAGTACCTTTATTTTCATCAAATAACATACAGCATAAAGTCATACTACATACGTCCCCATCTTAAGTTTTGAAAGAGTAGAAAATGTAAGTCGAGGTGGAAATTTGCAATTTGATTACTTTTTACCGAGACCACCCCCCCATTTTTAGCCTCTAAAGAACACCTGAAGCACATACCACCCTTCACATGCCTCCTTTAAAGCCTCCCCAAACTAGATGACCCCTCAGAGCCATCATGAATCCCTGCCTCTGACCTGTCTCTAAATGATCTCCTGGTATGGTCTCAGATAGATGTTGGATTTGTTCCTCCCATGTCCCTTAGCTTAGCTACTGCAAAGGAACTGGCAAAAGGAGGAGGAGCTGAGATGAGGAAAAGGTAAAGAAGGAAGAAGTAAAAGAGGGTAAGGGACTAAGAAAGAGTGGCCTCCATTGTCTAAAAATGCTTAAATGATGAAAGACTTAAGAAAATTGAAGGAGGGTAGAAAAGCCCATAGTTAGAAGTGAAAACCACTGAGGTGCCTGGCTGGCTCATCGGTGAAGCATGTAATCTCGGGGATGTGGGTTCAAGCCTCATGTTAGGTGTAGGAATTACTTAAAAATAAAATCTTAAAAAAAAAGAAAGAAAAGTGAAAAACAATGTGACCAAGTGCAAGGGAAAATGATATGCCACAACATATGTTCCAGGAACTTAGACTCTCATGCAATCAACTGCTAAGCAAAATATTGTTGGATAAGAGTTAAATAAATGGAGAAAATAAAAGCATGTCTATTGCAATAGCATTATAACCTACATATGGAACATAAGATTTGAGACCATTAAAAAGGATTTGGGGCCAAACATTAATTTTTGTATCTGTAAGTTTGATTGCTATTTAAGTCAATTTGTGAGGCATTCAGGGCCACTGGAGCAGTGATAGTCTGAGAAACCTGGGAGAATTGGAAAATCAGTGATTATGTGTAGGTTCAGACACTTAGAAAGCAGGTTTTTCTTGTATAACTTCCAGGGTGAAGTTTAGAACTCTGTAGCACTGAAATATCTCAAGGTATTTATCTAACATTGGCTAAAGTCATTGAAGAAGAAAGTTATTGTGTTAGGGAATCTTTCAATGCCAATGAGACTAGGCTTTTCTGGATAAAAATGCCCGTAAGCTTGACTATGGCATACATCACCCAAGAAAAATCTATGTCTGGTTTTAATGTTGATATTTAGCCTTTGGCTAGGTTCAAATGCTGTAGGTAATTTCAGGCTTAAACCCACACTTGTGTAAAGCTCTGAAAAATCTCAGAGCACTTAAGAGTTATATGAAAGACAGACCTGCAGTCATCTGGAATTCTAATTCTAAACCTGGTGCAACCAGGACTCTTTATGAGGAACAATTTGCTCTTTTGTGCCTGCTATTCAGAATTGTGTGAATAACCTTGTCCATAAGACATTAATTTTAAACAATGGTTCTGGATATTCTGTATAACTTGTAAATATAATTGCTGACATTAATGTTAGCTTATTTCCCCCACTTCCAACATGACATTCTTGCTCTAGCCCTGAAAATTTGGTTATTTATTACTTTTTTTTTTTTTAGGATTACTACCTTAGAAAACCCTTTGCCCCAATTCTCATTTCGATACACCTAGACCAAGACCATAGTCCTGTTTTCTGTGTACTCAGAATTCTAGATAAGAGTCAGTAAAGATGAAATAAAGCATTCTTAAAATTAAGGGAGACCAATTAAAATATTCAAAATGAAAAATAATATTTGCTTTGATTCTTAAGAATACTTCTCTCCTCCCATTTCCCATTATAAACAGACTTTCCTACTTCCCAAGCCACTTCACAGAGTGAGTTACAATTCCTTACCTTAGTGAAATGTAAGACTCTTATCATGAGAAACTGCTTCCCATACCAATTAGGTAAGTGTGGTCTGCTCTTTGCAGTCAGATTAGGATGTGGCGATGGAATTCTCCTAGCTTCTCATTAGTGTTCAATTCATAGTCATATCTGAAGCTATGAAGTAAATCAATCAATTATAAAGTACAGCTCAAGATGACTTCCTCTCTCCCTCTTTCCCTCACTTCCTTCCAAGTACCAAATATGATTGTAGGTGTTGAAGACCAAGAGTGAGCAAAGCAGACAAAAATCCTTACCATCATGTAATGTACACTACAGTGGGATGAGACAGAGAAACACAATTAAAATATATGTCTTGTCAAATGATGGCCCATGTTGGAGATAAAAATAAAGCAGGCAGGGGAGATGAATGAAGGTAGACAAAGACTGCAATCTTAAATAGTATTGTTAGTTAAGACTCTGCTAACAATCTGACATTGGAGCAAACCATGTGGGTGTCTGGAGGAAGAGTGTTCAGAGCTGGGAAAATAGCAAGTGCTGGTGTGTTCAAGAAAGAGCACGGAGGTGGTGAGACAAGTAGAAGGAGGGATAAAACAATAGCAGACATGTTGACAGAGGGCCAGATTATATAGAACCTTGTAGACAGTTTTTATTCTGAAGGAGATGTGAGTCCTCTGGAAACAACAGAAGAACTAATGCCCAGACTGTCTGGATTTGAATCCCACCGTTGCCACTTACTAGCTGTGTGACCTTGAGCACAATACTTAACCTTTCTGGGCTTCAGTTGCTTCCTCTGTAAACAGGGATGATAATCATAACTTCATAGGGTTGGGATGATAAGATGACTTACTGTAACTTAAGCACTTTGTACAGTGCCTGGTGGCTAATAAACATTATATAGGTGTTAACTGGCTGCTTGACCAAGGGAAGGCTCCATCTGCTGCCTAGAGAGATGACGATAGCAGGCTCAGGGCTGGGAGCAGGCATGGCATTGAGGAGACTATCTGTGTAATGCAGGCAAGACATAATAGTGGCTCGGAGCAGGACAGAGCAACGGAGGTGGTGAGAAGTGGTCAGATTATAGATCTATTTGCAATGTAGAATCAACAAGATCAGCTGTCTGACCAGATGTGAAGTGTGAGAAGAGGAGAGTCAAGGAGGATGCCAGGGAATTTGCTCTCAGCAAATTGTCATTTACCAAAATGAAGGGAGACTATGTATAAAGCAATTTTTTTTTTCAAAACTCAGAAATTCTATTTTTGGGCATATAAGCTTTGATGTGCGCCTTGGTCATTAAGTGGCATTAGCTAAGCAGATGTTTTCTTTGTTATAGAGCAAGTCAGGCATCAGAGGGAGTCCAAACTAAAGGGAAAGTAGACCTCCCCAGAGAAAGGGATCACCAAGTAAAGGAGAGAAGCCTGCAAGCATTTGGCAGTTGCAATTAGAGTTTGAAGGAATAGAACCTAACCTTAAATAAAACCGAATGACCAGTGACTTGAAATCTATTGCCTGTGCTTCATATAGAGGAATTTATAGTGAATAAAAAGGCAAAATAAACAGAAATCAATTTCTTTCAGTCATCGCAGTCCTCTTGGAGGTTAGATGAGAATCTCCCCAATCCTGCCTCTCTGAATTCCGTGACTATGTTAACTGCATTCTTCTCCCTTCTGATTTATCATCATAAAAATAAAGCAGATATTATCAAGCAGTAAGATAATAACTGTATACTTTGATATACATCATGTTAAATATAATTTAAGTGATCGGTAAATGTGTTGCTTTGTTTAATTGACTTAGGTGTACTTTATAAAAGTTTTAAATAATTATATATGACAAGGAAGGTTATAGTTGATTAAAATGCTGCTTATAATAATTTCGGTACAAAACTGGGCTTTGGTCCTTGATTAAGGCCACTGTTACATTTTAATTTTGCATATGTTACCTTTCTCTTTTTTATTTCAAGCACTTTTTTTTTCAAGCTCTTTGAAAACGGTGTCTACTTCCTATATTTTATGTTTTCCATATTCAAGACCTCTGATTTTGAAGACTTATGATTGCTGATTGCTTGTAATTTTAAGAAGGCTCAAACATTGGCCTATTATTTAAACTCCACAATCAACTCTTCTTGTAAAGGCAGTTCTTAATCAAAAATCTCATGGAGTTGAGCTAATTTTGTTATTAGACATTTAATTCTTGGGTTTGCTTTACTTGTATAAACTTTGTTTTTTGCTTTTGTTTTTCTCATTTATCACATTCTAGAATTAATTTCAATGGTAACCCTCTTTTTACTCCCTTCCTGAAAACTTTAAAAAAAGAAGGGGTGGGAGCTTTCAGTCAGAAATTTTTCACACTTAATTTCATCTTAAAACACTATCTTCTTGAAAGTTTTAGCAAAATACATTTAGTAATAGGTATATTTTATAGAGGAAGTAAAATTTCCATTTTTAAAGTAATTAAGTTTTGTGCATAGACAATTCTTGAATTGATGAAAGTGGAAAAATATGAAAGTGGTGAGTTCTACAAATCAGTCTATAATCATAAATTCATTTTTTTACATATCTCTTCATAAAACAAACTTTCTTATTGATAGATCTAGAGCCTTGTTGCCCTGTAGTTTGGACTTTCATTTTATGATAAAAAATTTAGAGTTTTCTACTAGTAGACCTGTTTGAGTTTAGGATATAGAAAGTTATATAGAAAACAATGTAACAGAGATCATTTGGGGATAGATGAAATAATGGATGTTTATGTAATTTTCTTGACAATAGATTTTGATTTTTATTCTTTTTAATTTTTAATGTTTATTTATTTTTGAGAGAGACAGAGCGCAAGTGCGGGAGGAGCAGAGAGAGAGGGAGACACAGAATCTGAAGCAGGCTCCAGGCTCTGAGCTGTCAGCACAGGGCCCGATGTGGGACTGGAACTCACAAATGACAAGATCATGACTTAAGCCGAAGTCAGATGCTCAACCAACTGAGCCACACAGGCGCCCCTAGATTTTGATTTTTCTGTAAATAGCAGAGGGAATAGTATAAATTTCACTTTTGAGTAAAGAAATAAAGCAATTTGTATAAGCCCCATGTCTCATTTCCTAATGTTCTTGGTCTTTTGCAATGAGAAGTTGTAGAAAATGTATCTAGTGTCAGCTGCTGTCCTTTCAGGACAGAATGAAAGGTGACTGGCCACCTTAGAAGGGTTCAGTGAAATAATAGTCCCTCTATTGCTGATTTCTGGGCCCTATTATTTGCATAAAACAATTAGCCTATAGAAATTAAAGTTGATGAAATATAGTTAGGAAATTTTATAGTGTTTTTAATACTAGTTAGTACTTTGATCTTCAGTTTGAATGCTTCGTTATTAAAACTTACTTGTTCACATCCATTAGGATTGCTATTATAAAGAAAAAAAAATAAATGTTGGCAGAGATGTGGAAAAACTGGAATCCAGAATTGTTGGTGGGAATGTAAAATGGTACCGGTGCTTTGGAAAATGGTGTGAGTCTTCAAAAAATTAAACACAGAATTATCATATGATCTAACAATTCTACTTCTGGGTATATATGCCAAAAAATTGAAAGCAGGGACTCAGATATTTATACACCCATGTTCATAGCAGCATTAACCAAAAGATGGTGTCAACGCAGTATCCACTGATGGATGAGTGGATGAAGAAAATACAGAATATACATACAATGGGATATTATTGAGGCTGTAAAAGAAAGGAAATCCTGGCTCATTTTACAGCATGGATGAAACTTGAAGACATTATGCCAGGTGAAACAAGCCAGATAAAAGGACAAATATTGTATAACCCCACCTATATGAGGTGCTTAGAGTGGTCAAATTCATAGAAACAGAGTAGAATGGTAGAATGGTGTTTGTCTGGCTGGGGAGAAAGAGACTTGAAGAGTTAGTATTCAATAGGCACAGAGTTTAGTTGGAGAAGATGAAAAGAATTCTGAAGATGGATAGTGGTGATTGTTGCCCAACAATGTGACTCTGCTTAATGCCACGGAACCATGCACTCAAAAATGATTAAAATGGTAAGTTTTATGTTATGTATATTTAACTACAATTAAAAAAAAGTTACTTGTAAAATAAAACCTACTCCACTTCACATTCAAAACCCTTCCAACTTTATCTTCTTTCCTTCATGTCCCTGGGATGTGAAGATGTTTTCCTGCCCTTCTTCATAACCAGCTCACCCTTCTGCTTAATATACCCAGAATGCCCTTCGTGTCACTTCCTCCTCCTACCTACCCTCCCGGGTTCTCCCCAATGATATCTTCTCCATTAATTTTTTCTCTCCAACTGGAGAGAATTCCTTAAGTAGGTAGAACTCTGTGTGAATACATAACATCAAAACAGTCAGGTGGGTGAATATAATTGATCATCAACTCTTCTCCCCACTATTCTGTTTTTTAAAAATATTTATTTCATATCAGACATAAGTCTTCACTTTAAAACTGGTTGCTTCTATAACACTTAAATGGCATCTTACATATCTTAATATTATTAGCATTATCTATTTTTTTTGCAAAGGGTCATACTTACGTGTCATGACAATAAATTTATCATTCATATTTTTGTTTTTTTTTTTGTTTTTTTTTTTTTTTTTTTAAAAGCTTTATTTATTTTTGAGACAGAGAGAGAGCATGAGTGGGGGAGGGGCAGAGAGAGAGGGAGACACAGAACGTGAGGCAGACTCCAGGCTCTGAGCCGTCAGCACAGAGCCCGACACGGGGCTCGAACTCATAAAAGGAGCATCAAGGAGGTGATTCTTTGAATTAATAAACCTACATGGAGCCTTGAATTCTGTCCCAGCAACTGGCTGTGCCTCCTTAAGATCTTTTTTTTTTAATGTTTATTTATTTTTTTTTTTGAGACAGAGAGAGACAGAGCATGAGTGGGGGAGGGGCAGAGAGAGAGGGAGACACAGAATCTGAAGCAGGCTCCAGGCTCTGAGCTGTCAGCACAGAACCCTACGTGGGGCTCGAAGTCACAGACCGCGAGATCATGACCTAAGCCGAAGTCAGACGCTCAATCGACTGAGCCACCCAGGCGCCCCTCCTTAAGATCTTTGAGTGCACTGTTTAACTTCTCTCATCCTGAGATTTCTTTCTATGAACTAACAATCTTCCTTATACTATGAGGATAAGCTATAGCACCATCAGACAGTGTTTAGGGTACTATTTAAGACATTAGAAAGTGACAGGTATTTCAGTTCTGATCCTAGCATCATTTATAGCTATTTGACTTTGTATAAGTCACTTAATTTTCTTAATTCTCAGTTTTCACTGAGAATTCATTTGCAAACGAAGATAGCAGCCACAATAAGCTTACAGACCAGTGTGACAAATGGTATTTGTAAACACAACATGATATTAAAAAGTAAAAGAAAGTTATAATCATTAAATCATGGCCCCATCCACCCAGTACAGAGATAGTACTTGTGCCTTAAATAATAAAGGGATAAAACAGAAGTAGCAGAGTACTGTGAGTGATGTGAATAGTGAGTGCTGGAAAGGTTTAAAAAAAATCATAAACGTCCAAGAAAAGTATCTCATGAAATCGTCTCCTGATTGAGTTCTTTGGGAATGGCCTATATCAGTTTCTAATCCCAATTTGTTATCTCACCTGATATTTTTGTTCATCAGTAGATGTTTCTGAGATAACTCTTCCTCAATCAGATTGGGATTGCCTAGGAAAATAATCAATTGAAAATGTTTACTGGACATTATCTGTGCTTGCAGCTTGGCTGTAGGGACTATGAAATGAGTAAGAAATTGTCTTTACCCCATGAATCTTCTAAGATATTTGAGAGAGACCAATATATAAAGAGACAGTTCCAGTCCAACATAACACGTGCCATAATACATGTGAAAGCAGAGAGGAGAGTGGTTATCTCCCTGGGGAGGGCAGAGAAGGCTTCACAGAAGAAGCAGTATTTGTGTTAGGTCAGAAATGATGAGTGGACTTTGTCTGACAGATGACTTTGGCAAGTCTTCCCAGGCAGAGAAAATGGCTTAAACAATAGAGTTCAGAAAGGGAAGTGTGTGTGTGTGTGTGTGTGTGTGTCTGTATGTGTATGACTGTGTGCACACACGTGTACATATGTACATTTGTTCTGAAGGCAAACATGAATAATTTGAGGATTATCTTCTGTCTTTGATCTATATCACTACTTTTTATTCTTACTATGGATAATTGAGAAATAACTCTAAGGATATAGGAGCATTTAGAATAAGCTTCTATGCCTGACATTCGTACTTTAGATTTTCCCAGTCTTTCCCCGATTTTCATGGTCCAAGTGGCTCCTTGTAAGGAATTTTTCATTTGCTCTAGAATCCCCCAGTTCCACCTCCCACAAAGATAGTCTGGTCAGGATACTTTAGGGCCACCAACAGAATAGCAAGTTGCCAAAATAAATGTTTTCCATCAAGATTTCACACTTGAACTTAATGAAATAGACATTTTCCAAACTGTTTCTTTAGAGCTAAGTTTTTCTTTAAGATTTGTAATGAAAATATTTCATGACCTGTTGACATATTCATATGGTGATTTTCAAAAAGCAGATTTCGTTTACAAAATGGACTTGGCAACAAGTAGGAATATCTGGGAAGTTGAACAAGGCCGTTGACAGGGAAAATTAGGGCTGAATCATAACTGACATTGTTTTGCAGCTGTGCCATTTTTTAAGACTGACCAATGGGACAGAGTTTGTAGAGGCCTTATGGTAATAATGCTGAGATTGGCAGCTAATGACCATTCATAATGCAACTGCATGGGTAGGAGCTCACAAGTACAGAAAAACTCATTCATGTAACTGATTTTTCTTGGTAAATGCCAGAGGAGAAATTATGCCATTGAGAAGAAAGATAGTAAAGATGAAATTCTGTAGCATTTTTCAAAAGAGCAGAATTAAAAATGAAAAAAGTTTTTTTGTATTCTCTGTTCTATATTTTCTTTATTGTATCTATGTTATTCACTTAACTCTTTCACCGGTTGAATGAATTGACTGACAGATACCTAATTTAAATTTGTGGTTGCAATGCGGTTTTGACTGGAATATATTCTGTGTTCAAACCAGTAGTTGAAGATTAAGGCATGTTCAAATTCAAATGACACAAGGCAGCATTTGAAATAATTCTAAAAATTAATCAGTTTTAACTATTCTTTTTGATTTTTGGAATTTTTATTAGATCTTTTCTCATGTTTTTAAGTTTCTCCTAATATCAGTAGGTTAAAGGATATAAGAAAAATATAAATATTGTCACTTAAAGTTCCCTAGATACAAATATAGCTAAAAATCTAACCAAATTCTTTAGATGCTATAAAGTTTTTAACTCTTCCCGGAAATAGTATCATAAGATCTTGTGAAGAGTGTGGATTTGAGCTTTGGTCTGAGGAGAGAAAGAAATTACTTTTCAGTGAGGAAGAAATCACAGAAGGCTTCATGGAGAAGGTGATATTTGATTCAGATTTTAAATAGGGGGCAAGGGACTGGGTTATGATGGGGTTCACTAGGGAGAGAAATATAGCGAGGTAATTCTGCAATGGGACAACTCCAAGAGGAAAGAGAAAGAGATATGTAATTTTTATTTTTTTTAATTCTTTTTAATTCTTTTTTTTAATGTTTGTTTATATTTGAGACAGAGAGAGACAGAGTACGAGTGGGGGAGGGGCAGAGAGAGAGGGAGACACAGAATGTGAAGCAGGCTCCAGGCTCTGAGCTGTCAGCACAGAGCCTGACGCGGGGCTCGAACTCACAGACCGCGAGATCATGACCTGAGCCGAAGTCGGACGCTCAACCGACTGAGCCACCCAGGCGCCCCTCTACTGTTTTTATAGTTCATCTTTTTTAGGTTCCAGAAGTAGGAGAGATCATACAGTGTTTGTTTTTTTCTCTGTCTGACTTATTTCTCTCAGTATAATGCCATCTAGGTCTGTCCATGTTGTCAAAAATGGCAAAACTTTTTTCTTTTTATGGCTGAATAATACCCTATTGTCTATATATACACACTACATTTTCTTTATCCATTTATCCTTGCTGGACATTTAGGTTGTTTCATCTCTTGACTGTTTCAAAAAATGCTATCGTGAACATGAGAATGTTTTCTTCAGGAAAGTGAATTAGTTTCCTTCAGGTATATACCCAGAAGTGAAATTGCTGGATCGTTTGGTAGTTCTATTTTTAATTATTTCAGTAACTTTCATGATGTTTTCCATACTGGCTATACCAATTTACATTCCCACCAACTGTTTTTTCTCTATATCCTTGCCAACACTATTTTTCAGTTTCTGTATCATTTATTTCTACTTTAATCTTTATTGTTTCCTTTCTTCTGCTGGTTTCAGGCTTTGTTGTTATTTTTCTAGCTCCTTCAGGGGTAAGGTTAGGTTTTTTTGTTTCTTAAGGTAGGCCTGTATTGCTGTATACTTCCCTCTTAGGACCGCTTTTGCTGTATCCCAAAGGTTTTGGACCATTGTATTTTTATTTTCACTTGTTTCCATGTATTTTTTAATTTCTTCTTTGATTTCCTGGTTGACTTACTCATTGTTTAGTGGCATGTTGTTTAACCTCCATGAATATGTAGTTTTTCCAATTTTTTTTAATTTTTTTTTGATGTACATTTATTTTTGAGACGAGAGACAGAGCAGGAGCAGGGGAGGGGCAGAGAGAGAGGGAGCTCAGAGCAGGCTCCAGGCTCTGAGCTGTCAGCACAGAGCCTGACACGGGGCTTGAACTCACGAATTGTGAGATCATGACCTGAGCCAAAGTTGGACGCTTAACCGATGGAGCCACCCAGGCACCCCTCCAATTTTTTTTAAGGTTTATTTATTTATTTTGAGAGAGAGAGAGCAAGGGAGGGGCAGAGAGAATGAGAGAAAGAGAATCCCAAGCAGGCTATGCATTGTCAGTACAGAGCCCAATGCAGGGCTCTAACACAAATCATGAGATCATGACCTGAGCCACAATCAAGAGTTGGATACTTAACTGACTGAGCACCCCACTCTTCACAAATTTTTTCTTGAGGTTGACTTCTAGTTTCATAGCCTTGTGGTCAGAAAAGGTGCATGGTATGATTTAAGTCTTTTTCTTTGTCAAGACCTGATTTGTGACCTAACATGTGATCTATTCTGGAGAATAGTCCATGTCCACTTGGAAAGACTGTGTATTCTGCTGTTTTAGGATGGAAATGTTCTATCTGGTCCAGAGTGTCATTAAAAGCCATTGGTTGCTTGTTGATTTTCTATTTAGATGATCTGTCCATTGATATAAGTGGGGTGTTAAAGTCCCCTACTATTAATTTTATTATTATTAATTAGTTTCTTTATGTTTGTTATTGTTTTATGTATTTGGGTGTTTCACGTTGGGTGCATAAATATTTACAAACCTCTTATCTCTTGGTGTTTTAGACATAGCCATTCTAAAGGGTGTGAGATGATATCTTATAGTGGCTTTTTGTTTACATTTCCTGATGATTAGTAACATTGAGCAGCTTTTCGTATATCTGTTGGCCATTTGTATATCTTCTTTCAAAAAATATCTATTCAACTCCATTGCCTATTTTTCAGTTTTTATTTATTTATTTAAATTTATTTCCTGTTGAGTTGTATGAACTTCTTGTATATTTTGGATACTAACCCTTTATCAGATATGTGTTTGCAAGTATTTTCTTCCACTCCATAAATTGCTTTTTCATTTTATTGATTATTTATTTTGCCATGCAGGAGATTTTTAGTTTGATGCCATTCACCTTTTATTTTTAATTTTTAATTTTTATTTTTTGGCTTGTGTTGCTTGTACTTTTGGTGTACTATTAAAAAAAAGTTGGAAATACCAATGTCAAAAAATCTTTTCCCCTATGTTTTTTTTTTTTTTTTAGGAGTTTTTTGGTCTCAGGGATTATGTTTAAGTCACTAATTCATCGTGAGTTAATTTTTGTGACTGATGTAGATAGGGGTCCAATGTCATTTTTTTTCTTTCGCATGTGAATATACGGTTTTCCCATTTATTGAAGGGACTATCCTTTCTCCAGTGAATATTTTTGGCTCCCTTATCAAATTGTGTATGAGACTGTATGTGTCAGGAATTATTTCTGGATTCTTGATTCTTTTCCATTAGTCTATGTGTTTTTATCAAATTGTTTTGATTACTATAGTCTTGTAATATAGTTTGGAATCAGGATAAGTATTGCCTCCAGGTTTGTTTGTCTATCTCGGATTGCTTTGGCTCTTTGGGGTCTTTTGTAGTTTTATATAAATTTTAGAATTTTTTTCTATTTCTGTAAAAAATGCTATTGGAGTTGTGACAGGAATTGCAATGAGTCTATAGGTGGCCTTGGGTAGTATGCGCATTGTAACAATACTAATTCTTCTGGTCCACGAACATTGGCTATCTATCCATTTATTTGTGTCTTTTTCAATTTACTTCATCAATGGCCTATAGTTTTCAGTATATAGATTTTTCATGTCTTTGGTTAAATTAATTCCTAGGTATTTTATTGTTTTTATGCTATTGTAAATGGGATTGTTTTCTTAAAAAATTTTTTTAAAAGTACAGTTGACACACAATGTTACATTAGTTTTGGCCAAAATTGAGATGAATAGGCATCCTTGCCTTTTTCCTGATCTTAGAGGAAAAGCTTTTACTCTTTTACCATTGAGTATGTTAACTGTGGCTTGTCATATATAACCTTTACTATGTTGAGGTATATTTCTTCTATACCAAATTTGTTGAGAGTTTTGATCACAGTAAATTTTGTCAAATGCTTTTTCTTCATCTGTTGAGATGATCATATAATTTTTATCCTTCATTCCATTAAGGTACTATATCACATTTATTGATTTGTGTATGTTGAATCATTCTTGCATGCCATGGATAAATACTACTTGATTATGCTGATGAGCCTGTTAATGTGATATTAAGTTGGATTTGCTAGCATTTTGTTTAGAATTTTTGATCTATAGTCACCAGGAATATTGGTCTGCATTTTTCTTTTCTCATAATGCCCTTATCTGGCTTTGGTATCAGGGTAATGCTGGCCTTGTAAAATGAGTTTGGAAATACTCTGTCCTGTTAAGTGTTTTGGAGTTTGAGAAGGATTGACCTTAATTCTTCTTTAAAGGTTTGATAGAATTCACCAGTAAAACCATCTTTTCCTGGTGCTTTTCTTTGTTGGGAGGTTTTTGAATACTGATTCAATCTCTTTACTAGTTATTGGTCTCTTCAGATTTTCTGTTTCTTCACGATTCAGTTTTGCCAGTTGCATGTTTCCAGGAATTTATCTCTTCAAGGAACCTATTTATAAACCAAGGAGGGTAAAAACTAGTACACTGAAAACTATAGGATATTGATTAAAGAAATTAAAAAAGACAAAAATAAATAGAATCTAATTTGTTGACATATAATTGTTCGTGATCCCTTGTATTTTTGTGGTGTCAGTTGTAATATATTCTCTTTATGATTTTATTTATTTGAGTCTTCACTCTTGCTTATGGGAACAATAGTTGCAAAGATTTTTTAAAGAAACCATCTTTTTCTGAAGTATAATTTATATAAAATGAACATATTAAAATTTAATGGCTTTGACAAATGTATGTATTATATATTTACCATCCAAATCAAAGGTTAGAACATTTTTGTCGCTTCAGAAACTTCCCAAGTTGTTCCTTGCCCATTAATTCCATTTTTCTCCTGCTCAAAATAACCAGTGATTTAATTTCTATCTCTATCGATTAGTTTTACCGTTCTAGAACTTCATATAAATGGAATAATATAGTATATACTCCTTCTGTGTCTGTTTCTTTTACTCAGCATGTTTCTTAATAAACTTTGTAGTGGTATAATGTACATATAATAAAAGGCACCCATTTTAACTATACGTTTTGCTGAGTTTTAATGACTGTATCTACCTGTGTATCAGGTATACTATCAATATATACTACATTTCCATCATCAAAAAATGCTCACTTGTCCACCTAGCCAGTTACCTATCCCTATCCTAAGCAAATCTCAATATGCTTTATCACTCTATACCTCTGTATCTCTAAGAAGATTTGTCTTTCTTAGAGTTTGACACAAATGAAATAATGTGATACCTACTCTTTTGGGTCTGGCTTCTTTGGTACAGTATAACATTTTTGAACATTGTGTGTATCAGTATTGCTGTATAGCCTTCCAGTGTAGACATATATCACGATTTGTTGATCCATTCACCTGTTGATAGATATTGGTATTGTTTCTGGTTTTTGGCTATTATGAGTAACACCGATATAAACTTATGTGTACAATATTTTGATAGTTATATATTTTCATTTCTTTTGGGTGAATACTTAGAAATACAATTGCTGGGTCTTATGATAACCGTATATTTAACTTTATAAGAAACTTCCAGACTATTTTGTCTGAAAGTTATTAACATTTTATACTTCTATCAGAAATGTATAAAAGTTTGGTTGCTCTGCATCCTTAGTAACGCTCTGTATTTTTTTTTTCAAATTTTAGTCAATCTAATTGGCATGTTGTGGTATATCACATGGTGTTACTTGGCATTTTCCACATTAATGATTTTGAGCATCTTTTCACATGAGTATGTGCCGTTCATACATCTTAGATGTGAATCTTTTACAGATTTTGTAAATTTAGTTTTTGCCTTCCTATTAGTTGTAAGAGTTCTTTACGTATTTTGGATATGATCCTTCATCAAGTATACTTTTATAGTTTATTATTTTTTTAAGGTTACTGCACTTTTGTATACTGAGAAATCTCTACATATTCCCAAGGTGGTGAAGAATTTTTCTTATGCTTTTTCCAGAAGTTTTACAGTTTTACGTTTTAGATTTAGGGTCTGTGATCCATTTTGAATTAATTTTTATATGTAATGTATAGTAGAGATTGAGGTTTATTTTTTCTTCAGTTTAATATCCAATTTTTATAGCAAAATTTATTGGAAATATTATTCAGTCTCCCACTGAATTATAGTAGTACCGTTGTCAAAAATTGTGTAAGTCATTTCTGAAATCCATTTTGTTCTGTTTATGTTTATGTATAATACCACACTGACTTGATCGATATTATCTTATAGTAAGTCTTGAAATAAGGTACTGTAAGTCTTTCAACTTTGTTTTTTCCCATTACAAGACTATTTTGACTATTCTAAGTTCTTTGCATTTCTATATGAGGTTTAGAATCATTTTATTAATTTATGCAAAATTCGTGCTAAGATGATAGTTTGAGTTGTGTTGAATTTATTGATCAATTTAGAGGGAAAGGAAATCTTAACACTTTTGGGTTTTTCAATTCATGAACACAATGTATCTGTCTTTTAAGTTAGATATTCTTTATTTTATTCCAGCATTATTTTGTAGTTTTCAGTGTAGGCAACATGGATATATTTCGATAAATTTATTCTTGATTATTCATCTTTTTAAATATTGTAAGTGACATTATGTTTTAAACTGAATTTTCCAGGTGTTGCTAGAGACATGTAATTGATTTGTGTATATTGACCTTATAACATCTTGCTAAATTATTAAATCTGTTAGTTTGATATATTTTTATTGTTATTTGTAGAGACAATGATGTTATCTGCAAACAGTGTTTAACAACTTTTTTTTCTTAATCTATGAGCGTTTTACTTGTATATCTTGCCCTTACATTGGTTAGAATCTTCAGAGTATAATGTGAATGATAGTGGGGAAAGATATTCTTCCTTTGGGGAAACTACATATTCTTCCTTTGTTCTTTATCTTAGGGGAAAGCAATATTTCATCAAGTATGGAATAAGTTGTTGATTTCTTTGTAGACTTATAAGAACAGAGGAAGTTTCCAACTATTCCAAGATTACAGAAATATTTTCCATAAATAGGCATTGAATTTGGTGACAATTTTTCTCTATAACTGCTAAGGACATTATTTTTGCATTCCAATAATATGAAAAATTATCTTAATATTTAATTACTTTAATTGATATTTTTTTGAATTCATAGCCGAATTCTATTTACTCATTTTCAGAGAATTTTTGCAGTAATGTTCGTGAGAAATATTGGTCTGAACATTTCCTTTTTTGGTAATAATCCTTTTCTGGTTTTTGTATGAGGGTTTTCCTATCCTCATAATATGCGTTAGGATGCATCCCCCTCTGTCTCTATGTTCTGGAAGAGTTTATATAAATCCTAAATACTTTATCAAATTCATTAGTGAAAAATCTGGACCTGGATTTTTTGGGTTGAACTCCTTGATTATGAGTTCATTTCTTGAGTAGACCTGGCTCTTGATATTTTTTAAATGCTTACTTTACTTTTACTTTATTTTAGAGAGAAAGAGAGCATAGGCAGGGGAAGGGCAGAGAGAGGGAGAGACGTAGAATCCAAAGAAGGCTCCAGGCTCTGAACTGTCAGTGCAGAGCCTGACACAGAGCTTGAACTCATGAACTGTGAGATAATGACCTGAGCCGAAGTCAGCTGCTTAGCTGACTGAGCCACCTAGGCTCTTGGTATTTTTAACAGTATTTTGTGTTTTCTCTCTTTCTTTCTTGGTTAATCTTGCTAAGGATCATTAATTTTATTAACGTTTTCAAGTAATCCAGTTTGAGTTTTGTTAAATTTCTCCGTTGTCTTCCATTTCATTGAATTCTCCTTATTCTTTCTTTCTTATTTTGATCATATTTTGATCTTTAAATTTACTTCCTAGCTTTTTAAGGTAGAATTTTAAAAGTGAACATGGAGGTCATTGATTTTAAACTTTCTTTTTTAATATAAATATTTAAATCAGTATTTTTTTCTATGCACGGTGTTAGCTGTGTCTCTTAAATCTTGATATTTTCCATTTTCATTAAGTTCGAAATAATTTCATATGTCTCTTGTGAATTCTGCTTTGACCCATGGGAGAAAGTATGGTTATTTAATTTCCAAACATTTGAACATTTTCTAACTGCCTTATTTTTATTGATTTCTAATTTAATTTTTTGTGGTCAGAGATAGTATTAAGACTCATTGTAGTACACAGCCTATGGTCCATCCTGGTGTACTTTCCAGGGCAAACTCCTATAGTCTTTCTCTGCTATATGCAGTCTTAAGTCTTTGCCAAGAACTCAACAGAGGCCTATTCCCCAACACCTGTCACACTCTCATTCTCTCTCTCTCTCTCTCTCTCTTTCAGAATTCTGGATACCTCCTTTGTTCCTCTCTTTTTTCTGTTGTTTTGCTCTGCAGATTCCAGCCAATTCACCTACTTTGAACTCTGGTCCATGCCTTCTAATCCCTGCACGACAGTGCTCAGATGGTCCCCAACTCACTGAACTGTATTAGGGAACTGAGAAATGTCTCTTTATAAGAACTGAGTCAATTCTGGGGCTCACTTTTTGAGCTTCCCTTATCTCAGGGGATCACAGTGTTAGGCTATCTGTTGATTAATGTCTGAAAATAGTTGCCTTATATATATATTTTAGCTTTGTCATTTAAATTAGGAGGACTAGTTCACTTATTTTATCGTGCTTAGAAGTAGAAGTCCATTACATGAGTTTTTGTATGTTGATGACAAGTGTGTGTGTGTACATGTGCGTGCTCTGTATATTTGGAAGTCAGTTTGTTCGATATGAAATCCTGAGCTCACATTTTCTGTCCTTGAGTATTTAAATATGTTACTCCATTTTTTTCTGGCATAATCTGTTGCTTTTGAACAAATGTGAGGATAATCTAATTTTCTTTCCCATATAAGTTACTGGCTATTTTTCTTTCAATGCTAATAGCTTTTTTTAAAAACATGAAGTCCATAATCTCCCTAGAATATGTCTTAGTCATTCTGAAGATTATTATTTTCCAATATAGGATATGTTTTTTTTAATAGGAAGCTTCCATATTTTATCTTAAGTTCAAGAACTTTAAAATATATATTTACTGTTTTAGTATTTGTTTTTTTTTTTTCCATTCTCTTCCTGTTTTCCTCAGGGACTCACCTACATTTTGGATTTCCTTTGCCTATCTTCAATATTTGTCACCTCTTAAATCTTTTTTCTTTCTTTCTTCCTTTCTTTTACATTTTTTAAGTTTTCTCCTTTTTACCTTGCATTTCCATTAAGATGTTGTCTCTTGTCATCATATGTTGTATTCCTTCTAATTTAGTTTTATAACTGATATAATTTTTCTTATATTTCTAATTCTTTTCTAATGCAATGATTTCATTTCTGAGTTTTTTTGATTCTCATTTAGTTTATCCTTTATTTATTGTACTACTGTCTTAATATGTTTTAGCCTAGTTAAATACATAGCCTAGTTAGAGATATAGAATGCTATATCATTAACAGTTTTAAACTGTTCTGTAGATATGTCTTTAAGCATATTTTCTTCTCTGTACTAGAGTCATTCACTTTTTCCTGTCCTTTTCTTTTGCTTTCAGTAACTTTTCATGGGAGTTGACCTCAGTATTTTTGTGTTACTCATTTTTATGTTAAATTTGTTTCCCTGAACTTTTAGGAGGAGCATCAGGTTAGATTTTCTAATTTTACAGAGTTCCATCATCTGTTTTTTTTTTATGTGTTATTAAAAAATATGGCAAAAATACAAGTGAAAGACTGGTTTTTACATGAGACATCTTTACTAGTAACACTGATTTGGGAGTTATTTATGTGGAGGCAATAGCTAAAATATTTGGGATGGATGAGCTTTCCAAAGGAACGACCGAAGGAAAAGAACAAAGGTCAAAAAATGGAAAGTACTGAATATTCATACTTTCTGGCAAAAGATGAAAAAAAAAAAAAAGCTTGAGAAAGAGGATAGTTCTAGATTTAAGAAGAGAAATGGAACGGTGCCTTGAGAGTTAAGAGAAAACTGTGACTAAAAAGAGATGGCAACAGGACTTAAAAGGACATAAAGCAAGTTAGTAAAATTGGGGCTCAGTAAAATCACTGATATGGTTGATTAGAGGAGGTGAGAGTAGTAGGTATGAAAATATTATTTGACAGGCGTAGGTGTGGAGAGAACAAGAAGAGTTCATATGGTTAAAAAAATAAAAAAAAAGAAGAGTTCATATGAATGATAGAGTTGAATAAAATCTTTTTGTCCACGATAGTTGCAATCTGATTACGTGTGAAAGTCAAGAGGAAAAAAATAATAATCTGTGAAGAGAGAACAATAGAAGATACTAAAGAGAGAAGGTAAATGAGAAACAAAGGAACTATGAAGAAATTCAGGGGTTTTCTTCCTCTTAAATATGAGGAAAAGTAGATAAAAAAGGATAGACTTGCAGTTAAGAAGACCAGTAAATGGATATTGAAAGATGCTTAATCTAAAAAATAAAAGATAGCAACTTGCTTTCTGAAATTTCCTGACTGTATTGCCCTCCTCCATTTTCTCCTGTAACCTTCTCTTTTCTTCGTTTTCCTTTTCCTGCTCAATTCATATTCCACTCCAAGCAGTTTGGTTTCAGTATCAGGCACTGTTCTGGGAGTCCTGGCTGCTTAGTTTTGCATGTCTGCAGGGGCCAGCCTGCCTTAGTCCCTTAAGACCTTACCATAAGCCCCTTGTACACACCTATTATTGGATTGGTCAAACCCTTCTCAGTTTCAGCTTCTGTACTGAAATCGGCCTGCCATATTTTATAATAAATATTTGTTGGGTATTTGAGGATTCTTTGCTCCTCTGGTGTTTCAAATATCTCATTTTTTTCTCTATACTATCCCCCATACAAACATTGATACCATGGTGTTTTTTGTTTGTTTGTTTTTTACTGTTGGTGGCTTATCCTTATCTGATCATAGTTGGGAACTCATGGGGATACCCTGTTACCTTCTTCTGATGTGTAAGTTGTATATGTGCTTTCTTTTCCCCTTCCCTCTTCCCTCTTCCCTCTCTTCTTCCTTCTCACCCTCCCTCTCTTCCTCCCTTCCTTTCTTCCATCTAGATACATTGTTTTTTTAAGACCACCATGGTTTCTGCCATCTTTCTAGAGTTCCTATATAGTACGGTTATTTAAAAATTTATTCTGAAGGAAATCAAATACAGAGAAATGCATCAAATGCAGACAATGTTTCTTGAAAAGTTTGAAAAACACTTGTCCTGGATAGCACAATCTCCTCAAAATATCTGCTCATTGAGCCATTTCTCAGGGCTCTTGTTCTGCTCCAGCACAGGTCCTGGGAGGGAGAATCAGGCTGAACTAAGTAAGGGCAGAGGGTAGAATTCTAAGAGATTCAGAGATAAGGCAAGGAAGACAATTACTTTAGGTGGGAGTAAACAAATGTGTTATATTCAAGTCGGAGGGAATACTTGAGAATCTACCTGATCAGAAGAAAAAAGGAAGGACTAGCTGCCCCTTAGTTCTTATGGTGATGGGAAAGGCTATACGTCCTCACTCTAGATCAAAGGATGGGGTTTCTTGTCTCACATTCATGTTCTTCCTGGTAAGAAGGTTGGTTCTATGTATGCATTAGTGGTGACAGAGAGGTCAGAGGCACATAAGCAAAACTTACTGTATTTAGGGTAGAGACAGAAATTTTCATTTAACCTCAAAATATGTGGAAATATATTTTAATATGTCTCTTGCTATTTCATTGAGAGTCTTTTGGGAAAGGTGTTACTTAATATTTTTAAATGTATAATTTAGATATATGAAGAAACTTATTAAAAGGATGCCATTCTAAATCCTTATGAATGCAATCTGCTACCTTCTAACTTAGGTTGATCTTTTCACATATTCAGATTTATTAAAGTGTTTGTGTATGTCCTTTATTTGATACTCAAGTCTTGAAATTCGGTTATTTCTGAAAATATTATTTACCGTGTGCCTGAGATAAAGCCATGGTATATCATGGTCTTTTTCCTATATATCATATGCAAACATGGCAGATCATAAATGCTTCAAAAAAGTGAGGTAGAGAGGAAATACTTGTTCAGTTAGTTAGTGGTCACCTATGTATGTAGGAAACAGAATTATTAATAGGAGAGTTAGAGGTGAGCAACATCTTCAGTGATTAATGTGATTTTGACCTTCAGGATATAAAAGGAAGGAGAATGAAGGGGAATGAAGAAAGAATAGAACAAACTATTCAGCAGGAGGGGCTGGCTTGAACAAAGTTACCAGGGTACCAAAGGTGTCTTGCCCAGGCAATATCAAATAGACCAGTTGGGCTAGAATATGTGAAATGTGAGAGGAAGTTGTGAGAATTATTCTAGAAAGCTTATACATATTATCAGGGGGGTGAATGACAGGTAGAGGGATCTGTACTTAATTTTGTAGATTAAAGAGATCTTCCAGAAGTTTTCAAATAATCAACTTATGTGATCAGAGCTAAAAGATAACTCTTCATGCAGGATGGGTCAAAGAGGATAGAGTACAGAACTATGGAGATCACAGCTATGACACTTTTGAACTTGATTATGACAATGCTGGTTGTTTTTGTTTAAGTTTGACCTGATGCCCTTGACTATTAGCGTTCTCTTTTCCCTGTGCATGTGTAGACACATGTCACTTTTATGTCTGTTGTCTGAAAAGTAGACTGTGTGTTGAAAAATGGTTTCTCTGTATTTTGGGCTGTATCCTAATAAGCAGAGATTCCAAAAATTTCCAGGTTAAAGAGATCTTTAATGATATGTAACAAATTAGATTGTGGAAGATCAGGAAAACACTTTTTTTTTTCTTTGAAAATTAAAGACATCTGGGTTTTTCATTGTAAATATTTCACATGCTTAGGACAAGGCTAACTGATCATTTTAGGGACAATTTGCACTAAAACATATGACTTTCTAAGCTCGTTACATGCTATATATTTTTTAGAATCAGAGTTGGATACCTATAACTATGTTCTCTCAGATGATAATCTTTTCTGAGGATTTTTATGATATTAAGAACATGAATGTATTTTTAGAAGCACTCTAAAAAAGAAAATAGAGATCAGCTTTTTTCTCTTTTCTCTCAGGCCAGCGCTATGAATTTCTGAAAAAAAAAATAGATAAAAAACAATCTCAAGTTTATGGCAAATAGGCAGGACAGGATTACACTCCCTGCTTGATCAATAGTTTCATAGTGTGAGGATGCATATTTCAGGCTTACCAGCTATAAAGTGTGTGTCATCATAGGTTTATAGTAGCATTTGAGTGCCTGCTATAAAAAGAGCTATGAATGTGAACGGGGCAACTTTTTTGAAGTGACATTTAGATCCTTCAACCTATATTCCATGGAATCATATTTAAGAAATTAAGAGCTAGAAGCAGCATTAGATATCTTTTAGGCCAGTGTTCTGAATATGTTCCCTGTGGAACACTGGTCCCACAGGTGGTCTGTAAATGAGAATTTTAAAAAAAATTTTTTTACTGTTTTTATTTATTTTTGAGACATAGAGACAGAGCGTGAGCAGGAGAAGGGCAGAGAGAGAGGGAGACACAGAATCTGAGCCAGGCTCCTGGTTCCAAGCTGTCAGCACAGAACCCGACGCAGGGCTCGAACCCACAGTCTGCGAGATCATGACCTGAGCTGAAGTCGGCCGCTTAACCGACTGAGCCACCCAGGCGCCCTTGTAAATGAGAATTTTTGAGAGCTGTGCACTATATCCCTTACTTTGGAGTTATGCATGCTTATTAGCATATTGAAGGCTCTGGATTTTCCTAGTATGAAGCCAGTTTGACTTTTTATAACCCAACGTTTCTCAAACTTATTTTATCATATGTTTGTATGTATCCATGTGTACACATTCAATAAATTAACCTCTTGTGGAACCCATGCTATTTAGAAGATGCTTTAGAAAGCTAATTGTTCGATCTCTTCATTTTATGGGAAACTGAGACCTAGGGAGTTTTATCCACTGTGTAGGTCACACCTCTCTTCACTGAGCTATGGAGCATATTTCTCAATTCCCGTATTGCCACGTTTCTTTTCAATGATCTCATTGATCCACGTGTAATATGCCATTAGCATTGTTGTAACTATCCATTTATTTTTCCCTAGTTACTATAAACTTTTCTTCTACTGGTAGACTTTTCACACAAATAGAAAGATGAAGTCAGGGTCAAGCAACTCTCCTAAGTATGAAGGCTTTTGACTTGATTTTATAGTGCTTCGCTCTAAAGGAACTGGAGTCTCCCTCAGTTCCATTTAGATCCCACATGTGCTGCTTGTATCCTGCATGTGCCTGTAGTCAAGGTATTGTAGTCAAGGTATTGGATTGTCCCTTTAAGACTGAATTGCTGAATGTGATTATTCACACTTTCAATATTCCATTTGTGAATCACCAGTGCTTTCTTTATCCTCCTGTGCCTTTTATCATGTACCCAATGCTTCAAACTAAGGGTAAGCAAGAGCAAAGTAAAGCAAATTAGTGAAGGTTTCACCTTAAATGGTGAGTTAGGGTTTACTCAGCACCTATATCCCTAAGAAATTTTACTTTAGGAAAAGGGGTCAAGGTTATATATTAAAACAGATAAATTAAAAAAATAAATCCTGTAGAAATAATTCCAATTTCATTAGAAAGAGTGAAAAGAGAGAAGGAAGCTGTGAGTCAGAAACTCAGTTCTAGTCTCTGCCCATTATTAGGTGTGTGAATTTGTTCAAGACACTTAACTTCTCTGACTTGGTTACCTTACCTGTAAAACAAATGAATTAGACTTAGTGCTCTCTGACTTCCTTTTTAGATCTATGAGTCTATGATCCTTGAATGTTAATTATCCATGACTTGATTGCTAAGGATAATCAAGATTTGGCTGTACTATTCAGACTGAGAGCATCTTGATGGAATGGCTTGTAAAGAGAAGGAAAAACAGAAACTATGTTCATGTTTTCACTGCCTTCCAAGCTACGCAATTTATTTCACCTAATGTTGCAAAATAAAAATCACCTTATTGTTTGTGATAGTGTGCTTTTGAGACTTTCATTTTATAAGGCACAATCTTCTTAATTTTTTGGAGAATTCTAGCCCAGAGCCAAAAAAAAAAAAAAATATGGTGCTTGAAAGAGTATTTCTTTACTAGTGAATTCACATAGCAACAAGAAAGCAGAAAGTAAACTGGCCTCCCAAAGAGTTCTTTGCAGACCTAACCCATAATGCCAAATGCAATAAAGGACACGGGCTGTTTCCATGGGGAAGATGTTGTCGAAAGATACAACGCTTAGAATGTATACATAGACATAATCATATCTAAGTTTGTGACATCTTACACAGCATAGCCATTTCTCCCTTTGGGAAAACCATCCTGAAAAATTAGTCAAGTAATCCTCTCCGGAGAGTAGAAAAACTAAAACACATAGACCCTCTGGACTATGTCAGGGTTCTAAAAATTAGGAAAGTTTATCAAACAAATTGGCTGTGGGAAAGGTTTAGTTATAGCAGCTGGAAGTCCAGTTCTGTAACCAGACTAAGGCTCAACTCTACAAAGTCACTCAGGAGGTTCTTTTTTTGTTTATTCTCTGTACAGATATTTCTTATCTTTGAATTCCCAGAGTGACTCTCATCACCTCCTTTCTTCCTTGGAAGCTTTGTGCAGTGCTTGGTGGAAGCTATCCTATCTATCACTAGTCTGGCCAGTGATGAGAGGGAGGTGCTTGATAGAAAGCGGAGACACTCTGCTTAACGCTAGTATTTCACTTTCACCCCCTTACTCTGCATCTTGTTCTCCAGCTTCTCAATGAAGGCAGCTAACCAGGAGAGAGAGTGAGCCTCACATGAATAGACATTTGTTTTCACATACAATGCTAAACTGAGATTGCTGGCCCATGCTGTTTTTGCATCAGCAGATGCTTTAAGAATGTAATGAAAACATCTTATAAAGTGAAAACCTATCATTTGTAAAGCTGCAAAGAGAGAGCTTTGTTTGCCCACACAGTATTTCTCAATGGAACCCCTGAGGCCATGAGTTTTTCAGGACAAGTTTCAACTCTGCTGAGCGCATATTTATTGTGCTAAGGAGAAAAGGCCCAAATAAGCAGGGCATACTATTGTGAAACTTGTAAAGACTGCATGAGTTTAAAATCTCTGTCTGCCTGTCTTTGAACTAGAGCCAATTCACAATTACCTGTGATCAAAAGACAGAATGTAGACAAATTAAAGTGGAATCCACCTAATCTCTTCTTGACATTGGAAATGCCACCCTCACCTTCACTTGTTCAGTTATTTGCAACAGAGCAGACTATAAGTAGCAACAATTGTACTTTTGGGTTTTGGGATGAGGTTCTAGCCAATAGGAAAAATGGTCTAAGTTTAGATATTCACAATGGACCTGGATGTCCGATTCAAACATAATCAAATAGACTGTGTGTATTGCCACAGACATTTTTTAAAAGGAGAAAATTTCACAAATATCTGGTAATACTATTAAAACTTTCTCAAGTGACTAATAAGAATAGATTGTAGACTAATAGATAGACTTTTTTAAAAGCAACTTCGTCAGCCATTTGTGAATAAAATTTCATTTTTGTTCATTATTCTTCTACATTCTCCAATCTTCTGTTCTCCTATTCTTTTATTAACTCCACACCTAATCTTTCTTGTATCCCTGCAGCCCCACATCTGTCTTAGGAGCCGGGAGAGGTTAGATGCAATATTTATAAGTTATTCTTATTCTTATGATTTGGAGATAGAATTGATCTACATATAAGGTTGTATTAGTTTTCATCGCCCTTCATGATCTGTTAGCTGGATGGTTCCTAATGAAGCAGTTTGACATTGATTTCTTGTATATAAATTTTATAACTTCTAGGACAGTAATGCAGATTTTAATTATATTAGTATCACAATTTACCCTAACTTCTGCATGAGAAGAATTTTCTTGAATGCATAAAGCTGGAAACAAAACTTCCAGGGGAAAAATCCACCGTGAGGGACACCATTAAATGAGAATATTTTGTTTTAGTGCTCAACATGGCAGTACTTTGGGCAAAAAGGCACTGAAGTTCTGGATGAATAATATGATTTTTACAGTCAAACTCTGGGATTTAAGAAGAATGTAGACTGCCACTTCCTTTCCCCAGAAAACAAAAGAGAGGGTGGGAGGGGGAGGGGTGGGTAGGAGGGAGAGAGAGAGAGAGAATGAGAAAGAAAGAAAGAGGAAGGAAGGAAGAGAAGGAAAGAAAAAGGAAGGAAGGAAGGAAGGAAAGAAGGAAGGAAGGAAGAAAAAAGAAAGGAAGGAAGATGGAAGGAAGGAAGAAAGAAAGAAGCAACAGTTTGGGAACTTGAAAATAATTCAAACAAAAGAAAAAGGGAAAAAGAAAGACAGATATTCATTTCCTTGACTTCAGATCAGAAAGATTCATGAGGTCCAGACTGTTTCTTGTGCTGCCTTTCCCCCAAACATTAAATCATCATTGTGAATATGATGTCAACTGCATGCCTTAAGACATTAACTGGAAGGCAGGTATATAAGCTAGTACAGATAGAAAGTTACACTACCAGGTGTTAAATGCTGACCAAAGGGTGAGTCTGAACTAGCCCAGCTCTTCAAGTCCATAAGTCTCTAAGTGCAGTTTCCTGCCACCAAACCACTTTTGATTCCTGGTGGGCAAATAGAATAAAGCAGTGCCTGAAAGAACCCTGTCTTTAAACATAGAGGGAGTGGCTTTATACTGAGTGGTTTTAGAAAATAGGTCTTTATTAAACTAGAGCAAAGGATTTCCAGAGCTGAAACCTTTTTTGAAGAAATAATTTGTGGTGTTTACATTCCTCCAAGGCCCAAGAATCTTAAACTTGAGAGAAGTAGGCAAAAGTATTCATGCTAACTATTAAAAGCAAGAGTTCAGAATATGGTGATCTTAATGATTGTTCGAGCCAGATCATGGAGAATGTTAACATAAAAACATACTGCTTTGCGTTTAGTGATTAGCAGGTGGCAGAGCCCCCAGAGTTAGCTGTGTTCTAGCTTCTTGCATTTACTTAAAAAACAAACAAACAAATAGCATCTTTAGTATCAAATTTGGCAGTTAGAGCTGTTTCTAATCTTATCCTTAGAATCTACTGAACATTAATAAGCAAAACAGTGGGATAAACCATGTAATATCCTGTCATAAACTTTGGATGAGAGGATTATCTAGATTTTTTTCCTTTTTTATTGTATAGTTATTTATCTCTTGAAGTTAAACTCTTTTCAGTATTAAAATACAAATTATAAGAATGAATTTGCAGTTGAAATTCACTAGCAGTTCCTCTATGAAAGCAATGGTTTGTGCAGGGGGAGAGGGACACATTTTATTGTTTCCCTTGGCAGTGGTATAGTATTGGTAAAAATACGGGTCTATAATGGGTTGATAGGCATTAGCCAATCCTGCAGTCTTTTCAAAGCCTCTACTGCATTCAGAGAATGACTTTAGAGAAAGTATCATGAAAGACCCTTCTCAGCTGCATATGCAAACACCAGAAGTTTAATACATCGAATACAAAATTTCTTTGCACAAATATGTATGATTTGCAGTTTGTTGGAAAAAAATATATTGTTATATTCAATTCTCTCTTTTATTCATATTTGTTTATTCCTATGTCTTGTACCCTCTTTTGTGTTTCTTCTCTTCCTTTCTCATTGTAAAGAGATTGGGGATTTTGCAGATGTGCAGCGATAAGAGAGGTTCTGGTGCTCCATAAGATACTACTAGGAATTGCTCAGAAACATCCTGATGTTTTCTCCTATAGGAGACCGTTCAGAAAGAGTTTGGACCTTTGCACATTAGCTCGGAACATAGTCAACTGCAATGTTTCTTTGGAACACATGCTTGACCAGTTTAGGGACATTCTGAAGAATGTAGCTTCCCCAGGCAATGAATCACCCTCCTGTCTTCTGTCATCCGATTTCAGCCTAGGACTTCTGTATTTCCTCTTTCCTGAGGGTAATTTTAAGGCATAGGTAGGTGGTCTCTTGACTATGTCTTCAAAATTTAAAAAGTATGAATAGAAGGATGTCCTTGTCTTAGAAGTTAGAGTCCTGGGACAAACAGATTGATGATAATAATAATAAAACATGCACCTGAAGTTTATCCTAGATAATCATCTTACCTCCTCTTTACCCAAAACATATAGCCTAATTCTTAGCACTGTGAGCCTCAGGTCCCTAAGAATTCTTAGCTTTGGCAGCACAATACCACTCTTGTGACTGTACAGTACCCACAATCCTCTGACATTTATGTGGGAGTGATTGATAGTTATACTCCTGCTGCCACTTGCTCCTGCCTATAAAACCCAAGAGCAAAGAGAGTGACAAGCTGATACCTTATTTCTGTAATTAACAGTATCACTGTTTGCTGTTCGGTGCAAATTAATTTGTGTTGTGAAAGGCATAGAGAGAGATCCAGAAGGCAGAAGGAGAAACACAGGCAAGGGAGGAGGTTAAGCTATCCACGACCCTCCCATGGAGGCAGACGAGGAGTCCTGGGATGTCCTTTCTTCATTCAGTAATGTTTTGCTTTACTCTTTTCTTAAAGACTACTTTTAGTTGCTCAGTTTTCCTTGAATCACATTCCTCCCCATTGGTGCCTGAAGGCTCCATTTATCTGAATATTTTCCACAGGCAATTGTTGTTTGTTCCTGACCTGGATCTGAGGGCAGTTGGCTGTGGACTGTCTAGTTCTCAGCTCTCAGGCATCTTATGAGTGATCAAAGCTTATTCATGATCATTCAGTCTTCTTCAATTCATATCGATTCCAGGTTGATCAGGAGATCCGTAGGAAGGGACTGGCTCTGAGAACTGTGGCCTAAGAAATGCTGAGAATAGGGAAGGTATAGGAATAGAGACATTTAGAGAATGTCTGAGAATTCCAGCCACCAGGATTTAGACTGAAATCAGGATCCTCAGCTCAAGGGATGAAGCCCAAAGATAGATAATTCCCTGAACCTCCTTCCTTTGCACTATCCTTTGAAAGAGCTGCAACTTCCAACTGGGTCACCTGAGCCAGAAGCTTGTAGGGGTTCAGATTTGAGCCAGTAATTAATTGTGTCTCTGGCAGGAGAAAAGCTAGTAGGATGGAATTGCAGCAGTGACCATGTTTTTCATGGTGACTACAGAACTTGAACTCAGGCATGAGGATTCCCTAGGTTAAATGGAACTAGGCCCTTTTGCTTTCTAGGAAGAGCTACCAGTTAACGCAAAAACCACTTAGGATCTTACTTTGCTATGCCCACTTATAGGTGATAATTAAGGAGCAAACTGAATCTGGCCACACATGAACAGTTTAATTTAATCCAACCAATTCCTCCCATGATCAGTTGACTTGGGAGAGGGAGAATTAAAATTTAGTTTTTGATCATTTGTTTAATAAACTGAAGTAAAGCAAATACTCCTCTCATCTACCTCTAAGCCAAAATCTGGTCTTAGTCAATGTGAAAAAAGTAGCAACAATTTTATTCTCTAAAATGATGCTGTTTCCATGTGTTCATTCTTCAAAGTGCAGAAATTGTTTCTTCAAGCTTTGCTTAAAAAAATCCAGTAAGAAAATTTACCATTTTGGTTTTAAATGGGATTGAAGAATTTTCTCCATCCTCAGTCAGGGCCAATTTCTCATAACTATCTATACTATCTTTCTAATCATTATATGACAAGACTTGTTTTATAAATCAAGAGCTTATACTCGAGTTAGACACATTGAATTGTAATTTGTTTTAATATCCAAAACTAAAAATAATTTTTGCAATAGGCAAAACCCCAGATGTGTTTTGTCAGTCTCTTTTTCACTTAATGGCTAAGGCTTTATGTATTTAAGGAAAATTTTATCCATGTGTTTCTCATTTATTTACACTTAACTCATCAGTATGTTTAGTATGAATTATTTGATGTTCAAGAACTCTTTTTAACCATTTTATGTGCTTATTTTATTTATATGCCTATGAAATGGGAAGTTATTTTATGCCAACAAAAGCAAACTATGCAAAGTCTATCACCATCATTGTCAATAAATATTTATCCCTAAAATTTCAAGATTGATTTAAAATTCTGAGCAAGGAATTTCTGAATCATTCTAGATAATCAATGTAATATCTGTTCTCTTCAGACAGTCTTGTGTGTTCAGGGGGATTTTATAGTTAAATATAGCCTTGTATAAACAAAGAATTTGGGGTCAGGGTCTTCATAAGGGTATATGTCAAGTATTGAGCTCTAGAAAAGCCAAACACTGGCTGTTTCCATGCAACTCTTTCCTGATAGTATTGGTGAACCCACCTCTTGAGTATCATGCATCTCTTCAAATATGGTTGTCTTAGTTTGCTCAGCTGCCATAGCAAATTCCATAGACTGAGTGGCTTTATACAACAGAAATTTATTCCTCACAATTCTGGAGGATGACAAGTCTAAGACCAAGGTATGGCAGGGTTGATTTCTGGTGGTGACTCCTTTTGGTTTACAGACAGCTGTTGTCTCATTGTGTCCTCACATGGTGGTGAGAGAGAGAGAGAGCACCAGTGAGCAAGTGAGTGAGTGAACACATGCACACATTAGCCCTCTAGTGTTTCTCTTATGAGGATATTAACCCTATTGGATCAGAGCCCACAGATTATGACCTCATTTAATCTTAATTACCTCCATAAAGGCTCTCTCTCCAGATATAGTCGCAGTGAGGATTGGGGCTTCAACATATTAATTAGGAGGTGTGGGGGACAAAAGCATTGTCCATGGACAAAGTCCATAACAGTGGTCAATGATTAGAGAGAAAGAAATCTGTTTAGCTATCTAATCATTGAGTTTCAAATCTGGTACTTCATCCAGAAAACTATTTCCCCAATAGGTGCTTCCTCACCTGTGCCCATTTAACCCTCAGTGTTACAAACCAATAGGATCCTGTTGAAAGTATTTCCTTCATATTGTTGATGTAGTAGATAATTGTGCATTTATTTAGCATGCTTATTGAATGGGCACTCTGCCTTAGGTGCTCTGTTAAGTCCCATAAATAGAAATATGAGTAATGCCTACTTATGGTGATGCTCAGGCTGGTAGGGGACTTGGACAGTGCAATAGATATTATTGAGATATTGTCCATTCTCACCTTAGTCCATCTGAATTGACCCTCAGGCAAGTGTAACCAGGATGTTCAGTGGGGTTAATGTGCCCAAGGGGCTACTCCATTAACAGAGATGGGGTAGTTCAGCTCCAACACCATCCGACATAATGATTCTTAGATAGGTAGATTCATTTCAGAGAGATTGAGACTTAGTTGCTCATTGCTGACATCTATTCTTTAACATACCCTATAATGGGATTCTTGTCTTTCTTGTCTCACTTTTCCTCATCTGTGATTTTTGAGAGCACCCAGAAAATAACCGCCTGAATCAAGCTCTTGTATTACTGTTTCTTTTGGGGAGAAATCTAAGCTAAAGCACAAGAACACCAGGAGTGGCAGTATAGTGAAATGTAACAGAAGTATGCACAGTAGAAGAAGGCAGTAGCAGAAAACTGACCGGTTCTTTCCTTTGGTAGAGTTTCAACATCACCCCTTTAGTATAAACCTTAATAAGGCAGGGGTACCATCTATTTGCTACTGTATCCTTAGAGCCTAGTACAGGTCTGGTATATGAGATCTTAAAATATATTTGTTGAATGGATGATCCTTTGCCAAAGTGAAATCTGAGGTTTAGAAGGGTACATCACTTGTAAATCCAGTCAATCAGTAATGATACTGAAACACACATGTTCTCATGTGTAGTTCAGGGCTTCTTCTCAACCTACTCTAAAATGATAAGGGGTTGGCTAGAAGATTATAGGGATTAGGAAGTGGAGCTGAATTCTGAGCAATATGGTGTACTTGGGGACACAAAAGTCATTTACGTATGATTGGATTGTAGAGGGCGAATGTTGGCTGGAAAAAAAAAAACAGAGATGAAGGGCATAAATAAGTCATAGTCAAGCAGGAAGACATAATAGGCCACGCTAAGGCATTTGGACTCTTACTGACTAATGATAATGGAGGTGGTGGTGGTAGGGCAATAGTTTTATGTAAGAATTTTCATTGGTGGCAATATCTGATTACATCTTAGAAAAAAAAAAACCTTTAAGTTTTCTCCTCTGCGGTGAGGAGGATAGATGGGATTGGGCAAGACTAGAGATAGCAGATGGGTTCCAAATATGTCTAGGAAAGTGAATTACCAGGATTGATGGTAACACGTGTAGGTTGAGGTTGAAGAAAGAATTAAGGTCCATGTCTTGTCATGGGGATCTGGCTGGTGCCAATTCTTGAGACATAGCAGGTAAGAAGATAGTATTATGAGAGCTTATAGATATCACAGTACCTAGGGAGCATTCAGGTGAGGATATGTAAGTTCTAAGGAGAAATCTTTGTTAGAAATGTAGTTCTGGAGAGTGATCAGCCCATGGGTGATAATTTAAAGCCATGAGGGTTAATGAAAAAAATAATAAAGAAACACTTAAATAATGCTTACCTGTATGCCAATCATTATTCTGATTACTTATAAATATTAACTCTATTTAATATTCATTATACCTAATACTAAGAATATTTATATTAAGTAACACTACTTATTATTAATAACTATTCTTCACTGTTAAGATAGTAAATATTAACTCAGAATCTAACTCAACAACCTTGTGAAGTAGAATGCTGTTATTCCACTTCATAGATGAGGAAACTCAGGCACAAATAACTTTAAATAACCGTCTCACAGTCATATAGTTACGGAGAGTTGGAGCTGAGGTCACTCAGTTGTGTGAATAGAGAAAGAAAAGACAAGTGTCACAACTGTAGGGGATGGAATTAGAGCTAAAGATCAACTAACACCAATAAAGGGCATCAAGAGAGGTAAGAGAAATTTTAAGAAAAGGTGGAAATTAAAAAATAAAAAAATAAAAATAGAAAATTAATGAAAAAGATTAAAAAAAAGAAAAAGTGGAAATTTAGGAGATTGAAAAGGAGAAGACTTTCTTTGGGTCACATGTCACTGGGAGATCGACAACAAGAAGGCTAAAAGATATTCTTTGGATTTCACAGTGAAAAAAGTCACTAATGACAGCAGTTTTAATGAAATGATACTGATTGGCCATTCAGCTCAAATAATCTCTGAGGGTCAAGAGAATACTATGGGCAAAGCTATAAAGACCAAACAGCTTAACAAAGCTAGAGGAATCCATTCAGAGAATGAGTTTGAACTGACAAGTTCATGCTACAAATATTATATGAGGAAATTTAAAATGAGCCAAACTTCCTGGAAGCTGCAGCTACCTACTGATACCCAAATGGGCAAGACTTAGGCAGCAGGTGGGAAGAAGGGAAAACCTAAATGAAAAACACAGTAAAATATGAAAATTGATTTCATAACCCATAAGGATGTTCTCAAAACCATTAGTTTTTAAGACTCAAATTATTTGCTTTTGATATTGTTCATACATGAATAAACAAAAGTGTTACATTAGACTCTGGAGCTCAAAATATAAAGAATAAAAGGAAGATTCATGTTAAATTCCTTGCTGATGGATATTGGCAGCCTGTAGGAAACATGTGGGAGAAAGTTCTCAAGCTCAGAGTATAAGTGGAATGACTTTTGCACATGCAGGAAAAGGCATGTCCAAAGACAGTGGTGAAGGTTGAATGTGGGATTTAGAAATCAGTGTAGGCAGGCCTAATGAGGTGGAGACAATTCTTTCCTCGGTCATGTTTTAAGGTAAGTCAGGAGTGTTTGGACATAAGCTGCTGTGGTCAACTCTCTCTGTAAGGGACTTTTGCTGATACTTGCAGTGAATTCGTTAGTTGTCAATAATAATTGAATCAACTCAGGGTGTCTGCCTGACAGAGACTCTGCTTTCATTCTGACTTGCCAGGTTTTAAAAAATAAAGCTTTAAATCGGTCAGCTGAAATTGGTTTATGAATTGCTGGAAATCCCTAGATAGATTTCCATCAATTCAAAACATCATGGACAATTCTGTATTTGCAGTGGGCTTTGAGTTATTCATGAAATCCTATTGAACATCTTTTTTGCATTAATTTAGTGATATTTCTCACTGACGTCAAGGTGATGAAAAATAACACTAAACCTAACTTGGCTGACTGTGGAGAACTTGGAACCCCACCAGGCATGCTGCAGGCAATTTCTGGAAGGCAGGCAGGGGGACCCGGCATGCCTCAGAAACTACCTCAGAGATGAGCTTTAGGGAAGAACAAATCTACAATTAGAAGAATAAAACTCAAAAATATTTAACTGCTGACAGCAGTTTCTTAAAAGTTATAAAAAATATGAAAAACATGCACCAATGTCAGAAGTCAGCAGAAGGACACGAAAAACAGAAAATTCAGCATTTTATTTATTTAACAAACACTTTTATAGGTTTTGCTATGTTCCAGATACTCTTCTAATAGCTATACCAATATCAGTTCATTTAATATTCTTGATACCTCTTAGGAAGTGGGTGCTGTGATTAGCCTCATTTTACAGGCAGCAGTGGTATGAAAAGAGAGATTAAGTAGGTTCCTATATCTGGTATGAGCTGAGAGTTAAACTTGGGGAGTCTGGCTCCAGAGTCCAGACTTTTAGTTACCATGCACACTCTGTCTCATAAAGGAAAGCAAAAGAAACAACATATTATCTCTAATACTCAGAATGACTTTCCCACATGGTGGCTTCTCCTTAATTCTAGTTATACTACATTGTGCTGTGTAAAACTGGTTTTCAGTATTGTGAGCTAGGATGTCTTATACCAGCATTGTTAGGGGAAGCAGAGGCACAATACTGATGATCTTAAATAGTGGGTAATACTGGTTTCCTTCTCCGTGCAGTCGAGATCTTGACTCTAGCACATGTTGAACAATTGTAATTAGGAATAATTTCTACTGCATAAACTATGAACACAGACTTTATGGAAAATTTGTAGACTACGTAGTTCTAAGGGATTGCCTCTAAGGGATTGCCTTCAGAGTATTAGTAGCTTCAAGAAATTGTGAGAAGCAGAAAATGAGGAGGGAAAATGTGTAAATAGCTTCTGTAAGGGATTTTTCTCTTGAGACATACATTTTTAGAACAAAATCACTATATTTGCATACTTTATGTTTATTTAAAATAAGATTTGCATTTCTCACTAACTTGAAAAGATATCTGCACCCCCATATTCATGGCAGCATTATTTACAATAGTCAAGGCACAGCAACAACCTAAGTGTCCATAGACGGATGAACGAATAAAGAAGTTGTCACACACACACACACACACACACACACACACACACACACACGAATATGATTCAGCCATAAAAAATGAGAAAATCCTACCATTTACAGTAACATGGATGGACCTTGAAGGCATTATGCTAAGTGAAATAACTCAGATCAAGACAAATTCTATATGATCTCACTTACATGTGGAATCTTAAAAAAAAAACAAACTAATTCATAGAAAAAGAGATCAGGCTTATGGTTGCCAGAGGCAGGAAGGGAAGAGAGAATTGGAAGAAAGTGGTCAAAAGGTACAAACTTACAGTTATAATACCAGTAAGAACTAGGGCCGCAGTGTACAACATGATGACTAGAGCTGACACTGCTGTATAACAGGAAAATTAAGACAGCAAATCCTAAGAGTTCTCATCACAAGGAGAAAATTATTTTTATTCTTCTTTTATTTTTATTGTATTCATATGAGAAAACAGATATTAGCTGAACCTATTGGGGTAATCATTTTGCAATATATGGAGATCAAATCATCATGCTGTATGCCTTAAACTTAGGGACGTATGTCAGTTGTTTCTCAGTAAAACTGGGGGGAATAGATTGTGTTTCTGGCATGAAGACTCTTGGTTACAGGGTTTTTGTTTTGCACAAATTTCTGTCCATTTGATTGACACATTGCTTAGAAATGAGGTTCTTCATGTGCTATCATGAGGTCTCCCGATCAGTTCTTTTCCAATATTAGTTCCTCCAAGAGTCATGTGGGTCATGATGGAGGGGGCTTGCATTTTTCATAGTAGGTGTCTAAGAAAAGGCCATTCTTATTAAAATATCTTTGGTCCAAACTTTGCTCAGACTCTGGTTTCAAACTGTCTATTCATCATCTCCACTCAAGCTTCTGACTGAGATCTCAATTTTTTTTCATTTTTTTAAATGTTTTATTCATTTTTGAGAAAGAAAGAGACAGAGTACGAGCAGGGGAGGGGCAGAGAGAGGGAGACACAGAATCCAAAGCAGGCTCCAAGCTCTGAGCTCTTAGCACAGAGCTCAATGTGGGGCTCGAACCCAAGAACCAGTGAGATCATGACCTGAGCAGAAGTCAGCTGCTTAACCGACTGAGCCACCGAGGTGCCCCTGAGACCTTAATTTAAGATCTCTAAAATGACCATTCTCTCACCTGCAGCTTTCTCTTAATTCAACGGCATTCTATTCTTCAAATTACTGAAGCCTAAAAGTTTAGAGGCATCTTGATTTCTCTTTTTCTCACACCCCTCATCTAATCCTGACTTTATCTTTAGAATATGTCCAAAGCCCAATCAGTTCTTTTCTACGTCATGCTACCACCTGTTAGAGCCACCATCTTCTCCAATTTAGATTGCAGCCATAGTCCGCTTAATGGGCTCTGTGATTCTGCTCTTGTGTCTCTATAGCAGCCAAAGTGATCCAGTAAAAATGTCAATAAATGTCACTAATCTGACAAAAATCCTGTAGTAGGTCCTCCTTCCCAGTGAAAGTCAAAGGCCTTTAAATGGCCTTTGTTACCTCTTCTCTGACTATATTCACCTTTGTTTCTCTGCTCCATTCATCTGGCTCACTGCTGCTTCTCATACGTCAGGCATAGCCCTTCCTTAGAGGCTTTGCACTGGATGCTTCCACTGACTGTAAAGCTCCTTTCGCAGACCTCCCCAGGATGAATTCCTTCAGCTTCTTTTAAATCTTACCTGAAATGTCACTTTGTAAAGAAGCTTCCCCTGGCATCTTACTTAAAATAGGACTCCGAGTCCTTCCAGTCCTCTTCCCACTTTTGGTTTTTCCAGGGCACTTCTCACTTGGCAAAGGGTAGAGTTTACTATTGCATTTATCTTCTAGTGACTGTCCACCTTGATTAGAAAGTCTGTTCTTCAGGGGAAGGGATCTTTTGTTCACTGAAACATCCCAAATGTCTAGAATAGCATCTGACACAGAGTAGATACTCAATAAATATTTGCCAGATACACAAACGAAAGAATTAACTTTAAAAATGTGCGTTACATGGGACCTCTCGAATGAAAGCATCGTTGGCTATCTTTTTCATTTCTTTATGGTTAGCCACCAGTGTTACAAATCTGTACTAATGGTACTAACTGTTTTGTTTTAATGCTTGGCTATTTAAAACTTCATGTTCTTTAAACTTTCATTTAACATACCTACTTGCAACGCAGTCCTAAAAATAGTATCTTCCATGTTAATTAAATCCATCGTGATTTTGTCATTACCTAAAACACAAAAATAAACTCCTAGAGAAACATCTGGAAAGTAGGGCTAGATTTGCTATCATTTCATGAGTTTCCTAAGTTGCTTTTCTAGTCTGAGAGTCAAAAAATGATCACTTGCTTCTTGATTAAGAAGAAGAAGAAGAAGGAGAAGAAGAAAAGAAAACCATGGATGTTATTTGAAAATGCAGAAGATGAGCAACAATTTTGGTTAACTCCATGATTCTTACTACAAAAGAGATTTGCTACAAAAGGATTCCAACCTTGCCTGAGGAGATGTGCACTGGAACCAGAAGACTCCGTGTGAAATCTCCTCCTATTTTGATTTAAGATGTTAAGCAATAAACAGTCCTTGAAGCTACCAGTATCCAAGGACACAGATCTAGTGTTTTCCACCTTGTTTGAATGTTCAGTTTAGGCAACACATGGCAGCTGGACTCAATCCTGTTGTTAGGAACGTCCCTAAATGAAAGTGCCCGGTCATTACTCATGATCCAATTGGTATGCTCAGTGAAGTGGGCCCGCCAGCTTTCAGCCTGAGAGCTCCTTTAATGGGGGAGAGGGAGAAAACTTTGGAACTAAGAAGCAGAAAACAAAGATAAACATAGAAACAGCATGGCCACGTGTTAAAATCACAAACTGCAGATGAGACAATTTTATCTTTCTATAGTCAGCAGTTAGGATTAGGTGGGACCTGGAAGGCTGCACTTTCATCTGCACAGTCAGTCTGAGGCAATCACTCACAAAGCCCCCTATGCTCATAAGCCTTTATTCAAAACTGTAGTTGATTTGAAGGTACTACTCCTCCCAAATTGTCTAGAATCCATGTCTTTCATAACTAAGAGAGTAAATAGTACAAAGTATGTTTCTTCCACTTTGCTAATTCTTTGATTTTTGAATCAATAGTATTTTATTATAGTAGACATAGTTGTTATTTATGAGGGTCAGTATCTAGGGGTTGATAGCATGGACTCTGGAGCCAGATTGGCCCCATCGCATAACTGACTATATGACCTTGAGCAAGTTACTTAACTTACAATTTTTTTTCATCTGTAAAATGGGAATTATCACTACACCTACTTCATGAATTTGTGAGAATGAGACAAGTTAATGTATAAAAAGGAGTCAGCACAGTAATTGTAAGCATCATTTAAGCATTTGCTTTTATTCCAGTGAACAACTATTGTCATCATGATGCTCTTAATTTCAATATAGGCTAGATATTATTATTTGTACCTAAGAATTAGTTCTTGCCTTTCTGAGTATCTTTAACATAAGATTGTAACATATCATGCCAAGGAAAGAAGAGAGATCAGGAGGGTTGCTGCTTCCTACTACTTTACATCACTGGTTTCCAGAGGGATCCAGGCTAGGCTGTTGAAATGGAAAAATGTGCAGTGGTATCATTGCCAGGTGTGGAGTTTCAGGGTGTGTGTGCACGAGGAGGGACTGGCTTCACTCCCACCTGCTTCTAACACCACTCTCACAGAAAGAGATTGATAGGACATTCTAAACCATCATATAGTGTATTCTTTTAGCTATGAAAGATAACAAATCCTATTAGAAAAATTTCACGAGTTCTAGAAACAGACCAATTTTCCATGGATTCACTATTATATATATATATATATATATATATATATATATATATATATATATATATATATATAATATAAACTATAGATAAAATAGTGAATACATATATATATATATATATATATATATATATATATATATATAATTTTTGTTCACATATTTGTTATGTAGGTACTCCCAAAGTTGGCCGCTTAAAACAACAAACTTTTGTGAACTCACAATTCTGAGGGTCAAAATTCTTGGAGTAGCTTAGCGACTCCAAGGTCACAGCCAAAATGTAAGCTGAGACTATAGTCATCCGAAAACTTGACTGGCCTGAAGGATCCCCTTCCACGTTCACTCTCGTGGCTCTTGGCAGTAGATCTCAGTTCCTTGCCACGCGGGCCTCTCCATAGGACTGCTGAAGTTACGGCAGTTGACTTTCCCTCAGAGTGAGTGATCCAGAGAGCATGTAAGAGAGCCCAAGATGGAAGTCACCGTGTCTTTTATACCTTCATATCAGAGGTGATATAGCATCAGTTTTGTTCAATTCTATTGATCACATACCAATCCTAGTATAATATGGGAGGGGATTAGAGGAAATCTAAGTACCAGAGTCAGGGATCACTGGAGACTGGCTACCAGTGCCATATTTAGCTTTTTAAGGGGTATTCATATCTTCTTTTAACAAGTAAAGCTATAGCCATAAAATAGTCTGAATTGAAAATAAAATGACAAGGGGTGCTTGGCTGGCTCAGTTGGTAGAACATGTGACTCTTGAAATCAAGATCATGAGTTTAAGCCCCACATTGGGTGTAGAGTTTTCTTAAAACAATAAAATGACAAAAATTATACCTAAAAACATGTATTTTTCATTAAGCACTGTAATTTTATCTATATATACTTAATATGTATATGTGTGTGGGCATGAATGTGTGTGGGCATGCACACACACTCATACATACACACACATTAGAAATGCAGAGTGATGCCTGGGGTGGCTCAGTCATTTAAGTATCAGTCTTTTTTTTTTTTTTAATGTTTATTTATTTTTGAGAGAGAGAGAAAACAAGAACGCAAGAGCAGGGAAGGGGCAAGGGGCTCTGTACTGACAACAGTTAGCCAGATGTGGGGCTTAAACTCATGAACCGGGAGATCGTGACCTGACCGAGGCACCCAGGAGCCCCAAGTATCTGACTCTTGATTTTGGCTCAGGCAATGATCTTGCTGTTCATGAGTTTGAGCCCTGCATGGGGCTCTGTGCTGACGGTGCAGAGACTGCTTGGGATTCTCTCTCTGCCCCTCTCCTGTTCTCTTATTTTCTCTCTCTCAAAATAAATAAATAAGCTTTAAAAAATGCGGATTAGTCCTGCCCAGACTTACAGGTCAGGATCTACATTTTGACCAAACCCTCAGACAGTTAATATGCACATTGTTTGAGGAACACCAATATAGGATATTTTTAAAACTTTTTCAACTCATAAAAACCTAACATATCCTGAAAATTAATAATGGAGCAGAGCTAACAAAATTACCTATTAAATTAATGTTTGATACTGAAGCTTTCTATTCTCTCTGTCCCTCTCCCGAACCCCACTTCCTTTCCTACACATGCTCCACACAGAAATACAGTCTGGCCCTCCCAAATGTGGACATCAACTAAAGCTTTTTCGTTTTTCCTTCACAGAAAATAGGTGGAGTACTGCAATGACATTTCAAAAAAACCATGTTTTGAGATAAGAATTGTTTTTATTGATGGCAGATGGGAATAGACTTCCAAAGGATACAGTTGGCTCTAGGAAAAAGAAATAGTTTTGAAAATCATCAACTCGTATTTGCAAAATGTCATCAGGGACTTTCTTTTCCCCTTGCCTAAAACAAATACAGACAATTCCACATAAAGAGAAAGCCTATGTGTAAAATTTGGCCATGTGTTTGAAATAATTTTATTTTTGTAAGACAGCGTGAAGTGCTATGACAGTTGTGCAGATGAAAACTGAAACTAATTTGTTTTTGTGGTGTTAATGAATTTGTGTTGGTCTTGTTGGCATTGGGATGAATACCCACCCACTATTTCATTACCGGGTCAGTCCCTAGAAAGGAAACCTTGTACTAAAAGCAGTTATGCAACCTGCAATTAATTAAACCAAAAATTAAAATGTATTTTCCTCTGATTAAAAGAGTAATACAAATTCATTATAGAACGTTTGAGACATGCAAAAAAAAAAAAAAAAAAAAAGGACAATGAGAGTTATTTGAAATCCCACTGAAAGATACCTACTTTAAAAAAGAGAATTTTGGGTGCCTGGGGGGCTCAGTTGGTTGAGCATCTGACTCTTGATTTTGGCTAAGGTCATGATCCCAGGGTCCTGGAATGGAGCCCCGGTCAGACTCCATACTGGGATTCTCTCTCTCTCTCTCTCTCTCTCTCTCCCTTTCTATGTCTCTGTCACTCCCCCACTTGTGCACAAACACCCTCTCTCTCTCTCTAAAAAAAAAAATCTTTTATTAAAAAAAGAACTCCTATTAATGTTTTGACCTATTCCTTACAGTCTTTCTATGGTATGCCTCATATGTATGTATGTATAGCATATGGATGACATACCATATCATACAACAGGGAAATGTTAAGATTCCTGCTATGAGGAAAAAGAAAAAAAACAATAGCATAGTTTACAGTGTAAACAGAGCTTCTGAAACTGGTAAGTGTCTAGGTGACATTTCCTGCCATCTCTACACCAAACTGACTACACACAATGTTTGCAGTCACCATCACTCTGAGAGCTCCTTAGAATATTTCTGTGGCCTTCAAAAGAAAACCCATACCATACAAATTAGCAGTCATTCCCCATTCCCTTCCCCCACCAAGCCACAAGTAACCACAAACCTACTTTCTATCTCTATGGATTTGTTTTTTCTAGACATTTTGTGTTAATAGAAGCACATGATATGTCATCTTCTGTGTTTGGTTCCTTTCACTAAGCATAGTGAAGCATAGTGTCTTCAAGGTTCATCCACACTGTACCATGAATCAATACTTCATTCCTCTTTATGGCTGAATAGTGTATCATTGTATGCTAATACCGTATTTTGTGTATCCACTCATGAGTTCGTGGACATATGGATTGGTTCCACTTTTTTGGCTATCATAAATAATAAGACTATGAATATTCGTGTATAAGTTTTGGTATAGACATGTGTTTTTAATTTTTTCGTGTATATGCCTAGAAGTGTAACTAGTGTAAGTGTCATATTAAACTATTTGTATATATATATATGTTCCATGTTAAACTCCATATTTAACTTTTTAAAAAAGATTTTATTTTTTTAAGTAATCTCTATACCCAACGTGGGGCTCAAAATTCCAACCCAGAGATGGAGTCTCATGCTCTACTGACTGAGACAGCCAGGTGCCCCTCCATATTTCACTTTTTTTAAAGTTTATTTTCAGGGGCGCCTGGGTGGCTCAGTCGGTTGAGCGTCCGACTTCGGCTCAGGTCATGATCTTGCGGTCTGTGAGTTCGAGCCCCGCGTCGGGCTCTGTGTTGACAGCTCAGAGCCTGGAGCCTGCTTCCGATTCTGTGTCTCCCTCTCTCTCTGCCCTTCCCCTGTTCACGCTGTGCCTCTATGTCTCTCAAAAATAAATAAACATTTAAAAAAAAAAATTTAAAGTTTATTTTCAGAGAGAGGGGGAAGGGGCAGAGAGAGAGAGGGAGACAGAGAATCCCAAGCAGCACGTACTTATTGGCCATTTGGATATTTTCATTCAAAAATATCTGTTCAAACATTTTGCCCAATTTTATCTGCCTTTTAATTGTGGAATTGTGATAGTTCTCGATACGTTCTGAATACTAGCTCCTTATAAGTTATGTAAATTACAAATACTGTCTTTTCACTTTGTTGATAACATCCTTTACAAAAACATATCTAAGCTGTAGATTTTGATGAAATCCAGTTTTGAGGAATTCCAACTGAATATGCCAGATTTATGTGATATAGCATATGGATGCACATAAAATTAAGGTCATACTCAAACTGCTCTTTAAAAGTAATTAAATAGAATTTCTGAGTGTGCTAGATGTGTTATGTCAGAGAAAAACAAATGGAAAGCCATTTTAAGCAAGGCTTCTTAACTTTTTTGCAATGCAAAAGGCAGTTCAGTAGGTCCAAACATTTCCTAATGCTTTCAAATATAGTTTTCTGGTCTTAATTTCTCTCCCTATTCTCTCCTTTGGATATATTGAATGTATATGTTGAACATATTGAATATATTGAATATATATATTTGAATTGAGCATATGTGAAATTCCTAGTGTCCAATGCCATAAAAACTGTTGAATGAAGATAGGAAATAGAATCTTCTTCTTTTTTATGAATCTGTCGGAAGGACTCATTCACTTAGTTTTGCATTATGTAGAGGGGAATGTGTTTCACATTGTTAGAGTGGGTTCCATCTCTTGCTTAAAAATTTTTTTTTAATGTTTCATTTATTTTTGAGAGAGGGAGAGAGAGAGAGAGAGAGACAGAGTATGAGCTGGGGAGGGGCAGAGAGAGGGGGAGACACAGAATCCAAAGCAGGCTCCAGACTCTGAGCTGTCAGCACACAGCCCGACATGGGGCTCAAACTCATGAATCAGGAGATCATGACCTGAGCCAAAGTCAGACGCTCAACCAACTGAGCCACCCAGGTGCCCCATTTTAAAATATTTTTTTCATCTCTTGGTTAAGAGTTAAATAACTCTTGTTAAATAATACAAGTGCGACTTATTATTTCTTCGGTTGTTTGTGCTTAGGTGTTATATCTAGTAAATCATTGCTTAATTTAAGGTCATGAAGATTTATACCTATATTTTCTTCTAAGAGATTTATAGTTTAGGTCTTTGATCCAATTTTGAGTGAAATTTTCTATATGATAGGGTAAGGGTACAAGTTCATTCTTTTGCATGTGAATATCCAGTTGTCCCAACATTTGTTGAAAATACTCTCCTTACCCCCATTTAATTGTCGTGATGCCTTTGTTGAAAATCAATTGCCCATAAACATAAGGAGCTTTTCTCTATTGAATCGTTTCTCCATGCTGTTGTCAGTGGTTATTCTATTTGATCACATTTCCCTGATATTGAAATGTCTTCAATGGCTTCCAAGGATTACAAGGAAAAGATTAAATCTGGCATGTGTAGTGTGGTAGGACAGGCATGAGCTGTGAGTAGAATAAGCACAGTTTTGAATCTTGCTCTGCCTTTTAATCAAAGTGTACCTAGAACAAATTACTCAGTCACACCTGGAGTGTGAACCTCACATGGTTAGGGAGTTGACTGTCTTGGTCACCACCAGAAGCCCAGCACTATCAAAGAACCTGATATATCGCCACATTCAGAAAATATTCATTCAATAGTAAATGAATCTCAGTTTCCTCATCACCAAATGGAGATTACTATAACTATTTCACAAGGTTCTGATTAATGGTAATTTCCAGAAGACACGCCAGTGATCTTAATATTTTTTCTTAAATGTAAAATACTTCCAGAAAGATGCACAAATGATAATGGTATGATGAACTGAAGCCAAGTGAACACACTTGCATAACCATCACCTAGATCAAGCACCCCAGAATCTCCCCAACAAACCCCTTCTTATCACTGCTCCTATCACTCTTCCCAATATGTAGCCATGTCCTTTTAAGATTTGATTTCAGGACTACCTTCTCCCTTGAGGTCCCTGTTGAGTTTTCCATTTGGGCCACAGTATCTTTCTACATGCTTCCAAATTTCATTTGACATAGTCTCTACCACACTGTGTTGTACTCATCTCTCTAACCTGTCAGTCTTCCCTACTAATTGTTGAATCAACCACACACACGTAAAAGAGTACCCACTGCTTGTAGTAGACATTCAATAAACCCTTGGAGAATTTAAATCAGCTGATGTCATTTTGAGCCCATGGAAACAAAAACTATTTAATTTCAAGCTATTATAATATTTTAGAAAGCTTAAAGTAACGGCAGTTTGGCAGAATAACACAGAAATGGAAAAGACTGAGTGAACTCATGATTTGGGCAAATGTAATATTAAGCAGTTATTCAAACAACTCTACATGAGTTTTAATTAGTTAATGCTGAATCTTTGAAAAATGTCTCCATGGTCCTGCCCCTGGGTGCAAAAACTGTGTTGAAAACCCGGATTGCAACAAATAGTTGCAGTGTGAGACGATGGAGGGAGTTTCCTACACGAGCTATTTCAGTTTATCGTCAGCAGCATGCATGACCACAACCAGGGTCTTTTGCCAACCTGGGTGGGGAAGGAGAAGTGACAAGGGAGATTCTTCTAAATTGTGTGTCCACCAAATGCAGTGCGGCCAGCAGGGAAGCATCTATGAGTTGTAAGGACAGCGTTTCAGGGTGCAACCAGGACTCCTTGTTAATAATGTGTGACACATGGCACAGCTGTGAGGGTTTGGTGCCAGGCAGGGTGAGCTAGTGGGAAAGCATGTGGAGAAGCTGGATGATTTAGACCTGAAGAGAAGCTTGTGCTGCTAGTAGGAAGAAAACAGGTGATAAAACCATTTTCCTGCACAGTATGGGGAAATCACTTTGTGATTTATTCTGTAGGCTGCCGGATGATTGTGCAGTCCTACATCCCTGAGATCGCATTTTCTGATGTCATAGAAATGCAAAATGGGTGTGGGTGGGTGTGAATGGAGTGGGAGTGGGTTGGGGAAAAAAATTACAGGGATTTTTAACAAATGGAGTGTGCGGATGTGTGTGGGGTGCGTGTACAGGTGCACGCATATTTCAAGAGAAGGAGAATACATTTTCACATTTTATTAGAGCCAAAATGTTCCTCTAGCTTGGTGGGCTTGAAAAGTAATACATGTAGTTTAGACGCTTGGCATGCTGCGTGAAGAGAGTTTTCACATTGTGTCATGCTTGTTTAAGGAGTCTTCACTGTCAGCACTGAGCAGGTTAGTGACCCCAGGGCTGGGTGGGGAGGAAGGAGAGGTGCACGTCAGTTTGGCTGTATACAAAGAGTAGGAAACGCTGACCAGGAAACTCACACGGTCTCAGAAGTGCTGTTAAAAACAAAGACTACAAGCACATCGCCATTTCATTTTCTTTTTTTCCCTACGTGGCAGGAATCTTATGTATATTTCCCTCATGTTTCTATGGCAATGGCGTGGCAATGCAGCATATGAAGATTGGACCTGTACTTTTGTTTAGAAGAAGCATCTGCAAATACATTATAGCTTATGGAGGTGATCAATTTTAGATGTCTTTCATTAAGAAGTGGCAAATTGCCTTATGGTTGCTGAGTTTTATGTACAATTTTAGTCTATCAGATGACTATTGATATAAAGTTGTCAGGTGGTTTGTGTCATGGGAGAGTTTTAGGTAGAAATATATGTAAGCATACAGAGTCTCATACATTTTAAATTTGGGAAGAAGTCTATTAGACTCACTTTAGAGGGATGTAATCATGGAACATCAGAAAATTGCTTCATATTTCCCCTTAAGCTATGAATGGGCTCCTAGGGCAATGAAATCTGCATTTATAAACAAAGCACCAGTGGTTCTATTTCTGAATGTCTTCTGTGGTGATAGAAACAGCCTCAAGTTGTACAATTTGAATTCAAATTTTGAACATGATACATGAATCACTATCTTAAATGAAATTGGGAATCACTAGGATGCTACAAATTCAGCAATTCAAATGAACAGAAATTAACAATTTCTTCTCAGGGCTAGTTCCTATCCTCCCTTTCCTATCTGGCCCCAGTGAATACCTAAGGAAGCAGGTATTTAGCACAGAGAACCCTAACAAACCATAGCAGAAAGAAGGTAACCAGAAAAGGCTTTCATGGGTCTTAAAAGAATACCAAGGCACAAAATTATTACCTTTTAGGAAGGAAGAAGCTATATTTTGTATGCATTACAATAAAAACATATTCTATTAAGTCTTTTGTACAAAGACTACAAATACCTTAAGATTATGTCTCCCTATTGTTTTATACAAACAATGTGCAGAATTTTCTGATTTTATTAATGCATTATTTTAGCAGTGGTATAATCTGTTTTATATCTATGTCTGGGGAGAATAAACTCAGGTCAGCCTAACATAATATTATGATTAAAGGAGACAGAAGGCCCCCCTGCTAAAAATATCTTTCCCTCTGAACACAATTCTTAGTGATGCTGAACTTTAAAATCCTAAAAGCCTCTTTTAAGCAAATGTGCTTCCTGGAAGTTCCTGTTATCACAGCAGTGAGATTATGAACCAGAGACTGATAGAGCTGGAGCAGAATTTGTAAGCATTTTGGCACACACCTCTTTTAAAAGTTTAGAACATTGTAGTCTAGAGGGAAACAAGGGCTCATCCTAGGTCATGGTTTTTTGGAGTAGAACTAGAATGGGACATAAGTTTCCTAAAAGAACTCAAGGCCTCAGCAACATAGCCTTCTCTCTTCACCTTGTTTCCTTCCTCATTATCTTTTCAATCTCTTCTCTCTGCCGCAGGTGTATTTCTTTCATTCGTATCAATTTATAGATAAGGGGTGAGCCTATAAGCAATACTATTTAAGGATGGATATGTTTTTCAAACTCATACATTTTTTAAAGTTAATCACACTTAGGATAAAATAATGAAATATTAAACACATAATAAACAGAAGAGTATTTGTTCTCATATAAGGCCAGCTTTTTACAATAGAGGGTGGATGGCTGTTGAGCTTCTGGTCAACCCCGAGATTCTGTAATTCTGAGCCAGAACTGCAAAATGATGAGAGTATGGGACGGTAGTCTGTGTGTGCTTCAGAGACAACAGGAAGGAGTTTGAGGTTAAAAACCTGTTCTTTTTCCCCAGGGGAAAGGGAGGAATGTTTATCTAGGGACATGCTTCTAGTAACTGGTTCATTTCCCACCATTGCCAGCCCACATTGGCCTCTTTGGGTCTCACACATTGTGGTCGTTGGCAAGACAGCATGTCCTTGTACTTGAGATGCAGGCACCCACATCTCACCATGGGGCACCAGCTCCTGTAGAACTTCTGGCCTCCTGCTAACTTCTTGCCATCACAACCTCCACACTAGCTTTCTCTCTTCTCATTCCTTTGGCCTCTCTGTGTCATGGATGTATTTTTACTTTACCTTTTCTGGGAAAGCAGGAAGTACCATGGCCATTAAGCCATCTTCTTGAAATGGGAAAAGGAAGTGTTTCAAGGAGAACAAATTAATATTTAATAAGTGCTGCCTCTTCACTCTCTTATTTTGCAGCTTTTATTTCCTTGATTCTTTTAATCGGTTGTCATGCTGATGGTTCTTATGACCAACCATATATATATATATATATATATATATATATATGCACACACACATGCACACACCCCAACACATATATATTCATCATGACTTCCTGGGTTGAATCAAGCTGGCAGGGGCTGAAATACAACTGTTTGTTTATTCGTTTGTCAAACGAGGGTCAAGACTTTAAGAGGTATGATTGCATGACTTCCTCTATATCACGATTTACATTTACAGAGAGAAACTAGTAAGTTTTTAAAAGATTGATTTATTAGTTTAGATGGACAGGAAAATACATTATTGAAATCTTTAGAGCAAATTAGTAATACAGACTACTGAATAAGATCTAAAACCCAGCCTACCACCAGACACGTAGGAACATTTTTCTTCCAACAGACAGTGGTCTCCTCCAACTCCCTTAGGATACAATGAATAATCAGTTTCTCTACCACAACCTCAGAACATGAGCAGAGACAGCTCAAGTGAGGGCAGTCCCCCTATGATTTGGCAGCTTATGTCTCCATCGTCAACTTTTCTGGACTTTCTTGAAAAGTAACTGTCATTCCTGGCTCGTGGTTTTACTCAATTCCATCAGAAACTAAAACCTGGGTGGCCTGAAAGCATGTCAAGAAGCCAGAGAAACCAGTGTCCCTAAGGTGTAACCAATCCTAGAAGGAGAAAAGGTCTTAGGAAGGGTTTTGGCCTTGCACCCTGCTGTCCTTGAGAAAGGCCCCCTTTTGGCTCTAAATCCTGTGTTCTTTGCACAATACCACTCTACCCAAGGCATAAGTCTTCGTATTACTGGCTATCTTTAGGTCTTATTTATTTTGACTAAGTGATTTAAGGAAGTTTTGATAATTTATTTTAACTTTTCTTTCTACATCTTATGGTATAGTAGATCATTTGGGGATTCTCTGGGAACAAACCCCAAAGTTATACCAATATGTCTTTGGAAAATTTGTCTCTGAATTATATTGTTTGAAACAAAACTGACAACTCCAAGAACATGAGCACAGCATTATTGAAGTAAAGGTTCTGTGAGTTCTGTGGGATCCTGAGGCAGAGGTATAGTTACTACTTGTCAAGAATTCTTGCAGAAGGTCAATCTTGCGTGATGCAGGCATCAAGTGACTCAGAGGTTGGTAGAAATGAGCCCAGAGGTTCTTTTCTGAGCTTTCACTTTGAACTTCCAAGTTCACTCTCTGCTTGAAGTTCTCTCTCATTTCTACTCATAGACTCTTGAGGGTTTCTCATTTCTTCTTGTCTTCCACTGGGCCCTGTTGACTATGGCCATTCTTTAGAGTAACTTTCACCTCTCATCCTTTCCTTTAATCATCTCAAGAGATTTATGTTCTTACCAAATCTAGGATGATTACTCCTGAATAAGTAAAATTAAATGGAAAGACCATTGGGTTGCATTTCAGAAAGCCTAGTTCACTCTCTGAGTGACCTTGTCAGAGCCATCTCATTTCCCTAGGGTTTGCTTTCTCCACCTATAAAAAGAACTTGTGAGATCAGATGATCATAGTAGTGAGTTCTTCAGAAGGAAAGTAAAAAGCACTTCAACTCTAAACTTCCATCAGTGATAATTTCTGAATTTATAGAATCCCTTCTGATTGTCACAAAAGCTCTAATCTACGCTTCCATCTACTAAGGATCAGTCATTTTTCTTTATGGGTACTTCCAGCTCCCAAATGCAAAATGCCCACCATTGCAATTGTATTCTTCCCACCAAACAAGATCTACTTCACTCCATGTTTTCCAAAAGTGCTCTCCCTGGGTACCCAAACCTAAACTATTATGTTTTTTTTTTTTTTGATCCATTCTTTGTTGCCTACAGCCTTTCAGTCACACAGTCTGCCATATTTTTCTCTTGAAATACTCATGTGTTTGTGTTTCTTCCTGTTGTGTGTGTGTGTGTGTTAAAATATATATAACCCTTTATGGGATATGATTCATTGGTATTAAGTACATCCGCATTGTCTACAGCCATCATCGCTTCCAGATCCAGAACTTTTCCACCATCCCAAACTGAAACTCTGTATTCATTAAACAATATCTTTATGGGATGATAGAGTATCTTTGCATGTCAGAGCTAAATATCTCTAGATCACCTACAATAACCCCTTACTTGACAGGTCATATAAGGCAAGCACAGCCCAGGTGTGTTAAACTACATACTCACAAGGTCTTCATCCTACTAGTCCTGAGTTACATTACCACTCTCCTAGCTTGCTTCTTTGGTTCTGGCAACTCTGACTTCCTGTCTATCACATATATTACTTTGGAGTGAATCTACTTTTACTTTTACCCTTTTACTTCCTGCTCAGAAACTGGAAGGTTCACAGTTATATTTCATTCAAATATCAATTTCCCATAATTTTTGTTGCATATCTTCTACTATACCTACTTCCACTACACACACACACACACACACACACACACACACACACACACTTGTTTTGGTGGTAATAATATGTTTATATTTGTCCCTTTGAGGTTCAGACAAGTTCAGGAACTAGCCAGGATTAGAGCGTTAGGATTCAGATTCTTTCCCAGTATTCCAGAGGTAGGGCTCAGATTATCTCTAGAGGGCCCAGATTAGGCCTATACCTCGTCTGATGCAGTGAGGTAGTGACTAAGATCAGCAGTGAGGGGCCACCTCAGCTTTGCGCTAGCTTCAGGTGGCCAGTCCAACTCTGGTCACTGTTCCTTCTATGTCTTCTGCCTTAGCAATAATAACAACCAGCATTATTGACCTGGTGTGGACCAGGGCCTGGGCTATCTTTTCCATACAGTATTTCATTAAATTTTCATATTTATCCATATTTCACAAATCCAACAATTAAGTATTAATTAATTAAGACTAGTGACTCTCAATCTTGGCTGCACATTAAAATTACCTAGAGTGTTATTAAAAAGTACCAATGTTCAGGCTTTACCCCTTGATTTCATTTTTCTGGGATGAGACCCAGGAGCAGTGTAACTTGTTCAAGGTCATGCAGCCAGCAAGTGCTTAAACTTGCATTCAAACCCCAGTCACTGTGGCTTCAGAATCCAAGATTTTCACCCAGGTTATCAACCCTGGTTGTGGGTCAGAGTAACCTATGAATCTATAAAAATTGCATTATAGAGAGATTTTGATGGAGGGTAAGAAGTTAACTATAATATTTTTAAAAAGAAATAAATAAATGAAAATAGCCCCTGAGATGACTCTAATGGTCAACTGGAATTGAAAACATGGCCTTAGCCATGATGCAGTATTACATCTCTTTGAATCTGATTCAACAAGTGCATGATTTCTTCATCCATTGATAAAAAGCATTTGTGGGCAGGGTGGCACCTTGGAAAGTGTTGGGAGAATATGGAACAGTAACAGCATTGTATTGTTGAATATTAAGGAATGAAAATGGGACATGTAATTCTTTAAGTAACCTATATTTGCAAGCAATTATTGAAATAAACTCCCATTAAGCCGTATCTTTGCAAGCCTAATTTGGCACAATACAATTCTGATCATTCAATAGGAACTCTACATATGGAAATAAGTATCCATAGTGAAAGGAAATAGTGACTATGACCTGGAGGGTTTTAGCATAAGATTTGCGAATACTCTGAATGTAAGAACTGACAAGGACATCCAGTGTGCTGCTACTTATTTGAACTCCTACAGAGGCATGTTTGTTGCTGCTGCAAATCATGGGTACCATTTGATTATTAATATAATTAAGCTGATGTCTTGGGAGCATAGCCATTATCCTATTTTGGCTTCAGATTCAATCCTGGTTATTGACAAATGGTGGAATGGAAGCAGAGATCGACTTTGCTGCAAGAAAGAGGCCCTAAGAGGATAATGTCTCTAAGGACCCTGTAAAAAGTACAGTTATATAATTTGTTGAGATGAGTTAAGTGGTAATTATCCTAGTGTTTGACATTTACAGATTCTTCCCATAGTACTAGACATTTAACTTAAGCACACATTTGACACTGAAGAAGTACTGTTCTATGTAATGTGCTCAAATCTTGCCAGTGGGTGTGGTGCTTTTTTCCTTAAAGTAAACAAACAGCCTGAGATTTACCAAAGTCATTATAGAACACAGGGAAATGAATTCACTAGCACATTTCTAAAAGGTTATCTGCAAAATATGATCTAATACATTTGAAGAGTTACCATATTTGTCTCCATTAAAATGTTACAGATATATTGTTTTGCTATGACTTCTACTCTCTTTCCTGAGCTTTGGACGTGTAGTGCTGTCTTCTTTTTTTTTTTTTTAAGTTTATTTATTTTATTTTGAGAGAGAGAGAGAGAGAGCATGCAAATGTGCAAGTGAGGGAAGGATGGAGAGAGAGGGAGAGAGAAAGAATCCCAAGCAATCTCCTCACTATCATCATGGAGCTCCACGGGGCTTTGAAATCACAAACTGTAAGATCATGACCTGAGCTGAAACCAAGAGTAGGAAGCTTAACCAACTGAGCCATGTAGGCATCCCTGGACATGTGGCGCTGTCTTCTTAAGAAGGGCCAAGTTCATCATCTTAGCTCCTATGTAAGCAGTGTCCTCCTTTCACAAGCTGCTAAACTAAGGACTTTATACAGAATACCCCTTACACACAGTCCCATAAGAAATGTAACATTTCTCACATTTAAAACAAGAAATCTAAGACAAAGGTTTATTGATTTAATTCATTTCTTTGCCCACATGATGGGGTAGCTTGGATGTAGAGATAAGCTTCAAACTGTCTCACTTCACAACCGATGCCCTACACAGCCTCCCTCTCAGTCATATACTACTGTTGGGTAAGAAGGTAGTAATAAGACAGTAACTCAGGTAAGTTGTATAGTATTCTACAAATCTGGCTGCACATGAGAATTACATGGTAAGCTTATTGAAATTAAAGATTTCCAAGGAATACCTTTGGAGAGGCTGATTAAGTAGGTCAAAGTTTGGCCATGGACACAGCGCCTACAGCCCTCTGCTCTACAACTAAGCCTATGCTAACTTAAATAAGTCAGATGGAGAAAAACGAATACCATATGATTTCACTCATACATGGAATCTGAAAAACAACTAAACAAAAAGCAGAATCACACCTATAAATACAGCAAACAAATTGATGGTTGCCTGAAGGAAGGGGTGTTGGGATGTTCAAAATGAGTGAAGGGGAGTCGGAAATATAGGCTCCCAGTCATGGAATGAATAAGTCATGGGAATAAAAGGCACAACATAGGGAGTAATGATAGTGTAATAGCGCTGTATGGTGACAGATGGTAGCTACACATGTGGTGAGCTATAACCATAACATACCATAACCATAGAGAAGTTGAAATACTTTGTTGTACACCTGAAACTAGTGTAACATGTGTGTCAACTGTACTCATTGTTTAAAATGAAGTCAGAGGTATACCTTGGAAATCATTTCAATCATTTCACAATCAGCTGATTCTGATGTAGGCAGTCAACATAGCATTCAGAAACCACTAAGTTAAGTAATACATGTGAGCAAAGAGCATTTAAGTAAGAAGAGGCTGCATTCTCTTAAAAAAAAATATTATATTCAAAAGGTGTGTAGGTATTAGGGTTATAGCATGAAAACTGAAAACAGCCCTAACATGATGGTATGTTAGGGGAGACAGGTTGGTAAACCAGAGCGCACAGGTAAAGTGCTTTCTTAGAAGTAGGTGAGGGGTGCCTGGGTGTCTCAGTTGGTTAAGCGTCTGACCTCTGCTCAGATCATGATCTCACAGCTCATGAGTTCATGAGTTCAAGCCCCATGTCGGGCTCTCTGCTGACAGCTCAGAGCTTGCTTCACATTCTGCATCTCCCTCTCTCTCTGCCTCTTCCCCCACTCATGCTTTCTTTGTCTCTTTTTCTCTCTCAAAAATAAATAAACACCAAAAAAAATTTTTTTTAAAAAGTAGGTGAGACAAACAGTCCAATATGGCACAGGAGAGAAAAATACCTCCATCTATTTGTGGAAGCCAGCAAAGACTTCACAGAGGGGGTATAATATTAAATGGAACTTTCCATGGTCTCTACAAAGGACAGAAAAAAGGAAGGATAGCATCCCAAGCAGGAGGCTGTGAGATCAAATGCCACGAAGTGAGGAAAGCAGGTCTTTGGGCAGCAGCTCGGAGGTGTGGTGTGGCTGCTATAACGCACTGGAGCAAGAAGGGACAACTTGTGCAGTAACCAGCGACCACTGGCATATTTAAATGAGTCAGTAAAGGATAAGGCCTGCATATGAAAAAGATTCCCTTACGTGTGGGCCTGTCTTAAGGGAGTGAAGTTGGAGGGAGAGAGATGGGGAGTGAGGGGAGGGGCAAAGCGGTGGGGTGGAATAGGATGAAGCTAGCACTGAGGCAGCATGAACAAGTGTGGAGAGAAGGGAAGGAGTTGATGCCACACATCTGGGAGGACATCACCAGAAAAAGAGAACAAATCGGATGCAGGGAGGCAAGGAGTCAGGGAAGAGACTGCCAATTCTATCTCACTACAGATAATAATGGTAGCCCAGCTTTCTGGGATAACATCTGTTATTCCTGGAGGTGCCCAATCTGATCCTAGGTTTTCTTTCTATTTTTACTGGCACAGTCCATCACTTCAAATAGAAAATAAATTAATATAAGTTTGAAGACAGGTGAAAAAATAATTTTATTCTTGAAATAATTATATTTATAGAAAGAGAAGTTTGGTTTTTATTATTTTATTCATGCTAAATTGGGATTGGTGGAAGCCTTGGGCCTTCCATATTCATCTTTGAAAAACACATGGGGATCTTTAAGGAAAACCTTTTTAAATGTTTTCTGATGGACTAATGTCGAAAGCCCAAGCTCCATTAGTCCCACTGGTCAAACTTAAATCTCTTAACATGTAAGTCTTTCTGTAGTTACTTTCCAGTAATAAAATGGGTGATGGAATTTTTAAGAAAACATTTTACGGCTCTGCAATAGATGAATTTTTCCACTGGGGTTTATATAATGACTTTGGAGAAAGCTAAAACAATGTATAAAATAAAACCCAGTGGAAGAAAAAAATTATGAAGAATTCCCACCTGAAATGATGGAATGCCTCTAGTTGTAGAGTTCTGTATTTTCTTTCATTGTCTGTTTAATAATTAAAGGGCCCTGTTAACAACCAGAATTTCCATTTTGAAGCTTTTTATTCTAGGGTGCTATGAACTCCACTGGCAAAAAGCAATAACTCGTTCCAAATGTGGGGAGAGAAACATTCAAAATGGGAGCCCTTGGCCTAAGAATCTATCTAAATACAAACAAGGAGGATCGTTCTTCCTAGATGGAGGATTTCCTGAGGTAGGGATCACCTACTGGAGACTTGAACCAATAATCAAATCCTAACATGCAAACCTTCTTGCAATCCCATACAACTGGGTTTGGGTCCCTGCTGTGCCACTCCTTGTCTGCATGTTCCTAGGCAATCAGCTTAAATTTTCTGAATCTCATTTCCCTCCTCTGTAAGATAGGGGTAGTAAAACTCACCTCATGGGAATATTGTCAAAACTCTTAAATATGTGTTCAGATTCAGTAAGTTAGAAAGACTTAGGTAATTGTAATTATTACAGTTCTGGAACTTTGTAACATACATAAACGCAACTTGGTTTTATTTTATCTTGCAAATATTTTTTTTTCTAGACAGATAGCACCCTGATTATTTCTTCTTCACCTGTCTAGCCAACAGCTAACATTTTTTTTAAGGCAGAGTATGCTAACTTTAGGGAATAAAGAAAGTAAGGAGGCTCTAGGTTTGTGTGACTTGGATTTTCAAAATGAGCTATTTGCAGGTTTTAACACAATAACTTCCAGTGCTGTAGTATACAAAGAAGCTGGTATGTTACCATGAGTTCTAGCTATGAACCATAGCTTCTGCTATGGTGTTCTAGCTATGGAAAGCCAACTATGAAAACAAGTTTTGTCATATTCTGAGTGTTCTTAAAATGGCCAGATGAAAAAGAAAATACTGAAGACACATAACCAGCCAATTCTAGAAATCCCAGATAAAAAAGAAGGCGAAGATTGTGCTTTTTGCAGCATCTTCCTTAACTTCTATTGGAGTGCTAGCTTTCCGATGAGATTATTTAGGAAGTGTAAAATAGATTTTGTCCTGGGCGGTCAAATTGTCAAGAGCTAGATCTAACAGTCTGCTTCCCATGAATTGCACCATAGCCATGAGTCTCATGTGTCTCCATGAGTATGGAGTAGTGGGAGTGTGTGTTTATGTATATGTACGTGAATGCACGTGCAGTAGGAAAACTGAAAATCTGGAGACATAGATCTGTCACAAAGGAACTAGGAGAACTTGAGAGAAATCATTTCACCTGCCTGAATCTCATTTCTCTCACATGAAAGATAGAGGGCAGGATAAGATGCTCTGACAATTTATGGTCTTATAACCAACCAACTCACTGATATTTTCAGCAAACATCAGAACTTCTGGTATTTTTATTCTAAATTCAGTGTTGAAAGGAAAAGTTTTTGTGAAACTGGTTTCTGTGTTCAGAAGGCATAGACTGTTCCCCTAAGGCAGTATTAGATTCTCTATACCCCACCTACCAAGGCAGTAGAGGGTGCATTGGGGCATATATATACCTGATTCTGCAAAGTCTCCCATACCTTAAAGCAGAACTGATAACACCCTCTTTCAGAAGATCTTAAAACATTAAGAACATCTTCATTTGTGACAGAGGAAAGCTTTCCAAGTCGGTGATGGAGAACAGACCCAACAGAAGGAGAAGGCAGTTTTCTTTTGTGTATTCTACTTTCTGCTAAGCTTCCTATGTTGATGAACCCCTTGAAAATTCACAGAAAAGTTTTCAAACCCTGTAGATTAGAATCCTCCCAAGAAAACAAGTTCTATCCAAATTTCAGTGGCCAGGATATCATGAATTAATAGATACTGAATATATACCGTGTTACATAGCCTTTGTACAAAATGATACACATAGCCATCCTGTGTGATTGCCATTTGGGTTATACTTCAATCTTACCCACCTTACAAGTCATCACAAGCTATACATACGAAATCACAATTTTTCCAACTGATATAGGGCTACTAACATTTGAAATTCTACCTTAGAAAATTTCAGGGTCACCTACATGGCTTAGTTGGTTGAATGTCCCACTCTTGATTTCACCTCAGTTCATCATCCCAGGGTCATGCGATTGAACCCCATGTTGGGCTTCATGCTGCGTGTGGAGCCTGCTTGGGATTCTCTCTCTCCTTCTGCCCCTATCCCCCCACTCATGCTCTCTCTAAAATACAATTAAGAAAGAAGAATTTCAAAAATATATCCTTCATTCCTTCCTCCAAATGGGAATGTGATCCCTTCTTATCTGTGTCTTATGATCTTCAATGAAAAGAGATTTTATCTTCCCTTGTTACTACAGATGTAAGGAATTTTTGTCGTTGTTTTTAGGTTCTGGAAGTTTAGGAGAAGCTAATGATCTTACATTCAAACAAGCCTAATAAAATTATGCAATATTGTGAGCCAGGTATTATAGTTGAGAGAAATATATAAGTAACATACATCCATTCACATACCAACTATTTACTAGGTGTATTCTTTGCATAAGGCACTGCACTGGATGACACAGCTGAATCAAGCCTGGCCTATTCTTAAGGAACTAACAGCCTAATAGAGTAGTTAGGCTTGAGCAAAAAGGACCAAAATGCAAAGCAAAAAAAAAGCTGAGGCTGTCAGAATAAAGCTGAAGCAGAAGAGGTTTCTAAGATTTTTTAAAAGCTTTTTTTTTTCTTTACCCTCTGTGTTGGGGCTTCCCAAGACCACCCTGATGCTTAATGATTTGCTGGGACTCACAGAACTCAGCATCCGGTCATACCCATGACTGTGATATAAAGTAAAATCAAAGGGAAAAAGTGTATATGGCAAAGTCCAGAGGAAACCAGGAGTAAGCTTCTAAGAGTCCTTTCTCCTGATGAAGTCACACAGGATGGACTTAATTCCTTCCAGCAACAAGTTATGAAAACGTGTGTGAGATGCTATCTTCCAGGGAAGCCCCATTGATACTCAGCACCAAAGGACTGGGGTTGGGAGGCTGGTCACATAGAGACTCTCTGCCTAGCACATTCCAGAATTTCAGACTCCCAGAAGGAAAGCAGGTGTTCAGTATAAATCACATCGTTTGCACAAACATTTGAGGGACAGTGAATTATTCTTTATCAGCTCTGGGATGGTGGGAACACTTCCCCAAATCCAACTTCCCAGATGCCAGCCCACGACCAACCTTGGAAGCAGACTTTCAAAGGAGAGCAGCATTTGGCCTAGTAGATTAATTATTTTTTGTACACCATCAAAAATTATCCAAAAAAAGTAGTAATGGAAAGAAGATAACAAATAATTAACTCATAATTAGTAGACTAGAACTGCCCAAAATTGGGCTACTTGGAACACAGTCAAAAGGAGGCAGAGTTCCATGTAACTGTTTCATTCACCTTTTCATTTTTGTGTCCATATATACTATATGGTAAACTCTGAATAAAGGAGTGACAACCATTTATTCATTTAAACGTTTCATATGAGGCAGCCCCCTGAAGTCAGAATGAGATTTCATTTAGACATTCACAATTTTTCACTGAGTGCTTCATGCCAAACACCATGCTCGGAGCTAGCACACTTAGCATGACCCAATCACAGAGGGTTCCTGACCTCACAGAGGTCACAGATTGTCACATTCTACTTCCTCATCCTCAGGTCCATGATGCTGAGCTCAGTGAGAAGGGGAATCTCAGATGGGGGAGTTTTGATTTCTCATCAGTTATGGGGAGAAAGTGCCTTGTATAGCCCAGCAAACTCTAGGCTGGAAAAGAAGGCTTTAAAAAAGTAGCTCTAAATCAAAACAGTTGACTGCATCAACATATTGTACTGTGCCCTGGAATGCCATACTAGCCTTCCTAGGACACAGAGTCATGTGTCCTGAGGTTAAAACAGTTGAAACCATAGTTGAAAAAACTGGGAGTCCATTCACCCCAGTTCAAGAAGCCAGGTAAGAGGCAGCACAGTGGTGCCCAGCAGCCCAATCACACAAGTGTGGCCAGCACCTCCTCCAGATAGTCCTCCATTTCCAGGTTGGTGGCCTTCTCTTTCTAGAGGCATCTCTTGCTACCCATGTTGTTGTTGGCAAATTCACTTCTTCTACACTAAAGCTAGAATTACAGCATTCTTTTATGATACAGTCTAGCCCTCTTTCCCACAGACTGCCCCACTTGCTGCCAACAGACCAGGTATCCCATGACCAGGGGTGTTAATGAATGGCACAATCTTAGTTAATTTCCCCTGAAGTGGTGGTTCTTGATACAACCTTGAGAAGCAGGTTGGATCCTTAAATATGATACTGAGTAATCACAGTTGTTTGTGGGGAGGTTTGGGGGAAACAGGTAACTTAACATTTACCACACAAACACTTAATGTTTGTGAGGTAACATGCACATTTATCCTGGTTATGATAAAAGCAAAAACCTGATGTGACTTGTTAGGTTCATCCTGACTCAACAGATACATTTCTATGTGAAAGCTGTCTTTTTTTCCCCCATGGTTTGAAGAGTGAATGACTTCTTAAGGATCACCGGGAATGCAGTCAAAAGAAAAGCATGACTCAAGAGCAAGAGGAGTGGACTGAGAATTGGGAATTATGGGTTGTGTTTAGTCTAACTATTGATTTAACCTCTGAGTAAGTTACTTAACCTCTTGTTCTCAGGAACCCTTCTCCACCTCTTGTATAATAATTTTTGACTAACAGATGTTTTAACAACAACATAAAAAAATTGGCAAGACAATTGACTGACTCCAAATTGATTGGCTCTGTCCACAAGCACAGCTCAGAACCATCAGACCTTAAAAGCAATGACATGACAGAACCAAGAGCCGATGCTGGTATTTTCCAACTTTCCCTATAAAATCTATGCTTATTTGTAGTACATTATGCTTCTCCTTCAAAAAAAAAGCCACGAATGTCAGGAGCGATTTGCTATGACATGTCCTTTCCACACCAAACTCCTATCTAAGGCAAACTATAACAGTAAACACTTCAGGAGTGCCTTCTACATGCCAGGCATCTCTCCAGTGACTTCACAGTTAGAGATCCATTCCAGCCTCATGTGCAAATTATGAAGTAGGTGCAGCTGAGGAAAGTGAGGCACAGAGAAGGTAAATAACTTGCCAACATTCCTGAGCTAGCGAAAGACAGAGCTAGGGTTTGCAACAAGGAAGTCTGGAATCTATGCACTTATCTATGATATGGTACTTCATCTCTAAAAGAAGAATGGCCTTTCAACAGGAAACCATAGCAGGGTCGCATCGCAAAGTCACCTTCCTAACAAGCGACCAAGGACACGTGTATGTGCTAGAGCATTCATATGAGAAACCACAAACTTCGGAATGAGACAGTCATGAGTTCAAATCCAGCCCCTGGTATCTTTTCCCCTAACCTTTCTTAGCACCAGTTTTCTCATCTATAAAATTGGGTGAGTAATGCTTACTTCTGGTATGATTTTAACGATGAAGTGAGATAAGGTATATGAAGCACTAGTCAGTTCTGGCATCCAGGAGGAGCTCAGTAGCCATTCGCTGTGATGAGGATGAGGATGGTCTGCAGGTGGCAGTTTGACTCCACCCCTGACGGGGAAGCATTGAGTCTGGATAAAGTAGGACCAAGTGAAATTAATCAAATTTGCAGTCAGAGGATTTAACCACCATCTACTTTCTGCTGCCATCTAGGTGATTGGAACCAGAGCCACGAGGATACGCCAATCATTTTAATATCACTATAGGCCTGTGCTGGGTGAAGGGTGTCTCAGAGGAACCCCAGGGGACTTCTGGAGTAAGTTCCCTTCTCCTTCCATTGGCAATTACTTATGAGCTCAGGTCAACTGGCTTTAACGAAAGGACTTTGAAGAGTGGGTCTGCAGCTTCTCCATCCTGAGTAGATCTTCCTTTCCCACAGTCAGCAACTTCCACTTCACTTTATGTTTTATGGCAGTGGGGGGTAGGAGCTGGGGAAGCAGGACAGTGTTGCTTAGCAGCGAATCTCGGAGCTGCCGTGTGCTTTTGTGTTTTTTTTCAAACCAGGGTTTTTGTCACTCTGTCCGATGGAATCATATTGGTGTTCTCCCTTGTCAGGACCCCATGGGTCAAGTGTAGGCGTGTGTGTGCTTTATAGAAGGGTCCCCGTTCCTGCCTGGTGCCTGCTCAAGAGGATGGTTGCGGCTGGTTTTGTTTAACAGACACTTCATGCTGCAAATTCTCAAGTGCAAATCACCTTTTGTTTCTTTTATCCCTGGCAATAATGAAGGGCTGAACTGGAGCTTAAATAATTCTTTCAATGAACACATTAAACAGACTCTTTCATTATAGATGTTAGAGGAATGAAAATAATCTGCACAAAGCCACATTTCCTTCACAAAGTTTTAAAAGAAGTGAGGGAACTGCCATTGAGGGAACAATTAATTTTGTTTCTGTAGGAAAATGGGGAGGGGGGGATGAAATATGTTTTAAGACTTTCGAAAAGATTTCTGGTGGGAACATTTAACAACTGAGTAAAACATTCCCTGGGGAAAGACAGTGCTGTTTGGATCTGTGTTTCTGTGGCAGTTTCTTATTATCTTCGGAGCAGATGAGGAGTAGAATTCTCCCTGTTTTTGAGGGCTAAAACCTACTACAGAAACACATTTTGAGAAGTCACTTGACATGTTCATAATATTGCATGTCTCCTTGTGGCTGAACCCACAATAGCAAAGTTGGCTATTTCAACTCTCTTTCTCCTATTTCAATACCCCTTTCATCCTTCCTATGGTTCCCCAGGTACTTCCCTATGGTTTATTTTCATTTTTAGTTGAATTAAAACTAATTCTTGAAAATTTATTAGCTTTTTTGGAAGAGAGAATTTGAGAACTTTACTGAAATGAGAGAATGAAGACTTGTGGGACTGAAATGCCTGGCACAGAGTCACCCAGCTCAGACTGGTACCTCAGCATCTTTTCTTTGGGTCAGGATCCCTTCCAAGATACCAGACCAAGGACATTCTCTGTGTTCTTTTGTGGCCTTACAGGGAAATAAACTGACTCAGTATGATGATGGAGGTATTTTTCTTCTAATATTTAGAGGTATCAGGAGGTCAGCAGGCTGCCTCTGCAAGAAGAGAATCCATAGATAACAGCAGTGTCCTTACGTAGGCTGTAAGAGCGGCTGATCCAGGTAGACAAGCAGTGAGCATCGTTCTAGCTAAGGGTCTGCAATGCTGTGTTGTTTAGGTAGAACCTGAAAATACTAACAACTAAGGAGGTGAAACCAGTCTCAGTGGTATGTATATGTTAAAAGTAGACTGTTGAAGGGACGCCTAGGTGGCTCAGTTGGTTGAGCATCCGACTGTAGCTCAAGTCATGATCCCACAGTTTGTGAGTTAGAGCCCCACATTGGTCTCTGTGCTGACAGCTCAGAGCCTGGAGCCTGCTTTGGATTCTGTGTCTCTCATCTCTCTGCCCCTCCCATGCTTACACTCTGTCTCTCTCTCTCTCTCAAAAATAAATAAACATAAAAAACGATTAAAAAAAAAAAGGAGATGGTTAAAGACAGAAGAGACTACATAAGCTGACAAGACAAGAAGCTATAAAGCTGTAGTAGTGACAGAGTTGAACCTTGTCGAAAACACCCTGTGGGTACTGTGTATTGTGCACAGCTGCAACCGCCATTTGTTTTCAGTAGTTGCCTTTAGTAAATGACTACATCTGTTGAACCTCAGTTTCTTTGTAAATGGCTCATGTTAATGATTCCTAGCACTTTACAAGTGGAAAGGCATTTTTTGAGACTGTAATTGGCATACATCACTGTGAAAGTTTAAGATGTACAGCATGATAGTTTGATTTACATATCCTGTGAAATTATCACCACAATAAATTCAGCTAATATCCTTTTTCTCATGTGTATAAAATAAAAAGAAAGAAGAAAGAAAAAATTCCTTGTGATGAGAACTCTTAAGATTTAATCTTTCAACAAATTTCCTATATATTATACAGCACTGTAAGCTATAGTCATGCTGTTATACACTATGTTCCTAGTACTTACTGATCTTATAATGGAAAGTTTGGACCTTTTGACCACCTTCTCCAGCTCGACTTCCCTAATTTCACCCTTCTAATTTTTCTTTTCCTTCCTTCCTTCCTTCCTCCTTCCTTCCTTCCTTCCTTCCTTCCTTCCTTCCTTCCTTCCTCTTTCTTCTTTTGATTCTACATATAAGCGAGATCATATAGTGTTTGTTTTTCTCTGGTTTATTTCACTTAGCATAATGCCTTCAAGGTCCATCCTTGTCATAAATGATCAGGTTTCCTTTTTGTATAGCTGAAAAATATTCCAGTATATTTGTGTGTGTGTGTGTCATCCATCGATGGACACTAGGTTGTTTCCATGTCTTGGCTATTGTAAATAATACTACCGTGAACACAGAGTTACAGATATAGTTTTGAGTTAGTGTTTTTATTTCTTTTGGATATAGTCCCAGAAGTGAAACTGCTGGATCATATGGGAGTTCTATTTTTAATTTTTTGAGGATTCTCTATACTGTTTTTCATAGTGGCTGTACCCCTTTACATTTCCACCAACAGTGCACTAGGGCTCTCCTTTTTGTCCATCCATGCTAGCATTTGTTATCTCTTGTCTTTTTGATGGTAGCCATTCTAACAGGTACGAGGTCAAAGGCATTTTAATCATTATGTTAGTTTTATTTATTAACCCATTAATAATCATGTATAACTTATGACAATTCACTAATTCTAATGAAAATAAATGGAATGATTTTATCATGCTGGGACATCTGTCCACAGGCAACACAATGAACCCAGATATGAACCTTACGTCTTTTGAAAAAAATAAGCTAAAAAATGGATCATAGACCTAAATGTAACATGCAAAACTACAAAAAAAAACATACAAAAAGAATCTGTGTGACCTTGTGTTTGATGACGTGTTTTTAGATATATCGCCAAAGCATGATCCATGAAAAAAGATTGATAAGCTAGATTTTATTAAAATGAAAATCTTCAACTCTGCAAAAGACACTGTTAAGAGAATGAAAAAAAAAAAACAAGACACAAACTGAGAGAAAATATTTGCAAAAGACATATCTGATTAAAAAAGTTCTTACATTTAAAATATGCAAAGAGCACTTAAAACTCAACAATAAGAAAATAAACAATTGGCAAAATCTCTGAATAGATACCTCACCAAAAAAGATATACAGATGGCAAACAAGCATATGAAAAGATGTTCAACATTATTTGTCACTGGGGAAATAAAAATTTAAATGAATGATTTATCACACACACCTATTAGAATGACTATAAATGGGGTTGAGGGGGATGGGCAAAATGAGTGAATGGGAGTAGGAAATATAGGCTTCCACTTTTGGAATGAATAAGTCACTAGAATAAAACATACAGCATAGCAAATATAATCAATGGTACTAAAATAGGGTGGTATGTGATGGGGGGGGAGCTACACTTGTGGTAGCGCAGCATAATGTGTATACTTGTAGAGAGTCACTTTGTTGTACACCTGAAACTGATGTAACACCATCTCTCAACTATATTAAAAAGAAATTCTTCAATTGTACATCATGACCAGCTAAGGGAAAAAGAAAAATGGTAGGATACAGATAGAAAATGAGAAAAAATAAAAGGAAAGAGAGAGAGAAACAGTGAAAAATGAATAAGCAAAAGACACAAAAAAGATATAGAAACAAAACCAAAAAAACAAGAAGATACAATGAATTAACTAAAAAGATGGAGAGAGTCCTCTAAAAGTGACTAGAATCTGAAACCATAAGAATACCAGTTGCTGAGAGAGAAGCAAGGCATCAGAAACCCTGATTTATGGCAAATGGGAGTGCAAAATATTACAGCAATTTTGAAAGACCATTTGGCAGTTTCTCATGAAACTAAACAGCCTTACCGTGAGATCCAGCAGTCGAGCTCCTAGGTACTTATCCAAGCAATCTGAAAATTTAGGTCCACACAAAACCTTAAGTTGAATTTTATAGCAGCTTTACTTATGATCATCAAAAACTGTCCATCAATAGGTGAATGGAGAAATATTTAGTACTTAAAACAAAAAGGAGCTATGAAGCCATACAAAAATACTGATGAATCTTAAATGTATATTGCTAAGTAAAAATAAAAAAGCTAATCTGAAAAGGTTCCTTATTGTATGATTCCAATTTTATGACATTCTCCAAAAGGCAAAAGTATGAAGATCATAGACAGGTCAGTGGTTGCCAGGAGGAGGCAGAAGGGTGGAATAAATGAAACACAGGTGATACTTTAGGGTAGTGTTTATTTATATAATATATAATTTAGGTTAGGCTATGTGATACTATAATGGTGAATACATTACACTAAGAACAAATATTTTTTGAACACATACTATGTGCAAAGCATGTGCTCAAAAAATACTTGAACATTTTAATCTTTAGTGAGCATTGTAGAGTGCCCGTATAAAGAAAATTTAGAAGTCAAGGGTTTGAGAGACTTTCATTTTATACTCTATATGCTTCTATATTAATTAAAACAATGTATCAGAATATATTAATATATTATACACATACATATATACATATAAAAACAAAATTTCTCGTGTAGTTTTTTATGGTAATTTAGTACAAATACAAAGCAAATTTATTCTGATCTATATTTCTAAGTGGTTAAACCACACACGCGCGTGCGCGCGCGCACGCACACACACACACACACACACACACACACCCATTTGCCCTCTCTCCCTTTCTCCCTTTCAATTCTAACTCATTAAAGGCTGATATCTGAGCATTTGAAAAGATTCTACTGTAAAACATTCAGACCAACTCCTGATAAAAGTTAGGAATCTAATAAATGGTCTTGAAGAAAGTAATGACGGGGCACCTGGGTGGCTCAGTCGGTTGAGCGTCCGGCTTCGGCTCAGGTCATGATCTTGCGGTTCATGGTTTCAAGCCCCGCATCAGGCTCTGTGCTGACACTCAGAGCCTGGAGCCTGCTTCGGATTCTGTATCTTCCTCTCTCTCTGCCTCTTCCCTGTTTGCGCTCTGTCTCTCTCAAAAATAAATATTAAAAAAAATATTTAAAAAACAAAGTAATGGCTACCAATTGATAAAAAGAGATGCCAAAGTATTTCATTTATTCAGGGGGAAAAAAGATTCAGTAACCAGAACAAGAAAGATGGTAGATGATACGGGGAGGAGGTGGCATAACTTATCATTCAGCTGCTATTTGGCATAGTCTTAGTTTCCATCAGCCTATCCACAGCTTGAAATCAGGTAGGGTGTCATCATTGGGAATTTTACTTCCTAGTTGCTACTGACACTGATGAAAATAACTAAGAAGTGGATGTGCTTGACTTTTTATATGTCTTCTTTTCACAACCACCCAGCAAGCAGAATAGGAACTTTCCATAGAGTCTCGTGCACAGTGGAGGCTCAGTTGCTAATTGTTGATTGGTCCACTTCTGGATTCCTGTTCCAAAAGACCAACCAAGAAAATTGTCAGCTAGTGGCTTCAGGCATATGCACTACCAGGCTTGAAAATGAACATGAAGGGTTTACAGTTCTCAGAGCACATGTCATTATCCTTAGAGCAGTCACTCTGTTTCACTATTTTCTATGATCCAGCGAATGGAATTTGTATCTCCATATAGCAGATACCGCATCTTGACCTTTTGTTGCCACTACACCCTTAGGAGATGCAAATTAAAACTAATAAAGTACCACCAGACACCAACCTATTCTGGTTACCTACTATTCTCCTACTCTAAGATTGAAGTCCAAGAACCATATTACTTTTGTGTCTACCCCTCCAGCACAGCTCTTGTAACATAGTAGAAGCTAAATAAATCTTTGTTGAAATAAAGTGAGATAATAAATGACCAAAAGCTGCTTCATCAATGTAAAGAAAGCTCTAAAACCTTAGAAACTTAGTAATATTTTTACAACAGAAAAACTGACAAACTTTTAGAGTTTAAAAAGAGAGTTTTGGAAGTGGACAGAGTAGGATTTTTTAAATGAAAGAAAAAAACTCACAATTTTTCATGTTTACATAGTATAAACAAATGGTACATCCTATTTTCAGCTTGGATTTGAAAGAAAGTTTATTCAACATTCAGTCCTCTACACATCACTGACAGAAAAAAATATTAACATACTATAGAAATTTATTTGATAGTTATAAAGTAGAAGTGTCTCTTAAAGTCAAGTTCAGATATTGAAGTTGAATCAAGTAGGAATCTGCAAAAATATAATTAAAATATGCAAAATTTATGAAGAATGAACAAAATGTAAGAAGCACCCATGGGTTATATCTATGAAAAACAAGAAGGGAAAATTATGAAGTTTAAGGAATCTTACCTTTAATAAGTAAATAAATATTTATCTTATTTAATTTTTCACTTTCCCCAGGGTATTGATAACAGTTGATGATTAGATTCCAGGCAATGAGGCTATAAAAATTAATAAGAAGGACCTTCAAGTGACTCATTAGCTAATCCTTCATTATTAGCTAATTGTGATTGGTAAAACATTTTGTAATTGGTGACACATTTAACACATTTAGTAATGTACTCAGGTGACACATTTAAATGAAAGAGTTTGGTGAAGCAATTTGAAAAACAGGAAAACATTTCTATTAGTGATAAATTTGCCTAAATTCCAGTTGATTAATATAAGATCCAACTCTGTATGTAATATGTGCTTACATTATATATCTTTTCCTGATCTACTCCCAATTTAGTATTTGTTTTAATCTCAAAAAGGAAAAATATCTATATTTATTTCATTGGAGGTTTTGTTTTATGATTATCAGCCAACATGCTCTCCACCAGAAAGTGTTAAGGAGCAGTGGGAATTTTTAAGTGGCTTATGCTGTAGACAAATAGATCAAGTACCAGTTCATCCAGTTTTGGAGACTAGCTCCTCTGGGCCAGAGTACTCTACTAGGTTACTACCTTGGAGATGAACTAGACTCTTCTCTCAAGGAGCTTATGGTCTGGTGGGGAGACAGAATTGCTGAGATATGATTGAACTGAGTAGGAGTAAACCAACAGACTTCTGTAGGTGAGCGTGCCAGGCAGGTGGAACCGAAAGTGTATAGGCATAGAGGAGCAGATGATCACTGTGTGTTTGGACATCCACAAGGCATTTAGTGATGCTGGAGCATTAAGAGCAAATAAAGAAAGGGTTGGAGAAGAGGCTGCAATGATAAGTAGAGAACCACATGAAATGTTTTAGGGGCTTTTAAAAGGAAGTTGGCTTATGATCTGTAGACCCTTGCTATTGAAATTGTCATTGCTGAACCACAGCATCAGCATCAGCAGGGAATGTGTTAGAAATACAGAATCTCAGGCCCACACCCAAACCTACTAAATCAGAATCTATATTATAATGAGACACTCATCTGCTCTCATGTACATTAAAATATGAGGAGCTCCATGAAAATTAAAGTATTGTTGAAGCATATCATGCTAGAGGGAGGGATGATTGGAATTTTTTTTGTTTTTAAGAAAGCTCACGCCAGCAGCAATGCAGGTGTTGGACTAAAGAATGGATAAGATTAAAACCAGGGAGGCTGCTAAGGCCAGTGTTGTGGTAGTTGAGAGGATGCCTCACCAAACCTGGAGATGTAGAAGTAAAGTAGGAAAGACATGCATAAGACAGAGGTATCAGAATTTGGCAATCTCTTTGTGTGGGAAGAAGATAAAAGATCTAGGCAGATAAAAATATTTCTGGCTTGGGATGCATGGGACGATGTGGTGTCAGTTTGGACAAAGTCTGCAGAAGGAAGAGCATATTTAGAAAGGATGGACGTGATGAAATATTGAAATATTCATATGGACGTACCTGTGGAGTATTTGGTGGTGGATGCTTAATAGGTAATTCGGTGCATATACCTGAAGTTTGGGCTAGAGATACATATTTTTGAAGGTTGTTATCAATGCTGTCTAAATCCATGGTCAGGGGAACATTTTCCAGAAGTAACTTGTAGAAAAAGGCACAAGTTGTATAAGGATAGAGGACCAAAGAACACCAGCATTTAAGGAATGGGCAGATGAATATCAAACCATGAGAGAGATTGAGGAGATCTTGAAGGGAGTGGTGTCATGGAAAGGAAAGCAGAAGACAATTTCAAGTTATGATTCATGGATGTAAGGTGAACACTGGAAAATGACTATTATATTTGGTACCTAGGAAGTCATTGATGACCTTGGCCAGAGAAATTTTAGCTAATGATGATATCACAATTCATGGTTTCTACTGATTGAGCTTGCAGTGCCATTAAATATAGTGAAGCCTTATTTCTAGGAAAGTGGCTGAGAGGAAGGAAGAATGTTGGATACAGAAACACAGAGTCAAAAATAGTTACATTCTCTCTCGCGCATGTGTGCATGCTCTCTGTCCCTCTTTTCTCTCCCTCTTCTTTCTCTCTTTCTTTTAAACATGAAGAGGTAAATATAGAAGGGGGTCAACTGGAGATCCATAATGGTAATATGTACATGGATAGGGAGGAAAGAATAAAAACTAATGGAACAAGATCACTACAGGAACATTATTGAATAAAATTCAGAGTACAGGTAGAGGGTTTTTGCCTTAGCCCAGAGAAAAGACATATTAGTGTGTGAGATCATAGGAAGCATGGGGACGAGGGCATGTAATTTTGGGAAGGAAGTCATTTTAGAATATGTACTTTTAAGGGGCTTATTTTTTTCTCTGTGAAATAGGAGACAGTGATATTCACACAGGAGAGAAAGCCACTAGCAGAAATGACCCCTGAGGGAGAATGAGGGGGAAAGTTGACTGCATTTAAAATTACTCTGCTTAGGTTGTTTGACTGCAGAAAACATATTTTGGTAGTTTCTGCATTATCTAAGCAAATTCAAGTGTGTATGAATAATCTATCATCTGTGATTCTAATGCATGATCAAAGAGGCCGTTATTCAGATGCCTAAGAATAAGAACTAGAAAGTGCTCCAAAGATGCCCCAAACAAGCAAACAAAAAGACCTTTGCATGGCTATGGTGTTGAGGAAATAAATGTTGGCACCAATTGCTGGATATCTATTTTTTTGTCTACTATTATAGAGGAAGTAGAGAATGGCAGTGGAAATAATAGCAATAACTTTAATTAATTAATCCACAGATTGGGAGTTAGAAAGACTCTCAGAATTTCTTCAAGTCCTGTACAAATGCTTATAGTGCCAGAGCCTTCATTACCTACTAATTAGCCAACTTAATCTCAAGACACCATTTTTAATTGTTTGAAAACTATTTTATCCGGATAAGTTATGGCTGAATTCTACTTCCCTTAAACCAGATGTGCCAAATTTATTTTAATTCAACAAATATTGTACACATACTAAGTTTACGGTATTATTCTTGGACTTCCAGGATGATCAATAGGTCAGGGTCTCTGGCTTTGATATCTTTATAGACCAGTAGGGGAGGTAAGACAAGGTTCCAAATGACCACAAGAGAGATGAAAATACATGCCATTAGCAAAGTAATCATATGTTGTGCTTTTTTGTTTAAAAACGAGGTGCCAGGACTCATATCTCAATAAATTATGACATGTGTCTCCTACACCTCCTCCCCAATCCTGTTTACATTGGAATGTCCACATATTTTTCCAGCCAAGTGAGTTAGTCAAGATGGAAATACTAATTTATTTGACTGAACATACTCTGTTAGCTCAAACTGTTGGGGAAAAAACCCTCCTTGGTAGTAATGTTACTACCAAACTCTGTTTACATAGCATTTTATAGTTTACAAATCACTTTCATATATTAGCCCATAACAACAACTCTGTAAGGTACGTTCTCCTGCATATAAACATGAAAGACCCAAGACTCAGTTTAAGTAATTTACCCAATCACAGGTATGATATCTATGGTTAGCTATGCTATCCAGGTCACATGACTCTAGGTCTCAACTAGAAGAGTAGGACCTTAATCTGTGGATTAAGTGGAGGAGAAGTTATGGGTGCTTAGGGAGTATGGGGAGGACACATAGAGAAAGAAGACTTTAAGGATTGAGGCAATTTCAGTAAGAGGAGATGGAAGGAGGCCATTCTAGGTGGAGGGTATGGCAAAATTCAAATTGTGGATATAGGAAGTGCAGGACATGATCATGTAAGAGCCAAGATTTCATATACGAATTTGAGAATAATCTGTTCAGAAGAGATGGCTGGTTCTGAGAGCCAATAAAAACTTTAGGGCAAGAAAAAAAGAAGAAAAGATGCTCATGGACAGAGCCTGGAGAACACCTATGGGTCATGGGTGGAAGGCATAGGAGGAGCTACTGAATGAGAAACCTAAGAAATGACCAAAAGGTTAGGATCATTCCCAATTGTTATACAAACCAAAAGGGAGAGTCTTTCAAGAGATAGCAAATGGTCTCTCAAATGGACAAGTGGGTGAAAGACTATCCTTGGTGAGCTTAGAGAGGGCAGAGCAGTGACAACAGAAGTCTAACTGTAAGGAACAAGTGGGTGGGAAGGGCATGAAGAACAGGAAGGGAATGAGGAGGATTGAGGCAAGAACGTTTCCTTTCTCTCAGAAGTAGCCTTCAAGTATTTGAAGACCGCTCGCAAATCTTCTGCTTCTTCCCTTTGCCAGGCAAAATGCCCTTAATTAATTCAGCTGATTAGCATATGCTTTCCAGATAGTCACCATCGTATTTTCTTCTTTAGAAAGTGTTGGTTTGTCAGTTGTCCTTAAAGTTTGAAATCTAAATATTAACTCTGGATCCCATCTTCATGGTCAGTTGAGCATAGAATAGAAGAAAGCTATCAAATGTTTTGTTTCTTGCACTGTATTTTTAACAGCAGCCCACATTTCAATTGACCACATTTCGCTGTTGATTCATTGAGCTTGCAGTCCGTTGATTCTATGTCATCCACATCCTGTACTTGCCAACTATTTGGGAAGACAGCCCAAACAGGCGAGAAGGACACTGGAGCCCTGGGGTGGAGAGGGCATGGGACTGGCATCTAGAAAATACATTATAGTCTGGACTTTGACACATTAAATATATGTTCTTGGGAAAGTCAGTCATCTGTTCTCCAGGCTCCAGAGGGATGATTTCTAAGCTTCTTTCTAGCTGTCAAAATTCTAAAATTAATAACTGTCAACTAAAATGCCATTATTGATTTACTACTAAGATATTTATAGAACTCAACATAGAGAGAGTGGTTCTGATCCGTGGGGCTTACAGTCTCATGGTGACATTTTGAGGCAGAAATGAACTTGGAAAAATGCAGGGAAGAATAGATGAAGAGCAAAGACTCAGATAACTCTCTCAAATAATTAACTGCCAAAAGGTATATGGTAGGGCAGTGGCCTTGGGGACTTTCAAAATTCAAAATGAAGAATAGAGCCCATATATTTGGCATTATACCAAGAAGCAATATTTTTTGTTATTTCATAGTTATCAAAATTATCTGTGGAATAACCCAGCGAACAGGAGAAGTGTATGAAACTGAAACTTTTTCCAAGGACCTAGTATTTAAAGGAACCACAGCCACTTATTTTGAAGAAGAGGATATTAATAACAGCAACATCCATGATATGGCAATATCATTAGCTGGCTTTGATGTTTTCTACCCTAAACATAAAATTAATGCAGCATACAAGAAAGTCTAGCAGTAGGCAATCTTAAAATTTATTGGATTGGTCACAAAGTCAGAGGGCTCTACTAAAAGAGAATCATTTTTTTTCCCAGAGTATCAACTGTAGGTCAATGCCTATAACAATCTTAAAATTTCAGTTTTCAACAGATACAGATAATCTAGAAAAAAAAAAAACTGCCTTCCTCCTTTGTGTGCTTCTGAAAGCAAACCTGGGTTATAAAGATAAATTTCTCCTTTGCCCATTCAACTTATGCTACTATGGTATTTCAGTCTATTATGTAATAAATTAACCCCAAACTTACCGGTTTAAAATAATATGTTATTACCTCTCACAATTTTGTAGGTTAAAGGGGCTCTGACTGAATGCTTCCTCTACTCCATGTGACATCAGTTGGGTTTGCACTCATCTGAAAGCTTAATTGTACTAGAATGTCCAGGATGGTTTAGTCACATATCTGGACACAACGACAAGAAGAAGGTTGGGCTCAACTAGGACAATGGAGTATCTGTGTCTCTCCACATAGTCTTAGGACTTTTCCTATTCTATGCGATTTTCCATTTGGTCACTTCACATAGCTTCTTTAGCTGGGTGCCTGGACTTCATAGTTGGTGACTCAGAACTCCCCAAAACACAAAAGTTGAAAACTGCCAGGCCTCAACACTTAGGCCAAAAACTGCTGTGACACCACTTCCACTTTGTTCTGTTGGTTAAAGCAAGTCACAGAGCCAACTCTTAGTTTATATGTAGGGTGGGGGATGGATGGAGGTGGAGGCATTAAACATGTATATTAATTCCAGGAGGTATGGTTCAATTGGGGCCATTTTGGAAAATAGTTACTACATGTGGTCACTTGAGAAGCATTAAAAATGGATACCAGGATCAAGAACTAGGCCCAGTTGTACATAACTTGGCTCCACTAAGCTCATGTTTCACTGAAGAGAAAAAAAATAAGAAAATATATTTGAATGCTGACTTTCTATTGATTTTTCTTTTAGTATAAACCCAAATGTGGATTATGGAAATTGGCTATAAAATTATTTTTAATAATTTCATGGTCAATTGCTCACTTTGGCAGCACATATAATAATAATTTCATGGTGAAGGCGAAAGGTAATGTGTGCGGGGGGTTTATAATAGGTTAACCCAAAGCTATCCCAGTCAAAGATTTATAAAGGATTCATATTATATCATTAGCTTAAATGACAAATATGACTTAATTTTTTGGTACTATTTGCTATAGGCCTTTGATATCTTTGCAAGTTCTTGTCCTTTCAGGTACTTCCATGAGGGGTATCCATGAACAAGTCCTGTTTGATACCATGATGAGAACATCATTTTCTTCCTTTCTTATTCCAGCCTTTCTGGTGATACCCACTGTCAAGCCCTTTGTGCCTGAGAAGCTGAGTGGAAGCACCATGTAACTGCCTGCAGTGCTCACAGCTGGTCCATTTCCTGACACAATCCCCCTTTTCACCTGGCTATCCCTGTACCCTCTGCAGGTACTATTGTCTCCTCTGGTATAACCCCCGTCCTTGCTGGACACTCTTGCTGGTCCATGCCACTCATGCTCTAAGTTTGGAGGGGCCAGATCTTTCACCTGTGAAATGGGAAAGAAGGCTTCCTGTTAGCTTTCTGCTCTGTTAGCTTTCAAGTTCAGTTTTTAGTACAATATTTTTTTATTGTTTTTGTTTGTTACTTAAAGTCTCCCTACACTGAGTGACATCGGATTAATAATCACTATGTTGATCATAAGATTGCTCTTTTTTTTCTTTGATATCCAAGTTTCTAGTTCTAGACCAAGTTGGAAAGAATTGTCTTCCAAGGGGATTCTCCATACTTCATGCAAATAGACCATCATCTATCAGACTTGCCTCGGTCTTTCATTTTTGGGTCACATTGAAATTTTTGCTACACACATACAGGCATACACATTGATACATAAATACATACACATGTGCCTATGAAGTGCTTTCATTTCCTTCCAAAGATTCTGCTTCTTTAACAGGAATAAGCTATTATTAATATATGACAGAGTAATAATACACAAATATATTTAGCATTCCACTTCACTTTCCCCAAGAAATACATGGGCTGAATTTCAGAAATAACTTGAGAGTTGCGAGACAAAAGAGTTCTGAAGAACTAGCTGCCATCTGTGTGAAGTACATTGAGAATGACGGATAAGGGTGAGGAGGGAAGAATGGACATTTAAAGAACGCTTGCTATGCATCTAAGTGTAAACCTCCCCATTTCTTGGTCATTTTCCTGAGATACTGAGTAAATATTTGAAATTCTCTAAGTTACACTTACAATTTAAACACTGATATACATTTCTCCCAATTTTTTTGTGTTTACATTTCTTAGAGACTGGGCCATGGGGTATGCGTGTATGGGGTGGGGAGGGTGTGGTGAAGTCACATGTATCTGGGTTACACTACTACTGATACCATTAAAGCACTATCCATAGAACTACTGTGCTTTGAAGATGTCTTTAAAGGGGGAATAAATTTACATGGGTCCATACTATCCTATTCTTTTCTCTGAAATATTACATGTTGGTAAGACTTCTGACCAGGGATAGAGAAACTTCTAGAGTTCATGAAGTAATAAAAGCTAATCTGCTCACAAAATGCTTTAACTTATAACCTTGACACTTGTGTGTGTAATTAAAGCCATTGAGCCAACTGAATACAATGAGTATTGGATCTACTATCTGCATTTCAGTGGTAGGACGAAGAGACATACTGGAATAGGAGAGAACTTGGAGCCAGGTATAAGTCGTCTGGGTGAGGATCAGGGAGGCAGAATCAGAACTGTCTCTCATCCACTAGTTCTAATCATTGTTCCTAATACTGTAGAGAATTAACTGAGACTTCAATGCAGAGAGAGTAGAAACCCTAACAGTGTTCTCAGCATTTCTTTGGCATCATGGAAACTGGGTGGCCCTTTTGCTGTAGATAGGGATGGTGAATTGAAAACATTAGGTCAAGTCCAACAGCACTTGGGGCAGAAGAAAAACCGTATTAGTTGAAAACCAGAAACAGGTGCAAGACAGGATTAGGAATGCAAGAGGTTTATTGGGGGAAAATATGAGGGAGGAAGAGGAGCCCAAAAAACCATCAGACTCCAGCTCAGCTGTCCCCAGTGAAAAAAAAAGGAGAAAAAAGAAAGGTTGGATAGGAAGAGTCTCAGACAACAGTGGAGTGCTGAGAAAGGTTTGGCCAGCCAGTAGGAAGTCCTCAAGTAGAAGTCACTTGTCAGGACTCTCAGGAATAGAGCCACTTTGGTATTTCTGCTGAGCTCAGCTATGGCTTGGGAGCAGCCCATGGGCAACAAGAAGGTAGATTCAGAGTACATTTGGGCCATCTGTCTATAGAGCTCTCTGCAGCAGGAGATCTGAATGGCACATCTTTATGGCCACCAAAGAGTTAATGTAAACTAAGCAAAGGTGAAGAAAGAAGTTTCTGCTCTAATCAATCTTCAGTTTGATTCAGAATGTGAGAGATGACTGTCAACTCCTTTTACTTAAGCAACTTTAGAAAAACTTAGATAATAATGTTGATCTACATAAACATTGCCAAGTATACAACCAAAATAAGATTGATTTCTACAACTGTGTCTATATATGTTTTTTTTCATCTTAACATTATCCTCTAACTACTCAACTCCCTTAATTCTTGGAATTAATGAGTGTTTTGTTTGGTTTTATTTTATTTTATTTTATTTTATTTTCATTTTATTTGTTTTAGAGAGAGAGCACGAGTTGGAGAGATGGACAGAGGGAGAGAGGGAAAGAGAGAGAGAATCTTAAGCAGGCTCGACACTCATCATGGAGCCCAGTGCAGGGCTTGATCCCACAACTCTGGGATCATGACCTGAGCTGAAATTAAGAATCGGGCCCTCAATCAACTGAACCACCTAGAATCCCTAGTGAGTGTTGCATTTTAAATGTAAGATTTAGGGGCACCTGGGTGGTTCAATTGGTTAAGTGTCTGACTTCAGCTCAGATCATGATCTCCATGTTCATGGGCTCCAGCCCCATGTCTGGCTCTGTGCTGACAGCTCAGAGCCTGGAGCCTGCTTCAGATTCTGTCTCCCTTTCTCTGCCCTCCCCCACTTGTTCTTGGTCTTTCTCTCTCTCTCAAAAATAAACATTAAAAAATTAAAAGAAAAATAAATGTAAGGTATAAAGATGTAACCACATAGATGCAATTTGAAGACCATACCTGTCTCTCCTTGTCACTAGAAAATGTGACAATATGCCCTTCTACCTAGGAGTAGAGCACAGGGAATTGGAATTCTTTTTCTGTTTTGTATGTTCTTTCATTGTCTAAGTGTAGATCTGAATACTGTTATCAGCTTTCTCGTGCCAAGTATTCCAACTTTGGAAATTGTATTCTGCTCTCCTTTTGGTAGGAATGGAGTATAATGTGTCTTAAAATGTTTGAAGAAATTAAAAAGAGAATTCTCTTCATATTTTGGGAAAGTTGCTGCCTTCTTTGAGTTATTTGACTGTTTTGCCCTCTTTTATATGTCAAGAGCTATGCCTCAAAACCCACATGTTTTCTCTAACCCAACACCCAAGAAAGCTATGTTTCCCCTCATTCAAAAAGATAAGAGGCTAGTGAAGAGGGTCCCCCCCAATTCCTTCTAGAATTCAAACACTTTAATTTCCACACTTATTTGTAGTCAATTATGGAAATACCACAGCTTACCTGTAGATCAAGCCCACATTATACACAGTGGACACCCTTTGATGGAATTCTCTCTGCTACCTTTTTTTTAATACATTATTCTGTGAGGGTAAGTTTCTCTACATGTTTTTGTTCATTTTCTATTTTTATTTTTTTGTTGTTTTGTCATTGTTTTAATAACTCCTTGCCTTGTCAAGGTGGTTATCTATCTACCTTAGAGATAAAATAGGTCTTTTTAAGCATTACCCTCCCCATCCCCACCCCACACTGTAAAGGTTATTTTGCTAGGGTAATGGAGTTTCTTTTCATTGACATTCTGGGACAGATCTTTAAATTCAGCTACATCTGGTCACCTTGCCTCAAACCATATTATAGCTGTTCCTCTAAATCAGACCTGAACTACGTACGAACATCTGTACCAAGAATTATGAGGCCCAGCTGAACATTTTGGACCAGCATGTTCCATCTCACTTCTTTCTGCTTTAACCTTTTAGCAATTATCTTTACAATCTTTAGAAATGGTAATTAAAGTTGGTAAAAGAACAAACAGAATACTGAAATGTTTTTAAGCTCCAAACACCAAGTATGTAAATGTCAGTGGCTTAAATATGGTTATAATAATGTTTTTATTAACTCCCCCCATCGATCTTCATGGGGATCATATTTAGCCTTTCCTCGAGGGGGTATAACACTGCTTAATCAGCTCACATAGTTGGCAGCCATTAGCTAGGGACACTTGAAGTCACTTCAAGAACCATTATTTTCCCAGACAAGCATGTTGTAGCAGTAGGTATGGATAGGTATGTTGGCATCACAGTCTCTGTCTAAAGAGATTTAGTCACTCCCCAACAAAACAACCAACAGCACTTTCAAAGATAAATAGATGGTTTTCTAAATGGTCTCTTATAACAGTGACACTGCCTCCCTGCTCTCTATACAAATTTGTGAATATGTGCCCACAGAGTTGCTGATCTCAGTATAAGCTGATGGAGCCTCTTCTGACTGGTGACTATGAATTAGGAGACATTTATAAATATTATTATTTTGGTACATAGTCTCATAAGTCTGAAATAATTATCCTTCTGCATTATAATGAAAAAATTTCTTTAGTAAGATTATATGCCTGTATTTTTTTTCAGTTCCTTACATTCAAATTACTGTTTACTCATTTCTCCATCTTACTATATTAGAATATTCCTACCAGGGGTGAGGTTATAGGGATTAGTGGAAGGGGAGTCACTGAGAGTAGGCTGGATTTTTTTCTTTTTTCATTGCATTTGGGTCCATTAGAATAGTCCTAACAGTAATAGGCTGTCACATGATTAATTTCCTTCCTCAAATCAGGGACCCTTGATTATTGCCAAGTGGAATTTACTAATCTCAGGCAAACAGAATTTGTTACCAAATGTCAGGACCTTTAATAAAGTTAAAAACATCTATATTCGTTTTTATTTAGAATCTACTTCTTAGTATATTTAGTGCTAAAATTTCATTTTGCACTGTTCTCATTTTTGATTTAGATCAATATTTTAAGGTCTAACGATAAAATATTGATCCTTTGGCTTGTTTCCTTCAAACCAGAAGTAGCTTCTACTTTTATATTGGGAACAGATTTTCTCTTCCATCCCTTGGTCTCTGAGTCACTTTGGTTTTAGGATCAGATTGTAATGATGTTGGGCAGCAGGGCTACCTTTGGGCTCCTTGAGTCCATATAAATTCTTATTCTCTCCTATTACTTAATTGAGATTCTCAGAACTGGAACTAGAAATTTCTGGGAGGGTCAAAGAAAAATTTCTGTCCAGTTATTTATTTAATAAACATTTAACTGTCTCCCTTGTGCCAAGATCTCATAACTCTGGCATCTGTCATTTCACTCTCCATTGACATTTAAATATAGGTGTGTATTCAGACAGCACAGTAGCTGTTTGCCTAAGTGGTTTAGATAATTATTGTAATCTAATGAGAATTTACAGCTTCACTATCTTAATTCTTAATTAACTATGAGCCAAAATATGGCCACAAATAGATGTTATAAAATCCTTTCAGTAGAAAAAAAGTTTAACAGTGTGGTTTTCTGTGCTATACTTTGTGAGTAGTATTGAAACCTAAATCCTACCCATGGGACATAAACTTGGTTACATTTCAGTTTTCACAGAAAAACTAAATGAAGAAGGAAGAACAATAAACTGATAACTTGAGGGCATGTTTGTATGTTCAAACTTCTGATATTTCTACATCCCTTTCTACCATTCTGGAAGTAAGTGGATGCCTTTCTAAGAGTTGTAAGAACATTATAGCTGATTCAAAGCTCTGGCCACAGTCCACTCCTATCATCAGCATTGCAATTTATATAAAAATTTGACTCTTCCTTGATGATGGTGACAGTTCCAAAATGTGAACCAGTTGCTCTGTGTTTTAACATTCCAAATTCTAGTCACAACCCATAGAGCAAACTTGTAAGAAGCAGGACATTCCAAAAGGGGGTTTCTTATCTTTTATTCCACCAAACATGTTCATTGTGAGCCGACAATTGTGCTCCAGAATACTCACCAGTATTCTCTGGAGCCACTGAGAGTCAAGTCAAGCAGGTTATAACAGGACTAAATGTGAAGTACAAGACAAAAATATATGGAGACATGATTTGAGTTTCTCATTGTATCTTAAAGCCAAATGGAAAGCCTTTTGTATTATTAAGTGCCTTTAGTTTTTAGTTTTAAATTACCTTTCTCTCCTTTTCCCTCTAAGGGCTAGAGAATAGAGAGTTACTTGAAAGACTCCCTTGTTTTCTGTATTTACCAATGTCCCTCTCTTAAAATCTCTTTATGTTTGATTGCTCAGTCCCATTAGAGAGAACGTATACCACAACAATAAATTGCTTCCATGCCTTCCTGGACCTAATGAGATTCTATTCTGGGAGCTGATATTTCTACATTCCTGGGTTCTCTATGGAGTACTCTGGTGTGCCAACAGCCAGAAAGAGGAGTCGATGTTTGAAGTAGGAAATGAGTAATTGGAGAAGAAATCTTCATCAGAGGGTACAAATTCTAGCACATGACAGTTTTTGTGGAAACCCTATAGAATAGATAGGTGTCTCAGTAATGATGACTTATTTCTTGTCCTATTCCTGTAGGTGAATAACAGCAGAGGTTTGAATACAGCAGAGACTTGAGGTTTTTGAGAGATCCTGTCTCTGGTTCCTAATCCAACATAGCCACTCACTATGTGTAAAATTCCTCCACTTCTCACATTTCTGTTTTCTCATCTGCAAAACTAACACCACTGAATCTAAAGCATAATGGGGAACCAGTTTTGATTTTTGCATTTTTTATGATATGATATAACTGCAAGGGAGTTTTGACATATCAAGTGTGAAGTAACCATATTTTCCAAACCAAAAATCAGGGAACCTGGTCTAATCATGGGGAAATAGAATTTTTAAAATGTGAATTATCCCGGAAATTTTCAAGTTGCAGTCACCATTTAGTTGAATTCAGGGGCTGGAGATTGATAGCCCAAAAAGCCATGCGCTGTTCTTAAGAAAAAATTTTAATAAGTTGAATATAATGTCATAAATGTATTTACATGGGAAACCAGTAAAAAAATGCCTAAACAATGAAAATCAGTATGCTTAGGTTGTCCTTGTTAATATTTTCTGTTGGCATAAACAAGCCATTAAAGATAGATCCATGTTAAGTATTGATGCTCCCCAGGGTTCTTTTCTCAGCTCACATATATTCTCATTCTCCATACTGTTCCTTGACAAGTTCATTCATACCAAGTATCATCCACTCCCCATATGATGCTAACGCTTACATATCATCTCCAGACCAGTCTCTTTCCACTGCACGGAGCTCAGCTTTCTTTGTCTGAGGCACCTTGGACTCCACTTCTCTAGAACCAAACTCTACATCTAACTCATAATTGCTCTCCTCATTGTATTTCTGTTTGTTGAAAGTGCTGCTATCCAGCCTGTTCTTCTGCTTAAATCCAGGTGGAAAAAATAGACATAACCTAAGACTTATCACTTGCAATCACCTGGCCACCAAATATTCTGGTCCTTTCCTTTCCTACCAGCCCCTTAGGTCTTCATGAGTTCTCATCAGGGTAATTGCAGTGATCTGAAACTGGTTACCTCGTCTCCAATCTTACCTCCTCAGAGCCACCACGATGCACTTCTAAACTTGTAAGTCCTAGCAAGACTGGCTGCTTCAGTCTTTCAGTGAGCATGGTTCATAATCTGGGCCCTGTGCATAATACAGATTCTGTTCTCATCCCTTGCTCTCATGTCCCTCAACACTCTTGCCTTGCTAGATTACTAAAACACACCAAGCAGAATAAGGTATCTCAGGCCTTAATGCCTTTCTTCAGGCTGTTCTTCCTAGAAAAAGAATCTTCCCTTCCCCAAGCCCCTTCCCCTTGTCCAGCTAGTAAATCCCCGCTCTTCCTTTAACCTCACTTTAAACTCTTTCATAATTCTTCTTGGGAGAGGTAATCATCCTTGCTCTGTATTCTCCTAGCATCCCTTGCTTACCTACAATTTTTCATTCTATTAATTACAGCAGGTAAGCCATAGTTACAAATAGTGTCTAATGTGGGCAGTGGTTCCAGCCCAGTAGACTGTTACATCTTGATCAGATTACAATATTAGATATGCAAATGGATCATGGGATGATCTTCCTGCATGCAGTCATTCAGGGAGTCAGGTTAATGGAACCTCTGACACCTTTAATAATTGATTTCAGGGGCAGTTGGATGGCTCAGTCAGTGAAGCATGAGACTGTTGGTTTCTGCTCAGGTCATGATCTCACAGTTTGTGTAACTGAGCTCCATGTCAGGCTCTGTGCTATCAGCACAGAGATCAGCTTGGGATTCTCTCTCCCTCTCTCTCTCTGCCCCTCTCCAACTTGCACATGCTTGCAGGCACCAGTGCTCTCTGTCTCTCAAAATAAGTAAACTTTAAACAAACAGAAAACAATTGACTTAAGATTTCCCTGAGGCTGTCTCCATTCAAAACAGACCTGAAGGCAACAAAGCTTGGAGGAAGCAATATGGGAGATTTTTATGAGCAGGCCTAGAATATCACTCATCACTTCTACCAGTTAAAACTCAGCCACTTTAACTGCAAAGGAGGCTAGGAAATGCGCTCTGGGTGTATCAGTAATAATGAAAAGATGTAGCTTTTGGTGAGTATCTAGTAGACTCCGTCACATCCAAGTACTTGTTAGGATAGTGCCCTGAAAGGAGAAATGCGTCCTATAGTAAAGCTCCTGGCACTTGACAGTTCTTGAATAAATGCGTGTACAAATAAATGAATGACAAAAGAAATGAGTAAAATACTACTTTCAATTTAAAGAATCATTTTAAAAATTAGGTTGAAATAGAGGTATAAGATTTACATATTTATGTAACTTCATTATACTTATGTATCTCCTTCATTGTAATAGTATTTCTAAAACACACAGAATATAATTATTATCCATGGTTGATAGATAGATATTCAAAACTAACTTAATATTGACCAAATTAATTTGGATACTAATTACCTACTTGCCTAATTAATAATAGTGTTCATGAATAGAAATTAAATTAGAAGCAAATATGCACAAGCTATCTATAGGGAGAAAACTATTATAATTACATTCATCAAACTTGTATGTTCTTATCTATCCTCAATATTAAATTGGATGTTAGTTTAATTAAGACCTGTTGCCTTGTTATCACATAAAAGTATTTGGGAAGTTGAGCATTTTGGTAAGAATCATGAGTCTTATAAAATGTCAACATTCTTAGAAAATACAAACAGACAGAAATGCTTTCTAAAACAAATACACAGCTATGACTGAAAGTTAAAGTATAAACCAAATGGACAAAGTATTTGCTGATTATCCCTCCTTTTTGTGGCACTGACATCTCACTTTCTCTTTTGGCAGATATTTGAGCCATTTTGTCTATATCTTTCATCAGTTTAAAAAAATGGTTTTGTTTTTTTTTTAATTTTTTTTAATGTTTTTATCTTATTTTTGAGAGACATAGAGACAGAGTATGAGCAAGGGAAGGGCAGAGAGAGAGGGAGACACAGAATGTGAAGCAGGCTCCAGGCTCTGAGCCATCAGCACAGAGCCCGACGCGGGGCTCGAACTCACAGACCGTGAGATCATGACCTGAGCCGAAGTCGGCCGCTTAACCGACTGAGCCACCCAACGACCCTAAAAAATGGTTTTTTTTTAAATAGGCACAAAAGTTCTCCCAAAGCAATTGCACATAAGTTTATTAGTCTATTCAGATTTTAGCTTTTTAAAAACTATAGCATTGCACAACTGAAGATGGTTATCATTTTGAATAACAGAGTTAGAATTCAAAATAGCTTAGGATTGTTGGATAAATGATTAATGAAGTGTGAACTTTAGTAGTGATCAACATACATTAGTCCTTTTTCAAACAGTATCATTAAAACACATCAATTCTAGATCTCTTTAAATTCAGATTTTGAGGGTGCCTGGGTGACTCAGCTGGTTAAGCACCTGACTCTGGATTTCAGCTCAGGTCTTTTTTTTTCTTTTTTAAATGTTTGTTTATTTTTGACAGAGAGAGAGAGAGAGAGAGAGAGAGACAGAGACAGAGCATGAGCGGGGGAGGGGCACAGACAGGAAGGGAGACACAGTATCTGAAACAGGTTCCAGGCTCTGGGCTGTCAGCACAGAGCCCGATGTGGGGCTCGAACTCGGGAATGGTAAGATCATGACCTGAGCCGAAGTTGGACGCTCAACCAACTGAGCCACCCAGGCGCCCCCGCTCAAGTCTTGATCCTAGGGTAATGAGTTCCAGCCCTATATTGGCCTCTGCACCAAGCATGAAGCCTACTTAAGAGAAAATAAAATTAAAAATAATAATAATAAATAAAATAATTTTTATTCTGACCTTTTTGAGAAAATGTTGCACAAATGTGACTATTCTTTATCTAGAACTTGAACAACTGTGAGTGTCCCTGAGCTCTGAGCCCATGAATTTGCAATGCACCCAACAGGAAGTTTCAGAAGCCCTAAAAGCTTCTGATCAGGGAAGTTACAGAATCAAGACAGGTTTTGAAGTATATGTAACTACAGACTCAAGGAATGATTGACCCTGATGAGAAAACAAATGAGAAATTTAATTTTAAATGTAACAGGAATAAGTTAGGTCAACCAGAAGGATGCATTTCCAAGAATTAGTCTGCAATCCTACCTCTGCCTCTTTAGTACTGATTAATTCTTATGAAACAGTGTAGGAAACACTGGTCAAACAATGAAACAAGATAATCTCTCCTTGACCCCACCTCTTGATGATTATATCAATTTTCTATTGGTGCTATAACAAATGACCACAGATTTAATGGCTGAAAACCATATATAAGCACTATCTCACAATTTCTGTAGGTCAGAAGTCTGGCAAGGCATGGCTGGATTCTCCACTGAGTCTCACTGGGCTAAAATCAAAGTACTGGCCAAAGATGTAGCTCTCCTCTAGGGCAAAGGGCCTTTTCCAAGCTCTCCATTGTTGGCAGAATATTTTCTTCTCATGCTTCCCATGTGCCCCCTTGATCTTCAAGCCAAATGACAGCTCAAGTCTTTGTCACACTTTGAATTTTTTTTACTTTCTCTCCTGCCTTCAGCTCAGAGAAAGTTCTGTATTTAAGGTCTTCTTTGATTGTATTGGGCCCACTTGGATAATCCAGGCTACTTACCCTATTTCGAAGTCAACTGATAAGTAAACTTAATTACATCTGCAAAGTTCTTTTGCCATATTCAGCAATGTATTCTCAGATATGATACTAGGAAATTAAGGGGCCCACGATTCTGTCTACCCCAATGATACTGACTATGCTGTATAACATAGTTATGATTATTTTGATATGATATCATATGATAATTTACATATCAATTATATAAAATTATATTTCTTTTCAAAGGGCTTAAGGATTAAAATTGGTTTAATTTATTATGAATTATTACAGACATTTGAAGAAGGCATAAATTAACATGATGAACAGCCTTGTATTCTTAATGATATTACCAATACCATAAAAAGGTATAAAATTGAAAGGATATAAAGTTGAAAAGTTAAATTAATACGAAGATAATATGAAGATAATATAATACCCATTTATAATATCCATTACAGATATTATAAATATCATCAAAGAAATTCATGTAAGTTAAAAGCTTGCATTTTTAATTGTTCCTTGAGCAGAATGTGATTTTCATAATAATAATAATGTTGAATGCTTACTATATGTAAATCACTATACTAAGTACGTTACATGTATTATCTCTTGTCTTCTCAGCAATCCAAAAATCCTGATATCATCCCTATTTTACATTGAGTAAACTGAGGTTCAGAGAGGTAGTGGGAAGCCTGGATGAATTAAGTGTTCCTTGGATTTACAGGAGTTGCTCAACAATTTGTCCTTCACCAAAGGAGGTTTGAGTAGCTCAGGAGCACAATGTGATAATGATAAAAAAAGGGGGTTTAGAGTCAGACCTGTATTTGGGTCCTCATTTCAACACTCACACTTGACAAATTCCTGGAACTCTTTTGCCAACAGTCCTTAATTTGTAAAGTGTGGCTAATGACAGACACCTCCTGGGGCTGGTGCAAGATAACATGTGTAAAGAACCTGGTATGTGATAAGCTCTAGATAAAAGTTCTCTAATACCTCCCTCCAGAGTAGCTGAAATGCATCTGGTTCTAAAGCATTTGAATAACTTGGAAGTCAGTTATGGGCTCGGGCCAGCTTTTCCTTATCTGGTAGATATTTAACAGGTCATCAGGATCTATCTAGATGCTCAGATCCATGGGACTAGGGCTAAATCCCTGTGGGACCAAGACATCTCTACAGCACATAAATATGGATAGCCCAATAGAATAAATCTAGACACCTGACCACACTTGATCTGGCCTCAAAGAAAACTTACAATCACTGAATTTTGACATTGCACACCAGTCAGTTAAGAGGTACCAACTTAGCAGTGGACTTCTGGCATTCATCCAAGGTGCCACATGCCAGCATATTCTAGTGGCTCTTGCATTAGTATGTATTTGCGTGCATTGTTTTTGATTGCTCTAATCAGACTTGAAATGAATCCAAGAAGTTTCTTCAACTCAGAGACATTAATTCTTCCATGTCCCCTCCCTCCAGGCTCTGTCTGAAGGCTGAATTTGCTATCTTATCTCCCTAGGTATGTGGAGACCAAAGCCAAGGAGCTGTTTTCCTGAGGGAATTTACGCTAATTCGAAGAGAGAGCCTTCATGAAGATTTCCTGTCTGACCTCTTGAATAGTCACAAAACTGAAGACCCGGTATGGTGTCTCTTTTATTTATTCTTAGAAACACTGAAGTTCCGCTGCTAATTCCGACTCGTGGTGGTGGTTGGTTTTAGCAAATCCGAAGAGGCCTGGATGGTATTTTCTCATACCCATGACCAGAGGGAAGTCAAGCAATAGCGCAGTGGACAGACTATGTGGGGCGACTCTCTACCCTCCCCTATGTCTGGCAAGCCTCAACATTTTACTCGAGCATTAAAGTGTGTTTGGGGCAGCCTGTGGAGGATTCACATTAAAATAACGGATGTTTTGCCAGCGAGTCTGAACATGAACATGAAATGGTAATAATTTAATGAAGAAAAAAGGAGATTTATATGTAAATTGTTTTGTGAGTCAATGGAAATTCCACCACCTTTCCCATACTGGATTCTTTGTGGATATTTTTACTTCAGAGTGCTAGTCATATTTGTTTTGTGAAAGTTTATTTCTCTAGTGGTGGTTTTCCAAAAAATAAAAAAGAAAGTCTCCAAAATGAGTTCTTAGATGAAAACAAGTAGTATAGTTGACTGGAGATGTCAAGATTCAGGGTCTGCTTTACTTACAAATCAAGCCATAGTTTGTTTTCTGTACTTTATTGTGAGGATTGGATGGATAACTTCTGAAAGTTTTAAATGTAGCTCTTCGTTGTGATGACCTTGTGCTTGAAAAGGCCCACACTGGAATTAGAGAATCACAGTGAATTTCCTGTCCACTCAGAAAAGAATGACTTAATTTCTACCTCCTCTATCCTTCCCCCATATAGCCTCTCGCAGGAGGGTGTTTTGGGCACATTAATATCACAAACTTCTAGATACTGAGTAAATCAACTCTCTCAGTAGCCCCTCATGGTCACCTCTTACTGTTTCTGTCATTTACATCTTCTCTGTGATAGACATTCATATTCTTTTCAAAGCTTGTGCCCCAACGTGGGCAAGAACAGAGGTAAAGGTTCCCAAGGGTGCTATAATTAATTTTCATATGGTTCATATATATATGTATTTCTCAGTAAACTCAGAAAATGCAGAGCCTGCCTGTTAAACTTTTATTGTTTGTTGAAGGATTTTTTTTGTGTGTGATCTGCTCTGATACACACACATTGCCACCTAGGTTTTATTACTTCTTTCTGTGAACATTATCTTGTAATTATATTTTAACTTTGTCCCACTTGATGTTATGCAAAATCTGAACTATTTTAGCTCACTTTAGACTTGGTTTATGAGAAGTCCTGTTAAGTACTGCTACATGGATACTATATGCAAACCTCATAAGCAAGTCTAATTATCATTTAATTTATACCATAAAGGAAAGTGAATAATATGAACTAGTTATGAACATAATGGAATTGTCATAGTGGTGCCACTAAAAACAATTTTGGTCACTTGGCAAGCATCGAAGGGTGTCATGAACATTATTATTACATAGTATTACATTGATTTACATCATAATGAAAACTGTTCATACAGCAGAATTTTCTCTAACCCACTGAGGTCATAAGTAATTGAGTGGGTGGAAGCGTTTAACCTGAAAGAGGAATTACTTACGAGCAGAAATAGTCAGAACTGGATTTGTACAAGAAAATGTCAGGGAAGAGAAAAGATCAAAGCTTCCTGAATACCAGAAGCTAATCCAGTCTCCTAATAAATTTATATAATTCTAACAATTTCTTTGGAAGGTGTATCTCTCTGAGAACTTCATCTGGCCTATAGGATATAAAACTTTTAAAGTGTAACTTTATTTTCTAGATAGGCATTGAAAGATGAATCACCACAGTCTCTGTTTGTCTAAGGGGAAGAGTTCAAACAGGAGTTGTTACTTGTATCAATAGCCAGAGCAGTGAAATTCCCTTTGTGGTCAGGTATATGTGAGTTTCTGCTGTGAGGAAACTCCACAGCAAAATGGGAGAATCATCAAGGAGAAAACTTCCTGGTGTAGGTCACAAAAACCATTTCACAAAGGCAAATGGGTGAGAGGAAAAATGGTTGAGCCATAATCTGTTTGTCCAATTCTATCTGCTTACAATCTGCTTGCAAGTAAGTCCACCTTAATAGCCCATGGACATTCATGCTCATAAATCACCACCCCTCCCAGATTAGCCGCTGGGCTCTTTCTGATGGGGATCCATATTGACTTTTACCTCTCCCCAGCACCCACCCCTGCACTTGCATATGCTAAGCACTCAGTTGTGGTAAGTGTTGATGGAAAAAACCCACCATGACTACTCTTTGCATTTTTTTATTGAAAACACGGTGAGAATTCCATCAGAGGAATGAAAAGAGCCTTAAAAATGTGAAAATCCTTCTAAATGCAAAGTGTTCTTGTTAAAACAGTATGAATAGCTTCAGTTTTTAATGAGGTGATGAAAGAACATTTGGGATTATCTTCATGATGTCCTTTCAAGCCAGTGTATAGGTTTGTAATAAAGAATGTGAACACGGGGGGGGGGTTTGCCTACTGGAAATTTGTGGAAGTAACAAATGTATCCCCAATATGTATAACAATTTGGACAGAAGTGGCATTTAGTGTAGGAAACACCCTGTCAAACTTTTGTTTAAAACGAGTGCTATCCTCGTTTTAGGTCTTTCATTTTTCTTCTCTCATGCCCTTTCTTTGTCCTTTCAAATAATTTTTGAAAACCAGAGCAGCCTGACTTAATGTATTTGTGGAACTCTTTCACCCAAAAGCTTATTTTGGTCATTTTTGACCTTAAAGTGACACTTCCTCAACTGGGGTCTCATGGCATGGACTGACTTTTACATTGCGTTAGAAAAACTTTCTAGTTAGCTTTCTCTCTGAGGGCTAATTCCATTCCCCACACTTTGAAAAGCAGTCTAAGGGAGTCATTTGCCTAGAATCCCAGTAGGCAACAAAATCACTATCTGATATTCTGCATGTATGTGATTTGCATTGTTTGCAGAAATAGGATGTTTGTCAAAGGTTGTTACTCATTATTGGGAGAGTGGAGGAACAGATCATGTTGGCTTTGATTGTCAGCTGCATACAAAACTTGGATAACAATTAACATGAAATTCACTACAGAATGGGATTTTCTCAGTATGTAATTTAGGGCAAACCTCATTTGCCTGTAGCTTTGTGGTTTGCAAAGCAGTTATTTTAAGCCACTCTTGTACCTTGGTAGAAAATGAAAGTAATTTAAATAATTTCTTATTTAATAATAATTTAGTGTAAGTTATTTAAATTGAAGGCAGAATGTTCCTTTAATGACTAGTGAAATAGAGGTGAGTTTTCAGGAAGGGATGCTCAAAAAGGCCTATTTTTAATAATTGTGTGTGAAAAGGGAGTTTTTAAGGTCAAGCTGGTAATTCTTTGAAGCTCAACTGAAACAAAAAATGCAGTTTATTAAAAATGGTTTTGCTTTAAAGTGAATTATTTTTTCTTACTCAGTTTAGGCAGGAGAGCTGGTAGGGACAAGTATTATTTCTATGAACTGAAAAGTAAGTTCAACCAACACATAAACACTTACGTAAAATGGAACATAACTATTTCCATATGTTCTTAAGGTGTTCACCAACCTGCCAAGAGAAAGGAAACACCAGAATTTAACTGCTAACATCTGAAGATAATAACTTAATTTGCTTAATTGTTCTTCTAAGCTGGCTACTATTTTCTAGTATTTAGTAGCCCTAACCACAAGGAAGTAGACATATGTCAAAAGCATTTAAGTTACTGAGTGTGAGCAATGACCCACTTTTTTGATCTCTCAGTAGTGTCTTCCCACCTGAATCTATTCCGCACACTCTGGACAGAATTGTCTTTCCCCAAAACAAATAGTTGGATCTATTTGTTCCCCCTAAGTGTTTGTAAAGAGTTGAATAAAGAGTAGAAGGAATCAACATTTAATGGCAAATGTACACGCTCAAAGTGGCATGCAGCTTCCTGAAACCTTATTGATAAGGGACCTGTATATTTGTTTCTTAACTGATTTGATGTAAAGAAGAAACGTGCAGTCGTATTGTAGGAGCCAGGTGTTTAAAAAGTAGAAGTCCAGGGGCACCTGGGGGGCTCAGTCAGTTAATCATCTGACTCTTGGTTTCAGCTTAGGTCATGATCTCACGGTTCGTGCATTCGAGCCCTGAGTTGGGCTCCATGCTGACAGCATAGAGCCTGCCTGGGATTTTTTTCTCTCCCTTTCTCTCTGCCCCTCTGCTGTCTCTGTCTCTCAAAATAAATAAACTTTAAAAATGTTAAATAAGTAAGTAAATAATAAATAAATAAGTGGAAGTCTATTCCAATTCAACATGTAATTTTTATGACACACTTATAGGTAAAACTTGAATTGATCATCCCTTGGGAAAATATACTGAGACAGAAGGAGTAGATTTGGTTTCTAGTACATTGCTAGTTCAAGTTATATAATATGATATCACCAAGAAAAAAATCAGAACTCCCTACAAATTATATATATGTCACCCTTTGAGGGCTTTAAATATTTTATTTGCCTGTGTTTGCAAGACTTATCTAATGCATTCTGACTCTACCAGTCATGAACTGTGGGGGAAAAAATTACTTTAAGTTCAGCATATGAATATTTTATGTAACTTCACATTTTCTGATTATTTTTTGGTATTCTAAACCAATACCGTACATCATTTCTACATTTCTATGAGGATAGAGGAAGTTTGGAGAAGGTCAAATATGCACCAAGCACTTTCCTAAGGAGTTTATATAAGTTTCTCAGAACATCCTGAGATAGGCAATAATAGCTCCATTTTCAGTAGTAACGACCAATGGGAAATGTAATTTTTGTAAGATACCACTCATAATTGTAACAAAACTATAAGAACATAGGTGTAAAAAAGATATTAAACCTGAATGGAATATTAACGAATAACTCAAAGATGAAGTTAATTAATAGCTTGCTAATACTCATTGAAGATATATGCTGAATGTTACTAGTCATCAGGGATGTACAAATTAAAGCAACAAAGATATAGTATTTGATGCCCATCAGACTGGCAAAAAATTGAAAGAGCCAACAAAGTCATTATCAGTGAGCAAGAAAGATAGTAAGAAACAGTCCTATATTGCAGATGGGGTATAAATCGGTACAGCCACTTTAAAGAGCAACTTTCAAGTATCTATAAAGCTGAGTATATGCATATCTTAAATCCCACCAATTTCTATTTAGGAATCTACCCTAGAGAAACACTTACACGGATGTTCCACAAAGTATTAAATGTTATAGCCTAAAACCTTAAGAAAACCTTAAATATTCATTAGAAGGTAAATGGACAAACTACTAGTGGTTTATTCAAAAAAGAAAATACCTTAGAAGCAGTTAAAATAAATGACTAGATCTATATGCATTGGATCAATCTCAAAAATATAGTGTTGAGGGGAAACGATACCATTTTATAATATATAATTTATGTCAATTTTCGTATCACAGAAATATGTATTAGGTGATGTTCAGAGGAAATGATTATGTATAAAAAAGGGTGGGAAAAATTTGCGCCAGCATTGTCATGTTGGTTACTCTCTGCGTAGGGAGCAAAGAAATGCATCGGTTTGGGACCATGTACCTGGCACACTTTAATCGTATCTGTAATATTTTATTTTTCAAAGAAGAATATGGTAAGATGTTAATACATATTTAAATGGTGAGTGGTCACAAAGAAAGTTTATTCCTTGAATTTTTTATGTTTGAAATATTTTTAAATACGTGCATAATGTCTGGCAAAAATCACCAAGTGAATGCGGTTTTTATTAGCATTGGTTGAGCTGGCAAATCATTGAAATATAAAGTGGCAAAGCTCAGTGCCCACGATTTAATATATACACTATTCACAGTTTTGCCTCAGAATAGAATTAAAGAGTAGTCAAATGTATGACAACAGAATACAAGATCATGGGGCGTCCTATCAGTTCATGAGCTGCAAGTCTAGTAAATAATGTCAGGATGATGGATCTCGGTATTTAAGGAGAGGGACTACTTCTTTACACTTGACCTTTGTAATTAACTGAAAGAAAAAAAAACGTTATCTTCAGGGGTAAAAAGTTTTTTTTTTCTTTTTCAATTTCTAATTTCCTTGCAGCTTATACAGTTCCTATCTGTTCTTTATGAGATGTCCATCATTTGCAAGAATTCTGCCATTTACTCCAAACAACAAATAGATATCAAGATTAATTATCTAAAAGGCACTGGACTGGAGCTCATAAAATGTGAAGCATTAAAAATCTCAACTCTTAGGGTGACTGGATGGCTCAGTTGGTTAAGTGTCCGATTCTTGATTTTGGCTCAGGTCATGATCTCACAGTTGGTGAGTTTGAGCCCTGTGTAGGTCTCTGCGCTGACAGTTGGAGAGCCTGCTTGGGATTCTCTGTCTCCCTTTCTCTTTCTCTGCCCCTCCCCCACTTGGTCTCTCTCTCTCCTCTCTCTCTCTCTCTCTCTCTCTCTCTGTCTCTTTCTCTCTCTCAAAATAAATAAACAAATATTTTCAAAAAGTCATCTCTCATGCTAGCAGATTTTTAAGATCAATCAACCTCTCAAATAAAAAAAATGTAATTCCTTTAAAAAATTAACATCAGTTAGAAATATATAAATAACAGGTGTGAAGTTTAGGACTCTGTTAGAGTTCATTTTCAGGCTTCACACTATGAGATCCTCCCCAAAGAAACTTTGTCAGTACTGGTGAAATTTCTGTATTAAATAAATTCTTCCTAGTTCACTTCAACCATGTTCCTTTAAACTACTCTTGAAATTCCTGAGATAGTCTCCACTTAAAGTTACCCTAAAGTAAGCTAGAATACTTCAAAATGAATACCAAATATCTTGAGTAAAAGTTATAAATGTGAGGACACGACTCTTGGCTGCTTTACTCTGGAACTTTGCTAATAAGCATAAACTGTGATTTAAATTGCTCCTCAGAAAATCACTTGGGGCACCAAAGAATACTTATTGCTTCCTTAATATAAAGAGCTAATTCATCTCATGAAAAGACCGATAACTTTCAAAGGAGTTCCTTAGATGTTCTAAGGTAGTACTGAAACTATCAGCCCGTGTGATGAGTTTCAATGTCTATCTCTCACAGACCATTGATGACTTAGTTGTGTGTGGAGGTGTTGTCCATCAGTAACTGAAAGCAACTGGGTAGGAGGGGTAGTTGCTGACTCCTCCAGCAGCTGGACAAGGTCATTTGGCGCCAGGCATCTGTGTCAGGAAACACTGAGTAGAGTCGGAGAGGTCAGAGGACAGCCGCATGGAATCTGGCAACTGAGAGTCCACATGCTGTCACTTGAATTTAAGAAAGTATGAGAGAATACTGTGGATTGTGGGCAAGGACAAAATGACCCTTTGATGCAGCACATCCTCTTAGAGTTTATATAATCTTCTAATTGGATAGACATGATTTTTTCTAAGTAGGTACTATTTCAGAGTAGGTAGAAATGCAGGCCTTTAAATTGAGATTATAATTGCATTGACCAATTGAAGCAAAAATTAAAAGAACATTATTTACTAGCATGATATTATTGCATAGATTTAATATTCAAATGTTGATTGTAAAATTCTGTATACTATTCCACCTTCATTAATAGTAACTTTTAAGTAAGAAGGTCATGTTTTTGTTTGGTTTAGAAAACAACAGCATTATTACTTAATTGAAAGTTTTGAGAGGAGTACATTTTAGTTTTTCTTTTTGTTATTAAGTTTGTTTTCAACTTGATATTGACAAAGGACAAAAAGAATACCCCCTAAAAAAGAAGATCTGTTCCTTATATCACTTAAATATACATATGTAACGTCTGTTAAGGGAAGACATCTTTACCTACAATTAAATTGTTTTACCAAAACTAATAATGTGGGGTTTGATGTAAAAGTGTTACTTACAGAAGCCTAAAACCCAAGGAGAGCTTGTATTGTTGGGATGAGAGGCTTTATTTTTAACTGGCTGTGAGACTTCAGGCAAGTCATATATCTTCCTGAACCTCATTTTCCTGACCTTTAAAATAAATACACTCTCGATGGCTTTGCACCTTTAAATCACTGTGTCTCAAAGTAGATATTTAATGGGAACCCCAAATTTCTTACAATTGCTATTTTTGATATTGTATTTTTACAAACTTTAAAAAATATTTACTTAATTTTAAGAGAGAGAGAGAGAGAGAGAGAGAGAGTGAGTGAGAGAGAGAGAATCCTAAGCAAGCTCTGCACTGTCAGCACAGAGCCTGCTATAGGACTCGAACTCACAAACCATGAGATCATGACTTGAGCTGAAAGTAAGAGTTGAATGTTTAACTGATTGAGCCACCCAGGCACCCCATGATATTTTTTGATTACCACTCAAGTTATCTTTTATGTCAGAACCAATTACGTGTTTCTAGATTCAGATCTTCCTACCTATAATTATCTACAAATACCCATTGTCTGCCTGTACATTCTATATGTACCTTTGCCAACATAATATATTCGAATGTTCCACTTTGCCCTTCACATAATGAGTACTTGTATGTCAAAGCCAATTATATGTTTCAGGAAAGTTGAGTTCCTCAAACACAGGTTAATGTCAAAACCCTTTAGTGTGGTCCCTACTTAACTTTAACCTTCTTTCTGACAACTTCCATTTAGACCTTCACTCCATCTTGCTGAGAACATGCTTGGTTCCCATATGCAATTATCAGCTCAGGGCTTTGCTCATAGGGCTCTTCTGCCTGATATGTCCTTCCCTCTTCTCTAGACTTGTCTTTATTGCCCCAACTCGACTTTCACTGGCTCTAGGAAACTGGCTCTCAGGATGGGCTTGTCTCTCCAAACTCCTACAGCATTCACCATCTTTGCTTATGGAAACAGCCAGGCTCTGCCTTCTCAGGCTGCCCAGAGGACCCTATGCAGATATGAAGAGTTCATGAACAGTCCATTGTCAGGATCTTAATCTGCAGGGATGATCTGTCCATGGGGGAGTATTAGTGCAAGCCTGGGAAAAGAAGCAGGAAATTGTGAAATCTCAGAGGGTCAAGTATGGTGGAGGAATGGAGGAGAGGGGAAGGGCAAAGGAGGATTTGGTTAAAGTGCAGGGGGGTACAAGGCAGTCAGGAAATTCAGACTAGGAGTTAATTCTGGAATCTGTTCCAAGAATATTGTCCATTGGTTGTAGCATCCCTCCTACTTTGTGTCTCCATTTATGTTTTCATATGTATAGACCATCTGCCCTGGATATCTTTTAAGCAAGGTCTATGTTTTACAATACTTGGTTTGCCCAGTACACAGAATAGTGTGTGCAGAGTAATAATAATAATAATAATAATAATAATAAACACAATAACAATAAAAACACAATAACAGTAATGAGAATACCAACTGTCATTTATGGTCTATACCTTCTGTACCAGGTGTTGCCTAAAGCACTTTGCATCATATTTCATTAATCTTAAGAAAAGGGTGCTATCCCTTCCTAACGGGTAAAGAAATGAAAGAGAGAAATAACTTTCCCAGGGTCACAAAACTTAATTGTTACATAACTAATTACAATAATGTACATGTAAAGAGTAGGGATTGATCTCAGCAACCATTTACTGACCACCTGCTATATACCACATACAGTCTAGGTGCTACCAGGGGATAAAGGGATGAGTTAAACAGTCCTTGACTCTAGGAGTTTAAACTATCAACTCTTTAATTCTAACTGTGGAAATGTTTTTGTTTTTGGATAAGGTCACCAGGGTAATGGCCGAGTACTTAGATTATAAGTATCATTTCAGAATACCTCATCCTTTTAATAGAAAAGGCTTCAGAAATAGCATTTGATTTATTTTGTTTTTTTAAAGGGTTGGACTTGATTATGTCTGAAACAGGTTCAAAGTAGCGGCCGAACACACTACATTTCAGGTGGACTTTATTTGAGTTTGAATTAGATTCCCTCTCAGAGTTATTGCTTTGCACACTCCATCGCTCTTTAATGGATGTGAGTGGATGTATGTTCAGATGGCTGCTTGCCTTTCGTTTGAAAGCACAATTTAAGTAGATTCATTTGGAAGTATGACCAGTTACCATTGCTGGTGAGTGTTCCAAGTTTCTATGGAGACGACTGATCTTCGTGTATTACAGATTAGCCCCAGAGTGTGAATGAGTGAGTGTGTGGAGAATATACATAGGAAGATGTATTAAATAAGTTGCTTAAAACTATGGTGTCTTGTGCTGAACTCCAATGTAGTATAATTCTTATGAAGGGCAGAGAAAAAGGGCCTTAGCTTTTCAAGTGCCCTACTTCCTTGGCAAGTCACAATTTATGCCACTCATGGGAATTTGGCTACAAGATTGTGTCATTTAGTCTTCAGTCCACTGCATGTGACTGGAACATCCCCAAATAGTAGTATAAATATAGACATTTGTTTCTCTTCTATGGAAAAGAAATTTTCCAGGGATAGAAATTTCAAGGCCAGTATGAACAAAGGTGCTAGGGACCCAGCTCATTCCATTTTCTCTCCTAAATCATCTTAGCCTCTTCCTCCCATTCCCAAGGACACCTTTGTGTTCCAAAATGGCTACCAGAGCTCCAGCCATTCCTATTCTAGGCAATGAGATAGAGGAAGAGGCAAACAATAAGGTGCTAATGCATAAAAAGTTATATACCAACTGGCTCCTTAGGGCTTTTCCAGAAGCTGCCACTTAGTATCTCCTCTAAATAGCTCACTGCCATGAACTTGGCTATATAGCCATGTCTAGATGCAGGGGAATCAGGGTCATATAACCTTTGTCCTGGGCACCTATATACCTAGTTTAAGGAGGAAGAGAGAATAAATTTTGGAGTGAGAAGCCAGTGATCTTTCCCACAATGATACACTAGGTGGGATGATAATAGAACTAAATCCTTAGTTTATATACTTAATACAAATTCACTTTGCAGTGGCTTCAAGATTTTTTGGAGTAATAAAATTATTATGGAATCAGATACTGGTGGTGGTTTCACAATATGCCAAAACCCACTGAATTCTATACTTTAAAAGGGTGAATGTCATGGTATATGAATCATATCTCAATTTTAAAAAAAAACTTTGGGGTCTGTAAAGTTTCACTCTAAGACCAATGACACCAGATGCACAAATCTTTATTTCCTAGAACGTAAGGAGGGTAGCTCAAAAGAGAGAGCAGGGGCACCTGGGTGGCTCAGTCGGTTAAGCATTCAGCTTCAGCTCAGGTCATGATCTCATGGTTCATGGGTTTGAGCCCCACATCAGGCTCTGTGCTGACAGCTCAGGACCCGGAGCCTGCTTCAGATTCTGTCTCCCTCTCTCTGCCCTTCCCCCCACTCACTCTCTGTCTCTCAAAAATAAACATTAAATTTCTAAAAAAAAAAAAAAGAGAGAGAGAGAGAGAGAGAGAGCAAAGGCTATGACAACATGGGTCAGTGGTTCTCTTTGATGGAAGGGGAACCACCCCCACGCCAGTACTCCCTGCCTGATGCTGAGTGTAAGGGACATGCAGGAGAATGGGTTGAACTTTGGAGCAGATAGTTATGATTGTGACAGTGATGAGTATGGCAACAGCAAACACTTCTCCATCATATACTGACTAAACTTGTTACATATATGATAATCATAATGGCAAACTCTTCAGTTAATATCAGGATAACCCTTATGAGGAAACTGAGTCACATATTGCTTAATTTACTTTTCAACGTCACACTTGGTATACATTAGAACTTGGTTTCAAATCCAATAGTCTGGCTTCATGATCTATGCTCCTAACTGCTACACTACACTTACAGGCTTTCTCCTGATATCTAAAGTCATCTCTCCCATTTTAAGGAAGAAGTCCTCTTCTTTTATGGGTTTTGTGATTTTTATAATATATATTTAAAATTAAATTTGATTATAGTTATTCAAGTTATTTTATTAATTAGCACTGGATATCTTCTCTCTCAGGATTGCCTCATTCATTTTCATACTCAGTGCTGTCCTGAACTAATTAGGAACATGAGGTCAATTTTCAAGACACACACAGCTGAAGAAGGTGACCTATTCCACCAGACTTGTTTTTAATTAGATATTTAAAGCACATATTTCCTTTGTCTAACCTAATGTGATGCAATAAGACAAATTTATTTAATTTTTCTCTTCTTCTAGTTGATCCCATATGGTCCTTGTAAGTGTCTGGTTTGCTTTTGAAATGCAATGCATCTTTTTGTTTTGTTTTGTTTTGTTTTAATCGAAGCTGTTTGCTGTTTTGGCCATTTGGGGTATGGATGTTTATTGTACTCTTATTTCTATAATTAAACAATGCATACAGATCAGAAGAGTTTATTTTTGAGGCAGTTCAAAGCTTGAGCAGTCCTACCTTGGAGCAGAAATGCGCTTTCAAAATGTATGTACGTGGATCTCTTCTGTATGTAATCAGCATACATGATATATGCAACACATACTAAAACTTGGAAAAACATGTTTATAAAAGTATAAACTTGACTGAGTTTCCTCTTTATGAAGGTGCCGTCTTATACCTGTGAAGTAGAATATTTTTGTGTACTTATAGCATATCTGATTCTACACCATTTTACTTACTCTGTGGGGCAAACATTAGGACAAAAATAGTCCAAATTTTTTAATTGCTAAACCAAAATCACTCATAGGTATGTGATCTCAATAGAAATACACTAAAAGTAAAGTTTTAATTGGAAGACAGAAAGAATCATACCTGGTTTCTTAAAACTTAGTGAATATCCATTATTTCCAAAGAAATACAACCACTCTTATATACATTTAAAACTATTTTTTAAATGTGTATTTCAGAATTTATAATTTTGCCTACTCAAATACAGAGGTGGTGGGTGTAAGTGGAGCAGTCACACAGGTGTGAAAAGAGTAACTTTGTTTGCCTTTTGTAATCAAATTTTATTTTATTTTGTGTTTTATACCACCCCTGCCCCATTGTCCTGATGTAGAAGTGAATTTAGTCCCTTCTGGGTGAATTTAGTACAAGTTAGTGATTTGGGTCCAGGATTCTCTCTGTTGTGTGTGTCCATCACCTTGCCCCCATTCTCTGGGAAGCATATGCAAATGCCACTGCAGAGAAGAGGGGAGAGGTGTATGATTCTAATCTGGCCCTTCATTCTGTCTCCTTCATCTCACTTTTTCTTGGCATCAGCGAGGTCTGTGGCCACTCAAAAGGAGGCTTGAGGTGAAGGGAAAGGCAGCATGGATCTCCTGCTAGTGCTGATCAAGCCCTGGACCCTTGCTACTAACTAGCTGCCAAGGAGTAGCCTCATTCATCAGATTCCCAGTGAGAACTGTCCAGCCTCGTCCATGTTATCAAGCATTGTCAATAATGAACATTTTGGCAGACAGACCACCGTGTTCTCTTTCCCTGATAATCCCCCAGTCCTTCTGGAATCTATAGGGTATTTTCGATGCTACTCCAGATCCCAGAGAAGCCAGAGTTGAGGGCATGGACATAAGAGCTTGGAGTCTCTTTCATTCCTAGATCCATATATCATGCTATTATTTCTCCTCTGGCCACCAGGATGGCAGGAGGACTTTTCTCTGAAGCCTGACATTCCGTTCCACTAAGACACAGTGGGCAATGCCTTTTGTTCTCTAAGATCCCCAAACTTAAAAATTAAAGTAGGGGTACACGCTGCCCTTTTTTTCCAAGTAAGTCTTTCTGATGGGCAAGAAGGGCATACAGCTTCCAGACACATCTAACTATCTTGAATTCTCCCCATACTCTACCTTCTCAGCCTCTATAGAAAGGTCTTATCATATGGAGTTAGTTGGAGGAAAGGAGCATGGGGAAAAATAATAAGCTAGATCACATCTACTATCAAATATGTGATTTTTAGGGCGCCTGGGTGGCTCAGTCGGTTAAGCGGCCGACTTCAGCTCAGGTCATGATCTAACAGTCTGTGAGTTTGAGCCCCATGTCTGGCTCTGTGCTGATGGCTCAGAACCTGGAGCCTGCTTTGTATTCTTTGTCTCTCTCTCTCTGCCCTTCCCCTGCTCACGCTCTGTCTCTATGTCTCTCAAAAATAAATAAACATTTAAAAAATGTAGTTTTTAACCTGTGCTTCAGCATTTGAATTTAGAACTCAGTAATTCAACACCTTTGCTCTCTGGCCTGGTCTGATAATCTCTCACTTGGGATCAATGGTGACCCCATTGTTTGTGGAACAAATGAAGAAAAATCAATGAAGATCTCAAATGAGTATTCTACCACACTAATTTATGTGTAACACTCAGCAAATTATACAAAAACGAACAAGCCTAAATTATTTACAGATTGGTTGACTTCGTGCATGCTTTCATTGCTTTGGTTGCAGTTTTAAAGATCCCTGTACTGTGAAACTTTCTATTACTTTGAATTTGCACTGTGGAATTAAATTTTGCATAGTTATAACAAGCACAAGCTAATTAAGTACTTTGACTAGGGGGAAAAACATTTTAATTGTGATTTAAAATGAGAGATACTTGTTTTCAGATAGGACTTAGTTATAGAGTAAACTCTCCTTGCTCCCTTGTTTTCCCAGTGCTGTCTACAAGATGGAGAGATTATTCATCATCCAATGAATAACTCCTGGCAGAAATGCCAGGCATTTGATTTTCTCTGAATAAATTCTAAAGGTTATTCAACTTGCTGCATACATTTCTTGTTCTCTGAATAAGTGCTCAAAAGGGCTTTAAAGTCTGATAACAACTTTTCCCTAAAATAGTTATGTACACTAAAAATAATGCATATGACCTCTACCTCATGATACCAAATAAGGCATAGAGATATGACCTTTTAATGCCTGGAAGAAGAAATTGAAATGAGTTCCAGACTTGTGTATATAATGAAAGAGGTAGAAATTTTGTTCAAGTTTCTCTAGGGTTGTTCAAGTATTTCCTACAGAGAACCTTCACATGGATTTCTTTTTCAATTACAAATATCAAAATACAAGGTTCCTATTTTCCAGGGGTCACAGAAGAAGAAGGACATCCATTTGCACTTTACCTACTGTTAGGGGCTTTCACCATAGCAAATACCTAGCCCTGACCTACTACAGGGATTAGGCAGTCTTTAGTAAGTGAGATGTAGTCAGACAGAAATAGATTCAACCTATTTAGTAACAAACTATTTTTGTGTAGGACAGTCAGTAGACCAGCATTTTCACAACCTATCTAGAGAAGAAAGGAAATAGGCGGTAGCAGTATTATTCCTTGAAAGTCATGATTTCTGGCTTGAGAACTCATTCATTTAAAAATCACATACTGAATAGCCAGGATATCCAGAACATGCTCAAGATTCAGAAATGAGAGCCATAAAAGTAGTTATGGTTAACTAACAAAGGCCCTTTGATCTCTCATTATGGCTGTATTACTCTAACTTTGCCTTTGATTCCAAGTGGATTAATTGGCATAGCAATGGCTAACAAATTGTAAGGTAACCTCTATGATTCCCACCTCCTGAGTGCTTATGGTCTCATATAATTCCTTCCACTTGAGTTTGAGCAAAACCAATGAGTTGCTTCTAACCAACAGAATATGGCAAAGGTGATAGGATATCATTTCTGTGATTATGTTACACAAGTCTCTATCTTGCTAGAAAACTTACTTGAGAGGCTTGCTCTCCTTCCTGCTAGCTTTGAAGAGACAAGCTACTGTGACTCCAACAACTTTCTAACAACTTGAAAAGCTCTGAAGTTGGGGCACCTGGGGGGCTCAGTTGGTTAAATGTCTGACTCTTGATTTTGGCTCAGGTCATGATCTCACGGTTTGTGGGATGGAGCCCCACATTGAGCTCAGCATTGACACTGCATAGCCTGCTTGGCATTCTCTCTTTCTGTCTTTGTCCTTCCCCTGCTTGTACACATTCTCTCTCAAAAAAAGCTCAGAAGTGAGTCCTTGCCCAAGTGAGCCAACAGATGAGAACCCAGCCCTGGCTAGCCCTTTGTAGCCTTGCAAAGGACCCAGCTAAGCCATACTCAGACCTGCTGACCCATAGAAACTATGAGATAATAAGTATGTGTTGTGTTTAGGCTTTAAATTTGTAGTAGTTTGTTATGCAGCATAGCAAACTAATATAACTGTTTTCTTAACTCTAAAGGAGAGATATTGATACTTGAATCAGGTACTGATAGCAACAAGAGAAGAGACAATTGATAGGTAATGAGACAAAATATATGAGAACATAAATCATATAAAATATAAGAACAAAAAATATAATCTCAAAAAACTCACATTGCTGCCTGAACCAATGCAGCATAGAAACTAGGAGTCTTATACACCAATATAATTTCTGAAAGTATAAATGAACAGTAAATGACATTCATAGTTATGACTGAGTCCACAAACAGCAATGTATCATGTGAGACACATTCTTTTCAAGAAGGTAGAGATTGTGTAAAACAGTTGTGAAAAAAAAATTCATAATCATTGACATAGCATTGGATGTGTTTGACCATGGGTCTTAGAATTATTTGAGAATTTCATATTTATCCTAGCATTCAAAGGGATCAAAATAACAAAATACTCAAGATTGAAAAGTCATAAATTCCCTTCTCGCCAATGTGATATGTCAGAATGCTTATAGAATATGAAGTGAGAATTTAAAGTGATAAATAAATATTTGAGCTTAAAATTCAAGTATCACTTACTTCCACATAGCCTGTGGAGAGCGTGGCCTCTGTTTCCAAGCTAGAATTAGTAACAATAAAGAATGCTGATAATGATATTGGGCCATGGGTTTGTTTGTCCTTTGGTGAATAGAATATGAGAGGGAGGGAGGTTCCTTGGTTTATGGAAGAGCTAGTAAAGGAAACAACTACTACCTAATACTTATTTAAAAGGCCCAAACTTAACACACATTTATATAACATGCCATAAATCCACCTGAGGCTTATTTTCATGGTCTCCTCTATGTCTCATGACATTTAGAGTCAGAAGAGGTGGTATAAGTAAATGTTGGAAATGCCCTGGATCCATGCAGAAATTTGAAGCTCTATAATCTGGTTCCAGCTCAAACATACAACAGTCATGTCACCTGTTACCAATTATAAAATGGGGGTAATAGTCTCTACATAAAAGTAGATTATATGTCATCAACCCTTGCAATAATTTTACAAATGGTATTGAGTTCAGGAAAAAAAATAGGAACTTGCCTAAAACATTTATGAAGCCCATAAGATGAAAAGTTTTGAGAAGAGTATCTTCATGTAATTTGGATGTGGGATTGCATTTCGGCTTACAAAAGCACTTTTTATTGCAGATGATCATTTGATTTTCTTGGTTATCCTGGGAGGTATGTATTATCAGCATGCCATGTCAACAGTGCTTCTTACGGCACATGCACACATGCAAATACGCATATTATTGATTAAAGGACAGAGTTGTACCGTGTCTCGTAACTGATGAATGGTGGAACAAGGACTGAGACCAGACTTTTGACTAAATCCCGTTCTAACTCTAGAGTACTTCAATGGAAGGACATCACTTACTTATGAGCAGAAGTAGTCATTTCCCAAGAGGAAAGGTGCTTCTGAGTCATCACACTGCCTTTTCATCAGCAGCTGTGTCATGTTCCCTCCCGGGGACTCCCATCTGGAGCGATGCTGTACCTCCCTCACAGGCTTAATGAACTGCTCTCTGTCCGTGCAGAATTCCAGGTAAACAAGGAAACCCTTGTCATCATCCTCTTTCTAGTAACTGCTATTACTGGAGTCCATTCCTCATAGAAGATGGTAAAAACATGGTCTTTATCCTTGCTCCTGGAGTCCTGAAGCTAATTAACTAACATTTAAAATATTGTTACTCTGTGAAAAAAACTGTTAGATTCTAAACAAAGAACAAAGTTTAAACATGACCTGAACATATGTTCATTTGGGAGATTATTCATTTTTTAAAATTATTTAGGGGCGCCTGGGTAGCTCAGTTGGTAAAGCGGCCGACTTTAGCTCAGGTCATGATCTCACGGTCTGTGAGTTCGAGACCCGCGTCGGGCTCTGTGCTATGGCTCAGAGCCTGGAGCCTGCTTCGGATTCTGCTCTGCCTCTCTCTCTCTGTGCCCTTCCCCTGCTCACTCTCTGTCTCTCAAAAATAAATAAACGTTAAAAAATTAAAAAAAAAATAAAATTATTTAAAGATCTGAAGAGTTTAAGTATCTAAATATAATAAGTAAACTAATAAGTTTGCACAAAATGTATATAACGTGGTCCCTGTTTTGTCAAAAAGTAAAATAAATTTACATATCTGTATACATCTGTAAGCATAGAAGCATAGAGAACATGAAAGAAGAAATAGTACATGGGAAAAGTTGGAGCTTACTGATTTCTTTTTTTATATATCTTTATTTTTTTCACTTGTAACAAGGATCAAATAGTAATTCTGTAATTTAAAAATAGCCAGTAATACAAAATAAGAAAAATGGATGAAAGGAGAAAGAGGAAAGGATGAAAATGAGCAATCATTGTACAGCTGACAAGGACCTCATTTGCTTAGCTCATAGATATAATTTATATTGTTTGTGATCATGAAATAAATAAGAATATATTGCATGTAATAAGGCATTGCATTCATCCTGTGCTTCAATAAATATGTCTAAATGCCATTTATACATTTCTGAGATATCTATTTCTTATGTTATTAAAATTGAAGAACATGAGATTCTGACAGATACTGTAGCATTTGTAAAATGTATGAAAAAACCATTTAATCATTTGTTCTTCCAGCCAGGCACAGAGGGGAGCACAGAATGAGCACGATATGATCCCAACAAAAAATTAAAAAGACCTAGGAGAGCTCGTAGCTTACGTACCAGGAATGATCAGTAGTTGGCACTCCTGTCACCTCTGCCGTCCCTCCTGCCCGCTCCTGACCACCTTGTAGAAATCTCTAATTGTGTTAATCTTGGTTATTGAGTCAGAACATCCTTCAGGTTCCCTCTCAACCTTAGGCTTATGAACAGTCATAAGGACTGGTTGGAATGGGTGCTGCACCTCTAGTAGAATCACACTTCTCAAGAATTTAAAATCTATGGAGTCCTTCCATTTGGCTTGTCACTTGTGGTTTCTCACTGGCCCATGAAAACATGAAGATGAGTTTAACTTTGGATGAGAAAGGGGGATGAGTGGGTGAAAATCAGCAGAAGGCAACTTTTACAGAATTTAAAGACTTATTTTCAAGGCAAAATGTTGCAGTAATTAGATCTGCCCCATAAATTTTGTGTTCTTTTTGTGCCAAAGCTATCCTAATGGATTCTGGTGACAAATTGTCAGGGATATTTTAGAGGAGATACATGGGGTAACACTCCTTGGTGCTCTCACCATATCTTGTACCTACGCTTTTTGGTTTCTTTATGTCATTGTTTCATAATTATTTATCTGCTTAATTGCCTATTGCATGCCGGTGATTAATGTATTGAACACTGCTATGAGCCAGGCAGCCCTGAGTGCTGTTAGCACGTTTTTTTTTTTTTTTAACTTAATATTTGCAATATGAGTATAAGGCAAAAATGAACTCTCTTTGACAAGTAAGGAAACTGAGGCATAGGAAGGTTAAGTAACTCGCTTACATCACTATGTTAGCAATTTTGTGCTCTTTACCACTGCACAGTACAGCTTCCCAAGACAATTAGCAGCTGAGTGATGCTTGGATGAGAATGGTAATAAGTTTGAGTAAAGTGGGAAAAGCTGTCTCTTAAGTAAATCATTTCTATTTCCCACCAGCTAATTGGAGACAGGCGTTAAGAGGAAGGAATTAGTTCCACTCCACAGTTGCCAGGCTGAGCTGTGTATTGCCTCCAACAGAGGTGGGGGGTGAGAAGCACAAGAACATTGTTCTAATTGAGATCTTGGAGGAAATTGCTCTTGAAATGGCTATGAATAGCTATATTGAAGATTGATTTGATATAATTTCATTAACTCACAAGCATAATTATTAAGTAAATTTTGCTATTGTAATTTATAAAGCAGCAAACTTCCCAGTTGATTTAAGCTTACTCTGTAATAGATGAGGTGATGTCTAGATAAGAGTTTTCTTAAGATACCTGCCAACCAAATACAAGTCTTTATATCAAACCAGGTCCTGTAAATCTAAGTCTTTTTTCATGTGACTCCAAAGGACAGGATTGAAAGCCTTTTATTTTTTATTTTTAAAAAATCAATAAAACAAGTTATAGATATGATATACAGATGTATATTTCTCATTCCTCATATACACAGTTCCCTGTGACTATACCGAGTTAAAGCCTGATATTAACTTATTTCTGTTAGGAAATAATTCTTTAAACTCTCAACATTATACATGGCTTCTTCTCTATTGTAGAACTGTTTGACAAGATAGGAATTTTCTTAACTTCTCAAGTTTCTTTTTTTTTATGCAGGTTAGTTTGTGGACTTTTAAACTTTCTGAGAACCATTGTTTGAAAGGTTTTGTACTCTCTCTCTATCAAGTATTATTCAATAAATCATTCTCAACATCTATGTCAAATAAGCATATTAGTCTATGTGTTATATTTAAACCGGCCTATTAGAGTGGTTCCAGTTTGGCAGTGTGCCCAATTAAAAGTTGTCATGATGAATCTATCTAGAATAGGAATGAGCCTGGTCAGATTTCAAATAAAATGTCTGTTTTTGTATAAGTAACTTCTGAGGAGACCCAGCTCTGCAAATTGCATAACGTGATATGATAGTCACAGAAGCTCAGAAATTCAGGAAAATTAAGGGCAACATAGTCTTCCAGCTATGTCGTATATTAATCAAAATGGTTTAGTGTCAGCTTTTGCTTTTAAATTCCAGTGACTAAGAAGACAGCTTATTTTCCTAAGGATATCATGATGTGTCTGTGTATTTTAAGTAAAATGTTACATGAATGGGTTTCGCTTGTCCAACCAACTCCTCTTAATCCTTGACCATTTAAATGGAAAATCCATCTAAGCTGACTTTATTCCATGGAAGTAACTTTTCAGTGGAGGAGATTAGGAGCTGTCATTGTGACCGGCACACTCTTGCACTTGATACACAGGGCTGTTATTACGCTTGTCTGAATTTTGTCCTTTATTTTCCTCATCAGAGTGCTATTTTGACCAGATATCAAGCTACGATTTTATGGATTGTTCCCAAACTGAGAGAAAATTTAGCTATTTATAAGATAAGAATTAGTTTCTGGCCCTGAGTCCAGAGACAGCTTCCCTCAGATTTGAACCCATATTTATTTACCTTAAGAACTGTGATTGTTACTTGAAATTTGACCAAAATAATTATTATTTAATATTACTTTTTAAAACACATTTATTTTATTTGGTTTTCCCCAACCCATCTCTCTGGTTTAACAAATTGCTTGTTCTTCTCATTAGTGTTTGTAAACCGACTGGGAAGAACATTTCTGACCATCGACCAGGAGGTGGCGCTATGTCTTTGCAGTTCCAAAGGAGTGGGTTGTGCTCTTACATACCCCTAAGGCAAATGAGCCCGTGCTTTTTCTTGTTAACCTGCTTGCAGGTGTCAAAATAATCCAGATCTCCACATGAGATCTGGGCTGATGTTACAAATAATCAGATGAAAATTTTCTTCTTTTAATGGTTTTTACAGTGGTAAAGGGAAAAGGAGAGGACTCCAAAAGAAATATTTAGGTCATATATTTCTGCTGGATGGTGCCAGTTGGGGACTGGGTTCAGTGAGGACTGCTTATGAATAGGCCTTGATATTTTGCCTGGGTGGCTGCCCACCAGGCGCTCATCTGGCCTGACAGATGGGGATGAAGGGAAAAAGAAATCAGTTTGTGGGCTTGTCCCTCCCCTGCCATGCACCCTCAGTTCTAGTAGGAGCTTCTATGGACATGCCTCAGAACGTTGGAGTCCCTGTTCTTATCAGGCCCTCTCCTCCCCTCCAGGCCAGGAGGACAGGCCTGCTTTTTGTCGGAAACCCAGACACGGTGGCTTGAAGACTGGTGTCATCACTGCCAACAGAGGGCACCTGGCCTGCCCACTCTTTCCCTTAATCCTTGGAGATGCCAACTCCGGTAAGGGTGGGGGCTGGCAGGTTCAGCCCACAGCCTGGAGAAAATGGCTTGTTACCTGGAAGAGGCCAGGGCTTTTTAGCTGTGCATCACAACCCTGATTTCAACAAAGGTTTTTAAAGACTCCGGCCTTGGCAGGATGACTTCTTCATTGAATCTAATTACCAGCTTAAAATGCAGTTGCCAGCACAGAGACCCAGCTTCCATGAATTTACAGGCCTGCTTATTAAGATGTCACTTAAGACTGCAAATAATTGTGGTAACTGGCATCAATTCTTACAGGGCTTTGTGAGGATTATTATTCCAGAGACTTGTCTTTCTTGAAATGTTTTATTATGCCCACATTCTCTCTCCATTTCTTGAAGTTATAATACCACATTTGAAGAGAAGCTTTGAAAGAGGACAGTTATAAAGGGGATTCTTAGGATCTTGCAGTGGAATTTTTATTGTTATTTTAGTTGTAATTGCATAACTGACCCCATGATGAATGCAATTAAGATCTGCTTGTGATGAAGGACACTGGCTATTGTAGTTTAATGTTGATGGTTTAGTCTTTCCTGAAAGTGGTGCATTTTCAGAGGTTCTTTTTTTTTCTTTTTCTCATCTTGCTGTCTTTGTGTTTAAAATTAAGTCTGTTTAACTTTTCTAAGAGGAATACTTAGATTCTTGGTTGCTGCCCTTTCTACTCTTACAATGATTTATTCTATTTCATCCTTTCATATATATTTTTTAAATATTTTAATGTTTATTTTATTTTTGAGAGAGAGAAAGAGAGAGGGGGAGAATGGGTAGGGGAAGGACAGAAAGAGAGGGAGACACAGAATCCAAAGCAGGCTCCAGGCTCTGAGCTGTCAGCCCAGAGCCCAATGTGGAGCTCGAACCCAAGAACTGTGAGATCATGACCTAAGCCATAGTCGGACATTTAACCGACTGAGCCACCCAAGCACCCCTATCCTTCTATATTTTAATAAATCTAGAACAATGTTCCTATTACGACCTGTTTCCTCAGACTTTGTTATTGAAAAGGCCACCATTTGGAGCATGTCAAAAAGACTAGATTCTAATGAGTTGTTCTCGAAGTGGGCAAGAACTGTTTATATTTCCATTTCTTCAAATCCACTAAAATAACATCAAGGTGACTACCTGAATTATGATTATTAACAGATCAAATGTAATACATCTCGAATATGTTATGGGGTGCCCAGAAATTCATCCTGTCAATGCGTCTCTAAATGATGAGGAGAATATAGAAGTTGTTGATCCTCTTGTGAGGATCACAATGCTTTTTGGAAAAAAAGATGACCTTGGAAGCTATGGCATTCTTCAATGCTTTTCTATAGCAAATGGTAGTAACCTATGGTTCTTGGAGAAGACATTTCTAAATTCCTTTCACTTGTATAATTTCTGAATCACTTCAATGTTCAGCACTACCTTTTTACTAGTCTAAGAAAATATTTAAAAGGTTTTTTTGAAGAAGAATTGATACAAAAGAAAATAGGAAAACAAAGAAAAACACTCAATGCATTGTTTTAAAGAAAGGTGGAAAAAGCTTGCCTCACTTAGAATATTTATATACCTCTAATCCTAAGAGGTTTCATTTATTCGGTATGCATTTATTGAGCATCTTTTACCTCAAGCATTGTACTAAACACAAACATTAACAATGGGTGATTCCTGCTGTGCATAATTCCTATTTTAATTTTAGATGTAATATATACAGGAATTATCTAACCACGGAAATGAAGGATGTAACAAATATTTAGACATGTGCCAAAGAAATTAAGGAAGAATTAGATCAGTGGCCAGGGAGTCATTGTGTCAGATCAGGACTGCCTTTTCTAGAGTTTCTTTTTGGGCAAAATAAATAAAGCTGCTGTTGTTTGGGTGTTCTGTTTCTCTCAGAAACAGATTCAAGCTATTTTCCAGACTGTATTCAATCCTCAGGAGATAGTGTTGATTTGTCCAGTCACTGTAAGGTGAGCATGGTCTTCAGTCATTGAAAATGGTTTTTAAAAGATCTTGTGAGTTGTGAGATGAAGACAGTTATATAGGAGTTAACCATGACCTCATCTCAAGTGGATTGGGATACTGGTGAAGTATCCCAGTGTTATGGAAGACTGAGTAAGGGGACACGGGGACACAGACTATGTGGAATGGAAGGAACAGTGATGAGCAGTTCCACTTTCCAGAGGGCTGATGTGCCTTTGCCAGTTAGCAGAGCTGCTAGGAAAACCTTCTTTGCCTTGGACGAAGGCCCTCCCCTGCTCCTACAGACCACCCCTGTTCTTTTTGCTTCCTATTAGATTTCATACGGCACTCTAACAACCAAAAGTGGAACTAGAAAGAAGAGGTCCAAGAAAATAAAAGAATCAATAGGTAAATGGAAAGAAAATCAGAATTACAATTTGCCACGTACATCAAGAGAAGGAGCAGGCCTGTCTGTTTGGATAGCATTCTTACAGAGCAACTGATCAAGACCCCCAGTATGGGATATGAAAAGCACCTCTCTCTGTGCCTTAACCTTGGGGGTTTTGTGGGGAGGACTAACTATCCCTCTTCTTTTCCTTCCAGCCCCTTAATGTTTCAATCCCTATATTAAAATTGTACTCACTTAACTTGTATCATCTTTTTTTGTGTGAGGATGGAGAATATGCTTACTATTTCCAAACTTGTCCCCTTTACCCAATACACTGCACAAAAAATTTTTAAATGTTTATTTTTGAAAAAGAGAGATAGAAATAGTGTGAGTGGGGGAAGGGCAGAGAGAGGGGGAGACACAGAATCTGAAGCAGGCTCCATGCTCTGAGCTGTTAGCACAGAGCCCGACACAGCGCTCGAACTCAGGAACTGCGAGATCATTACCTGAGCTAAAGTCAGATGCTTAACTGACTGAGCTACCCAGGCACCACAATACATTGCATTTTTTAAAAATGTTTATTTATTTTTGAGAGAGTACAACAGGGGAGGGGCAGAGAGAGGGAGACAGAGGATCTGAAGTGGGTTTTGCACTGACAGCATTGAGCGTGATGTGAGGCTTCAACTCATGAACCATGAGATCATGACCTGAACCAAAGTCAGGCATTCAACAGACCAAGCCATCTAGGTGCCCCATCAAGACACTGCATTTAATAGTATTCTACAATTAGCTGCCTCTGGTTATGGATCATAACAGCATCCATAATTATAATAGAGAAGAGCTATTGGATTTGGCTAGGAAAAAATGTGATTGATAAGCCAGTGAAGAGGATAATTGGAGAAGTAAATAAATTGTAATTGGAAATAAAGAAAAAGGTGAGGTGTGTGGGAAGAAAAAAGAAGACCATTCATTTGAACTTAGGTACAGAAATCATGACCTTAGACTCCTCCTCAGACCAAGGAAAAAAGCAAAATAAACCCTGATCCAGAGAAGGAGTGGCAGAGTCAGATGATTTTTTTAAACACTTATGTATTTTAGAGAGTGAGAGAGACAGAGACAGAGTGCGAGCAGGGGAGAGGCAGAGAGAGAAGAGAAGGAGACACAGAATCCAAAGTGGGCTCCAGGGTCTGAGCTGTAAGCATAGAGCCCCATGTGGGGCTTGAACTCAAGAGCTGTGAGATCATGACCTGAGCTGAAGTCAGACGCTCAACCGAATGAACCACCCAGGTGCCCCAGATGATTTTTTTAGTAAGAGATTTCAACATACTATAAAGCAGAAGGTATACTAGAGAAGAGATTAAAAATGTTGGCAGGGGAGCAAATGGTTACCAAAGAAGGAGGTGAACAGAACAGAAATTTAGCAAAAGCAACAAGTGTATCTTCTAAGGCACCGTTCTCTCCCTCTAACCCTATGCATCTCATGGCCCCCTCTACTGATCCCGCTACCTGGGCTGGTAACAGTGTTGGCCTGTTTTCCTTTCCCACCCTACCTATCTCCTTCCCTTACCCCAAATAGGTGGAGCCTGATGAAGGGGTTGGCAGCATTAGCTCATGGGATCAGAGAAGTCTGAAGAGCAGTAATCTTGCTTTCCCTGCCACAGGGGTCACCATCCCCATTCTCTTTCTTCTCCATGCTTTTCCGTCAGCCCCGGCAGTGTGCATACCTTGTACCCCAGGTGTCAGGGACTTTGCAAAATTAATGTTGCTATGATCCCAGCACCTGAGCCAAAATGACATAGGAAAAGTAGGGCTTCTTTTATCCTGCTGCTTTACTCTTCCTTCCTCTACCTGCCATTCCATGCTGTCTTCTCAGGCTTGCCTTATACCCAAGCTTTCCAGTTTGTATTCTGTTTACTTCCTACCACGTCTGTATTTTCTAGGATTCCCTTAGTGAGGGAGTCGTCCAATTAAAGTTCTTGACTCTAAGGAGTAGGTGACACATAAGCTTAATCTTCTCAGGTGTTACTGGCTTCACCAAAAAATGACATTGCTACCTCTTCATAATGTCTAAGTTAAGACTGCATGGGATACTAGTAACCAGTTAATCTTTTTAAAATAATAGTACATATAAATTGTGAGGATTAAATTAAATAATACATACAAACACTTACTATAGTAAGCACTCAACAAAAATTAGTTGTTATTACTTATTTTATGTTGCTTATTTTTGGAGATATGGGGGTTTTATTCCATCAAGGAATAAAATAATATAGTCCGCATATGTGAGTTCACCAGTTCATCACTGGAGTGGGTCTACCCTCCAGTAGTTTGTGTCTACTTCTTTTAGTGGGACAGACAGAATTCAGGTGTCAAGTAGTGAGGTCTCCAGGGCTGTATAGCATTGCCTTCAGTGATAGGGATCAAGACTACCTCTGGGAGGGCCTTCTACATTCCAGGCTACATGATGCTAGGCATGTTTACTCTTGATTTCATTCATCTTCCTGACTACCTAAAACACAGGTCACCACAGCCTCATTTTAGCAATAAGGAAGTTGGACCAAAGGGCTAAGTGGCACACTAGTAAGTAACGGATTGGGAACAAACACACCTTCTCTGACTCCATGTCTCACTCTACTTCTAAGGACATGGTCGAAGGTTTAAAAAATGGTTCTGAAGAAGTAATGATACATCACACAGAGACATTTCTCCCAGTGGTGTTTACTTTGGCTTTATAGTTTCAAAACAGCTAGTACTTATTGTCTTTGTTTGGTAGCTAAATCCATCACTGTAAAAAATTTTATATAGTAGCAGACGCCATGAACCAGAAGTCTTATTGTAACGGGCATAGAGACATTGGCTTCACACTTGAAAACTTGTTTATCTCAATGTGCTTTTAAGCTCTATTCTCTTTGCTGTGATGGAAGTCATAGGTTCATTTGGTAAGATGTTTAACAAATTGTTAGTTCAGTGTCCATCTAGGGTGATTTTCTCCACATACTTCTCTTTTCATTCTTGGAAACTATTTTAGTTGATTCACATTGTCCCATAAAAAGTTAAAACCGTGGTTTTGAACTTTAGAAGAAAAAAAAATTAATTTCTATATAACTTCCCATTTTTTATTTAGGACCCATCAAATACATTTGTGTATTTTAGGACATTAAATATAACATGCCCCAGTTTTGTAACAAAACTGGAAACCCAGGGACTTTGTCATTCACCTACTGTGTAGTTAGTTCAGTTACGCTTGGTGTCAAGTGAGAGTTCTTCAGATTTGCCTTCCTCTTTCCGTATTCCCCTCCCAAGCCAACTGCCCCAAGATAAATTCATTTGGCTGGGAAATAGATGAGCTATTCATTTAAATAACGTAAGATGAATTCCTGAAGTTAGATTTCTGGGAAACTAAGCTCAGAGATATTAATAAGATAGATGTATTCAGGCTCAATTGTAGAAACTCAGCCATTGAAGTCAACGAGAGTAGTAGGCTACCTTGGAGATTCCTTGGTAAAACTTTAGAGAAAACAACCCATTCGGGCAGGGATGCAGAATTCTGAAATATAGAAAAATATTTGCATGAGTGATTTATAGATACTTTTGCTAAAAACTTGTCACAAAACATAAGTGTATGTTTACCTTCAATTTCTTCAAAGGTCAACATCTTTTTAATTGCTTCCTTTGAAAAGTCTACAGGTATCATTTAAATATTGGTGAGTGTTCATATATTACAATAAATGTTAATTTTATTCTACCCTAAGAACTAATATCCCAAACCCCTAAAAGTTAGACCAAGGCAAACAAGCCCTTTGTTGGTCTGTACTATCACTGGATTTAGGGGTGGCAAAAATGGGTTATTGTACACGTCACCTGACTCTGAATGGTATACCATAGTAATGGTTTACTCAGGTAACGTATTATACCTCTCGTGATTTCACTCTTCAGGGAAGCAATGTAACAAAGTACTGCTTCAGGGCACAGTTTCCAAATGAGTTATGTTGAAGTTGAAAATTAATTGTTTCAATGTGTATAAAAATAATCGCATATCTCTTTTTCTTCTTCTTTGTGTGATCCCAGCAACAGAAGGTAAATAAAATAGAAGAGCTAATTAAGAAGTCACATGTCCTCCTTTAATGTACATTTCTTATTTTCCAGAAACAAACATGGTGGCCCCTAGAAGTATATAATTTGCATGAATTAGAAACAAAATTATGCTCTCTGATGCAGGACTTCTAGTCCTCACTTCTGCTGATCTTTTGCAACACTGAGAAACTTGTTCAAAGTCTGAAGTATTTAATCTGGAAAAAAATCCTCATTGTGTCCCTCTGAAAATTCACCTATGTTGCTTGGTGTACTTTAACTTAAGATGTCAGTTATTTTTTTTTAACCGAAAGCATAGACAGTTTATCAAACGGTGTTTTGGAGTTTGAGAAAAGAAATTGATTTCCCACAGAGGGTGAAGTTTGGTCCAGAAATGAATTCAGCACATTGGCCTTTTAAAGGAAATGCTTGGCTGTATCCATTTGGGAATCTCCTTGAGCAATAAATTTGATGATTTAGGCATGTACCTTCCAGTGTGTCTACTGTGTTGGATGATGTTGAGTTATCTCTGATTAAGGGGAGCATGCTTCGTTATGCTAAGTTGCTTTCATCATTATTCATTTTTTAACTGCTTTCATGTATTCTCTTGATATTCTCACATTAATAATAGGAGTCAACTTGGATTTTGCCAAATATTTTTGGAAGGTTTCTAAGAACATTCCTCTTTCACTTTCTCTCTGTCCCTTTTTTCCATACTAAAGACTGTACAATATTATATCCTTAGAAGGAAAAATGGACTCAAAAACTTTTCATCGTGTTTTCATGGTAAGGGCAGGAATTTAAGGGCCTAGCCCTATATGTATCTAAAAACGAATTAAGTAATAGGAAGAATATCATTTTATTCTGCTCTAGTCTCATTCTTGTAGTATAATATGTAAGAGCATGGGGCTTGGATATGGAAGACCTCAATATGACTCCTGACTCTGCCACATATTGCCGTTATGTCTTTGGATATGTTATCAAATGTACTGAGTCTACTTTCTCCATCTGTGAAATAGGAATAATAATACCATATCATTGTTTTGCTTTCAGAATTCATTGTGGAAAATATAGGTAGAGCAATTGGTGTTACCTGACATGTATTAATTTATGAAAGCAGTTTTGCCTTCTTTTAAAATTTCATATATTTAATTGACACACTTTTTAAATAGACTATTTTATAAGGAAATCATTCAGTACAACTTACTAAGACCATCTTACTCAGGATTACAATTGTGATTGTTGTATAAATTGCAGTGATTGTCATGTTAAATGAAATAAGTAGGTTATAAATAAATAGATGAAATCCATGCATTTTCCAGACAAACTTGACATTGTAGAGCAGGAATGTTAGTGTTGATTCAGATAGAACTGGCTTAAGATTTCCCTTTTAAGATATTAAACCTGTGTGATCAAGAGAAATTTAATTAAATAGTTTTCTCTGTTTCTTTAATTTAAGAGAACAAAAAAAGGTAAAGCTATATGAAACTCAAATGTTTTGAGGGCAATATATGTTAAGTACTTAAACTAGTGTTTGGAAGTTCATATAGAACTCAGTTAATATCAATGTCCTTTTAATACATCTTATCAGTCTTCAGTGGAGCCTGTTTACAGCCCCACAAATGATGATCCCTGAAATATTTTAATTATCTTTCAAGTTGGACCCTTCATTGGACTTCATCTATTGCTTTAAACCCATCTGCCCACTGAAATGTTATTCTGTCTCCCAAACCTATCTTCATGCCCAATCTGAAGAGACTTTCTCTGACTGCTGGTGGAATGAATTATTCCTCTCCTATATTTCCACCACACCCTGGACACATCCCAATTAATCACTTATAACACTTTTATCCCCATCTTCAATTGAGTATTCTCTCTTTAATATACTCTTTGGAAGCCAGGATCATGCCTTGCCTCGTCTCGTTTTGTTTTGGCTGTCTGTTTTGTCTCCAGTGCCTGACACAGAGTAAATGTTCAATTTTTTGTTGAATGGATTGAGAGGGTAGGTTGATGGATGGATAAGAGAAATAAGCAGATTGTTGGATAAATGACCCCAAGAGCTCTTTTTAGAGTATCTAAAATTATCAAATTGAACCAGGATGCTGACCTCCAATAGCAGTAGTTATATACAAACTCAATTTTCATGGGATACAAAGCTGTCAGCTGCCAAGATCTCCAGGTGTCAGGCAGCCCCCTTTCCCAGCTGTCCCCTGATCAGGTTCTACCCAAGTTCAGACTTTGGTTCCAAAGCCATTCACGAATCTCACAAGGCCATGCCCACTCTTGCTCTATAAAGAGAGGACAGTGAACTTTGCTGGAGGCCAACTATCGAAATCTAGTACCCATAGTGCATCCAGATGCCCCTCAGTCTTAGGATGCCTCCTGGGGGATGCTAGAGAATAGGGGAGGGACTACATTCACTTGCTGACACTTCTCCCTGGACATGAATTCCAGACTGCACCAAGGGATGCTGTTGGTGCTTACTCCAAGCTCCTTTAAGGATAGAAAGTTGATTTGACAAAGGCATTAATTTATTAAATTGTAAAGAATGCAGGGTATATGTGATTGAAGAGTTTGTAAAGGCAGGCAGATAACTGTGTCAGGATAAATACTGGATTGAAACAGAAATTTCAGTACTGGATTTATAAAACATTAGGTCCTAGAGCTAAGCCCTCAATAGAATAGAGCACACTTGATTATATATTTATGCAGATATATAATAAAAATGGATATGAGACAGCTCACAAGTTCACCTATAATAATTAAAAAATATATAAGAGAACATGAAGGGCTGGAGAAGTACAGACTATCCTGAAAGTTTAGTCTAGTCGAAATGAGAATGAAGTTATGTAGGCAATAGGATCAGAGGTGGTTAAAGCAAGTGTGTCTCATATTTGGCCTGAACTTCACCTACAAACATTATCAGTTAAAGAATTTTGTGAAAAAAGAGTCTTTGCCCTACATTTATATGTTATAAATAAGCATTGAGAAGGAAAGAAGGCCTCTGTATCCCCCATAGTTTCCACATACCAAAAGAAACACTGAGAACTGATTTTGTTGGGGAGGGAGGGAAGAGAGGAAAAACATACTGAATTATTCTATAGATGTAAACAAGAGAATCTGAGATCCCAGCATCTTGAGATGCTAAATATCATCTCTTAATCTTTTAATAAGAACATATAACAATATTAATAATGCTGTTTAGTGTCAACTGCAGGCTAACTGCTAATTGGATTTTTGTCACATATTCCTTAAATAACCCTCTGTAAAGGATACAATATGCACTTGAGAAAATCGAGACGCCCAGTGACTTCTGTGCCTAGCAATAGGTGTACACAGGTTTGTAAGACTCCTTACGTATCATCATATTATACTGCTTCCAAATGCACCCATCTGAACATCTAGAGATTGATTTGCCAGGAATCTTCCATTGCTCAGCATGATGTGTCTGAGTTCAGCCAGAAATGTATAAAGGAGGAGAATCTATTGGCTGTGGCAACGCAAATGGTGTCCAAAGTCTGCAATCCGACTGCCCTGGATGATAATTCTAGCAGAAGACTTGAGGGGCATCATCTGCTCAGACTTGTTTGTTTGCTCTAGAATAAGCTCGTGAGAACATCTCTGCTCATTTTTATCCACTATGTAATGTAGCACTGAGGTAATGAGTGTGATTGGGCTGATACTAGAATTGGGCATTACAACAGACAAAAAGCCACAAGCGTCATTATACTAAAATCATTTCATAAGGTTCCCATGGATGAAGGAGAATAGAACCAAATCCACAGTGGAGTCACCAACATGAACTGTGGACATGCCTTGCTTGCATCTTGTCACAGGGCTCTCTTCCAAAAAGAGATCAAGCTCAGCCTTGTTTTGTTAATGAGACGGACAGAATTATTGCCTTGGGTGCCTTATAAACACTGATGTTACTCTTTTAAAACAATTAAAAAGTCATCAAAAGACTTTGAGCATCAGTTATAATTATACATACTGATAGTGCTCTTTAGAAATACAATTTACCAGTTTAATTGATCTAATAAAGGTAAAAATGAAAACACACAGTAATGTCTCAGGATATGATTTTATAGTTCTCAGAATTTGTATTTCTAAAACAAGCTTATCTTTTATTGTTATTTCTCTTAAATAAATACAATAATAGATTCACATCCTCTCATTCTGTTTTGAATTAGACTCAAAAAAAATGTTCCATTGTCACTTGTGTTTCATCTCTATTAGATGTCTTACAGTTATTGGAAGGCAGCTATGCTCACCACTATACCACCAACGCAGATATCTTACAGTTATTGGGCTTAATTCTTTTATAAATTATTATTAAAATTATTACAATATTATTGACTATACCCCTTATGCTGTACATTACAGCCCCGTGACTTAATTTATGTTGTAATTGGAAGTTTGTTCCTCTTAATCCTGTAGTTTGTCTGCTCTGCCCCCAAACCCTTCTGGTAACCAACAGTTTGTTTCTTGCATCTGTGAGTCTGTGTCTGTTTTCCTTATTTGTTTTGTTTTGGTGTTTTGTTTTGTTTTGTTTTTTATATTCCACATATGAGTGAAATCATATGTTATTTTTCTTTCTCTGACTTATTTCACTTAGCATAATAACCTCCAGGTACATTCATGTTGTCACAAATGGCAAGGTTTCACTCTTTTTTATGGCTGAGTAATGTTCCATTGTGTATATATACCACATCTTTATCAATTCATGCATCGATGGACACTTAGGTTGCCTCCATGTGTTGACTATTATCAGTAATACTTCAATGAATATACGTATGCATATATCTCTTCGAATTGGTGTTTTCGTTTCTGATAAATATTCAGAAATAGAATTGTTAGATTGTATAGTAGTTCTGTTTTTAATTCATTTTTGTAACTGGCTGCACTAATTTAAATTCCCACCAAAAATGCAAAGTATTAGAAAGTGATCCATGTAGCAAAAATCTTTTGCATGTAGGTGTCCCATTTTCTAGCACCATTTATAAAAAAGATTGTCCTTTTCCTATTGTGTATTCATATTTCCTTTCTCATAGATTAATTGACCACATATATATGGATCTATTTGTTGGACCTCTATTTTGTACCATTGATATATGTATCTATTCTTGTGCCAGTACTATAAGGTTTTGATTACCTACCACTGTAGTATAGCTTGAAATCAGGAAGTGTGATGCATCCAGCTTTGCTCTTCTTTCTCATCAAGATTGCTTTGGCTCTTCAGGGTCTTTTATGGTTCCATACAAATTTTAGAACTCTTTATTATAGTTGTGTGAGAAATGCCATGGGTATTTTGATGGCAATTGCATTGAATCTGTAGATTGCTTTGGGTAGTATGGACAATGTTCTGTTGTATTAATTCTTCCAGTTCCTGAGTACAGTATATCTTTCCATTTATTTGTTTTTGAGTTTTTAGAATACAGGTCTTTCACCTCCTTGGTTAAATTTAGGGGCTTAATTCTTAAGTTATCCTTGAGAGATCTGAGGCACAGAGGGGTCAGGAAACAGGGTGAAGCTCCCACAGAGAAAAACAGATTGAGATCTGTCCATCGAGATCTCTCCGGCTCCAAAGCCTGTGCAGTCCCAGTGTTCCATGCTCGTCTGTCCTGTGAATTCATTCACATTTTCTGGAGCAAGTAAATACTAGCATTCTCTTCTGAAATTGTAAGTCTCGTGAGATTTGGGATCAGGAGGCTTCTTCATAAAAGCCAAGTTCTCAAATTTTTACATGGAAACATCCCAGCATTTGTGGTATCTTATTGCTCACTAAGGATCACCTTTCATTGCAGAAGCCAAAAGTTGGAACCTCTGGCCAGGAAGGTGTCTATAAGAGGCTGATACACTTTTTGTCCTTGACTCCTGCCTTCTTTGATTTTCCAGGTATACTGTCCGATTTAGTTTCTCAGAGCTATGCAGGTGACTGACACGGAGCCAAGTTTGCTGGATGTCCTGGAGTGTGTTTGCTGGCCAAGTCCTGTATTGCCCTCTTTTGTCCTATCTCGATTTCCTTTCCTCCTTTTTCAAGCTGCTTTCCTTTAGTCAAGCTCTCAGTAAAAACCTTTTTTGTTCCCTTTTGATTTCATCAAGTTCAAATACTGTCTTTTCTAATTATTGTATGTTGTTCCTTTCATCTCCATGCTCCTGAAACAATGCGTAGACTTCCAGTCCTGCGTTCGTCATATAGTGTCACAGTGATCTGTTTATCAGTGACTCCTTTTAACCTGCTTCACACATTCTTATATCCCCAGCTTGGAGACGTTAAAAATATATATGTCTGCTCTTTGCTGAGAATATGAATTCCTTGAAAACAAAGCCATATTTACTTATTTTGTGGACTAACTTTTCCTTAGCTGGTGCTTGACTATCTTAGATAGTAATTTGGAGTTGATCCCCAAAGTATCTAGAAATCTCTTGACCTGGATGGAATTGAAATTAATCCTGGAGGTAGCAAAAGAAAGGGAAGGAAGAAGGTGAGAGAGGGAGAGAGTAAAAAGGAGAGAAGAGCAGAAAAGGAATAGAAGATTTCAAGAATATTGTCATAATAAAAATAGAATCAATTTTTGAGTTCTTGTTAGGTTTTTGGTCACATAGTTTACTTTACAATACCATAGCTCATTCCGTGCTCTCAGTCACCATGTGAGATAAATACTATTTTACAGGGGTAAAAACTAAGCCTTGAGTTTAGTAACTGACCTAAACTTACGCAGCTAGTGGCCAAACTAGGAATAGATAGTTCAATACCACTCTATTCAAGAATAACTAGTGTGGAGTGCTTGGGTGGCTCCGTCGATTAAGTGTCTGACTGTTGATTTTGACTCAGGTCGTGATCTGATAGTCGTGAGATTGATCCCTGTGTGGGGCTCCATGCTGGGCATGGAGCCTGCTTAAAATTCTCTCTCTGCCTATCCCCCACTCCTTCTCCCTCTCTCTCTCTCTCTCAAAAGAAAAAAAAAAAAAAGAGTAGTGTGCACCTAAATATGGAACGAACTGGGGCCCTACATAATCTTCATACTGCAGGGTTCTCTCACAGTAGAGGATAAGAAGTTAAACTTCTTTTTAAGAAGATAAACTTGTCAATGCTGATGAGAAGTTGCATTCATAGCCTGGTGCTGGTCATTTTAGCATGCCCTTATAACATGTGTTTCACAGCTAAGTTTTTATCTGGCCTAAGATCTGTATGCTCTTTTCTGATTTTCACTTCTTTTTGAAAATTCCTCTTTAGTTGATATATTCGCATAAGGAGTTTCAGGTCATTCTGAAACAATACAGAGTATGAAACTTTGTATTTGGTTTTGTTTTAGGATAATGTGAGATAGGATAAATAAATATTGCATGATTTGGCCCCAGGAGGAAGAACTGCATGACGTCACGGGCATAGGTTTTGGAATCAGACAGCACCTGTGAACCAGCTGAATGCTGGTTTTGCAACATGCTGTGTGTCTTTGGATAAACTAACTCCTCAGCACCTCATTTATTAACTTTGTAAGGAGTATCAAAACTCAAAGCACTTAGCATAGTGTTTTACATCTAACAGATGCTATGTGGCACCTGCTATTATTTACAATACATAGAAATATAAAAGAATGTAACTTCTTAAATACAATCTATAATGATCATTCAGGTTAGAAGAAGGCTATGAGTTCCGAGTGGCAGAGTTCCTCCGTGTCCTCGGGTAGGATGCTGTGGAATTGCTTACCAAAACTTAGAGAAGAAAGCTCCCTGACCCCTGGCAGCAGGACTGCTGGACATTGATGACAGAAGCTCCATCTCACTGAAGTACGGGGATTGCACCTATGCCCCAGGAGCCCCAGATCATCAGACACACAGTAGTCACCAAGAGTCCAAGCAGTCAGCACTCAGGGCCAACGTGTTACTTTGCTAAGCTGAAATTTGAAGAAGTTTATATTACTGTGTCCCAGACCTGTTTTAAGCGTTTCATAAATATTTTAATCCTTACAACAATGTTATGAGATAGGTGATATTATTATCCTGATTTTATAGTCATTGAAACCAGCACAGAGAGGTTAAATAACCTGACCGAAATCACATAGTAAGTGGTAGAGTTAGGACTTTAACCCAGATAGTATGAATTGTTTTCATTGCAATAAGGAATAACATATCATCAAAACTTTTATTTCACCTGGATAAGTTTAAGAGAATGAAAGTTGGAGGCAGAAGAACTTGATTGTTGTTTAACGTGTGTCTTTGGCCACAAACGAGACTTGATTTCTCTATTTATAAAATGGGAATGGTAAAATGAATGACCTTCACAAGAGTGTTAGGAAGATAATGTACTCAAAGGTGCTTTGTGAATTGCGACATGCTATATAAAGGGAAGTATTACTTACTGCTTATAATTTAAGTTTATATTATGCCACAAAGTGTGCCTGTGTATGTATGTTGCAAATTCAAATCTGCATTGTGCAAACTTGTAGCAACACTGTATAAGTTCCCTTTTTTTCTTTTTGAAATGTTTGTTATGTTTGCTTAAAGTTGGGAAAAAAATCCTTGTGATAAAAATTCAGTTAAAATTCATGCCAGACAGGCTCGATTTGATGACCGAGAGAAACCACTTGGGTTTATTATTATGCATTACGTACATCATCGTTAGAAACTTGTCTATTGTCCTGCTGAATACGGCACATTTATGCATTTTATGTTAACTGCTGGAATGGGTAGTCTAATGCCTTTTTGTTATAGAATCAGTACCTCTTACTCAGAGTAATGCGAGCACTCATTTGAGACCTATTATAAATATTTAGACCATGGAACCCAAACCAAACTCTATGTCCTGACTTAGTAAATAGAACCTAACTTTATAAAGCTATAAGGAAGCCTTAATTAATGTAATTCTTGCATCTTAAAAAAAAAAGTCACCTGAATTCAGTTTAATTATCATAAGCCATTCTAATTAATAGTTAACAAAGCAGTTTTAGGGGCACTTGAGTGGCTCAGTCAGTTAAGTGTCTGCCTCTTGATCTCAGCTCAGGTCATGATCTCAGCTCAGCTCATGTGAGATCAAGCCCAAGTCAGGCTCTGTGCTGACAGCATGGATTCTCTCTTGGGATTCTCTCTCTCCCTCTTTCTCTGCCCCCCCCACCCCCATTTCTCTCTCTCAAAATAAATAAATATTTTTTTAACAAAGAAAGCAAGTTTTAGCTTTGCTGATGTAACTTTTTTTTTTTTTTTGTAACTGTTCTTTTTGAGAGATCTCCTTGTTCATTTAAATACATTTTCAGGGGTGCCTGGGTGGCTCAGTCGGTTGAGCATCTTATTTTGGCTCAGGTCACAATCTCACGGCTTGTGAGTTCGGACCCCGTGTTGGACTCTGTGCTGACTCCTTGGAGCCTGGAGCCTGTTTCAGATTCTGTGTTCTTCTCTCTTCCCCTCCCCTGCTTGTCATCTGTCTCTCTGTCTCTAAAATGAATAAACATTAAAAAAATTTAATACATTTCCAATTCTTTTTGGCAGATGATACTGACTTTCTGTCTCTGTTACTTCCCCTTTGCTCTATTTGAGTGACGATAATAATGGATAATTAGTTCTTTTTGTTAGTGGGTAATTTTGATGGGAACTACATGGGATGTCTGCCAGCTTGCATGTAGATGGTGGAAAATTATAACTGCTCTGAATTATCTCTGTAAACCTATGTCAGTTTCTCTAGGCAGTGGATCTAAATATGGAAATACCTTGCCAGTTCAAATATATGGAAGGAACATGTATTGGTTTCCACATGTTATATTTATATATATGTCTCTCTTTAAAACAAACTCTGTTGTATAAAAAATGCTACATTGCAGTCTCATCTCAAGCTTATAGAATAAGGCATTCTGATACCTTTCTTTTCCCTTCTTCAGCCTCTTTCTCTAAACATAACTACAACTAGGTCACACCTGTCCTCAAGAATAGGTACACGCACTCTCCAGCTAGCCAGTGCTCCATTTTCTTCCTTGGCTCTTCTTTTCCCTTCTGTTAAGGCATATGTATTTTTAAAGATAAAATTATGACCCATAACATAAAATAAACACATAGAAGATTTTGTATATCTCATTAATTATTGAGAGGAACCTGAAAATGTTACAACTTATTTAAAAGAGAACCCAAAGAATACACATAGATAGGCAAGCGGAAATGCCAAGATGAATTTATTAATAGATGTAAAACTAGTCAGTATCCACTGGGTAATAATCCATTGCATATTCACTCTTCCCATTTGCATTTCTGTGGATAAGAATCATTTGCATTACTATCAGTTTTCTATAACTTACAGAGTTGAAAATGACTCCACGAACTGCTCAGATAACCTAGAAGGGTGTGTTGGACAGGATGCCCATAGTCTTCTTGCCCATCTTAAATCCTTTCACAATGTCTCCTGACTCTCTGTTCCTTAAATATTAACCCAGTGCCTGGCCAGACATTTTGTAACAATGAGCTATAGAAGTAAAACCTGCCACTGTAGAGTTTAAAACCATTTAGAAACAAAGAAACAGGGAATCACAAATAGATATATGATTACATATTGTGGCAAGTGCTATAAAAGAATGGCGAGAGGCAGCATGCAAAATGACAACAAGGGAGGTCTGAGGGAGTGATCCTGAGGTCATTTTTAGCATGAGCCGGAGCTGGCTTTGCAGAGACAAGAGAGCAACATCCCAGCTTCACAGACTAGTAACATCTGTAGGATGCAGGTCTAAACCCTGGAATACTATTTGATGGTCCTACAGCTTTTTTTTTTTTTTAAAGCAGAGGCTTTTTTTTTTTAGTGTTTATTTTTGAGAGAGAGAGATAGAGAGAGAGAGAGAGGGAGAGAGAGAGCGAGCACAAGAGAGTGAATGGGAGAGGGGCAGAGAGAGAGGGAGACACAGAATCTGAAGCAGGCTCCAGGCTCCAAACTGTTAGCACAGAGCCCGACGTGGGGGAGAACTCACAAATGGTGGGATCATGACCTGAGCCAAAGCTGGTCACTTAGCTGACTGAGCCACCCAGGCGCCCTGATGGTTCCACATCTTTAAATCCTCTTCCAGTTCACCTTTTTTTTTTTTTTCCTCCAGAGCGGTGAAATGTTGATGTCATCAATATTTCTTTATTCTTAAAATGTCTTAAGCTTTCTAATTACATAGCATTTTTTTGTGATTAACTTCTAGGTCAGCATTTATTCAAAAATATTTCTGATCATGACCACCCACACAGTGAAAAACACATTGTTCCCTCTGCCCTCCATATGCAACAACTAAAAGGGTTATTTCACAAAATAACACCCTTAATACATGGGATATTCTCAGATATTTTCTATTTTTCTTTTCTGTTATGTTTCATTCTGAAGATGCTGGTCTCATAACCCACTAAATTGATTTCATAAGCCAAATGGGCAGCCATTTAAAATTTGAAAAGAACTGTTTTAAAACAGAAGTTTTATTTATTTAGTTTCAGTATCTCTGTCATACAATGTCTTACTAAGACAGCAAATAAAATAAAAATCCCTTTAGAATCCTATTCTGAACTTTGCCTTCTGGTTCAGGGATTGAGAATTTTGATCCTTTTTCTGTGAAGGTGCAGCCTGGATTTCAAAACCAAACATTCAAGTACACATCACAATTCTATACCCTGAGACCAAATATCTAAACTTGATGTTAAAAAGACTCCTTCCGGGGCGCCTGGGTGGCTCAGTCGGTTAAGCAACCAACTTCAACTCAGGTCATGATCTCGCAGTCTGAGTTCGAGCCGTCAGCACAGAGCCTGGAGCCTGCTTCTGATTCTGTGTCTCCCTCTCTCTCTCTGCCCCTCCCCTGCTCACACTCTGTCTCTATGTCTCTCAAAAATAAATAAATGTTAAAAAAAAAAAAGACTCCTTCCGCCTTTTAAAGTAGCTTAGTTCCTAAGTATTCTATGTTTATTCAAATGTTTTTTGCATTTGGACATGCCCTTCTGGTTTTCGGTACCCTCTCTCCCTGTCATTCCTCTGGATGGCCTCTACTGCATCCTTCAAGTTTCAGCCAAGAAGACTTCCCCCGCAAGACTTGGGGCTCCATTTCTGAGGTTGTTCTGCCCTATTGTAATATTTATGGCCCTCAGGGTCACCTTAATCTTGTACCCTAAATATCAGTGGGCAAATTGTCTTCCTGCTGAGAATTCAAGTTTCCTGAGGGCAAGAATGAAATTTATCTTCTATTATCATGGGAGAGTGGGGTGGGATAAAGGCCTCTTCATCCATCCGTCACATGATCAAAGGGCTTTGCATGATACCAACCTCAACTAGGAAGTTCTATACACAGCCTTGGAGATATACTAGGAGAAGTGAAAGATGCTCATGTGTATCTGTAGATCTTTATGTTTTTACTAGTCATATGGCCTATAGGGTGCTATAAATTAATTTTTCATGTATTCTGTAATTTCTTACAAATAGCACAATTGTGTTTTCACATTTTTAATTTATAAAACAAAGACTTAAAATGTACCATAATTTTGGCATTATTCTTTTCTCATTTCTTCATTTTTGAAAATAGGTGTGGGAGCTTAAAAAAACAGAAGTGGGCTGTACCACTGTTCACCTCTTAATGGGTTAACTATGGATATTGTTGAATAAAATAGATGATACACAGATCATATCAGTACAATGTTGGGCAGGAAGTAAGGATTTTGCCAATAATTAAAAAATTGTTAATAATAATTTTCACCCTTTCATGACAACATTTGACCTCCTGGACCAAGGTTTCTTTTTTTTTTTTTTTAATGTTTATTTATTTTTGAGACAGAGAGAGGCAGAGCATGAGTTGGGGGTGGGGGGAACAGAGAGAGAGGGAGACACAGAATGTGAAGCAGGCTCCAGGCTCTGGGCTGTCAGCACAGAGCCCGACGCGGGGCTCGAACTCACAGACCGCAAGATCGTGACCTGAGCCGAAGTCGGATGCTCAACCGACTGAGCCACCCAGGCGCCCTTGGACCAAGGTTTCTTGTGTGACATGACTAAATTCCAATTGTGCCTAAGATTTTAAAATTGGTATAGATCATGTTTGGCAAAGGTACTTATGACTAGCTCATATTGACAAAAATCTTCAGAGAAGTAATATTTTACCTATCAGTTTTATCAAGTAGCAGATTTATCCTGCTGGTCTTGGCAAAGAACAGGTTAAAGTGTGATTTAGAAAGTTGTTACTGTAATTACTTAGTATAATGTCTAAGTATAATTACAATGTCTTTGTAATTTTATATGGAATAGAAAATACATATGCAAATTGATGTTAGTCTTTTTAAATACGTGTATAGATCAAAAGTACAAAAGTACACATTTTCTATAATATGTAGTTGGAGTTCGAGTTGTCTTCCATCCGAAGGCAAAACAACTGAAATTATATTTTAATTTTTCCTTTTTTAAATAAAATTTGTAGCTGGTGATTCTAAACGCACATTCCTTGCCCTAACAGATGTTATTATAATGGAATCTCCTATATTTATGCAAACAGGAGCTTAAAACATCAACTAGCTTGACTTTAATGCAGTATGTGACTATTTGCAAACATTTTTAAGAGTAAATGAGTGTTTGATATTTTGGCAGAAATATCAAAAAACCACACCAGAAATTCTTTAATCTATGTAATTTAAAAGAAACAGTAAGCTTGGTTCTTGCTCCCTTGATCTCCTTGGAATCTATTTAATATCTTTTCCACCTGGTTAGATGATCAAATATTAGACTGCCTGAGCCAGTGACGTTCTTGTTCTCACTCCTTCTAACTTCAGGCAAAACACATTTACAGTTTCATGTTCTTGTTTCATTGAAGCCCTCATGGGAAGGAACATTTTCAGGGACCGAATTCAAGTTGAAGTCTGTCATACCCAACACTGGGCGTTCCTTGCTGGCTGAGTATTTAAGTTGCAAACTACCAGCGCCCTCTAGTGTTAATTTCCCCTTGCACTTGGCGGCGCTGATGCTTCTGCTCTGAAAAGATGCTTGCTGAAAAGGAGATAGGCTGAAGTCTTGAGTCCAATGATATGTCAACAAAGCATATGGGTGTCTTTTTACTTTCTGCTACTCCATATCTGTAACTAGAAAACTAAGGTATTCTATGTCCACTTTTTTGGAATTCTGATAAGCAAAACACAGCCTTCACTGTGTCTCTGCAGGAACTTAGGAATTTTTAAGATAACACATATGAGAAGACCAAGGTTGGAGGAGGAAGTTGTACCTGAAAAAGGGAAAAGACCCACCTTGGGCCCAAAGAAATTTAATTGTAATTTTTAAAAATTATTTAATATATTTAGATAATGTTTTAAGATACACAGCTCTTAGTGATTTATAGGCTAATTTTTCATTGTTAAATTACCACCCCATATTTCCTTCTTTTCTAAGAACCATATTTCTCCATTATGTTCATCAATCAATCCAGAATCATATTTATGAAGTAGATTTAAATTTTTCCTTTTTTTAAAGAGTTTTGTTTTGAGAGAGAGAGAGCACAAGCAGGGGAGAGGAGAAGATAGATTTTTTTTTAAAGTTTATTATGAGAGAGAGAGAGAGAGAGCATTTGTGAGTGAGAGAGGGGAAGAGAGAGAGAATGCCAAGGAGGTTCTACGAAGTCAGCGCAGAGTCCAACTCAGGGCTCACGCTCAGGAACTGTGAGACTATGACCTGAGCCGAAGTCAAGAGTCCAACACATAATCGAGGAGCCACCCAGGTGTTCCAAGAGAGACAAAATCTTAAGCAGACTCCATGCTCAATGCAGCAGGACTTGATCCCACAATCCTGGGATCATGACCTGAGCTGAAATCAAGAGCTGGACATTCTACTAAGCCACCCAGGCACCACCTCCTTTAAAAAAAAATGTTTATTTATGTATTTTGAGAGAAAGAGTGAGAGCATGGGGGAGAGGCAGTGAGAGAGGGAGAGAGTATTCCAAGCAGGCTCTACACTGTCAGTGCAGAACCCAAATGTGGAGCTCAATCCCATGAACCTTGAGATCATGACCTGAGCTGAATCAAGAGTCAGACACTTAACCAACTAAGTCAACCAGGCACCCCCAAATTTTCCTTCTTTTTTAAATGAAAAATCATGCTAAGTGTAGTCATACTACATGTTCTCATAAAAGATTTTCCAAAATCAAATGTGATTTATTTTCAAGTATCTTATTTGAAATTAATTAGGGTATTTGTCATTAGGAGGTGTAGCTTCTAATTTGCTCATAGCAATGACATCCTTTTGAACAATTCAGAGATTATGTTTTTTACATCTGTTCAAATATGGAACATCTTAATGGAACAAAATTTTGGTGATACCAAAATACACCTAATAGCCACTTCTAAATACCTGGTGGCTGGTAAGGCCAACTTTTAACATTATATACTTGATATATAATATTAAAATATTTATATTTATATAAATATATAAATATTTACTAAAATATGTAATATTAAAATAAAAATACACTAGAAGAGTTATGTGACATCACAATATACCCATAAATGAACTGAATCATGGTCTTTTGCAGAAATGTATTTTGAATTTGTGCTATCCATGGCCATTTGGTTTGAATTCTTGCTTGCTACTAATAATGTTTGCAAAAGTGTTATTTCATATAAAACCAGAAATATCAAAGGTTGTTTACTTTATTTGGTAAATGACTTAAAAATATTTTTAAATATTTTAGAGAAAATGGTTTTATTAAATAAAAAGCTTAAAAGCAACACAACAAAAGTGGCACCCCATGAAATGTCATGAACACTATAAAGGGGACAATTTATGTATTTCTAACCCAAAAACTAATTTTTAGAGAAATTATTTTCTGACTATCATGGATCAAGAGATAGTCTTGATCTAAAGATTTAAAAAAACTGAACAACCTACTGCTGTTTTTGGTTTTCTTCATAATAACTCTGCAGTGAAAAATTTGAAAGACGAAAACCTAAATGCTTTTATGGGTATAAATATTGCTTCAAGAGATAGTGAAAGTTAAATATGAGATGGTGGCTTGCATGATGAGATTAAAATATTGTTCTATTTTCTACAAAAATAAATAATTTTGTGACTCCATTAAAGTAATACTAATGGACCATTTTTAATTTGTTTTTCTTTAAGAATTTTATTGACAATTCTAGTAGTTATTGCCTCAAAAAAGTTTATCTCTTTAAACTTAATGACAAAATATAAGAACTATGAGAGATTATCTAAGTTAACATTGTTGTCAATATTAGAAAAATCTATGTGAAAATCTTATCTATTATAATCATTATTTTACAAAATGAAAGCAAGGTAAATTAAATGTTATGGGATAGACATAATAGCTATAAATTATTTATGTGTCTATTTTATGAGTTAACGAAGCATTGCTGGTCTATCAACCAAACCCTGACACATACACAGTAATAATGAACATTAGCCATCTTTGATGTCCACTGGTTATCATTCATGAAGAGCCCATAACTTTACCCTTTTTTTCAATGTAACTGTCATGGAGGTTTATTCATCTAGGTGGGAAGGTATAATATTTTATTTAATGGTTTATTAGCATGATTTATAACATAACAATTTAGATCTGTGGTGTGAGAAGCCGCATGTGTTCCCTTGTGCCTGCTCTTGCAGATGCTAGGGCTGACCTGCAGAGGGAGCTTCTGGGCACTACCCAAAGGCAAGGGCACCAGGGCCTGCTGTCCCCACTGAGAATTCTCATTTGTTCATGTCAGTCAGGTCAGCTGCCTCACAAGTGAGACACGAAAGGTCAGTTTTGTCAATTCACTGTATATTCAGGGTTGTGAATCCTCTTCTTCCTGACTGAGAGAGTCATTCATGGGAATAGAGTTAGGATCTCAAACTTTCATGTATACTGGGAAATACTCTCTGATAAAATACTGTGATGCTCCTCTTATAACACCACTCCTTCTGGTAAGACATCTTAGTTTATATTGAAATATTTGTTCTATACATTTCATTAGTTACTTGAACAAAGGTATCTCTCTTTTTAGTAAAATGATCCTCAATGCAATTGCATTAAAAAAAAATACTTGGGGGGCGCCTGGGTGGCTCAGTAGGTTAAGTGGCCAACTTCGGCTCAGGTCATGATCTCACTGTCTGTGAGTTCGAGCCCCGCGTCGGGCTCTGTGCTGACGACTCAGAGCCTGGAGCCTGCTTCCCATTCTGTATCTCCCTCTCTCTGCCCTTCCCTTGCTCACTCTTTGTCTCTATGTCTCTCAAAAAAAAAAAAAAATAAATAAATAAAAATACTTGGCTTGTGCTAAGTGAAAAAATAAGATTGAACGTTTGTTGTTTCTTTTTAGGACACCTTAAACACCCTCAGATGTGTCCTGTTTTGGAGAAATAGGTTAGCTTTAAGGTTGAAGCATAACATGAGGCATAGTTGTACAGTATTTCATTTTAAGCAATTTGCAGGAATGGCTGGAAGTAGAAATTCTGCCAGCTTATAGCTGTTGATTGGACAGATTTAATCAAGACTAATTCTTTTACACTTGCGTTGTATGCCTCCAAAAGAAACACATGTAAAAGTATTAACAAGAGAACAATTTAGGCATGAGATATAAGGGGAGCGAACACCACCCCGTTTAGAAGGTTGGCGGCAGCATCAAGCTCATTGACAGGTAAGCCCCTGAAGCAAAGTTAGTGAAGGCATGACGAGCCAGCACTTCCCCAGACTGATTTGGGCACGCCGCAGTAACAAGTTACTTATGGCCTCAGGTGGTAATCCTTCCTGACTTCCTTTTTTTTCCCCTTTTCTTTCAAGAAGACAAGCATTTCATAATTCTCTCGATTTTCCTTTTAATCTTTTATCACTCTCTTCTACCCCATCCTCTTGATGAATGATGACAAATGTTAATATTTTTATTAATTTCAATTTTATTCAAATTTTAGATTACGTAGTATAGCATGAGAGTTAAGAGCAAGGATGCTGGAACCACACTGGCTTTGTTCACACTTGGCTTTATCCTCTATTAGCTGGGTGGTCAAATTTTTTCTTGGACTCCACTTTCTCTAGTCTAAAATGGGAACACATTAGGTTGTCGAGAGTTGAGATAGGGCTATAGGAAAACCAGTAGAAATCCAAGTAGAGAATAACAGACATTTGTTCTAGATAGGTGATTAGGGAGAGTTTCTAGGGAAATGGCATTTAATCTGGATCTTAAAGGAAGAAAGAAGGGGCCAGTTAAGACATCTGTCCTAAGAGGCATTCACGTCACATGGTCTGTTTTGTTGTTTTTGTTCCCAATTAGAAAGATAGTCATTGAGCTCCACGATAATGATAGCTACTAAGGTGCTTTCATGTATTGTATCTTTATACCATTTGTTCTTCATCACAGCCCTGTGAAGTTAGATGAGGAAACAAGCTCAGAGAAGTTCATTCTTTTGCTCATGTGTTGTTTCTAGGACATCACCATGGCTTCTCTTCTTGGGTGCTCTCATGCAAATGCTTCTTGAAGCGCTGAGGGAATAGCACCACCCTCACTCTTCTCCCCACCATCTCTTTCTCTGGAAACTTTAGGATCTTGGATTTCCTGTTTTCTAGAATATGAAAGCCTTGCTCTTTTCAAAAAACTTAGCTATCGATCTCCATTTCCCTACTTCTTACTACCACGTATCTCTAATGAGATGTGTGGACAATTGTAGATACGGCTGGAGATGTCTAAAATGTAGTGTTGATTCACATGCATTCAACTTTAGCTCTCTTGCCCCATCAGCTATCCTGTTAATTACAAAAGCCTTTTGCATCTGACCCTTTGGTCCTTGTGCCCCCATGATCTTAGCCAAGATAAATGGGGGCTTCACTAGGAAAAGTGGGATTTCCAGAAAAATGTGGCTGATGGCTGAATTCTTCATAAAAGAAAAACCTTCTCTCATCTTTTAAAAAATTTTTTTGTTGTTGGTTTGTTTGTTTTGAGCGGGGGGAAGAGAAAGAAGGGAAGAGGGAGAATCCTAAGCAGGCTCTGGCTGTTAGCTCAGAGTCCAGTGTAGAGGTCAGTCTCATGAAATGTGAGATCATGACCTTAGCCGAAATCAAGAGTTGGGTGGTCAACTGACTGAGCCACCCAGGTGCCCCAAAATTCTCTTGATTTCTACACAGGAAGGTTTTCTTTGCTGTATCTTAAGAATGTATAACTCTGAGAAACATGTGGAGACCTGCAACTTCAGGGGGCATAATTGCTAATGGCTAGAATTTGAAGTTATTTTTAGCAATCAATCAATCAAGTTAAATCATAATCAGCTATTATTATTAAAGTGGGAGAAGGATGATAATTTGAATATAAAAAATAGTAAAGTTTAATCTTGACTCTTTCCTGACATTTTCAAACAGCTTACATACTGTAAGTGGAAAACAAATGCTATTTTTTATTTAAATCTTTCTAGCTACAGCTGTCTTACATTTAGTCACATTCATAAACTGAATCAGAGGCTGGAGATCAAACTCTTAAGAAATATTTACACATTTTTTTCTGACATAACCAACTCTACAGAAAATATAGTAACTCCTATCAAATATCAGTACTTCTCTTATAATTACATACATAATTTACCTGGCATCAACTTGAAAAAGGCATTTTGTGTAAGTTAATTTTAAATATTATATCCATGCTATTTGCTGCCAATTTTTATTACAAATGTTTTTCTGTCACAAATATATTCAAAACTGGTTAATTTTTTAATGATAAGGCTCATCATTCCTGCCATTTTTAGAAAAGGTTATAGAATGACATGAAATCAAAAGTGCAGCTGTGTAGACTTTCTTTGATTAAAATTGATGTTGGGAATCTTTATATATGTTTATTTACCATTTCCATTTACTTTATTGTTGATTGCTTATTTGAATCTTTGGCCTTTTTTTCTTTGAAGTTGATTGTCTTTATCTTATTGATTTGCATGTACTCTTTGTATATTCTGGAAATTAATCATTTGTCTCCATATGGAGATATCTTATTTCAGGCTGTAGCTTATTTTTTTTATTTTTGCCTTTGTAGCATCTGGTTATAAAAATATTTTTTAATTTTGATGTATTCCATTTGTCAGTCTTTTCTATTCAGATTTGTGCTTTTATGTTTTATTTTAAAAACCCTTTTTTATTTTGGTTTGTAAATATATTTTCCTATAATTTTATTCCAATACTTTAAAGTACCAGTTTTTACATTAAATATTCAATTAATCTAGAATTTATTTAATGAATACTTTGATATAAAGATTTAATTTTATCTCTTTCATTATGGATTACCAGTTTTCCCATCTTCTTGTCCGTATTGATTTATAATGCTCTGTCAACAACTGTTTCTGTCCAACAACTAAATATTCTCTACATAGTTTCATTACTGTGTTGGTTTATATTAGTGCCAGTGTTACATTTCTCTAATTTTCTATAGGTTTACTGAATCCTACTATATTATTGTTTCTCAGACTTGCCTCATCTCTTTACTGTTCAGTATGGAATAGATTTGGCTTTTTAAAAAACCCTGCTGAAATTAGTATGACATGGGCTTTCTAGACTAAGACATAGATAATTTATATCTTCATGATATTTTATCCTCCTGTCTATTAACTTAGCATATATATCTAGCTAATTAAAATAATATTAAGTCTTTTATTAAAGTTTCCTAATTTTTTCTATGATGAATTTGAATACTTTGTTAGTGTTTTGCCAAGGTTCTTCATAATCTGTAGTATTATTATTATAAAATGTATTTATAAAATTAAATATTTTTGTTGTTTGCTGGTAAGTAGGACCACAAGTGATATTGGCTATACTGATCTTGTATCTAGCAGTCTTGTTAAACTCTGTTAGTTTTTTTTCTATACAGTTGCTTAGATTTTCTATATAGATAAGCATGATGTCTGAGAATAAGGAGTTTTGTATCTTCCTTTTCAGAGTTTCATTTTGTAGTTCATTCATTTTCATTTAATCATTTAGGGCCACCAGCCATATTAGCCTCATTTATTATTTTAATGGGAATGCTATTAATATTTTCCTATTAAGTAGTTGTTTTCTGAGCATTTCTTACATTAAAATGTTTCATATCACTATTTATCAAGATCAAATTTTCTATTACTTTACTAATATTTCATCTGCTTGATCAATCACTTTTTGGTTAAGGTATAATAATTTCTCTTATGATGATGGATTTATTGATTATTTTGTGTAATACTCTTTTCCTCTATATTCATAATTTGCTTTTAAGTGTGGAGAGGTTCAGAATTTTTTATCTTCATGATGGACTGTTCTTTTTACCATTAAGTAGCGTTCCTCATTATCCTGACAGGTATTTTCCCTAAACTCTATACTATCTGGTATTAATATAGCTATTCACATTTAGTGTCCTTACGTGTCTAATTTCCAGGCACCATATTGGATTATTTTAGTTGTTTTTAAATCAAATAGGAGAATCTCTTACTCTTTAAGTGGTGAACTTAGTTGGGTTACATTTGTGAATTCTAACATGTCTTGATTTGTTTTTACCCATCTTATTTTGTACTTCCTATATTTTTTAAATTATTTAATGTTTATTTTTGAAGGATAGAGAGACAGAGTGTGAGGAGGGGGGGAGCAGAGAGAGAGAGAGAGATGGAATCTGAAGCAGGCTCCAGGCTCTGAGCTGTCAGCACAGAGCCTGATGTGGGCCTCAAACTCATGGACCATGAGAACATGACCTGAGCAGAAGTCAGATACTTAACCAACTGAGCTACCCAGGTGTCCCTGTATTTTCTATTTTGTATGCGTTTTCTCTATTCTTATCTGCTAATGTGTTGGTCAACTTTTCCTTACCCACCTTTTCCTGTTAATTGTTTTTTACTAATATGTTATACATCAACTTCAATAGTTTCTCTTTAATTTCAAACATGTATACTTCTTTAAAGAAAATCTAAGAAAATGCCATGTTTTCCTGTTAAGAAGTCTTAGAATGCCTTAATTTCATCCTCATCAATCAAAAGTTTTTTAGTTGCACTTTGTTTTTAAACCTCCCAAACTAGACACCATTATTGCTGTTGCTATATGCAGCAATGTGATCATCTATAAATGTATTTAATCTGTTGAAGATACATTGTATTTCTTTAATAAGAGTATTCCATAATTTTTTTTAATTCTAGAGAAACCTCAGCCATTGTATGTTCAAATATTGTCTTCCTCATTCTGTTCTCTTATTTTAGGATTCCTACTAGATGTGCGTTCCTATGTCTTATATATCTTTCACAAATTTTAACCTAATTTGCATATTTTTCTTATTTCTATTTCAGTATACTACAGTAAGCTGAATGCTTAGTGCATCTTTTTAAATATAAGTGTTATATATAGATTTTCCTTTAATAATTATTTGTTACATTCTGCATATTTTCATATGCAATATTTTTATTATCATTTGATTCTAAGTATTCTCTAATTTTCATTACAGCTTCTTATTTAGAAGTTTATAAATTTCCAAATATATTTAAATTATCTTTTTGTTTGTCATCTAGTACATAGTCAGTTATGTTTATTATTGGGTCGTTGGTGCAGAGTTCTATATATGTCCTGTAGGTTAATGTTATTTTATAGTTGGTATTATTTTCACGTTTATATGCTTGTTTTATTTTTGTCTACCTTATCAATTTGTTCAGTCATGTTAGAATCTCCTACCATGATGAAAAATTTATGATTTCCTTTTTTAGGTTTTGTTCAATGTTTTCTTTATAATTCAGGCCATATTATTAAATGCATACAAGTTTAAAATTGTATCTTAAAACTTATCTAAGTATTCTCTACCCTCTTTACGTCTAGTAATTTTACCTTGAAGTCTACTTTATTTCCCATTAAAATACCTATCTATGATTTTGTTAGTAGTATTTTCCTATTAAATTTTTACATCCTTTAACTTTCAACATTGTTTCCTCATGTGTTAAATGTGTCTCTTATATATGGTGTAGGTTAATTGTGTTTTACTTCTCTTTTATCCAGTCTGGTCAACTTTTTTTTAGCTAATTATTCTACTTATATTATTATTATTGTCATTTTCATTCATTTGTATTTCATAATTTCTCTTTTCTTATTACTTTATATTATCTTTTTTTTTCATGCTTTGTCTTCTTATTTGCTCCATTCTGTGTTTTCCTTCAAGATTTTTTATTTTTGAATAATCTCTACACCCAACACAGATCCAAACTCACAACCGTGAGATCAGGAGTTGCATACTCCACTGACTGAGCTAACCAGGTACCCCAATCTGTGTCTTCCTTCAGTAGTTTGAAACTTAAATTTTCCATTCATTTGTAGTTATCTTGAAAAATTATAACGTGCTTATTTGAGTTCACAGTGTCTAGAGTTAATTACCTCACAAGCAAGGCCATTTGAAATGCTTTACCCCCTAGCATCCTTTTCTAATTTTTTTGCTGTTTTTGTCTAGAATCTTAGTCCTGATCTATCTTGATTTTTTTTTTACTCCATGAATGATTGTTATTAGTATTGTATACTGGAGTCAGTGTTTGTTTCAATATGTTCATGTACCATTTTTTCTCACCTTTCCTTCCTTCATCTTGAACCTTAATTCTTGAATCATTTTCATTTTCTATGACATAGTTTAGAATCATGTATTGAGTAGGTACAGGAAATACTTTTCTAATTAGTTTGCCTGCAAACCTTTATTATTCACCCTGATTCTAGAAAAGTAGTTTTCCTTGGTAGAGAGTTGTGGGTTGACAGTTATTTTCTTTTTTTAAAAATTTTTTTTATGTTTTTATTTATTTTTGAGAGCAGGAGAGACAAAGCATGAGTGGGGAAGGATCAGAGAGAGAGAGGGAAACACAGAATCTGAAGCAGGCTCCAGGCTCTGAGCTATCAGCACAGAGCCCGACGCGGGGCTCGAATTCACAGACCGTGAGATCATGACCTGAGCCGAAGTCGGATGCTTAACCGACTGAGCCACCCAGGCGCCCCGACAGTTATTTTCTATTTGTACTCTCCAGAACATACTAAATTGTTTTTTCTCCCATAGTGGCCATTAAAAATACAACTGCATTTTAATTACCATCTTTTCTCTCTGCCTTTAAGTCTTCTCTTTGCCATTGTTGCTTTGCAGTCCCTCTGTAATGTATCTAGGTATAGATTTCATTTTTTATTTATTCTTTGCGAAGTTTTTTTTTTTTTTCTTAAACTTTCAGTATTTGAGGATCATTGTCTTTCATCAATTCTGGAAAATCTACAGCCAATGTATCTTCAAAACTTACTTCTTCCCATGTCTCTGATATCCTTTAATAGCTGGAACTACTCTTTTAATAGGTCAGATCTTTTCAGTTTATTCTCCATGAATTTTTTTTACCATTTTTTTCTTTTTGCTGCATTCAATTTTATATGCATTTATCTCTATTTCAGTTCATTAATTCTTCTGTTTAATCTATAGTCTTGAGTTTTGACTTTAAATAGTTATTCTTTTTATCTCCAGAAGTTCTGTTTGGTTACTTTTCTAATATGCTTAGTCAATTCTGAAAGTGTCTTGTTACTTAATACTTCCAAGAATTTTATTTTATTCTTTTAAATATATTAAACATGTATTATATATTTTGTACCTGAAAAGTCTCATACATGCAGTATATCTAAATCTAACTCTATACGTGTTACTTCTGTTGACTCTCATTCATGGTAGCTTGTTACCTTGTGGGTTCAGTGATTGTTTTTTTCATCGTGAGTTCATTTTCTTTTGAATTTGTATGTGGGAAATTTTTTTTATAATAGTTTATTTTCAAATTGGTTTACATATAACACCCAGTGTTCATCCCAACACGTGCCCTCTTTAATGTCCGTCATCCCCTCACCCCCCTCCCTCACCTCCTTCACCTCCCTCACCCTCAGATTGTTCTTAGTCTTTGAGAGTCTCTTATGTTTTATCTCCCTCTCTTTCTGTGTCTTTTTTTCCTTTCCCCTCTTCCCCTCCCCCTGGTTTTTACTTAGTCTCACAAAGTCCACCTATTCGTGGAAACATATGGTATCTGTCTTTTTCTGACCGACTTATTTCACTTAGCATAATACCCTCCAGTTCCATCCATGTTGCTACACATGGCCAGATTTCATTTTTTCTCATTGCCATGTAGTAGTCCATTGTATATATGTGCCACAACTTCTTTATCCATTCGTCAGTTGATGGGCACTTGGTCTGCTTCCATGATTTGGCTATTGTCAAAAGTGCTGCTATGAACATTGGGGTACCCAGCAATAGTACTGCTAGGAATCTACCCAAAAGACACAAGAATGCTGATGCATAGGGGCACGTGTATGTGGGAAATTTTTGAAGCCTAGGTTTAAGGTGTTTTCTTCCACAGCGGTTTTATGTTTACTTCTGCTAGGCATCTAGAAGCATTACCAACCCAGGAATTTTTTGTATTGATTTTTTTAACAATATAGATTATTATTAATCCAGCTTCCAAACCAATATGAATAAAACCAGTGGTCTCTTTTTTTTTTTCCACTCTCTCAGAGCCAAGGCTTGAACATATTATACCTCCTCCTCAGAAGTCAGGTTTTTTTTTCTTTTTTATGGTTCATCTATTGAGCAAGTAGCCATCTGGAGACTCTAGAGTTATGTGCAATTCTCTAATTCTCTAGTTTATTTTCCTTCAGCCTCTGGTTTGACCTTCCATTACCAGAATGAATAAACAACAGAATAAACAACAACAACAACACTCCCCCCCCTCCCACACACACACACACACATACAGAAACTCAAGGCTACTAGCAGGTGTGTGGATAGTAAATACCAGCTTCAGAACTCACTTATTCATCTTAATTTGTACTTCCTGAAGGTTCTGGTTTCTGGGAAATTCTCTCTTTTTATGCTAAGTCAGCGAAACAATGAAAAAATTTTTCACATATATTTGTCTAATAGTTTCAAGTTTACTGTAGTAGGATGATATCACTGAAAATCATGTCCATCAAATTGTTGGGAAAGGAAACCTCTACTCTCCCAAATAGAAATGGCTAAACACTATTTTTTTTGTGTGCACACGGACTCATGGTTATCAATACAAATATCAGCTATTGTATTTAATCAAATGCAGTGAGGTTAGGAGTGCCTGAGTGGCTCAATCAGTTCAACATCTGACTTCAGCTCAAGTCATTATCTCATGGTTCGTGAGTTCAAGCTCCACTTAGGGCTCTCTGCTGTCAGCACAGAGCCTGCTTCAGATCCTCTGTCCCCCTCTCTCTCTGCCCCTCCCCCACTCGTGCTCTCTCTCTAAAATAAATAAACATGTAAAAAAATGCACTGATGCACCCAACACATAGTAAGTGCACAGTAAATGACAGTTGGATAAGTGATATACTCAAGGGTGATTTATTTATATAAAGCTACTTTCCCTATATTTTACTGGCCCATATTTTTATGGTTTTTGTTTGTGCATGCCCCATATATGGAGACTGCTCTGTTGGGCCAGCAAAAGAAAAGGGAGAGCTTTTTACCCAGCAGGATGAAGAGAGCCCTCAGAGCTCCTGTCAACTGACAAAGAGCACCAGGGAGATGGAACTTCTCTCTTTCTAAATCATTGTTCTTCCCAGAAAGCAATGCTGATAAAAGAACTGAGTTAAACAATTGCATTATTTATTATTGTCACAGAATTGATCAGTCAGTGACAAAAATGAACACATGTTTTAAAGTTTGGAGTAGACTCCTGCTGTCAGGCTTTAAAGTATGTTTTATATTTAAGTTCTCCAACTTCATTACATCGCTTTTTATAGTATATATAAACTTCTCAGATCTTCCCCTAAAGTAGACTACCTAGGGCATAAGTGGCCACCCATCTAATTATTGCCTCACTTGCATATAGGTTTTCTCATTTTAATACTATTACCATAGGTGGGTATAGAGTGCATGACTGGTCACATTTCCACTATTGGACCCTGGATACGGTTGACAATCTTCTAAGTTACTTTTTTCATTTAATAGTGTATGACATGAGACTAATACCATATAATTATTTTAATAAACATATAACATTCTATCATATTGGTGTTCTGTGATTTATTTTCCATTCTTTTTTTGTTGAATTTTTCCCCAATATTTTAGTCTCACAAATACCTCACTATGAACATCTTCGTGAATAAACCTTTTCCAAGTTTCCCATCTTTTTAAAGTACATAAATCTGTTCCTATAAACTACTCATTTGCTGTTTCTAAACTCCCCTGGGATAGGAAACCTGATAAATAAGCTTGTTAGGAGTAAACTCAAGTTAAAAGTTAATAGGCTCCCCTAAGAAATATTAACTCCATGGAAATTGTGACAGTTGATGTCACAAAAGCCTATGGTGTCCCATCTGCTCCACCCCTACTCCCCAGCCTCAGCTGCCACCCCTGCTTCCAGGATGTTCCAGATGTTGAATGTGTCTTAATAAATGTCTTTTCCCAAAATGAGGCACCAAATTGCTGTAGACCTGGACAGGCTGAAAAGCAAAGGACATTTTGTAGCTCAAATTGTTAATGTATTTTGAAAGAAGCATAGACATAATGTAAAACCTCATTCATGACAATCCTATTGAGTCATTATTTTTATATCATTATGCTAGGGAAAATCTTACATTGTCCTAACAGGTTTCTCCATGATGGAAATAAATAATGTGAGTAAGCCTTTTTAAAACTTGATGTTTACAAAAAAATACATATTCATCCACTAGATACATCTTTATTAAAAACCTTCTAGGAAATTCCTTGTTAGCACAGTGTGAACTATTCTTTGTATTTGAAAGCCATAAAAATCACATTTTTTGAAAATATTAAAGAATGCTGAACCATGACCCATTCAGGTCATTCTCAATTATTTTAGTTACTGAGTTTCTATAATATACTGATTATATTATAATAATATAATCTACTGAGTTTCTCGGTAGAAATTTGCTTTGTTCAGAAACATTTTTAATAACGCTAAGGATGATTAATGCAGAAAAGACAAAAATTGAGTTTGGCTCCTGGGCAGTTAAAATGATTATTTTGTGTAGTTTAGCTAAAATCCCTAGCTTTATTCTTGCCTAAGGTATATATGAAAATATATATTTGTGAATAGAAGGCATATATTTCAGTTATGTTTATGTCTAATTGATCTTCTCTCTCTTTTCTTTCTGTAATTATTTGCTACTCATTATTATTTACTATGGATGCTAATTTCATAGTAAAATTTATGTTTTGGGAATAAAGATTTATGGTTGGTAGGCACCCAGCTATGTTTTCCTTAGTTGTGCCTGCTTCTTATTAAGAGAGGGGTAATGGGGTCAAAGTAACAGCAGAAAGCTAAAGGGAGTGTCTTTCTTTTGTCATTGACCTACAAAATTATATTCGTTTCAGCTGTACAACATAGTGATTTGATACATACATTGGGAAATGATCCCAGTGTAAATCTAGCCACCATCTGCCTCCATACAAAACTGTTACAATATCATTGTCTATATTCCCTGTGCTGCACATTATATATCCATGACCCATTTATTTTATAACTGGACGTACCTTTGAATCCCCTTCCCCTATTTCACACATCCTCTATCCCACTCCCCTGTGGCAACAAACTGTTTGTTGTCTGTATTTATGAGTCTGTTACTGTTTTGTTCATTTTTTTATATCCCATATATAAATGAAATTGTCTAGTATTTGTCTTTCTCTGTGTGAGTTTTTTTTACTTAGCATAGTTGTTATAGCTTCTGTTTCCTCTATTGCTCTTTAGTTCATCCACCTGACGCTTTCTACCAGGTCAGGGTCTTCTCCATCTTTCCTACATGGCTGCAATCACATCTTGATTAGTCTTTGGTTTCAAGAGCCTTCCATCTATGTCTAGACATTTTCATTTCTATTCTTCCTTCTCGGGATTCTAACCGTGTCTCTCCCCTATTTATTAAGTCTGCACCTGCCTTAGCATAGCACTTGAAACTCTCCTCATTTAGCCTTCACCTGTCTTTCCAGATTTATCTCCTCCTGCTCAGTTTATCCCTAGGGTTGACTTATCTACCGGGTAGGATAGTGCAATGGCAGGGCCCAAGATGCTCTTAGGGGGTTCATGAAAATATTGTAATTTTAATATATTTTAAAATTAGAAGAAAGAAAAGAATATAAGGGTAACAATAATCATGAATTCAGACTGAATATATTTAACTTTATACCAACACAGTTATAAAATATCATTTTAATATGGTTTTTAATGGAAGAATGGGTCCGCAATGCACAAGTGCCTAAGGCCATGAAAGCGATAATGACACCACTGTTTGCGTACGTTAAATTCTGGCCCCATTAGATTTCTCATTGGTCTTCACACACCTTTCATGCTTCCTTGTTTTCATCACTGTTATTCTTTTTACCTAGAAGTCATATCCAGATTTTAACCCATCCAGTTTTTCCTTAGAAAACTGTACCCGTACTCAAAAGCACAGATAGCTATTTTTCTCTCATCTTCCTTACCCCTTGTCTGTTTTATGCCTGTCCTAAATCATATATTTTACATCGTCATCCATTTTTAAACTCAGCAATGATTTATTGAACACCTACCATGTATCAGGTATTATACAGGAGGAGCCTAGGGGGAATCAAACATCCAATTCTCAATGGATTCTCATCTTAATGAGGGCAAATAAATAGGAAAGCAAATAATTATTAGATGATCATATGATAACGCTGCAGTAGTGGCATGTTCAGAGTGTCCTCTCATGTCATATGTAGATTGTAAACTCAGTAGAGGTAAGCCTATCTTATTCATTCATGTGGCAGTGGTCTTTAACCTAGAAATAAGTTGTGTTCCAAGTTATTTTTTTTAAATGTTTATTTATTTTTGAAAAGGAGAGAGTGAGACACAGCATGAGTGGGGGAGAAGCAGAGAGAGAGGGAGACACAGAATCTGAAGAAGGCTCCAGGCTCTGAGCTGTCCGCCCTGAGCCCGACGCAAGACTTGAACTCAGGAACCGCGAGATCATGAACTGAGCTGAAGTCAATGCTTAACCAACTGAGCCACCCAGGTGCCCCCAAGTTATTTTTAAGCCCATAGCTCACTTACACACTAGGCCCAACCCTATGCAAGGTGACAGTCTATTCCATAAATGGGAAGCAAATATGCCTGTATGTTTAAGTCTCTGTGTCTTTTTTATGTAGAAATTTATGCCTAAAATACTCTTTAGGTTCTTGGCTGCCTCTTAAAGACTTAGCTTGCAAGTGTCCTTGAAACCTTTCCTAACACCTCAGGTAGCATTGATTACCCTGTCTCCTCCGTTGCCATAGTACGTTTATACAGCATGGATTATATAATATATTATAATTGTTTCAGAATGAGCCAATAAAAGGTGTGGTTGGTAACTCGTTGATGATACTGTGTCTTTCTTCAATTTTAAATCATTTTAAATCACACAGCCTGGTCTATAGAAGGGGATCAAGGCATGTTTATTAAGTAAATCACTGAAAGAATAATGAAATCAGTTTTTGAAACTCAGAGCCCATTTTTCCATTTTACCTTAGAAACATTGTGCAAGGAGTTAACTCTTTTGGTCCAGGATAAAAATGACTTAACAATAACACCAACAAAATAAAATCGAATAGCCATGTTCCACCTGAATATCATGGATTGAGTAACAATATTCCATGTAGAAGTTACTAAAAATATCAGCGAAGGATATAACAAATCCTTCTTTCTTAGAGAGAGGATATTGTGTTCAGCTCTTGCTTCCTGGTAGAAGTAGGAAAAAAGTCTTTCAGACCTTGAGGTTTGATGATGGTACATGTGTGGCTTGTATTCTAAACTCTAGAAAGGTTGAGTACAGGCACATGAATATAAAGGGACCAAAAAACAAGGCCTTGAGAAAGAGGAAGTGGTAAGACTAGAGAGACTCCTTTATTTACAAATAAATCCTATCTCCAGCCCTCACTCCCACTCTTACCAAGGCAAAGTTCAAGTCCTCTTAGTCTGCTTGAATCTGTGTTCTTATATAAAGGCAAATTCTACTCCTTCTATTCTTCTATCTCTCTCAGGAAACAGATGTAGAGTCGGAATTGAATAGTCCCATTTTTATTCCTGTTTCCCTTAAGATTAAATCATTGACTTTGAACAGCAAGGGTTTGCCTCTTTACTGGGCTACTTCCTTGATCTTGGCATAATACACAACCAGCTTTGAATATTTTTAGCACTTTATTTTATTTTTTTTTGCAAATCTTAGCCATCCTTTTGTACATCCACGTCCTTGTCTATTTAATACATTCATCCTTGACTATCTATACCCCTTTCTATCTTTGTAATGTGCCTTTTTGTATTTAAATTTACCACTGTCTCTATGCCAGTATACAGTGGTTGACATCATTGTCAGAGAGATATCATTCATGACATACCTGTTAGATGCCATTGCTTTGCAGAGTATCTTAAATGTATCATCTCATTTAATCCTCACTTCAAAGCACAAAAAAATTGTTACTTTCCTGTACAAATCTCAGTTTTCCCCCCAAACCTTCCCTAGTCCCTCATCTGCTTTTTGTATATACGTATGTATGTATATATGTATCTATCTATTTATTTCTCTTGAAATATATTTGACAAATAACATTATATCAGTCACAGGTGTATAACATGATTCATTATTTGTATATATTGTTAAATGATCAACCCAATAATTCTACTTATCAATCACAACATAGTTACAATTTTTTTTCTCATGATGAGAACTTCTAAGGCTCTCTAAGCAACTTTCAAATATACAGTACAGTATTATTAACTATAGTCACCAGGCCGTACATTTTATTCCAAGGACTTATGCATTTTGTAACTGGAAGTTTGTACCTTTTGACCTCCCATCTGCTTTGCATTCATCTTAAGCGCTTACAATATTCTACACTGTCATCTGCCTCTGTAATGTCTTCCAGATCTTAACACTTAATGTGGTCTGAATCTCCAACTCTAGAAAAGTTGGTTATGGGTGCACATGAACAGAAGGACCAGGACTAACTCTAGGGCTTTGGGAAGGAGTAGCTTATGGAGATCTGAGCCTATATTTGGTTTACACCCCCAGTTTTCTTCTCCATGCCCAGGGCAAATACTGTCATTCTTAATGACTTTCTAGAGATAGTGTTGTCTCTGTAGAGTTCAGAATGACAATTGGAAGCTGCCTGGGAGAAAAGTAGAAAAAGGGCCTTCTGGGACAAAGAACAGTGTGAGGAAAGATCTAGAAACCAGACAGATAATGGCATACTTAAGGAACTGTCCTCACAAGACAGAAACATAGAATCCAAAGGGGAAAACAGAGATGAATAGTGCCCTGGCACACAATGGGTGCTCAGTAAGTATGAATATATGAACATATGAGTGAGACTTAGAAGATGTACCAAAAAATCCATCTTCCCTAAAGTCTACAAAGGAGTTATTGAAAGAGGGACCCACAGAGTCATCTGTATATCAGATGTCATCTGTAGACTAGAAAAATAATATGAAAGATTTCAAACATACATGCACTAATTTTTTGTCAAACAGTATTATGATTGGTTCATAAAACACAAGTTCAAATAAAAAGATTACCGAACTTGTGGTAGCCTTTTGTCATAAATTTTAGGCAATAGATTTTAAAGTTACATCTATTTTCCTGCAAGTGACTGGGAATGCACTTGGTACGAAATTAGAGTTAAAAGGGTAAAATTTACCAGTCTGTTGAAGTAATTTCCTTCTAGACCTAGTTTGTTGAAAGGTTTTATGATGAAGAGGTGTTGAATTTTGTCAGGTGCTTTTTCTGCATCTGTTGAGATAATTGTGTGGTTTTTATCTTTCAATCTGTTAATGTGGTATATCACATCAATTGATTTTTGTGTGTTGATGAAATTCACTAATCATGAATACACATTTTTGTCTATATTCCCCTACTAAGGCACTTTTCCTAGTCTCCAACCAGGCATCAATTTTAACTCTCTGTTAATGTACTACTTCCTTTCTTGTGCTTTCTCAGCAGACTGAGCAAAGCTTTATTAAACTGGACTTCCCAGCACCAGTTATACTGCCTTGATGTCTTTTTTGTAACCCCAGGCAATTTTTCTGCTTTTCCCCCAGGAGAACTACTTGGAAATAACCATTGCCCACTTTGCCTACTGTCTACTTCTCTATACTCTTTGATACCAAACCTTCCAAACATGTTCTATATCATTATTTCCATTTTATTCATCCCTTCCTTTCTTAACCTCATTTTAATTAGACTTTCATCCTCACCATTACACCAAAACTATCCTTGTGAAGGTCACCCACCAGTGGTTTCCACATTGCTAAGCCTCATGGCCAGTTGCGTATTCTATGACCGGGCAGGAGCATTTGATCCGTTGACCAAAATCCTTCCTCCAAGGAATCCTTTTGAACTTGGCTCCCAGGACAACTATTCTCTTGGTTTTCTTTCTACATCTCTGGCTGTTCTTTCTAAGTTTCTTTTGCTTGTTCCTTCTCACATCCAGGTCTCAAAAGTTAGAATATTTCTTTATCTACATCCATGCTTTTGGGATCTCAGCCAGTCTCGTGGCTTTAAATATGATTAATATACTAAAACATCCACTCTGAACCTCTCCCCTAAATTCCAAACTAGTGTATCCACTTGCCTACCAGATAGCTCCACTTAGATAGCTCCTAGGGATCTCCAACTGAACTTAATTGAACTCCTGACCTTCTCCATATGCCAGCTTGTAGCCACTCTATTCAAAAACCTTCAGGTCATATTTGACTCATCTGGGCCAGGCCTACAGAAACTTCTATTGATTCTACCTTCAAAATGTATCCTAAATCTTGCCACCTTTACCCAGACCACTACTACAACAGCACCTCTGCCAGGAGACAATAGTCTCCTAATGGGTTTCCATGCTTCTACCTTCACCTTTGCCCCTGATGCTTGTTTTCAGAACAGTAGCCAGAGTATAACAGAGTGACGTTGTCAAAACACCAGTCAGATCATGTCACTCCTCAGCTCTCAATTGCACTCTAATTTAGAAGCCAAAGTTGAAACAATGGTGATAGGGCCTTATGGAAGCCAGTCTCCTGTTTCCTCCCTGACTTTTTTTCCCCTTCTGTTCTTCTCTAGCTCACTCTGCTCTAACCACACCGGTTTCTTTAATATGCCTCAAATATGTTATGCTGTTGATCTACTTGGGCTACTCTTCCCCAGATATCCACATAGTTTGCCCCTCGCCCAATTCAAATCCTCTTAGGTTGCCTTTTTGACTTTTTGACCCTCTCTTAATGCCATATTTCAATCACAACTTCCTATTCTGGGCTGTAACTCTCTATATCCTTTGCTTATTTTATATTTCTCCATTTATCACTTCTATAAAACTTATTCAGTTATATTGTTTATTCCACAAAGGTATTATGTTGGATTTTTTTTTTCATTGCTGCATATGTAGGGCCCAGAAAAGTGCCTAGTGCCTAGTTGAAGCTCACTCAATGAACAAATTGGACAGAATACATATTCATAGTCAGACTTCTAGAGTTTGTTTGACTCACTCCCATTCCTTCTATCTCCACTCTGAATCATCCTGTCAAATAGCATGTTTGGGTCATCAGGCTATTCTTTCTTTCTGAATTTATATGACAGCAGTGGCACTATTATTCCAATGCTTTTTGCCATCTCTTTATTTAGAGAAACAGCATCTTGCTCAAGTATACAGTAGTAATTGCGTAAAAGTAATTGTAGAAAAGTCACTCTGGTTACAGAGAAAAACTGCTTTCATATTTCAGTATATTAATATATTTTATAAACAGACATTTTCATATCTTCTGGAAAGTTTTGATTAGCACTAGAGTTTGGTAGACTAGAGGTGGATTATGACAGGTAAATTTTTATGGTATTTTATAATTTCTAGAAGACAAAGGTAGGACGGTCATTACTATTACCATCTCATCCAAGGAAACTGCTAGGTTTCTGTTTATCGCACACAGAGCTGGTCACTGCTGAAATTAAAACAATAACATCAGACTCCAGAAACCATGTATTTACAGAATAAAATAATAAGAACCTCCTTAGATCACTGTGCAAGCACGCGCGTGTACACACACACACACACACAAAATTCAGTTACCCAGAGAGCACCTTATTCTTTTACCCTGAATTCAGCCTTCTATATTTGAGCATAAAATAAAATTTATTTTCTAGCATTAAGGTAATACTCATTCATGGTAGAGAAATTGGAAAATACAGAAATATGAGAAATAAGGTAACCTCTAACTCCGTAAGTAAGAAGTAATAACCACAAACATGTTGGTGAATTTTGTCTTTATTTATAGGTCTTTATTCATAAGATTTATTTAAATAAAATTAGGGTCATACTGTGAGTCTACATTTTATGGTGCTTTTCAAGAGAATTAAAAGATACCTTATTTATGGATTCATTCATTCATTCAATAAACTGGGCACCCGTTGTACGCCAGGCACTTTTATAGACACTGGGTTTGTATCAATGTTAAAAAGATTTATTCTCTTTCCTCTGAAAGCCTACAAAATTGTGAGGTGAGACAGTCAGCAAACAAAGAGATAAAGCATTATGAGATGTGAACTGCTTTAAAGAAAATGAACGAGGAACAATGAGAGAGGGAAGACATCCCTTGAGAATCTCATGAGAAAGGATGATATGAGAGAGAAGCCATCGGTCCCCACAGGTTGGGAAGTGAGAAGCCATCAATCCCCACTTTTTAGTCATGGGGCATGCTAGGGAAATAGCACTCCCAAAAAAGGGAGTAGCACAAGAGAAAGGGCCATATGGCACGGAATGGCCAGTGAGAGGAAGAGTGATTTGCCATTGTGTTTTATTAAAAAAATTATGAGAAGTCCTTGAAATCTGTTAACAATGGAAATGAAATGCCCCAATGAATGCTTTTAAAACTGTACTTGATGGTAATGGGCAGAAACAAGAAGACCCGTTAATGGCACTAATGATTTGGGACAGGCTGTTGGCAAGGCAGATGGGATAGAAGTGGACAGATCTGAGAAATATCTCACAGGTGGAGAGGACAAGACTTGCTGAAGGGTTGGAAGTGGAAGGTGTTTCTGATAAAAAGGAAGGAAACGAGGATGACTCCTACATTTCTGGCACGAGCAGCGGGGTGTCTGGTGGGCTGGTGATGCCATTTACTGAACTGGGGAAATCTAGGAGAAAAACGTGTTGGCAGAAGGAGTGTGAGAGGTGGTTTAAGATGGATCAGGAGTTTAGTTTGAAACCTGTGAAATTTGAGATATTTGGAAGACATCCAAACAGAGATGGCAGAGAGGCAGTCGGATGGCGGCAGCTGAAAATAGAAGTAGAAAGGGAGGAACTGACATTTCTTGAGCATCTGCTAGTCTTAGATACTGCGTATATGTGGTTTAGTACTCCCCAGATGTAAGTTAACCTATTTAATAGAGAAACTAAACATCAGAGTGCTCCTAAATGTTAATAGTGTAGGTACAAGGCCCAGATTTGAATCCCGCTTTGCCTGGCTCCAAAATCCAGTTTCCACACAACAGGACTGGCAATTGTCCTCATTCGATTTACCATTTAACTGAGCTAGACTTGGCTAGATGGACTTTTAATTAACCACACTTTAGTAGTCGTTAAGAACATAGGGGCACCTGGGTGGCTCAGTTGGTTAAGCGGCTGACTTCAGCTCAGGTCATGATCTCACAGTCTGTGAGTTCGAGCCCCGCGTCGGGCTCTCTGCTGACAGCTCAGAGCCTGCGGCCTGTTTCGGATTCTGTGTCTCCCTCTCTCTCTGCCCTTCCCCTGCTCATGCTATGTCTCTATATCTCTCAAAAATAAATAAACATTAAAAAAATAAAAAAAAGAATATAGTATTATACTTACTCATTTAATACAGCAAATTATAAACTGTTTGCTGTACATGATTTAGAAATAGGTTTGTCCTCAGGCAATCCCACCATTGCACCTTCCCAGTCTTCTATGAAAGGTGTCAGACATGTCGCCACAAGAGCTCAAGGGGCAAATATTCCATGGAGCATATTTTTAAATAAATGCTTTATTTTTTGTGTAGTTTTAGATTCATGAAAACATTGGAAAGTTATGACAGAGTTTCCATATATCCCACACCTAGATTACCCTGTGGCCAACATATTATGTCACTATGGGGTACATTTGTCACAAATAAGGAACCAACATTAGTCCATTATTATTAATTAAATTCTAACCATTACTCAGATTTCACAAGTTTTCCCCTAATATCTTACTGATCCAGAATCCCATCTAGGATCCTACATTATACTGAGCTATCAAGTATTCTTAGGATCCTCCTGGCTCTGAGAGGTTCTCAGACTTTCCTTGTTTTTCATGACCTTGATAGTATTGAGTACCTAGTCAGGTATTTTGTGGAATTTCTGCAATTTGAGTTTGTCTGGTTATTTTATCATTGCCAGGCTGGTATTAGAGTTCATGGGAGGAAGAGTAAAGAGGGGTCAGAGGAGTGTGTCCTCCGCTTCACATCATGTCAAGGGTACCTGCTACCAACAAGATATCACTTATGATGTTAACTTTGATCATTTGGCTGAGGCAGCGCTTTCCAGACTTCTTCACTGTAGAGTGAAGGGCATATTTTAATGTCATTGATTTCCTTCATGTGCTTCTGAAGCTAACATGTTGTACCTACGCAAGTATTCATTCTAACAACCCATAGAATATTCAGTACGGGCAAGTACCAGGCAACCTTGAAACAACCCCATATATAGTATTAATATCTCCATTTTATTTGTGAGGGCAAAAAAACCTACTCAAGCTGAGAAGTTGTGTAACTCGCCTACAGTTGCACAGCCGTTGACTCCAGGTAGCATGATTACATGCCCATCTTTCAAGGGTGGAGTTGACTCCCTGCTCTGACTCCTGCTTGTTTGCAGCAGAGCTCAAGACAGAGCAGAAAGGCCAAGATGAAGGCCTTGAAGACTTTGTCATCCTCCGTCTGGGAACTTCTCCCTGTCTTTGAGGTTTAGTTCTCTGTTTCCTTGCTGTTAGCATTTGTTGTTGATGATCACATTTCTTGAAACTAGGGGAGAAGAATATTTGTGAGTGGGATGGTACTTTTGCCAGGTTTCTACTCTTGGAAAAGAGTCCTGAGTCTTTAACTTTCATCATTTCAGATTCTAAGGGAAAGGATTTTTTGAAGCCCTCATAGCAATTGCTGCTTTTCTGTTTATATTCTAAGTAATCAGCACCCTTACCCTAGATTAATCAGTGGTGTTTTGACACTGCCATTGACACACTCATGTGTCTGGCTACATCCGTACATGTCAGATTCCAGGATCAGGTTGAGTATCTCTGAATGAAAAGGCTGTTACTGTTCACATCAAATGCTATTTCAATCTTAGCCATACCTAGACCTACTTCTCCTTCCTGTGATGATGATGGAAAATGTGTTTGTACTTTTCATCACAGTTGGGGAGAAATTCCATCCAATTGTTATTTTTAGGTTGCTAAAAGAGATAAGAAACTACAAGTCTGTCTCCTAAATTCAATATGTATTCATACAGCCAAGATTAGATCTATCAAGTTAATTTATTTCAGAAGCACAGAAATCAAATTAAAGCCTTGATATATTTTCAGGAGACTGTAAAGAAAAATATGCATATCATTCATATATATTCTGTTGGAAAACGAAAAATGCAGTACAAACAATTGACATTCTTGACATTTCAGTCCTATTCAGTTTCCCGTAATGTAGTTCATCTTTTCTCTTAAAGAATTATAAAAGGTATGGTTCTGAAAATTTCACATTTATGTGATCTATAATTACCAAAGTAATTGTATATTGTTAAATATTTCATATTTACTCCAATGTGAGGGGCAGAATCTTCACACAGATTTTCTCTAGAGGCTGACACTTAACCCTATTCATTTTAAAACTGCCTACTAAATATTTAGCAAGATTTTTATGTCTCCAAGTGAAAGCAGACCCAGATAATAAACAAATATCACTTTATGTTAACCTTTGATTTCATACCCCTTGGGTATAAAATAGGTCATGTATCAGAAGGTTTGTCCTCCACGGCAGACCGTGATCCATTCAATATGGGAGGTGGGCCACCCTAGAATTATGTCACTGGAATTAGCAACATTTGCCCTGTGTTGCCATATACCCAAGTAGAGTGATCTGACTGGGCATATCTGTTTGTTAGCTCAAGAGTGACAACATGACCTTGGTATTTAAAGACACTGTGTGCAGAAAGGATTGATTTATTCTACATTGATACTTTGAGATCTATTTGCATCTAAATTTCCGTCCTTCTTTCTCACTGTTCTCATATTCCGTGCTCTTGTTTACCTGAGCTTCTTTTGGCATTCTGGCAGGCGTTTGGTACTTTTTATATAAATGTTATGGATAAAACACTTTGAGCCCTTCAGAGGAAAATCACTATCTAAATCTTATAAACCTAAAATGTCCTCTTATACAGAAACCTAATACAGACTGCCTTTGAGATACATATATTTGGTTCACTTCTGTGTTCTATAAATGAAATGTGAGTATTTAGGAAAACTTAAGTAATCAGCTGAATCTCTTAGTGTGTTGTACTCTGCTGCATTTGAAAAGATTTTGTAACTCTAATAAATTGTTCTATTTTATTTTACCTAAAGCATGAATAGTTAATGATATACTCTTTCTTCCTGTATCAAATTTTTAAACTTTGTTTTTGAGGCATCTTTTGGTTAAGACAATGTAAAATTAAATGTAATTCTTCTACTAAAAGTTATGATTGGTTTTATCATTCATTCCTTGAACATTTCTAGGCCACGAGCCAGGCACACTAGAACATACCTGGGAAAGCAGGCAGAATGCAGGGATTCAGCCACTTCTTGCTCTGTATCGCCCTCTAGAGACCAAAAAGGGAGCTTCAATCACCTTCCCTGAAGAAATCTTTATTTCTAGGAAGAAAGCCACTCTTCATCTACAATTCTGATTTATATTCAGAGTTCTAGGAGACGTTGACAATGAGAATAACTACCACACTGATTTCTAATAGAGATCTTAAATGAGTAATTCTTATGATTGTGTGGAAATTCTCTGAAATATTCAAGATCACATATAATTTTAAAATGAGGTAAATTAGAGTAAAAAAGAATTAGGACCCTGTCATTACCCTTACCATGATTGCATCTTCTATGGTTTGCATTGAGTGAGTGACTCGTATAACTATAACACAGCTCCTTGGGGAGGAGGACATGCCCCTTTGTGCCCAGCAGGATGTAGTGGGAGGAGCAGGGCTTCGGGGCCATACCTGAGTACTCTAGCTGTTATTCAATCTCTCTGAGTATCTTTTTTCATCTGAAAACTGGGGCTGGAGCAGGATTACCAGGAATGTTAGATAAGATTAGCACAGTGCTTGACTTGTAACAGGTACCAAAAGCTTGATAATTCTCTTTCCTATCACCTCTCTAATATTATAGAAAGAAGGGAGGAGTAACAGAAGAATAATGATATAACTCTCTAGCGAGGAGAAACCTTAATAATTGTCTTGAGATTGTAAGGGCTAGAAGTTTCCAGAAAGAAGCCAGTCTTTGGAGAAAGGCTGTGATTCCCTCAAGCGATGGAAACCATTTGTTACAAATAAATGTGGTGTATCAGTATTATTTCCTGAAAACTTATTCGTGTTCAAAACTGGTCAAACAGTATGAAGTAATTAAGGAATATTTTGGGGAAGGATTTTTTTTATTGACTAAAACTTTAACACGATTCGCTGTTCAATTATTTTTAATTTTTTAATGTTTATTTATTTTTGAGAGAGAGACAGAGCACAAACAGGGGAGAGGCAGAGAGAAAGGGAGGGAGACACAGAATCTGAAGCAGGCTCCAGGCTCTGACCTGCCATCACAGAGGCCGACCCGGGACTTGAACCCACGAACTGCGAGATCATGACCTGAGCCTAGGTTGGATGCTTAACCGACTGAGCCCTCCAGGTGCCCCCAGTTTAATTCTTGATACAGATAACTTCAGATAAGAATAAACCTTAATAGGGGCGCCGGGGTGGCTCAGTTGGTTAAGAGGCCAACTTCAGCTCAGGTCATGATCTCACGGTCTGTGAGTTCGAGCCCTGTGTCGGGCTCTGCGCTGATGGCTCAGAGCCTGGAGCCTGCTTCAGATTCCGTATCTCCCTCTCTCTCTGACCTTCCCCTGCTCATACTCTGTCTCTATGTCTCTCAAAAATAAATAAATGTTAAAAACATTAAAAAAAAAAGAATAAACCTTAATAGTCTAACATAAAGGAGATATAGAAGAATATTCTTGTCGAATTTAGGGAAACATTCAGAACATTGGTCATAAATTGGTAATAATGTTATTGTTTTTAAATTTTTTTTTATGTTTTTATTTTTGAGAGAGAGACAGGCTGAGTGTGAGCCAGGGAGGGGCAGAGAGAGAGGGAGACACAGAATGTGAAGCAGGCTCCAGGCTCTGAGCTGTCAGCACAGAACCCAACGCAGGGCTAGAACCCACACACTGGGAGATCATGACCTGAGCCAAAGTCAGATGCTTAACTGACTGAGACACCCAGGCACACCAATAATGTTAGTGTTTTTTAATAGACAAGTGTGCTCTATAGAAGGGCCAAGCAATTAATGATTAAGTTGGTTAAGGCTGCCTTGAGCCCTAATGGAGTAAGTGGCGATCCCTATAGATTTTATATTATTATTATTGTTACTATTATTATTACTATTACTATTTTGCAATCCCCATAGATTTTAAGAGGATTATGGCCTCTGTTTTCTACTCTCTCCCCAACTTAGTTATAAGAGTTATTTGTATTAGAGAATCATGCCCAGAAGTTGTCTCCTTTTAGTATACATTATAAATGAAAGGGATACTAGTGAGCATTATTAAACTAATTTACAGTAAGGTGTTACTGCTGGCAAGAATTTTTCAAACTCACTTTCTTGTACAAAGGGAGACTAGGATTGTGAGTAGTGCAGAAGAGAAATAGATCAAGGGAGATAGAGACATCAAGATAACAAATTCAGAGTGGCTTGTAGGGAAACAAAATGGGCTCCGTGTAAACTTGTTTGTTTGACTTGTAAAAATGTTCCAAATAATTTCTCTTTCTTATGCTTGACAAGGTATATACTAAGTAATATTTTTTTGTCAGTGAACTTTATTGTTTTAACTATGAGAGGAATGTTTCATCTCAATAGTTTTTGTAGTAGAACATGGGAGAATTAAGGAGAAGCCTTTATTCTTTTATTTTTTAATTAAGCAGCATTTAAAACACGTGTTAACAGAGGAGGGCACTTGTTGGGATGAGCACTGGGTGTTGTATGGAAACTAATTTGAAAATAAATTATTCAAAAAAAAAATAAAACACGTGTTAAGGCATACGTTTTTATTTTCACCACTCCTCCCTTTGTGACCTATGCAACAGTTGTGTTGCATGAAAACTTGTATAGTTACTGATATTGAAATTAGATGGCCAAGTAAATACAGTGGTGAAGGATACAGATGTCATGAGTAAATATTGAACCTTTTTTCACACTGAGTTACTATTTAATGTTGTAGACAACACTTCAATATCATGGATAGTCTTTCAAAATTCAATAAACAAGTACACCTTCCCCCTAACCTGCATCATATGTGCTTGTGCTTGCTAAAAAGTCTGTTCTGCTCGGCCGTGTTCAGAGGTGCCAGCTGATTAGTGCATGTGTGTTCAGTAGGTTCTCCCTCCGGTCACAGGATAGCCTCTGTTGGACTGGGGCCTTGAGCCAGACTGAACGGGCAGCATTTTGGGTGGCTACAATGGGAAACCATTAGGGAATGCTATTTCTAGTGACCAATAAACATGTCGCACATTTTCTTATAGCTTCTACATCTAAAGTATCACACAGTAATAATTGATACGGTGATTTGGTCATTCACTCAACTAAATATCCAGCAAACTTTCAACCCTTTCTGTCTGGCAGCCTTCTTGATAGAGGATGCAGTTTAAACCCCTGAAGGATTGAGGGTAATGGCCATGAGCCTGGTGTTTGAAGCCAGGCTTGCCTGGGTTAGAATCTTGGCGCCCTAACTAATGTGACTGGTGATAGATCACTTCCCTTCTCTGAGCTGACAAATATTTCTATGTCTTTATTCACCCTCTCTTTCTTCACTACTGTCTCACAAGTCCCGTTTTCTGGCCTCTCCTAATTTCACCCCACCTGTGACCTTGATCCCTTTTTCTTAAGCTTCCTGTGATGCTCCACCAATGATATATTTTCTAGATTATATTAATCTTGCCCTTTGTGAGCCAAGTTTTCTTTTCACCCTGTCCATATACCCATTTCGAGTTTTCTCTAACCTGAATAAGTCACAATGTATTCCTTCTCTCTTGCAATTCATTCAAAATTGTATTCCTTCCGCTGTTCTTTCCTCTGCTCAGGGCTTCTATATCCTTAATGAGCAGCTCATTTCATTGCAGACTTGGTTGCCATCCCCATCATCTTGAGGACCCTCCCAGGGATTACCAGTGATCCCTAAATTAACAAATGTGATTACCTTTTTATCTGCTCAAACCACTCTGATCTCTGAAGCAAAACATAGGGCTTCTTAAAATTCTCTCCTCCTTCAAGCTCTATGGCACTCTAGTAGCTTTGCCTTCACTGGGCCTCTCTGACCATATGTACCCTTCACCCTCTCCATCTTGCTACACAAATATGAGTAGACTCCAAAATTCTCTCCTCAAACTTTTCCATATCTTCCTCTAAACTTAAGCCCATGTCTTCAAGTATGAATTCTGTGTAGAAGAATTTCACATCAAGATCTTCTGACCTATTGTCTCTCCATGGCCCCACACCTACACTTTCCACGTCTTTCTGGGATTTTCTCCCACAATTATCCTCCATGGGTGTATATGCAGCATGCCTGCAATGAAACTCATCATTTTCCAAAGGAAGACCACAGTCTTCCTGAGCTTCTCATTGGCACCAGTGCTGCCCTAATCCAGCAACCATGGATGCTGACTGCAGTTATACTCCATCTCCAATGAGATGCCAGATGTGTGTATTCACCCCCTGAGATGGTTTTGTATTTCTTCTCTCTGCCAATGTTGATGCCATCCCGATTAAGTGTTCTAACACTTCTACTAAATAAAATATAGAACATAAATTTTCTTCTGTGTACCAATTTATAACTTCCTGAAAACACCACGTTAAGAGGTCAGAGGTTGCATTTGGGAAAGAGTGCCATCCATGATCAGCCAGCCGGCAATATTTTTACCAGGGTCATAGGAGGGAGAATGACAGCCTCTCTGGCATAGATTATTCCAAGAGTTTCCTAATTGGTCTCTTCACTTCCAGCTTCTCCTTTATTTCACTTCAATATGCACCATTATGATTATTCTCCCTGATGCATAAGTGGTTCACCATTGTCTACCACATTCAGTAAAAACTCCCCGGCCCAGAACCCAGTGTTCTCACATTCTTATTCCCAACTGCCATCTACCCCTCCAGGCTTTTGGCCCCTTTGCTGCAACCAAGCTCAGCTATTCATTCTTCCCCAAATATTTTCTACACTTCCCTGACCCCTTCATTTTTTTCAAAATATAGGATCCTTGCCTCTTTCACTGCAGCCTTCAAGTACAAACTTATTTATCATTTTTTTTTCTTGAGACGTTTCCCGATTTTTCCGCCTATCAGGATTTTTCTCATTTCTGAATTCCTGTGGTACATTATAACTTTCCGCTGGAAACAGACAGTGGTGATGAATTGGGGTGCTGCGTGAGAACCGGGGCACCCATAGAACTTGTCTGCTCCTTCCTAATGAGTCATACCTTCCCTTCTTTCTCATAGCTCAAGCACACTTGCCCTTCCCCTTCCACCTGACTGTAAGCCCATGGCCAGTAGGAACTGTGCCTGTACCTCATTTTGATTCATTACAGTCTATGTATTGTCTTGCATTGTTTATTGCATGATTGCATTGGATTGAATGGTCACAACTATTACAAAATAATGCCATGTATTTCTTTTTATTTGCGTTTCATTTAGAAGTTCCGATATAGAGCTTATATCCGGCTAAAGGCCTGACCATTCAGGCAGGGGTGAAAAGCTTAAGTCAGGTGAACTCCTGCATGGCAAGAGTCGAATCAGGGAGTTCCTAACAGGGAAGCAGACAGCCATAGGCCATATGGAAAGCTAAACTCCAAAACATCTCTAAGGGCATCGAGCACAGTACTGTTCAGTGATAACAGAATGAAAGCCATATATGTAATTTATTTATTTTTTTTATTTAAATAGTTTATTTTCAAATTGGTTTACATATAACATTCAGTGCTCATTCCAACAAGTGCCCTCTTTAATACCCGTCACCCCCTCTCCCCCCTGGGGAGACAAGAGTGGGAGAAGTGAGTAGCGCCTCACAGGCTCAGCCTTAGTGTTTATGTGACAGTTTATTCCGGAATTGGTATGGTGACCATATAAGCAGCTCGTTCAAATCTTGAGGCCAAGAAACAAAACTAATCCCAAGCACTGATTTTAAAGTGTCAGGCTCATAGGTGCTGCAGCACTTGCCTTTTACTGGAAGACTAAAGAAATTCAGTAGGTGATCATTTTAAGAGTTTGTGGGAACTTAGAACAAAGGATATTTACAAAGACACTTGGTCAAATATTGGGCTGGTTGGTTGAATTTTAAAGGAAGCATTGGGGCCCCTGGGTGGCTTAGTTGGTTAAGCATCTGACTTGGGCTCAGGTCATTATTTCATGGTTCATGGATTTGAGCCCCACGTCAGGTTCTGTGCTTACAGATCAGATTCTGTGTCTCCTTCTCTCTCTGCCCGTCCCTCCATCCTTCTCCCTCTCTCTTTCTCTCTCCCTCTCTCTCTCTCACACAAATAAATAAAAACATTAAAAAAATAAAGGGAGCATTTATGGGGTGCCTGGCTGGCTCAGTGAGTAGAACATGTGACTAGTGATCTTAGGGTCATGAGTTCAAGCTCCATGTTGGGTGTAGTTCTTATTTAAAGAAAAAAAAAAAGGAAGGCTTTATATTTGTGGTTGTCACTTGTTTTGTTGCAGATACCGATTTACATATGACTGTAAGTTTAAGGAGGAAAAACTCATTAAGTGGAAAAACAAAACCTTCACTCTTGCTCATGAACTTATGAGTTCATCTCTTTCTCCCTTCTACACCCTCCTCTGCAGGTGAATGGACAATGTAACTTTCATGAGAGCAGACCATGTCTGTTTTGTTTTCTGTTGAGGCCCCCGGACCTAGAACAGTGTCCGGCACAAATCAGAGCAAAGCCTTTCTTTCTTTATTTTTACTTTTAATTTTTTATCACTAAAGACATGAGATTAAAGAGCAAAGAATATGGTCTGAAGTTCTTATTCAGACCGTACTTGGAGTAGCAGTGTGACTTGCCACTCTGAGATTTTAAACTTCAAATTGAGCACCTGCAAGCAAGGTTTCATTTCTTTTTTATCTTCTGACATCCTTTGGTCCCCACCTTAGAAATGTGAGTGTCACCATTCATTTTGTCTACATTGGAATCTTCAAATCTTTTTAGACAAATTAGCAGAGAATTTGGCTCTTAGGAGAATGGCAGTTTATTGCTACTACCATAAATTAAAATACAGTTCATTCCTGTGCCCCTCAATTGGTTGCTGCAGATAAGTTACAGACCAGATTAGACACAGATTTTGCCCTTGGGGAAACTGTAGACAATTAGGACTTCTATTATTTTTTTAATAACCATGTCACCCTAGAGCCATCTGGTGTATATTTAGAGTAATGTAATTTCTACTCTTGCTTGATGATACCGATGTTATACAGCAAATATATTGCCATTTTGAAAAATAATTGGTTAATTTCTGCATGTAATTCAACAGTGATTTAATCTTTCATTCTGTATGAACCACAATAAATTCTGAATTAGTTCCATTTTTTAGGAAAGAAGTCACAAAAGAGTATGCTGAAGGGTCAATGTGTATTACTATATGGAAACTCAAAATGAGTTTTAAAATATGTTCATCTAGTACTAGTCTTACAGTACCCAAATAGAGCGAGATGAGAACATCAGATAAAAGAAAATTGGTATCTAAGCAGGATACTAATAGTATCGTTTGTCGTGTGATCACCTATGCCAGGTATTCAGTACTGAAGACACTTTACCTGCGTCTTCTTATTTAATTTTTGTAACAGTGCTCCAAGGTTTATATATTTTATTTTCCCCTTCTTAAAGATAATGAAATGAATCAGAAATTAAATTACTTGCCTGTAGTTTGACAGCTGCAAGATTAAATAACTGACATACAAGCCAAGGTCTCCTATTACTTTTCTGTATGTTTTAATATGTGAGTCCTAGTGGGAACACACACACACACACACACACACACACACACGCAGCGCCACCACCAACAGTACTGCTACCACCATGAAACGCATCAAAATTAAATACCTCCAGGGGTGCCTGGGTGGCACAGTCAGTTAAGCGACCAGCTTTGGCTCAGGCCATGATCTCACAGTTCATGAGTTCTACCCCACATTGGGCTCTGTGCTGACAGCTCAGAGCCTGGAGTCGGCTTCGGATTCTGTGTCTCCCCCTCTCCCTCTGCCCCTCCCCCACTCCTACATGCTCACACTCTCTCTCTTTCTCTCTCAAAAATAAATACACATTAAAAATATTTTTAAAAGATCCCCTAATGAAAAGCTGGATATAATAACGATCATATTGGAAAGTGCTGTAATGAAAATTGAGCAAGTGAAGTTCAGGGCGTGATGGTTTTGACATGGTGGTATGGGAAGTTCTGTCTGATAAGGTGACATCTAAGCAGAGACCTGGAGAGAGAGGGAAGGAAGCATGAGGAAGACCCGGCTGTGAGGAGGCCTGTGGGGCAGGAGTGAAGGAGAGGTGAGTGAGGGGTATGACAGAAAATAAAACAGGCACACGTCAGAAGGGGCAGAACCTGCAGGGCTTTGCAGGCTTGCTAGGAAATTGGGATTTTATACTAAGAAAAGAAGGGGATGGAGTGTTTTGTCCAGAAGGGTGACTTGACCGGTCAGACCAAATAGTTATGTTTCTTTTCTATAGACTGGGGAAGATATTCCAAAGCTGATTTTCTTATAAGCGGATCATTCAAAGTTTTCTCATTAGTATAGTGGCTGAGTGCATTTTGGCCACAAGTAAGAATTTCCCTTGGTTAAGCTTTATTTTAATCGAGTGTAAAATTCGAGGGGTGCAACTTTAAAAGTCTGTAGGTGCCATAAATTCTATATTTTCAAAAGTAACAAATCTGAGCACTTATATTGCTCGCTACGGATGGCAGTGTAACACAAGAGCTCTGGTGGTAACAGCTGGAAGGGCGGGGCTAGTATATACCCCATCTCTTCTTTCCGAAAGCAGTATCAGGCATTCAGAGACGCTGGGCCATACATTATGTAGTATATGAAAAGGCCGGCTACCCGCATTAGTTACTCCAGACTACTATATCGGGACTAGTAGACATTGTGTATTCAACTGGTTCAGGAACCTCAGGGCAGTTTCCAAAACACAATTCTTTTTTCTTTTCAAAGATTTTATTTTATTATTCTAATTTTACTTATTTATTTTGAGTGTATATGGGAGGAGCAGGGAGAGAGGGAGCAAGAGAATCCCAAGCCGAGTCTGCCCAGTGTGAACCCAATGTGGGGCTCGAACCCATGAACTGGGAGATCATGACCTGAGCTGAAATCAAAGGTCCGTCACTTAACCAACTGAGCCACCCATGTGCCTCTCCAAAACAACTATTCTGTCTTATATTCAAACTGCTAAGTCTGAACTTTAAGTAATGACCTGAGTATATGACAACAGTGACCTTTAGTGTAAAAAGGACTTAGTGGCAATTAAGCACTTTAGTATAAAAGTGACTTAGTGGCAATTAAGCACTTCAATCAAAGAAAAGGAGAGCAAAAATAGTAAAGTAGTAGGATATAAATATCACAACCAGTAAAGTTTGGAGTCACTAAGGGACTTGGACTCTCAAATATTCCTGAGCCGCAGTAAAAACATTCTCCATTAGGGGGCCCCATAACCCTGCTTTGATCTGTGTGCCTTGTCACTGTAAAGAGTGACATATTCATTCTCTTCACTCTCCTTCAGTTCTCTTTCAATATCTCCCTTTCTCATTGAAAAATGAATTAGTTAAGAATACGTGTATGTATTTTTCCTACATGGCTGCATAATTCTCACCATTTGGATAAATAAAGCAAAGTACTATGTGACACAGGATAGTTTCAGTGTGGATTGGGAAATAATGGACAATCACAAGGAACCTTGAATTCTTTAAGGAATAGAGTCCTGATCCCCTGAAGAGATCTGTTTGGTAGAGAGTCTATGTTTACCCCCTTTACTTCAGACATGGAACAAAGAAGCCAACTAAGTGATTGTTTCATTAATCCTGAGGTAAGAAAAGTAAGTTGTAAGCATATATATATATATATATACACACACACACACACACACACACATATATACACATATATATACACACATATCTATACATGTATGTGTATATATATATATATATACACACACACGATGGAGTATAGATAGTATACTAAAAATATTTCCACTTGTGCAAATCATAAATGCAACATTATAGACTTGCTGAGTAGACATTAATGACTTAAAATGTATTTTTTTAAACTGATCCTCAGCTTTTTTTTCTTTTTACTGCTTTCTTTTTTTTCTCTTTTTTTTTCTTTTCATTTTTCTTGATCCTCAGCTTTTTACCTGAGTCTACAGAAAGGTATAACTTCTGTTTTTAAGAGTCTTTTGAATCTAATACAAAATGCTTCAGGCCTATAGAATAATATAGAGGGACATTACAAAAATCAATGTGCCCATCCCTAAGTTTAACAATTCTTAGCATTTTACAATATTTACTTTAGGTGGGTTTTTCTTAATAAGTCAAGATTTTAAGAAAAAATAGGCTAGTTTGGCCTACTGCTAATATTTCATGCCTAGTTAGAAGATTTTATATTTAGTGGAAACTCTTACGTGGTATTGCTAAAGCAGTATGAATCAAGAGTAATCAAATATGATATTTCTTGAAAACCCTAAGGATGCATAGCTCTCAAGGCTCCTCATGTTACCCTTAACCCAAAGCCAAAACCAAAATGCATGCTTCAGAAACTATTAGACTGAAATACTCTTTGGAAGGACTAAGTCAGGGCAGAAAGGTTGGCCTTGACTCAGTGGCTGACGAGGATGTGATTCACGGTCAGGGATGGGATTCTCTCAGGGCAGTTGCTGAGCGATTTGGAATCCCTGATCTCTTTCCTGATGGAATCATGTATTATGAGTCTTCTCAAAAATTTATTCTTTTTACAAATAAAACAACATACCCAAATGTATTTATATTAAATACTATCCAATCTTCTGTCCATTATATAAAAGTACAAAATAATCACGAAGTAGAAAAATGTTAACATCTTAGCCTACATAAATTATCATTCAGATTCTCAGTGTCTGACCAATAGCACAAATGTCCACTTTGTATTCCATTCAAACCTAATAATGGGATGTGTGGGTAAACAATTGAATGCCCACCCTTGCCTCTCTCTTCAGGATGGGCTGGAGGACACCTGTAAGAGTACAGTTCTCTTGGGACCTCCAGGGACTAAGTAGGTGAGGGCATGGTTGTTCCTGGTGCCCAGTGAGAGCCTATAGCAGGAAATATTGTCCTTTTCCAATACAAAGTAAAGACCTAGCCTTAGAAACTACCTTCTGAACCTTAGGAAGCCTAGGGATCCCCTCCCCTCAAGGAGGATCCTACCCTACCCGGTTTCTCTATGTGACTTGGGAGGGCCTGTTCCATGTTGTTAAGATGACTCTATGGAAGGCAGATGTGGTCCCAGGCCTGGCTGATGAAAAAGAGTTTCCTATCTAGGGAGGCTGGGAAGTTGAGTGGCTGTTCTTTATGCTTCCCAGAGGGCTATCAGTTTGCAACTCGATTCACTGGCAGATAGTAGAAGCTACTTTTCTACCACACTTGGCTGGTTTGCCACTGCTCAAGAGACTTTAAAAACCAAAATCGTGTGAGTGCTAAGGGAACAGAAAATCCTCATCAGGAGAAAATAATGACAAGTAACTAATAAGAGAAAGGTAATTTTGAGAAGGAACCCATTTAACATCTTAGAGTAGTTGGTCTCTGAAGTAGCACTGATGGGAGCAATATGAGAGCATCTTAACAAACAATGAGAGAGAACCATCTGGAAGATGGAATTAGGACACTATTCAGTGAAACTCAAGTTGAGTTTATAATTAACAAATAACCTGGTAAGGAGAATGATTGTTGCAGAGAACTGAATGTGTGATGTTAAAGACCAAGAGACAGAAATACCCCAATAGGGAGTGAAGTCATAAAGGAAACGAAGGTTGGGAGAAAACAGATAGGAGACCTGGAGGATATATTTGGGAGACATAATATGCAATAATAACAGCTCTGGATCCAAACATGGGGAGTCGAAGGAGGAGAAGTTATAGTAGAAGAAAGAGTTTTCCAGAGCCGAAGAATATTCTGAGTCTCTAGACCAGAGAGGTTTATGAGTTGTGAGAGAAGACATACATTTTGGCACCTTCTGAAAATTTTCTAAACTCCAAGGAGAGTGACTAAAAAATCTTACAATTGTCCAGAAAGAAATCGCAGGCTACCAACAAGGGATGTGTTCCTTTATGGCAGGAGATTTTCATAAGCACTTGTCCTTTTAACATTGTTTAAAACGAATTCATTTTCTAGTAGAATATCATTTGAAGTTTTGTTTTATTTGTAGGAAGGTACTGGATAACATGATTTCAAGCCTCCAGTAAAAGAAAAAGGGTGTGAGATGATCTAAGAAGATGATGGTAGAAGAACAGGGTGAGGAAACTTGCCTTCCTGGACATTAAATGTTTGTACGAAGCTACTGAAAACCAAACAGAATAGAACTGGCACAGACAGAGACATTAGGGCAACATAGTAAATGTCCATAAATAGATGCAAACATATGTGAGAAATTACTTTTGACAAAGATGAAATCGCAGTTCAGTGGGAAAAGTTAGTTTGGTTAGTCAAAATTGGATAGCATTGCTGACATAATTGACTGCCCAACATAGGAGAAAACAAAGCTGAACGTCAGTCCATATTATAAAATGAATTCCAAATCAATTCATGATATAAATATGAAATAATAAAAATATTAGAAAAAAATTCCAAGCAAGATAGGAAATCATGAAGCCAAAGGAAAAAAGAATACATTAAATTGTGTTACTTTTTTAACTTGGATGTTAAAAGATACTATAAAAAGAAAAAAAGGAAAAAATGAGAGACAGAGGAAAAAGTTTCAATGCAGATGAAAGACAAAAGGCTAATATTCCTAATATTAGAAGAATTTCTAGAAGTTTTCTTAAAAACACATATAGCCCAATAGAAAAAATGGGCAAAGAATATGGAAGTGGAATACAAATTTCTTGTAGCCATGCACATGTTCAACCTTACTAGTCATTAGAAAAAATGCAAATTAAATTAAAAATGAGATATTTTAAAATCCATTATATTGACAAAACTTAAAGAATAAAAGTACCCATTACTAGTAAGCATGTTAGGAAATGGGCAGCCTTACACATTGCTGGCTGGATATTCAGTTGTCACCATTTTTAAGTTATCATGCAATAAAAAAAATTAAAATATACATCTGCTTTGACTTAGCCATCCAATTTCAGAGAATCTCTGGAAAGCAAGCATCAGGAGGTAGAGATGAGACGCATGTTACAGCACATTTGCCTCAGTGTCTTCCAGTGCTCGAAACTGGAAACCAAATCAGTTTTTGCATCAGGGAGAGATTAGTTATGCCAAATCCGTACTAGAGAGTACTGTGCAGCTATGTAAAAAATATTATATTGCTATCTGCCAATTTGGAGAGGTGTCCATGATGCAGTGATAAGCAAGAAAATCAGCTTGTACAATGATATGGATAGTACACTTCATTTTCAAAAAATGAGATTTTGCATTCGTCTGTATGTGAGTGTGCATTTCTCTATGGGAATAGAGAAGATAGTGGAAGGATGCTGAATGTTAATATTACCTTGGAATAAAAGGGACTCTGGGTGGATAGAAATGACTCACTTTCCTTTGTGCACCTTTGGATAATATTACTGGTAACAATGACCATATATGACTTTAGTAATAAATTGAGGAATTAAAGATAAGAAAACAAATTGTTCAATTAAAAAAAATAATACAAAAAGCTGGGCCTGTATCTTCTGAAATTAAAGCTAAGGTTCTCACTTTCTCCATTTCTGAAGGAACTGTCATCTGTTTCTTTCTAAATCCCAATAACAAAAATGGCTTATCAAAAAAATAAGTATGTTCTCAAAGATCTGCGCATTGTCTCTAGCTGCTCTGTGCTCAATCCAGAGAAAATGCCTGTTTCCAGAGGCCATCAAGCCTTTCTCTAGTTAGAGTCTTCTCTACATGGGTCCAGCTGTATTTCCAGTAGAACCTACTGTTCAGGACTTTCATTTTAACCAGATTATATGCTTTTGAAAAATGCTAGGTGAGGAGAGCGGTCCCAAAATTTCCACAGAGCTCTTCCAGTGAGTAACCATTCCATTAGAATCTCTCTCTTCAGGCAGAGTGTTGGGGCAAGAATCACAGCTATAGTTCACAGGTGACAGAATGCAGCAAGCACTAGAATGCATAACGGTGCCCCTTTTTCTAGGTCAGTGTTCATATACAACTCTTCAAACACATCACCATTCCCATTGAGGGTGCTTGGCAACTGAATTACATGTCAATTCTTGTGCTGACCCATCAGTATAATTTTCCTGTGTGGACTCCATGTAGTGTCACTGCATTTGGGAGGCAGTATAACCCAGAGTGAGTCAGAGCTTGACCTCTGGAGTCAGACTCCCTAGGTTTCAATCTTACCCCAACTACCTCAATAAGCTCTGTGGCCTCAGACTCAATTTCCTCCCCTGTAAAGTGGGGTAGATAATAATGCCTCTATCGATCTGTTATGAGATAAATTCTGTAAAACTCTTGATGAATGGTATGTTAGTCATCGTCGTCATTGTCGTCATTGTCGTCATTGTTGTCAACATCATCATCATCACCATCACCATCACCATCTGAGGGCTACATTCATTGAGAAGTAGCCAGCTTTTCTTTTATTACAGCCAGATCTGTGGGCCTATGCTCAACACTGTGGTTAATGGTCTTGCAAAAAGAAGAAATTACAGGAAGAAGAGAAATGTGAGAGCAGCGCTTTATAATCTATCAGCATGCCTCATTTTAAAAATACAAACAAGCTGCTTAGAAGGTAGAATGTTTTTGCTATGTGACAAGAATGGAAAAGCTTGCTCCACTCTCTAATTACATTTAAACTCAATATAAGGAGCTAAATGTATCACATTATCCAGAGCAAGAATTAAAATAGTCATCTCCCCTTATCCTGGCACCAAATCACCTTCCCATGCTAATCTATAGGTATATATTGTTCTCATATTCCAAGTGTAACCTTACTGTATTTGCAAGTGACCTTGCATTGATCTTCATTGCAAGAGTACAAATTATTATTAAAATGCTTGACTGAAAGTTCATATATATTTTTAAGTTTTTAATGTTTATTTATTTTTGAAAAGGACAGAACACGAGCAGGGAAGGGGCAGAGAGTGGGGAAAACACAGAATCTGAAGCAGGCCCCAGGCTCTGAGCTGTCAGCACAGAGCCCGATGCGGGGCTCGAACTCACAAACCGTGAAATCAAGACCTGAGCTAAGTCGGACGCTTAACCAACTGAGCCACCCAGGTGCCCCTGAAAGTTCATATTTCTGACTTGTATTCATTTTTCCTTTTAATAGAACCTCACAGTGTTTGAATCTTGGCTGGTAGAGAATTATAGTATCAGTAAATCCAAACTTTTTGGCGTTTTGGTGTTCTGGCCATCTAGGGATAAAAGTGAAAGGGTCTCAACCACTTGCACATTTGTGGACTGTAACTGGACTGAGTGAGCACTAGGGGGCGCTGCTACATTCTTTACCCTGTGCCCAGCTTGTCTGAGGGAGTTGGCTCCCATCTTCAAGCCTAAAGCATGATGTGTGCATGCACATACTTAGACAAAAAGAATGAGGCTTTCAGAGTAAAAACAGATGAAACTCTCAGCAGGTTTCACATGTCAGTACTTAATTTCTGCAGAGTCAGAAAGAAGGCTTTGTTTTTTAGGTTGTACTCCTGTGACTAACTACTTACGTTAACTTCTCTAGAAAAGCTTTGAGCTTTTCTGTGAATCCCCAGTGCATTTAGCATTTCCTATGTAATAAGAAAAAGGCCTTTTTACATCACAGGATATGTATGAATAAAGGTGTGAAATATGAACCAATCATAAATACCGTGGTTTCCTCTCTAAAGGAAATATCTATGTTTGCAAATCCAGAGACAGGTGAAAATGAGGACTTTGTCTTTTCATACTCTGTTATTAAATCTTATTTATTTGGATGCAATTCATCGTTCTGTCAAAATCCCACCATCTCCCTGCCCGCTCCCCCACCTCCCTGCCTCTTTCCTGATCTCCAGCAGGCCATTGGTAACTCTTAGCATCGACCCTATGTGACAAAAGACCCATGGAGTCCTTTTTACAATGAAACTGAGCAGGAGAGATTATGATCTGTTTCCAAATGCAGTCCTGGTCTTGTTTCTCAGATGCCACTGACTTTTGCTTCATCAAAGGGCCCTGTTTTTGATGTTTCATGTCTGGATGATCGTAAAATTGTATTTGTTTTCCTCATTCCCTGTCCTAAAATGTGCTTCCAACCAAAGTAAGATTTCTCTTGCTTTTATCATGAGATTTCATTTCTTAAAATTTCCTTGGTGACACTATACTTCTCTGAGGATAGTGTACATTCTACACTTCTGTGTTGAAGTTTCCATCCCCTTTTAGCCTTCCCCACCTTCTTTGATACCTCAGAAGCATCCTATAGATGGCTTTTATTTGGGGACAAGGTCAAAGGGCAGCATGTAAGCCTGGAGAAGTGTAAAGAGTTTGAGAAAGATGGAAGATGCTAGGCAGGCGATGGGTTGGTCGTAATAAGAAGGAGCAATGTGGATCCTTGAGATCTTGACAGGATTGCGAGGAGTTCTCCAGAAGTGAATGCAGGAAAGAAAGCTGAGTGCAAGCAAGGTGTAATGAGCCCCACGGCTAGAGTATACAGGTACTTGAGGAGGATTCCAGAAGTTTACTACAGACGTTCCCTGTCTAAAACAGTATTCTAGGGGAGAATGGTATAATGAGGGAAAAAAGTGGGTAAAGAAATAATAGAGAAAGACCAGAGAGTCAATGCAGTAGGAGAGGTAGAGGGGCATTTAGAGCTAATTGTGGAAGCTACTAACCTCAGGCAGTTTTACTTCTAGCCCCAGGATTCATTGCTTACACGTGTTCCAGATGAGACAACAGTGTTGCCCCAGCAACCGTAGTAATATACAGCCTGGGTGCTGTGATGGTGACATCCCCCTGTCAGCACTGACTATTCCCTGGGAACATTTTCTTTGATTCATTTTCCCAAGAAATTTCATTAGGGAATGTTCAAAGTAAGGCAGCTCAACCTCTCCTGACTTTCAGGCCTCTTCTGCTCTTACACTTTATCTGCCAGAAAAGTTCCAGAGACAGCCCTACCTCTGCCCCAACCTCACTTACACATTTTATGAGGCTGCATTTTTTTATTCATTAAAAAATTATTTCTAAATATCTGCAACTTATTTTGAAACATACGCCCACAAGATAAGTTTGACTAATAGACAGAAGGTTAGAGAGATGATAGGTGTTAGGTGTAGTGATGTTCGTAATGTCATTCTTTCAACTTTTCTGAATGTTTGGAATTTTTTGTAATACATCTTCAACTGGACAACCTGGAAGAAATGGACAAATTCCTAAACAGTCACACGCTACCAAAACTCAAACGGGAAGAAATAGAAAATTTGAACAGACCCATAACTAGTGAATAAATTGAATCAGTTTTCAAAAATCTCCCAACAAATAAGAGTCCTGGACCATATGGCTTCCCTGGGGAATGCTCCGGATATTCAAAACAAAGTTAATAACTATCCTTTTCAAAGTGTTCCAAAAAACTGAGATGGAAGGAAAACTTCCAGACTCAGTCTGTGAAGCTAGCATCACTTTGATTCCCAAACCAGCTAGAGACCAAGCAAAATACGAGAACTACAGGCCAATATCCCTGATGAATTTGGATGCAAAACTTCTCAACAAAATACTAGCAAATCGAATCCAGCAGCATATAAAAAGAATTATTCACCATGATCAAGTAGGATTCATCCCTGGGTTGCAGGGCTGGTTCAATATTCACAAATCAATCAACGTGATACATCACATTAACAAAAGAAAAGATAAGAACCATATGATCCTGTCAATAGATGCAGAAAAAGCATTTGACAAAATACAGTATCCTTTCTTAATAAAGACCCTCAAGAAAGTCAGGATAGAAGGAACATATTTAAACATCATAAAAGCCATTTATGAAAAGTTCAAAAAACAACAGAAAGTCATTTTTTAATTCTTACATTTATCAAGAGCACCTTGCTATGGATGAAAGGGGATCTAAAAAGATAATGCAAAAGGCAAGGAATTCCGCAAAAAACAAACAAACAAAAAACAAACAATTCTATCACATTCATTATGATGGCCAAAATAATAAAGGATAAAAATAACGAGAAAACATAAGAGATTTGGTGAGAATATGGAGAAATTGGAACCCTCATGCATTGCTGATAGGAATGTAAAATGGTGCAGCTACTATGAAAAGTAGCAGTTTCTCAGAAAGTTAAAACTTTTTTTTTAATGTTTATTCACTTTTGAGGCAGAGAGAGACAGAGTATGAGTGGGGGAGGGGCAGAGAGAGAGGGAGACACAGAATGTGAAGCAGACTCCAGGCTCTGAGCTGTCAGCACAGAGCCTGACATGGGGCTCGAACTCACAGACCATGAGATCATGACCTGAGCCAAAGTCGGACGCTCAACCAACTGAGCCATCCAGGTGCCCGAGTTTCTCAGAAAGTTAAGCACAGAATTACCATAGAGTCCAGCTCATCCCCTCCTAGGTATATACTCAAAAGAACTGAAAGCAGGGATTCAAACAGATTCACACCACTGTTTACAGCAGCAGTATTCACAACAGTAAAAAAGTGAAAACAACCCGTGTTTTTTATCAACAGATGAATGGAAAAAGAAAATGTGCTGTATCCATATGATGAAACATTATTTGGGCATAAACAATGAATTTTTGATGCATGCTATCATATGGATGAATTTTGAAAACATTATGCTAAGTAAAATAAGCCAGATATGAAAGGACAAATGTGAGTCCACTTATATGAGGTCTCCAGATTAGCCAAATTGAGAGAGAAAGGAAGTGTGATCAAGGTTACTAGGGCTGGGGTCTGGGGAAAAGGGAATATTGTTTAATGGGCACAAAGTTTCTGTTTGGGGTGATGGCTATTTCTGGAATATGTAGTGGTGATGGTTGTACGACACTGTGAATGAATGTACTTAATGTCACCAAATTGTACACTTAAAAATGGTTAAAATGGCACATTTCATGTTGTGTATATTTTACCACAATTTTTTAAAGAAAAGGCAAGAGATTTTTCCAAACAAAATGTATACCTAAGAAAAAATTAAATGAAAAGACAAGGCAATGTGCTATTATGCAAAATGAGGTAAATGAGTAATTATTGGAAAGAAGGTAAAGAAAATAAGCTGGAGATGAAAAAAGAACACTGCGGAGGAGGTGGGTTCTGTGCCAGATATCCAAGCAAAAGAATGGGGTTGGGAAATGAAGGGAGAGATTTGCCAAATAAGCTTTTCATCTGCAGCTTTCCCAGTGTTCTTTGTTCTTCCCTTAATTTGCCCATCCTTGCCTCTTGCCATCTAAAGCAGAAGTCCTACCTGGCAAAGGCAAAAATGTTTCATGTGTGGCCTGGATCTCCACACACCTTCCTTAGGACCTTGGACTCCCAGCGATCCTCTCCACATCATCAATCTCTCTCTGGTTCTTGCATTCTTCCAATAGCATGTAAGTGTGCTCAGACTGCTCATTCAAATAAACCCACAAAGCCTGCAAATCCTTCCTGGTTCCCTACCTACCTGGTTGTCTCCCATCTTTCTTCTCCCCTTCATGACCAGACATCTTCACTTGCCATCTACACTTCCTTAATTTTGTATGCAGCCCTTAAGCTCTTCTAAACTGGTTTCTCTCCTGATTATTCAATGAGATTACTGTTGCCCACATCAGCAGAGACCTTCCCCTCATTCAGTTCAGTGGACACTTCTGAATCCTTTTCCCAATTGTCAATAAGAGCCAAGCCAACACAACTGACGACTCCCTTCCTAAAATATTCTTTGTCCCTGGCTTCCAGTAAAGCTGCCTGTCTTTCACTCTGTCTTTGTTGCTTGTTTTCTGTTTCCTACACGTTTCTCCTGGCTCAATAGCATGTTGTCTTCTCTCTACATTCACTTCATAGGTTAATTCATCCCCTCATGGCTTAAAATACCATCTATATGCCTACCAAAACTGTGTTCGCAGCCCAAACTTTGCTTAAGAATATGAGGTTCAATAGACAAACTGTCTACTACTCATCTCTATATTTAAATTCCTCAGCCAGGGAAGCCAGGGTGGCTCAATCAGTTAAGTGTCCAACTTTGGCTCAGATCATGATCTCACGGTTCGTGGGTTTGAGCCCTATGCCAGATCTATGCTGACAACTCAGAGCCTGGAGCCTGCTTTGGATTCTGTGTCTCCCTCTCTTTCTACAACCCCTACACCCCAGTTCACACTCTATCTGTATCAAAAGTAAATAAACATTAAAAAATAATTTTAAATTCCTCAGCCAGTATCAAAAACTCAGTACGCCCCTGGAATGCAGCTCACAAAGCTCCGTGTGAGCATAGCCCTAGCCTCTCTGCCCAAGCTTTGACTCACTTGGTTTCTACTACCATGTCCTTTCTGATTCCCAAATATGCCAAACCCTAGTTTTCTTGGTAAATGGAGTCTGCTAGCACCTAACTCATAGAGTTTTATAAGATGGAAGAAAATGTGAAATGCTCGGGAAGATGGGAAATGTTGCAATTGTTATTATCATTAATTATTATTCACGCCAGTCTAGTTGGGTAGAGAAAGGAAAGCAGAACAATGATATCAAATCCATAATTACAGTTTTCTAGTTACTGAGAGAACAAGGTATCTTTGGTGACTACTTGGCATTTTTAACTCTTCAAGGAGTTGGAAATAATTTGTTCATACTACCCCCTCTGGAAGTCTTGGAAACCAGTTTTTAATCCATATTTTAAAATGGAGAAAATGGAGGCTGGCAGTTATCAAAGGAATCAGCCAATTCAGGGCAAATAGTCCCACTATTATGTATTGTTTAGCCTCGGGTAAAGCTTTAATTCCATTTCAGTTTTCCAGCTAGCAATGCTGGCATTGTGTAGACACCACCATAGTTGCTAAAAATGGTGACTGGCCAATTAAAGCCCCCTGCTGAGACTTCCACCCACTGAATTAGATTCCTTACTCTTTCATGCAGGACAAAGCAAGAATGCTTCAAGTACCAAATCATTTGGCAGTCTTTGATGGCATGAAAAGCAACTGTTTGTATAGCAAAATATTTTCCAGAACTAGAAGCCCATAAAGATTATTGCTTTCTTCTTAGTTCACAGAAATATTCTGCAAGCATGCATGACTCTCTCAGCTTTCTGTACTATGGCACCCAGAAAGGAGAAGGCCCTATCCTCCTCCTTTGTGGCATTCTCTATTTTGTCACCATCATGGGCTACCTGGGTCCAGGACCCTCCTTGGTGCCTGCTCACTTTCTGCCCATCCTCCCACTGACTGGGCTGATTGTTGGCCATCCCATTGTAAGGAGAGAGCAAGTCCAACTTGCGAGGCTGGCCCCTCCCTGCTGATGTCGGGGCCCTGGCATAGCTTTTGCTGCCAGTCTGGTTGCTTCCTTATTGCCTTTGGAAGCCTGCACTTTTTCTGTGGCTTTTGTGGTCGTTTCCATCCGCCAGTGTGGTCCCTTTCAGAGGCACTAGCATGCCAGACCAGCCTATTTGAATTGGTGCCAGGCCACTTACTGGGGAGGTGAGGCCAAATCCCATATATTTAAAACTGTAATGCTTTGCTTGTCCACCTAGCTCCTGTCTCCTGAAGTCATTAGTTGTGGTTTTACTTTACTGTTAAAACACTCTTCTTTTTTTCCTTTCTCTCAGCTCTGGCTATTTTCAGCTCTATATATTTAGCAAGTTGTGTGTAGGTAGAGATTCTGCTGTTCTACTTAAATCTCTATTTTTTTCTGCGTGTGTGTGTGAGTGTGTGTGTATGTGTCTGTCCTAAGGAAAGAGAATGTGTTTCTTATTAAATGGAGAAGGAGGGAGGGGGTGAAGATAGAGAGACCTGATGTTTGGCTAGAACAGAAAGTAAGAGAACAGTGGCAGCTTGTCTGGTAACACAGGAGTAGGGAGAAGCCCACTTATATGACCACAGGACAGATGTCCTCCTGATCTTACATTTCTTTGGGAAAATAGACCTTTGGTTGCTTGAGTGAGGCCTTATGTGCTTTATTTTGCTTGGTGTATTTTAAGATCCTAGGAGTGTCATGGGGATCTCTTTGCATCTTGCCATGTCTAAGGCTTTGCAGAGATCAAGCGTGATTGTACACTGTAAGGCAGATAAATAACAACAGTTCCATTCTGCAGCTGAACTAGGGGAGTTAAGTGATTTTCCTGGCATCCCTCAGGAAGCTAAAGACACATCTAGGAACACAACATGTGAATTCTAGACTCAGACCTTGCACCTCTGGCCACATTGCCCTGTCTCTATTTACACCACAATTCTGCACATATGTTTTTTGAGTAAATATTTGATTCTGGGGAGTTTTAAGGTGAAACAATCTCCTAACCTTCATCATTGAAAGGTGCTGTATTAACAGTGCTTTAGACCGAAGTCTGCCATCTATCAATATGTAGCTACAGTTTGAATAGCAACTGTCCTCCAGAGGGCCTATGTGTGGTCCCAGGAGAACACATTTTTACCAATAGCAAAAAAGGAAACCATGATAGCTGGCACTCATATCAGTGTGTTTTCTGGAGGTGCCCTAAATCAAGAATGGAACACAGGACATAAGAAAAATACTTTTCAAAAGGTGATATAATAAAATAACTTGCCAGTGATGGGTAAACGTGAGTGTTCTCCAGTTAGTGAAAAAAACATGGGTTCCAGGTGAAAGAACCATGGGTTAATGTATCTCTAACATCAAATCTATGAAACTCATCCTCTGAAAACTATGAATTTCTCATCTGGCTTGAAGGATGCATTACAATACATATGGTAATTTTGGACATGCCAGAATTTGTAAAAAGTGAGAGACGAAAGGGTCGTGTGATAGATATAGTAGAACAAACCAAACAACTTCATCGTAGATGGATTTTTCTAGAGTAAGGGTCAAAATCCCAAATAGTTTAAGATCCTGATAAGAAACACGACAAGAGCAGTGATGGGCAGAGTATAACGGAGCCATGAGCTGTGTGTCAGGGAGGGGTGAGGGCTGCGGGGAACTGGAGTACCTGTCATCCCTGAAAAGGGTACAGTGCCCACACCTCTAACCAATGCTCCTCAGGCAGGATTATAGGCACAGTGTGGTCAGGCTGTCTGAATTTTTAAGAGAACGTGGAAATCCTGATTCTTTGTAAATATCCCAATTTTTAAATGTTATAAACTAATTTTTAAAAATTTATAACCCTGTGTTAGCTAAAGAAAGCTTATGCTACAAGACACATTCAATGGATAGGTTGCCAGTGGAGCTTTTTTTTTTTTTTTTTAACTCTTAAAGGTGGTGATTTACGCGATGAAATACAGGAGTTTTAGGAGGAGTTAGGAGAGAATCTGAGAACCAGGAGAAGCACAGGGTGACTTAGTACACACCAGAGATTCGCATATGACATCCATAAGAGGAGTACATTGACTCACAAATAACAAGTCTACCAAAAGTATTTCAAATAGGAGAAGAAAGGAAACATGGAAGAGCACATCAGGGTATGTGGGCTCAAAACACAAAGTGGTTCTGATTGGGTCAGGCAAGGAGTAGAAGGAGAGACCAATATTTTCGACTTGTGCACATCTGGGATCCGCACTGAAAGAATGTTGTATTTGAGAAAGTTAAGTGCCAAAGTTGGAACTAGCAAGTAAAGTGTAAGTAACAGCTCATTACGCATCTGGTTAATGAGTTAGGCTGTGCCAGGATAGTTAAATAAAGGAGACTGGGCACAGTATGCACAGGACTTGTAGCTCAGTGATCAGTAAAGTTGTTTCACTATTAAGATCTTTGAAGGCATAGGTTATTTATCTCTTGCATCACTTTACCTAGCACAGTGGTTGGCATAAGAGAAGGTCAGTAAGTAAATGATTGCTCAATATATTGGAAACCATAATCATGTGATAGCATGTGTTATACTAAAGAGAACACAGGTTAGTAATGACCCATTTGGTACCAAATTTAATGGCGACTTCCCAGTGCACATGCTACTCAGAGGAGGAGTTTTAACATTATTCAATCTCCAGTTATCCTTTCCTTGAATGTCTTAGTATCCCTTTTTCCTGATCTTACCTTGACCTTTCTCAGTTTTCTTCCCCTTTAATGTAAATTACTGGCTTCTGCTGCTTCTTCCATGGGCTTCTTCAGTGTTGGTGTTACCTGGAGCTCTAGGGTTCTTTCTAGAGTGTTCTTGAGTAATCTTATCCACAGTTATTGGTTTTATGTGTTGACGTTCCCACATTCCAGCTTGAGCTCAAATTCCAAAATGTAATCTCCAGTTACTTCCATGGACTGAGTCAGTGTGTCCACCCTTTGGCCAATTCATATTTTGAAGCCCTAACACCAGTGTGGCTATATTTGGAGATGGACCCTCTAAGGAAATAATTAAGGTTAAATGAGGTCAGAAAGGTGAGTCCCTGATCTCATAAGATTAGTGTTCTTCTGAGAATCTTTCTCTCTTCCTTTTTCTCTCCCTCCCTTCCCCCATCTCTGTCTCTCTGTCTGCCTGTCTGTCTCTGCATACCTGGAGGGAAGGCCATGTGAACACACAGTGAGAGGTGGCTGCTTACAAGTCATAAAGAGACCTCTTACCAAACTAAATTTGCTTGCACCTTGATTATCGACCTCTAGGCTCCAGAACTATGAGAAAATCAATGTCTATTGTTCAAGCCATCCAGGCCGTGGTGATTTTTTGTGCCATCCCGAGGTCCTCCCTCTATATTTCAGGATCTCATCAATGTTTCCCTGAAATTTCTCTAAATTGATCTCTAAGACCCATTTCTCTACAAGGCTCTTCTTGTACCCTGCTTTAGAGTTGCCATTCTGAAACATCTGAAATACATGCCAGTTCTCATTCAAATACTTGCATTTTGACCAAATTCCAAATTCCTTGGTGCAGTATAGGAAAATATCAGCTGAAAAAGTATATCATCCAGAAGAACTTGTTGGAGTAGGAACCGATGTCCACAAAAGAATGTAGAGAAGACGAAAAGCCAGGATCACTGCCTAAAAAGTTCCCTTACCGAGGACCCTGAGGAAGCTGAACATTCCCCAGTTGTTAGCCACCAGGAGTGAGGTGAAAGACATTAGAAAGTATGGCATTTGAGTGGCATGGGGAATTTCCACTTCTGATTTAATAACACATTTTAATGTTAATATTTTTTAATTTCAAATAAGTAAAATTCCTTACCAAAATTTCTTTTTTAAAAAATATATTTTATAGTGGTAGGAAACTTAACATGAGATCTAACCTCTTGACAAATACTTAAGTGTACAATACAGTATTGTTGACTGTAGGTACAATATGATACAGTAGAGCTCTACAGCTTACTCATGTTACTTAACTGAAACTATTCTGATGAGTGGCAACTCCTCATTTTCCCTTCTCCCAGCTCCTGAAAACCACTGTACCATTTTTTGATTCTCTGAATTTGACTATTTTAGATATCTCACATAAGTGAAATCATGCAGTATTTGTCTTTCTGTGACTTGCTTATTTCAGTTAGCATAATGTTCTCAAGGTTCATTGGTGTTTCTTATTGCAGAATCTTCTTTTTTAAGGCTGAATAGTATTCCCTTATATTTGGTTACCACATTGTCTTTATCCACTCAACTGTTATGGACATTCGACTTCTTATTTATCATAGCTTATTTCCTTATGATTAGCGAACATCGATACCAAAATTGGCCTTGGCATACAAATGGTGGAAGTAGGCAAATTTTGAAAAACCTCTCTCTCCCTCTCTCTCTCTCTCTCTCTCACACACACACACACACACACACACACACACACACACGGATGTATAGGATATTGATTCATATTGGAGGCTCTGGATTTAGATTCAGACTCTATATTTAAATTCTGGCTCTCCCACCTACTGTGTAACCTTGGGCAAGTGCCTTGATTTTGCCAAATCTTTGCTTTTCTGTTAAATGGTTATCATAATAGTTTGTGACTTGCTTTACAAAGTTGTTGTAAGGGTTAAGTAAGGTAAAGTGCTTAGCATAGTGCCTGGATGATAGTACTCAGTAAATGTATCTGCTGATATTAGTGGTAGCCATATTTTCTAAGGGTATTTTTTTAGTAAAAGTGTTAACAAAGGACACTTTAGAATTCTGGGGCTCAAGGAACTGAGTTTGAGAAACATTGACCTAGGCTCCAGAAATGCTGGCTTCCTCTTGATCCTTGAATATGCCAGCTACTTTCTTCCTCAGGGCCTTTCCCGTTGTTGTTCCTTCCTCCTGGATGTTCTTCTGCCAAATGTTTGCATTTCTTGCTTTCTTAATTCACCCAGGTTTTTAGTCAAGACTCACCTTTTCAGTGAGGCCTGCTCTAATCGTCTCATCTGGATTTCAATAATACCCCACTCAATACCAAAGTTTTATATCCGTCTTGATGATTCATTACTTCTTTGGAATACTTATTATTAGCATATTGTTTATTTTAGTTACTCATCCTTTGTCTCTTTCTTCCACTACATGAAGCCAGAGATTTTTGTTTATTCCCTATTACTAATAGATTTTCAGTAAATTTTTATTAAATGGCTGAATCAGTAAGCTATTATAAAATATTCAACATAATGCTCGCACTCTTTGAACATGATATATTCATTTAACAATCTGCTAAGATAAAAGTTGCCGGGGTCCTTGTTCCTGTGAATCTAGGGGTCCACGAAGGACGGATGGTCAGGTGAAATGAAGTGAGAGAGCCACGAGAGAGATGGAGTCTGGTGACCAAGCAGGCAGCCCTGGCAATTCTGGCATCTCTGCCCTGCTGGTCTCAGTGTCTTTATTTTTAAAGGTAGTGAGTGACATTACATCAGTGACAAGGCATTCTTAACAACATACATTGTTGCCTCAAGACCTATGTTAGTCATCTATAGGTAGATTAGGAGTCATTCTATCCATAATTGTAAGGGCTCATGTCTACTATTCTTTTATGATAGTTTCTGTAAGAGTATTTTGTTATTGCCTTTTTATTATAAGGGAGTGTGGGGATGAGAATTACAAAAGGATTTGTGAGATGTTAACCTCAGGGAGGTGCTCAATATTTGTTGTTGATCAGTGAAGGTATGTGTTGTACCATATCTATAAATAGTGCTTCTAACTTTTAGGCTAGACTAACCTCCAGGGAAGGTACTAAGTCTCTTTACAGTCTCTCCTATCAGTCTGTTAATCAAATACTGAGAGAAGCTTTACAGAGATGTGCCTTGAGGTTTGATGGTGGGGCTGAGGGGATGATTAACACAATGCAATACCTGCAGGGAAAATCTAGTTTGGTTCAAGGAGTCTTGGGGCCTAACGCCTACTAATTTCTAGCCAACTCATAACTGCTATTCTATATGATCAATTTGTGTAACCTATCCCCAAGAGACAACTTCGAGGTTACTTCTGGCCAGGTTACGCTCATTCAGATTTTATCCATCAAGACATCGCACCCCGGGTCCCCTTTTCCATGTGCCATAAAACCAAAGAGCACTATATCCCTTGAGCCAACGAGAGCAGTTCAAGAAATCCAAGCCTGAAAGATTATTTAGAAGGAGGTAAGACTAGGCACCAGTTTGGCTAGCGGGAGCTTTGCTTCAACATTTTCCACACGGGGAGAGGTCTCAACCTGCGAGCCCAAAATGGCTCCCAAAAAAATTGTTGACTATTTATTAAAAAACAAAAAGAATAGGGGTGCCTGGGTGGTTCAGTCAGTTAAATATCTGACTTCAGCTCAGGTTATGATCTCCCGGTTTGTGAGTTAGAGCCCTACATTGGGTTCTGTACTGACAGCTCAGAGCCTAGAGCCTGCTTTGGATTCTATGTCTCCCTTTCTCTGCCCCACCCTGCTTGCACCCTGTCTCTCTCTCAAAAATAAACACTACAAAAAATAATATATAAGCTATTGTATTTATATGAGCATTGAAAAATTTTTGCAAAAATCCCTTATTAAAATAACCTAAAATAGAATGGTTTCACATACATGGTGTACAATTCTAAATGGAAGGAGGGCACCTCAAAGTTTAAAAAAATGAAATTATGGGAAAACTGTGTTAAACTCCCAGTTATTATTGTAAGTTTCAGATATGGCACAGGACCAACCATGTTACCTGAACCATAACCATCACCCAGAATGAAAACCCATGCTGTGAAAGATAGACCCGGCGGTGGCCAGCAGGGACACTAGGAAGCTCACTATGTTTTTAGAGCAATATTTTTGACATTAAAGTGAAATAACTTAAATTTAAAATAAAAATAATTAAAATTAAAAGTAAAAATAATATACTAATTTCATCATTAAAAAAGCATTCAAATTAAAAAAAAAAAAAGATGGCCTGACTTACAGCATTATTCTTACTAGGCATTATTCATATCCATATCCATAGTATGGGTATAAGCCAAAAACATAATTATGAGGAATGAAAGCCACTGCTCTAATTGTGCACTTCCATTTGTCTTGTCTTCTGTCTAGAAAATATTGATTATTTTTTCATTTTTATTTCTTTGCTAGTATAACTTTTTTCACCGAGGCAAACTGTGGTTTGGTGAGCAGATTGTTACGGCAAGGGGACAGGTCTGGTCTACGGAGCCATCACTTTAGTGAAGTCATCATGGATCAAGGTCTCGTTGTCAGTCCCAAAACAACTGTGTTGGGTAATCCAGAGTTGATTATCCGAGAACTGAATGAGATTTACTAGTCAAACTGATTTAAATAGATATGAACATGGATACTCATAATAAAGAATGATACTTTATGAGTTCCTGTTGCCATCTAGACTGTCAAGGAAGGGTCAGGCACCCTCTCCCTATGGGTTAGCTTTGGCAATATTAAAACTAGAATTAGAAGTTTTGTTTGTTGAATTCTTACAAATGTAAAGACAGAACAGAAGAATCCAGGTGTCTCTAAGAGATCACCCTCAGGGAAGGTGACTTGCATCCATCATCTTCACTATGGTGATGGTCTCACTTCAGGGCCAGTGATTAACCCTACTGGCCATGATTGAGGAAACACGAACAACCTCTGGTTCTTTGGAATTTTTCCTTCTATATGCTTCAGATCACTGGTTCACTTTTTTCCCCCTTAAGCCTTCCTTGGGACAAGTGAAATGCATTTGATTAGGCTTGAGTTTGCCAAATTTCAATCATCCTCCAGACCCAAGCTTCTTGAGATGACTACTTTTGGGTCCTCACCAGTAGAATTGGATTGCTTCTCGTCTTTTCCATTCCTAACCTGCAGACACCGCACAGCAGGCATAGGATGTGTTGCAGGCCACAGTGTCCTGTCATTACTTTATTTGATCTGACTTCTGTGTGCTTTAACTAAAGAATAGCAATGGCATCTAACTGGCCTACGATGTAGGACCTTGTGACATCACTTTAGCTATTCTTCTCCCAAGTGCATTGGAGCTATTTTGTTTGAATCATGTCTGGACTCTCAAGGCCAAGTTAGGTGCAGTGTCATTTGGGGACTATTTTCAGAGGCAATATAGTCAGTCATGCAATGATTTCTTACCTCATAGTATGGGTATCAGCCAAGCTCTGTTCCAGATGGTATTTAAAAGGTAACATTTTGAGCTTTTATCTTTTATAGTTCTTACAGGTGAAAGAGCTGGTAAACAGAAGACCTGAGTCTTGCAAGTGGCCAAATTGAATTCAGATTAGTTCATACTCAGAAATTTATCAGAAACACATTTTTCTTGCCACCAGAAGAGAGGACAAATGGCAGGAAATGTAAAATTTGTGCATTACCATGCTTCAGTGCATGGCTTACAGAAATGAACCTGTCATTGTATTCAAGTCCACAGGAGTTCTTAGTTAAGAGGCAAGCACTCTAGGAAAGCTAAAGAAAAGAATACACAAAACTCAATCTATAAATGTTCTAGATGTAAAGAACTCAATTCTTAAACCATCTTTATAGGTATGTGTTTTTTTTTTTAACTTTAAGTTTACAGAAGTAATAGGAAACTAAGTTATGAATTATAAGCACTTTTGCCTTTCTGAGACTACTAAGATTTCTTTAAAAATGAGACCTTAACCTCAGAAAAGTAAGAAACTGAGTCCAGAAGCCAAGATGTTTTCTCGTGATGGCTTTGATACATTCATTTCTCTTTGGCTGAAAGATTCCTTAGAAGTCTTCCTACTCTGAGTTCCAGTTTCTCATCATCTTATTAATCTCTGTCAACATAAACTCTACAAACATCTTATCTTTAAATATTTATATCTACTGGAGCATCCGGGGGGCTCAGTCAGTTAAGCATCAGACTCTTGATTTCAGCTGAGATCATGATCTCACAATTGTGGGATCGAGCCCTTTGTCAGGCTTTGCACTGACAGCATGGATCCAGCTTGGGATTTTCTCTCTCCCTCTCTTTCTGCCCCTCTCCTGCTCATATTCTCTCTCTCTCTCTCTCTCTCAATAAGCAAATAAAACAATAAAAAATAATTTGTAACATTTAGATCTACCAATTTCTAAGTTATATTTTACAAAATAAATATGTAGATTTAAAATTTTTAAGTTTTGTGCTGAGAACTAAAATTTACTTAAATGGGAAAGATATTTTTATTAAAAATTTTAAAAGCCAATAAGATATGAACCTTGTGCTCGTATAACTTGACACATCAGATTTTGTGTCTTTTAGCATAAGCTTTGGAAGCTGAATATTGGTCTAAATATTTGGAATGCAGTTTTACTGGTGTTTTCATCACTCTGTTTATTTCAATATCTCTTGTGTCCTACCATCTATATTCACAAGTTCAGAGTTGGAGTCACTGGTACCTGTATTGATTACAGCCACATCATGTCATTATTTTTGAGCAAAATAACCTCCTTTTGGTGTATATTCGTCCCAAGATCACTGATTTTTTTTCCCTTTTGCCAGTTTCTTTCTGCTTTGATCTAATCAGTTTTAAATCACAAAATCATGGAGGCTCCACAAAAATACATATCTGATGAGATTTCAGAATTGCTCTTTGACGTCACTTGGTAAGATGTTAGTCATTTAAAAATATTTAGGGGAAGAAAGAGGAGAGGACATTGACAAAACTATGACACATGGGTGAAACATTCCTGTCCTCTCTGGGCTGACAATGCCTGCATTCATTTCTCTAGGCTCCGGGGAATATGTTCTTCCTTTCTTCTAGCTGTGTGTGTTGGCCAGAGAGAAAGAGGAAGAGAGAAAGGCAGTAGAGTCTCTGCAAATAATCACATACCTTTTCAGCTGACAGACCAGCTCATTGTCAGTGTGTATTTTGAAAGGAGGAAAGCTGAAATAGCTTCCCTCTAAATATCACATCGTGATCTTTTGTCTACTCTTGACGTGGAAACCAAGGCAATTAGGTGACAGTTCATTGGGTATTTTCTTACATTCTTTTTCTGCTGTGGTATATAAAATTGAACATCCAGGTCCTTCAAAAATGAACCTATATCCTTCAATAAGCTAAACTTTCAGTAACATTTAAAACTTCAAAGCATGCTACAGCAAGAGATTGTCCACTTACAAATGGCATTTCCTCCAGTTCTGAGTTCCTATAAAAGCATTGTATATATCATAGTCTGTCTATATTGTCACATAGATACAGGAAAGAAAGAAAACCAGCTATGTGTTAAAATGTTTTTTGGTCAGCATTTATATAACAATGATAAATAATCACTTCTCATGTTCTGGAAATATTCCATAGAATGAGGTATTGTGAAGTGATATCATGCCAAATAAAATTGTTGGACACTTGTTTTATAGTTATTTATATAAATATCATCTCTCTCTAGCTATATTATAAATTCCTTGAGAAAGGGGTCAATTCACTATTGTATACTTCAAAGAACTCAGCATAGAGTGTCTATGTCATAAGTGCTCAATAAACACGTAGTAAACAAAGGACTAACTTTGTAGGATCCTCCTGCGTGGATATCTTGAGACCTCTCTATAGGTTCTTCAAATTAACTTGAAACTTAGAGTTCTATGAAAGTACATAAAACATCAAATAAAAACACCTGACAATTAAATACCAGCAAAATAAAAACAAAAACAAAAAAACACCAAAGGGAGAATAAACAATGTTTTCTAAGAACAGGTAACGTGCTCTCATTATTGATACACTTGGTAATAATTTTCCTTTGAAACATAGAAGCAATTAGAGCACAATCATCTTGGCCAGTAATTGGTTTTGCGAAAATGTCTCTTTTCATTTTATAACTTACCTACTGAAAAACGTGGTGAACCATAAGCGCCATTTCCTTGGAAAAGAGCATGGACAAGCCCCTTGCAGCTTTGTTTGGGTGCCATTCAAAGCCAGACCCTAAACCTTTCCCAGAACTTGAAATGAATGGTAAGTGCTACCACAAACCAAAGTGGGAGCCTCTGAGGAGAGATTGTTTCCGCTTTATCTTTTATTTGTGTATCCCAACTGCTTATTTAGATGTATCCTCCTTTCTCTTGGATATGCTACTAGCTCTTCACAGTGAATCTCAGGGACCAGGAGTTTGGAACAGCAACTTTGGGGAGGTTTATATTCTGGTGCTGTCTGTACTAGACTCCTTCCCATAAGAAGCCAAAAGGACTTCCAATGGGGCAACTAAACTGGAATATTAACATCCATGAACATAGAATTATTTTATTATCCTTTCCTAGAGCCAGGAAACCTTTTTTGGGGAATAGAGTCTCTGATAAGGTCTTTATACGATGATAATTGAATGGAATGAACACCGACTGAGAAATATTAGTATTAATCTAAGAATGATTGATTCCTAGGTAAGCCTTATTAAGATTTCTATTATAAGCCAGTTGATGTTTTGCTTATTAGGCCTTTTAATAAAAAATGTAAATTGTTTCAAACATAATGACCTAAAACATATATATGTATATATATATATATTAGAGGCGTGGTAGGGACAGGTAGCTGAGCATCAGAGTTTCATGTTTCCTTTCCATACTGTTGAGTTGTCAAGGGGGAAGTAACTGTCCAGCGAGGGACCACATTTTCCAGCTTCCTGTATTTAGTTAGAACACTGACTGGTTAGTGAAAGGAAATAGTAGGGGAAGTGATGCATGTCCTTCTGGGAAGTGCTGAAAAGGCAGATGGATCTTCCCTGTTCTTCTGAATAAGAAGATCTCCTAGACCCTAGAAAGGGGTGTGACCACAAGATGGAAGGATCCTGAGTTTCACAATGACTCTGTGGTGGGGAAGTGGATGGTCCCCTAACTGGGAACATGTATAGTAGTCGATATCATGAACAAGACATAAGTGTTTATTGTTTAATGGAACTTGGGGAGTTTATCTGTTCCAGCAACTAGCATCTCTTTAATGGATACAGGAGGTAAATAAAAGTGTCATTGTCAAGTGGCAGATTTGTTCCTATTCTCACTTCATGCTAAAAGTTTGGCATTTGTATAAGTGAGGGCATATTTTGAAAATCACAGTAAAACTGCAAGCTTTATAGATGGAGAAGGAACATACACTCCCTGAATGCTGACCCATTCCTATTCACCTCTTCACCAGAAAATGGTTTTCCCCTCACTAAGGCCATTCTGAATGCTCATGTCTCTTTCCTACTTGTCCCTTTCCTACCCATTTTCCCACCCAGTTTCCATCTCCTCCATGAAGCGTTCCCTTATCGTTAAAGGGATCACTAATTTTTTTTAGCTCAAAGAAATTAAAATCTTTACACATTTTTGTAGTAACTCATATGCTGTTTAGTGAGAGCACTCACATTATTATATTATTTTTAATGAGTAAAGGCATCATTTGTCTGAATTCTAAGGTAACAGAGGAACATATAAATTTTTTTAAGGAAATAGAATTAGGACACTGGAAATAGACATACTTATCCTTTTGTCCTACACCAAGATGATTATGGGGGGCGCGGAGGAGGGGAGGGAGTTTCTAAGACATATACCTAACTGTAATATTGACCTCCCTAGTGGAATACTTTTAATGTTATATACCAGATGGGATACAGCAGCCACTGAGCCTTTTACTTTCCCACAAAAATTAAGACATTTATTAATAAGCAAAGTGGAAAATTGGTCAGGAGTAATACAGACATCTTTGCTAATTTTGCCTATGCAGACCCTCTGATTATAGTCATCTTCCAAATGTAAGAATGTATTTTTAGCTGATTTAGTACTTGGCATCATCCTTATGCTACCAGTGAGAGTGTCACTGGCAGTACAACTTGGATTGCAAGTTTTATGTGTTGAACCCACCTGAAAGTTGAAACCAGATTCTTTCTACCCATGGTGCCAGCCATGTGGTAAACTCCATCCAGTTCCTGGGATGGAACCTAGATTTCAATAGACAAAATGTAATATGAAGTCTCCACAGCCTGTTACCCAATTCTGACTGATCAGTCCTCTGCAATTGAGTATTAAATATCTACATCTTAATCATTGTCAACTGTGCAGAAAGACTCTTAGAGATTTTTATATGCACTAAATTCAGGAAATTCTCAGGTATGCTTCTCTTAACAATGTGAGTCATGCCACTTGTGTGCTCACAAATCATAATTTGAAAGATCTGTTTAACATTAAGTCTTAAATAATTTGGGGGGGGGTGAGTCCAAGATGAAGCCATGGAAGAGAAACTCTGAATGCAGAGTTTTAGGTATCTTATACTTGTGTTGCAAAAGTAAGGGCTGTGAATTATCTTGCACACGGTTTAGTCCAATTATTCAAGTAGCTGTGGAAAAGCTTGAATCATTAACCCAATCTCTGGATATGGTTTATTTGAGACATTTTTAAAAATAGCACATAACATCTAGTGTTGATTCCTCTCACACATTAAGCTTTGGATTAACGTATGGTAATAATGCAGCATTGCTTGATTGGCCAATTCGTCGTATAGCATGAAATACAGAGTATAAAAACACACATGTACAAACTGCGCTAATATTTCTTTCCTTGAAATAAGTAATATTCATCTAGATTCTTCTCAATTACAGAAATTGATGATATCTTCATGGAAGGAACTAGTAGTTTTCGAAGAATTCTGCAATGTTTGAATTATTTAATAAGACAACAGAAATGGGTGAAATGAAAAGAAGCTTGTACTTGATGCAGAAAAACAACTATTAAACCAATGTAGGGAGAAAAAAAGTCTGAAAAATTTCAGCACCAAGGTTAATTTTTATTATATAATGAGTGCATAAAAACAGAGTTTGGAAAGGATGCGATTTTCAGCCACTTTTCTAGTATAAGTCAGCAATAACAACAAACCAAAATGAGTTGAATTGGTGCAAAGGAAGGAGACTATCATAAAAGATAGTAAGTAGACTTACCTGTCATTTATTATATCATCCTGTTTGCAGCGCTACATTTGAGATCGTGTCAGCACTTCCATTATAAGCCCGTATGTAGAGGAATTTGGAATTTGGCCAATAAAAGATCATTCTGGACTAAAAGTTGGCACAGAAAGTTTCCTCCCATGAGCAAAAGTTGTTTTCATTATTTCTTCTTCATTGCCGTCTTCTTTTTTTCTCCCCCCTCCCTTTACAAAATTCCATAAAACTTCATCTGGTTGCTTTTAAACTTGGATATCTGAACTAAAAGTTAAGTATATGAGAGCCAACCCAGTGGTTTGAAGACAATACATCTTTTGTCCATCTGGGCAGAATTTGTATTTGGTATTTTATATGAAGGAACCAATACTATTCAGTTGGGAGTATTTAGAGAAAGAGTAAAAACTAATTTCAAAAGATCTCTTAGTCATTGCCTCTAATAATGAAGTTAGAAGCAGTGAAATGAGGGTGAATGAGAGCTTATTCACTTATTCCCATTATCGTGCACATTACTTTATAGCTAATGATAAAAACCGTTCTTCATAGCACTCTGGCATCGTTCCATGCCCATTTACTTTACAGTTTTTATTGAGGTACAATTTACATACAACAAAACGGACCCATTTTAAGTATATACTTCTATGAGTTTTGGTAAATGTATGTAGTCTTCCAAATACCACCAATCCCAATCAAGTTTCAGAACAATTTCTTTACCATAAAAAGTTCTCTCATTCCATTGGCAGTTGTCTCCCACCCCTGGTGTAACTGTAGCCGGAAGCAACTACTGATCTTTCTGTCACTACGGATTTGCCTTTTATGGAATTTTAAGACAGTTGAACCAGATGATATATGACTTTCTGTGTCTCTGTCTGACTTCTTTCACATAGCAAGATTTTGTTGAGGGCCATCCATGTTCTGGTATGTATCAGTAGTCCATTCCTTTTTTACTGCTGAGTAGTATTCCATTGCATGAGTGTACCAGAATTTGTTGATCCATTTACAAATCATGGGCATTTGAAGCTGTTTCCAGTTTGTTACTATTTGTAACAAAACTTCTGCAGTTGTTTATATACAGGTCTTTATGCAGGTGTGTTTTCATTTCTCTTGTATAAATACATAGTCGTAGGATTCCTGGGTTTTATGACCCACAGATTTTGATTTGATGTTTTATTTTCTGATGCAGAATTTAATGTATTTTATATTTATTCCTTCACCCATGGGCTATTTTGAATTGTGAGATTAAGTGAAATTTCTTAATTTACTTCCATCATTGATTTCTAATTCTGTTGTTGTTGAAGTTATTTTCAACTCTTTTAAATATGTTCAAGCTTGTTTTTTGACATAGTATTTGGTCTGTACAGGTGAATGTGTCACGTGGCCTTGAAAAGAATATTTATTTGCTATTACCTGGAGTTTTCTATAGACATCAGTTAGGTCAGGTGTTTTATGGAGTTTTAAAAATTTCTGTAGTTCTCCTGACTTTCTATCTTCTTATTCTAATTATTGCTTATAGAGACTTTAAATCTTCAACTATAATTATTGACTTGTCTATTTTTGTTTACAATTCTAATTTTGCTTTCAGTTGTTTTGGAGCTCTGTATTTAGAGACACAGGTACATACACATTTATAATCGGTATATCTTTGACTCTTTTATCTTTATAAAATATTCCTCTTTTTCTCTAGCAGTGTTTTTGTCTTAATGCCAATTTTGTATGATATTAATATAGCTTCTCCAGCTATCTTGTGCTTATCACTTATATGGTATATTTTTCTATCCTTTTATTTAAAACATATCTTTTTCTATTTTATAGTACATCTGTTTTAGACAATATATGTGCTTAAATCTTGCTTTTTTTAAGATCTTGCTTTTTAAAATCCAACCTGACAATTTCTACTTTTCGGTTGGAGTATTTAGTCAATATCTAATTTCTATTTAATGTTGTTATTGGTATGATTAGAGTTAAGAATGACAATTTGCTATTCTTTTTGTCCCACTATTAATCCTTTACACCACTGTTTTGTATTAAACAAAAGTTTTGAGTATGCTTTTTTAACTGTATTTCTTTGATTTAGTTTATATGATTGCCCTAAGTATTACAGTTAACAGCCTTTACTCATAATCTGTTTGTGGTTAACTGCTTTCTGTTAAAATATAGGAACTATTTATCAATATAGCTCTTTCACTCACTTTGTGTTATTTTGTTATTTTTTACACCTGTAAATAATAATAATAATAAGTCCCAAATACAGTGCTACAATTATTAGTTTAAACAAAAACATATCTTTTAAAGTAATTGAAAGAAGGAAATATTACACACACACACACACACACACACACACACACACATTTCTGGTGCTCTTTGTTCTTACTGGTGAATCTAAGTTATAAGCTATTGTCATTTCTTTCCACTTTGAGAAATCTCTTCAACATTTCCTGTAGTAGGTCTGTTAGTGACAAACTCTCTTATTTCAAAATGTTTATACTTTGCCTTCCTCTTGCTAGAATAGATTCAGTGGATATAGTATTCCTGGTTCACAGTTATTTTTAAGCAAAATCTAGTGTCTTTTGGCCTTTTGTGTCTGATGAAGACTGAACTGTTAGTTATGTTCTTGTTTCTTCTATATAATATGTTGTTCTTTTGGTCTTTTAAAGAACCATTACATAATTTTTGCTGTCAGCATTTCAACTGAGATATCAAACTGTGTTTTTCTTTGATATTTCCTCCTTAGAGACTATTGGGCATCTTAGTTGATATTAATTAACTTAGCTTAATATTGGTTAATTAACCTAATATTGGTTAATTTAATTAATTTTAATTTAAATTAGTTAATATATTAATTTTCGTAAGTTTTGGAAACTTTTTCTTCAAATATTTTTTGACCACTTTCTGTATCTCTTCCTTTGAAATTCTAATGACATGCATGCCAATGACATCAGGTCTATGTTCATTTTTCTTTAATATTTTTCTTTGTGTTAAGTTGAGTAGTTAGATATTGCTGTATCTTCAGGTTTACTGGTGATTATTTCTTCTTAAATCTGTTAAGCACTTTTAGGTTTAGATTTATGGCTATGGTTCTGTTAGATTATTTTTATAATTTCTACTTTCTTGGCATTATCTGTCTTTACTTAGTAATAGTATATTTTTTCTTTAGTTCTTTGAGGACGTTTTTTGTTATGTCTTTGAACATATTTGTAATAGCTGCTTTAAAGTTTTTGCTAAATCCAACATATAGGCCAACTTGGAGTCTGTTTCTATTGAATATGTATCTCTTAATGAGTATGATCTCTATGTTTTCTTTGAATACCTAGTAATTTTTGGTTTAAATGTGGATATCGTAGATAATATTCTGCAGGATTTTGAATTCTGTTTTGTATTAGGATGATTCCGGTGGTGGTTTTGCTTTGCTTTGTAGGTAAGTACATTGCTTTTATTGAAATGTGTCTGATGTGAAATTATTTTCTCTCATAATATGCAGCTGTTGGTCTCTCTGTTCAGTTTTTTTGTACTTTTTCCTTTCCTGTGTGACTTCCTAAGCATCTTCCTTGCATCAGTATAATTTTGTGACCACTAACTAATAATTGGGGATAGAATACATTCACTCACCCCATCAACTTAGTAAAGTTCCCATTCTTGTCATTAGTCTGTGTGTGGGTTGAGAACACACTCAATGGCACAACATATTCTTATGTGTCCTCAGGCTTTTAATTTTTGTCAGGCATGTATAGATTAGCTGTCAGCCAGACATATATGGAGAGTTTATTATTAGAGCACATATATAACACTCTCACTACTAAAATCTTCTCTCCCTTACATTTCTAGCTGCTCTGCCACTTGCCCCAACTCAAGTTCATTTTCAACTGATAAAGCCATGGATTTTTGCCACCCAAGCTTGAAAGGGATGGGAATACTCTCAAAGAAGGCTATAATCATGATTCTTAATCAAATACAGTAGAAGTTTTTTTCATGAATAAATACTTATCAAACTGTTGCCAGATTTGTCTATTTCCAGTCCCTAAAATGGGTGTTTTGAATAACTTTATCTAGTTTTATACTTATTTTTCATTGAGAGAAATTGCTCAGATTCTTTGAAATGCCCATTCCCAGAGTCTGGACTAAGATCTATTTTATAATGTGAAGTAAATTAAAGTAAGTCATCCTTTCCTCAATATTGTTAGATAATCATTAGACAGAAAATAAAGAAAAAGAAAAAAATACCTAATGTGGAAGAGAACATGGGTAAACAGTTACCATTATACATGATTTTGACAAACTTCAAACTGTAAATATGCATTGACCTAACTATTCTACTATTCTACTTCCAAGAATTATCCTAAAGAATAATTAGAAATGTTACCAAAATTATAACCATAGACATACTCATTGAAGCAGTATTTATAACAATGGAAAATATCCAACAATGAGGTTTCAGTGTATTTATAGAGTGAAATGCCATGCTGCTAGTATAAGTAATGATACAGGGTAGTAGATGTCTGTTTATTATTGTATGAGCATAGCCGAGCACAAAGCAATACAGCAATATAGTTCCACCACTCCCCACGTTTTAAAGTTTGTGCAACCATGGAAACTGGAACGAATGGAAGAGAACTATAGGGTGAGACTCAGAAGCAGGGCCAGGGTTGCCATAGATGAACCAGTCTGGATCAGGCCCGTCTCGGGCACTGAATATCACCTAAGTCAGGCACTGGTCATTTGATAAAGCAAGATCTGGATTTAGATGATTAATTGCTAAATAAAGGCTTGGGTATGTCCCAAAAAAACTATTAATTAAAATATAAAACCAAATTCAGATCCCGGGCAAGACTAGAGAAAGAGGAACAGCAGATAATCAGCAGAGTTCTGGTCCCATTTTCTATCTTGGGAATAGAATTCTCTGAAGAAGTAGGGTATATAGATAGCAGTGTGATCAAATGGTAAGCAAAACTGTTAATAGGGAACTAGGGTAGCGGGAGAGTTCTCAGTCTTAGAGATTCAAGGCCAGTTATGGTTGTTGAGGAATTGGAGGTGTTAGGATTAGAGTAGAACCAGCTGGGAAAAGAAGAAAAAGCATATTTACTGAGGGAGTACTAAGTGCCAGACTTATCTCATCTTATCTCTCAGCAACTCTGTAAAGAAGGTGAGATCTTCCGACTTCACATTCTTCCTCAAACATGGCATAACTATGTGCCAAGCACTTTCTTTAGGGATGAGCCAAAAGTCACAGAGCCAGGAAGTTATACTGCCTGGAATATAATTCAGTCTTTCCGAAGAACCAATTTTCTCCACTTCTTGATTCTGCAAAAAGATAAAAACAGGAAATAACTATTCCATGGATTCTTATTTTATGTGGATGCAAAGGGCACCAGAAATGGACTTGGATCACACTCACAGTGGATAAGTTCGTAGCACTGTATGTTCAGAAGGCAGGCAGGTGATTATAGTCATGTTATCACAGCATCCTTAAAGGATGTCTACAGTTTCCATCCGTGAAATCACTCCTTTGAGTTGGGATATGGCAGGTGGTGCCCAGATATGTTAATAGGGAAGATCTATCAGTAAGAATGGAATAAACTGTAAGTAACAAAATGCCAGATGGCTAGGGTTCTGTACACCAAAAAGGAAGAGAGAGATGGCTATTATTTAGATCAGGTTTGGCAATTTCTTCTTTGTAAACACCCGGAAAGAAGATATTCTTGGCTTTACAGGCCATGTGATACAGTGTCAGACACAACTATTCATCCCTGCCTTTGTAATGGGAAAGCAGCCATAGACAGTTTGCAAACAAATAGGTGTTCCAATAAAACTTTATTCAAAAAGAAAAAGAGGGGTGCCTGGGTGGCTCAGTGGGTTGAGTGTCTGACTCAATATTGGTCAAGTCATGATTTCACAGTTGATCAGTTCAAGCCCCAGTATTGGGCTCTGCATTGACAGTGCAGAGCCTGCTTGGTATTCCCTCTCTCTCTCTGTCTCTGCCCCATCCCTGCTCTGTGAACACATGTTGTCACTCAAAATAAATAAATAAACTTGAACATAAAAAGTTAACTAGCTAATACATTCTCAGAAAAAATAAGAGAGAGAGAGAGAGAAAAAAAAAAAAGAGCCACAAGATAGATTTGGTCCATTGGTTATAGCTGATAATCTCCTCTTCTAGAAAATATATAGTATCTACGACAGTGAAGGCAGATGTATTTAATACCTTGAAGCTTGTTAACTTGTAAAATCATGTTAATTAACTAGATAGGCAACCATAATTTTAAAAACGAGGTTTCCTGGGCCATGCCAGTGTAGTGGGGCTCCTGCTAACAAGGAGACCCCAGATGCGTGGTTCAGAGAAAAATACTGAAGAGCACACATAAGGAGCTCTGTGGTTAAGAAGATGAACTCTGTTGCCCTCACAGTTATTCTCAGGCTGTGCCAGAGTGGGCAAATGAAGAATCATGGGGAAAATCAGATACCGAAAAACTCATGTGATATTCAGTCTTTTTTCTCCTTTGCAGGATTGTAATATGGGCTCTGGCCCATATAGGAAGGAAAATAAACTTCCGCTTAACTAGTTATTGTCAGGATGCATTCCCTTCTGCCCAGAGGGTGGCCTTAGTTCTAGACACTGCATGAGTTACTTGCATAGACTATACAACTGAAGGATTTGCAAGTACTAAATAAGGAATATGGTGCTTCTAATCGGCCAAAAGTGGATTGGGGGTAGAGTGGAGGAGGAGGTGATATATTGTAATAGCCATATTAAACTATACCAAACTTGAAATAACGGGGAAAATATTTCCTTAAAGCTAATAGGAAAAATCAGTTACCAGACTCGGAATCATGAATCTAAGTTGTCATCCAGCTGCATGGGCTTACGGAGAGAGTTCCTGCACTGAGGTTTTCATTATAAAACACAGAGGCATTACTGGGGATAAATGAACCAATATGAGTGAAATACCTGTAATTGCCAACCTGAAATTTCATGCCAAAAATCATCTGAATGCTAGGTTGCTGTGGATGGTTTTTTCTTCAAGTTCAAAAAGATTCCACTTTATTAGTGGATTGGAATACTTAACAGGAGTATGTTTATAAACTTGGATTCTTCAGCTTTCCTCTAATATTGGAAACAGAAGGAAAGGGAAGTTCTTCCTTGAATTGTTTTCCCTGAATCTACTTATTGTGGTCTTTTGTTTAATGTGTTTAATGTACTGGAGATAATAGTAATAGTGCCCAGCCATGTGGGTGAGGAGAGCCAGGATCCTGCCAGGCTCTGGTGGCCAAACTGGGAGTATCTGACCAGGGTGGATACTTTGTCTTATTCATCTGCCCAAATGGGTTGCTTTTTGGGTCCTTTCGAGTGAAATCTGCCAAGAGTCACTGGGGTGCAGAGGGCAATCTGAGCTGAGGACTGCACCCCCTTCTTCCTATCCCAAGAGTAGAACTTTGCAGAATGAAGTGTGACAAATAAGAGCCAATAGAATACTAATAATAGAAGGAGGCTGGCTAAGCAGATGTTTTATAGGCATTCCCATTGGTTGTAAGAGGAGGAGTAAGGCCTGCCATGTTGCTTTTCACTTGTTTATGTTAGATGTCTGTGTCCTTTTTTCCTCCCTCCTCCCCCTTTCTCCTTCTTCTACCTTCTCTATCTCTCCCTCCCTCTTAGTACCAAGATCTGCTGAGATCACAAATTTGGCTGACTTTCCCCCTTCCACACCTCCTCTCATGCACTTGTTCCCCTCGCTAAGTGCTATGCCATGCTCCTGTGTCAATAAGGCTTTTATATAGTCACAATAAGAGTGGGTCATAGAGACAGCTTTACCATCCAAAGGTGATAAGTTCATTTACTATGGCAATGAGACCACATGTGAGTAAATCATTAGCTTTTTTGAGGGGCCCCAGAATAGGGAGCCCCAGATTGCCAGAGTAAGGAGAGAACAAAATGGATGGCATTAAAATAGAATTCAGGGATGAACACTTTGACCTGCAACTATTGTTCTTAGTCACTTTTGTGTCTTCATCCCTTTTGAAAATTGCATTAATTTCATCTTCTCTCTGCATATGCATATACATAATGTCTTCTAAGCAGTTTTAAAGAGTTTATGTACATCCTTCAAGCTCATTCATGGATCTGAGACTAATTCTTGAGTTTACCATGAAGAGATCTGTCCCTTATCACCTTAGTTAAGGTGATTAAACTTAGCATCGCTAACAGTGATCTGCCCTGGCTTTATGCATCTCCTGATAATGATGCGATATGAAGTTGAATTCAAGTTGGCAAAGTATCCTGACTTATATCTAAACAAGTCTTTGAACCTAACTTCTAACTAACAGAAAATTCAGGAAATAAAAACAAGACAAATGATATTTATTTCGAGGAAACAATGAGACAAATTCAGAATGTGAAATATTCCGTAAAGCAAATAGTTTGGTCTTTTGAGACAGTAAGATCTTTAAAAACCAAACAAATAAAACAGCTGGAAGACTATTCTGAATTAAAAGAAACTATGTGAATATAACAATCAAATGTGAAATGTGAACCTTAATTGTATTCTGGTTCAAATAAACAAGCTATAAAAAAGTTTTTTGGATTATAACAAATATTTAATATGAGCTGGATGTTAGATGATATTGGAGAGTTACTGTGATTTTTCTCAGGTGTGATAATGGTACTTAATATATAAATAAGTATATAAAACATATTTTTATATTTATATATGCGTATCTATATGTGAACGTGTCTAAATACAAAGTACACATAATAAAATCTTAATGTTACACTGTATCATTCCTTTATATTTTTCTATATATTTGAAATCAGAAAAAAAGAATTAAAGGTAAACTTTATTTAAATTTTTTAAATATTTATTTATTTTTGAGAAGAGAGACAGAGAGAGACAGAGCATGAGCAGGGAAGGAGCAGAGAGAAAGGGAGATATAGACTCCGAAGCAGGTTTCAGGTTCTGAGCTGTCAGCAAAGAGCCTGACCTAGGGCTTGAACCCACAAACTGCAAGATCATGACCTGAGCTGAAGTTGGAAACTTAACCAACTGAGCCACCCAGACTCCCTGGTGAACTTTTTTTTTTAAGTATTGCATAAAATGTTGTGTTCTTAGTCAAGTATTTTATCAATTTCAAACTTTTTGCTGGACTGCCTGGCTCTGAATAATTCACAGAGCCAAGACTGAGCATTTTATAATAGGTCATCATTGACCAAGAAATCACAGCGATGCTCTTTGTTTCTCTCATTCATAGCAGAGGTAAATGTGATTAAGAATCTGTACCTTTAACTAAAAATACAGCATTGCTTTGGAAGACTTTGTATCTCCAAGGCCTAAAAATACTTTCTGGCAAACACTGAAGTTGAATACTTTTTAAAAGAAAACATACCAGAACATTCACTGGCCACCATCTCTACCATTACCACCAGGCTTCTCTGATGTAATAAAAGGAGATACAAAAAAGGTAAGGACATATTATCACCTGAGATCATATTTTCCAACTGGAATTCATTGAGAACTAACAAAGTTGGACTTAACAGAGTCATGATTTGCCGGCATCCCCAAGTCTAATTAAGTCAGTCCATATTATCTCATGTCCCACCCGGTGCAGTCCTATGTAATGCCGCAGATTACTGGGGATTGCCAAGGACTTACTGCACGGTATTAAACTGTATAGATAATGGCTTTTGGCATTTTTGTTAGAAGGGACTGGTTTCAATATGCAGTAAGGCAACATCGTTTTACTCTCAATGCTTAGTTCATCACCAGCTTCCCTCCCCCCTTTTTTAAAGTCCTGAAAATAGCTTACCAAAGATTTGTCATTTCCTGCCTAGAGAAAGTTCTGGAGTATTTGTGTTTTTATAAATATCAGATGTGTAATCTCAGACATGAACTTATTATAACTAGCCCCAAGGCATCGTGAGCTGCAAGTTGCCACACGAAAATTAAAGGGGTCAAATTCAAAAGGGATGTGTGTCAAAAGGCTCTGGAAAATGGCAGGAGCTTAATAAGCATCCCTCAGATGAACCTGTGATTGCTGCGGAAGCTGCCATCTGTCTTTTGCTGTTGGTTAGCCTTCTAAATGCCTTTTATAGCCCCCCAGTAGTGACTAGGGTCCCCTGAGCTCAATTGGAAGAAAAATATATTAAGTTGGCTCCTCTTAAGTGAAGGGAAAGGGAGAGAAGTGTTTAAATGACTTACTATCTCTTGGGCTCTATTTACTCTGCTAAAAAATACCGTACCTAGTATTTCAGAAATGGGAACTCTCTGAACCTCAAGAAAAGTCTTTTGGGGGTCATTTGGTATCCTTTTGGAGCAAGGGACTTGATGCTATTGTTTTATTGGTAGCATTTATCATTCAGTCCCACTTCCTATTTTACCTTTTTCTTTAACAGGGTTTGATAAAGTAGCATCATAAAAACAGACCTGCAGGTTTGAATTAGCCTCCATTCAGCTAAGCCATTGTTTCTCAATTGGGGTCTGCTACTAGGGGGCTCAGGTTCTCTGTGCCAGGAGGCACTCCCAGGGGAGCAAGGAAAGGGGATATAACAAGTGGGACGAGGGTGCAGATTAGACTAAAACGTCAACTCCCGAGAGGCTAAAATCAAGGCAAGGGCATGTAATTCGGCAATTCTCACAGGGAATGAGAAACTAAATACTAAAACTGCCAAAAGACCAGTGTGGTGTAAAAATAAAGAAATGCGGTCCATGAGTCCTCGAGAGAAAGATTGCTCTTTCTTCATTGAAAGTGATACCAGAAAGCAAAATCAAACAATGGAAAGGACCTAAAATGTCTAAAATCAAAGGCGTGGAGAGCTGCTCTGAATCCAGTAGCAGTAACTGTGGGGCACAAGGCACTAAATTTTGACACAGAGGACTAGGGTCAGTCAGCTCAGACTGCTTGACTACAGAGTAGTGTCGTGGTGTATGTGTATAGCTAACTAACTTTCATTAAGTGCTTACTGGGTACAGGCCCTCAGCAGGTGCTTTGTGGTCATTTAAACATTTACTCTTCAAAATCACCCTATGAAAGAAGCACTCTAAGGATTCTCAGTTTCCAAATATTAAAAACAAGACTAGGTGTAAGCAATTTGCTCAGGCACATAATTAGCTTCAGCTGAGGACAATAGTCACAGCTCCCCTTTCTGCCAGGCAACGTGTATACTCACCTTGTTTAGTCCCTCACACTAACTCTGTGACATGAGCACCATTGTTTTCACCAGTTTACAGATGGGAAACTGAGGCTTGGAAGAGTTAGGTAAGTTTCACAGGATCCTGCAGCTAGTAAGCGTGAGTGCCAGATTTCAAGCACGGGAAGTCTTGACTGCAGTGCTTGGCCTCTGAGCTGCCGCACTTCCACCTGTCTATGTAGTTTTTACAGTATAAATTTAAGGTTTTTTTTTTCCTCTCAATGTCTATCTTCTCCATTTGTAGAGAAAATGACTTCATAAAAAGCATTCGATATGTATAAAATTAGGTTTTAAACGAATGCCATAAAACAACTATTATCCATTGGAATGGCAGTTAATGTTGCTGTGTAGATAAAGGTATTACTAGTCTTCATTATTGCTTAGAACTGCTTTCCAGGATGACAAGAAGGATCTCAGGAACAGAGCACAAAAGAATGGCTTGATGCTGAGTATTGCCATGTTCTCTCTGGGGAAAGGCAATCACGGGGCCATGGTACACACTACTATTTTCAAATCTGGAAATCTTATCTCACGTCAAAACTTAGGTCACAACAAAAGCTGAGGCTGCCAAACCTGGGTGACCTAGCAGAGCCCAGGTGTGAGTATCTTCAGGGGGCCGGATGACTGGAAGGTGCAAAAACGAGTCTGCAGATCAGAGCCAAGCCAATAAAGGGCAGACAAGAACAGCAGTCTGGGGCCCAGTAAAAGGGGAAAAGATCCACACCAAAGGACACTATCTGGTGAAAGTTCTAAATATCAGGGAAATGGGGACAATCCTCAAGTATTCCAGAGATCTTGGGCTCGTAATTCTATCAGTCTTCTCATTAGCAACATGAGAAACTAGAAGGCAGTGGAACAGTGCTTTCAAACTTCTAAGTGAAAATGATTTCTAAAGAAGCTGTTTGTGGATATATGCCACAAGCATGTGAGATCCAGTGAGCAGATGACCCAATAGAGGAGAAAAGCAAAGGAAAATTTTTTTTTTGAGTTGAAAACTGAAGGTTTATTGTAGTTTCATCTAGAAATACAGATAAGGCCACTAGGATATGAGATGAGCCACAAGGTTCTTCAAATATTACTCAAAAAATTGATAAACAATTTGTAACACTCATCAAGAAAGAAAAGTAGGACAAATTACCAATACCAGAAATAATTTGAGTGTATAGATATTAAAAAACATAAGATACCACAAACAACTTTACACTCATATTTTTAATTGACAAGAAAAGTAATAAAACATAGGAATATTTCTTTAATTATTAAGTAAGCTCAAAGAAATATTGAAAGTTAGAAGACTTATACTGCCAATATCAAAACTTATGGAATCTACCCAAGAGACACAGGAATGCTGATGCATAGGAGCACGTGTACCCCAATGTTCATAGCAGCACTTTCAACAATAGCCAAATCATGGAAAGAAACCAAGTGCCCATCAACTGACGAGTGGATAAAGAAGATGTGGTACATATATACAATGGACTACTATGTGGCAATGAGAAAAAATGAAATCTGGCCATGTGTAGCAACATGGATGGAACTGGAGGGTATTATGTTAAGTGAAATAAGTCAATCAGAAAAAGACAGATACCATATGTTTCCACGAATAGGTGGACTTTGTGAGACTAAGCAAAGGAAATTTTTAAGATGAGGCAAAGAGAAATCCTGGGCTGGCGACTGGAAGAGCAAGCCTAGATCCATTAAGTCCACCAGAGCTGAAGTGTGCAAGCAGGAAGTATACAAAAGTTTAAAAGAAGAGTAACCTGACATTTTGGGGCTGTGGAAAAAAACAATAATATTGAGAGGCATTTTATAGATGTTTGGGATGAATTAGCTGTAGGCTACATTTTTTTAATAACAAAAAAAACTGGACAATTATTTCAGTGGAGGTGAAATATTATAGAAGAAAAAATGTATTCAGTCACTATTTAACTCCATAGTACTCATAATAATGAAGTATAGAATATGGACGTCATAATTAATCCAAGATATCTTTAATTATAAGATACATCATTATCTTATACACCAGTAAGGAAGAAAAAATATGAAATACATTTGTTATAAAGTGATTTATAATGTGATCATAAAGTGATTTTAATATGATTTAAACCTTTTTTTTTTTGCTTAAGTCTGATAAGAGTTAACTCCATTCATAACAGTCCAGTAACCATTTATTCATGCTGCCTTTTAATGCCTTTGTATAAGTTTCTCACAATTGTTCTCACAATTCTCACAATTGTTATTTCTAACAATAATGATGGCATAGATTTATAGGTGTTTTTAAAATCCTGTGCTGGGAAGGTTTATGAGAAAATGTTCTTTGAAACAAGGCAATTTAATTTTTTTGATATTTATTTATTTTAAGAGAGAGAGTGTGCTATAGAGAGAGCATGTGCATGCGCAGGGGAAGGGCAGAGAGAGAGGGAGAGAGAATCCCAAGCAGGCTCCACCCTGTCAGTACAGATCCTGACATGGGGCCTAATCTCACAAACCTTGAGATCATGACCTGAGCCGAAATCAAGAGTAGGATGCTTAACTGACTGAGCCACCCAGGTGCTCCAAGGCAATTTAATTTTTAATGTTAAAATATTACCAAATGTTTGTATTTTGGTTCTCACTTTTGTAGCTGAGTAGGGGTTGTGTATATTAAGGAGATAGATCCACATTAATGAGATGTCTTGAGCATGAAGTTATCTGAATACCATTGTTGTAAAAGAAAGTTTAGTTAACAAGGGTGATATGATACGTAAGAACATATACATAAAAACTCACGCTTTTGTCCTTTTCCATCCATTCATCGAATATCCTCAAACAATTAAAACCGCTAGTGTACGGGAAGTGTCTAGGATAGTCTGCATAGTCCATAGGCAGAACAGGAGCAACAGGCAGGACATTGAAAGGAATCAAGAAACAGTCAAGGAATATTCATCTATAAAGTAAAAACCTGAAGATAAAAAATGTGCTAATTTCTTCTTTTGAGAGAATTGCCAGGCTCACCACCTCAAGTTGAGTTACTTACCTTAAAGACATTTCTCCACACTTTCTCTTCTCTCAGGAAGCAGAGCTTCTTTAGCCTTTCAGCCACCTCTGGGGAATGATATGAGCCTTCTTTCCATCACTTCTCCCCACCTCACCCCCCGACCCCACCCCATGGCCTCTTCAGTTTGTGATATTCTCCTGGGAACTGGGAACATTGGCTGTTCCTTTTTGCCACCCGTGCAGCAGTGGTTGATTCCACTCATCTCAGTCCCGAAGCCCTAGGTGGGCTTCTTCATTGACCATGAAGGTCCACAGAATTACCATGAGTAGGTTTCATGTTTAAGCACCTCTCTGTACTTCGTGACACACCCAGCTCAGGGTGCAAGGGAGCCCTAAAAGAAAGAGCAGAAAGAACTGTTCGAGAAAAGAAGAGAGAGTTCTAGAGAGGCGGTTCTGTTGGTGTGAAATAGCTGACATTGCTGAAACCAAAGAGAAAAAAGAATGGTCCTATCTAATAAAGAGAATGATGACGTTTTTATGACCATTAATGGATTTAGCAGCAAGATTTCAATTTTTCATAATCATGGAGTCCATTTGCAGTTTTGACCGGGCTTGGAATAGCCTGCTCTCCTCTCCCACCCCCTGCCAAGATGCTTTCCTTTCATCCCAGTGCCTTTCAGTTCTTCCTTCCCTGGCCAGCCTTCTAGGTTAGACCTTCGGGGTGACAGCTTCCTCCCCACAGCTCTCTACCCATTTAGACAGTTACATTGCTCCACACCAATAAAATGCATTTAGCTTTGACCTGCGGGAGAGGTAAATATTTCAGGTTCTATTTATGTATCAGTTTAATATTTTTATTTCCCTATCTAGATATCCTCTATGTGTCTGTCATTGTTGTAGGATAGTGGCTTTCAATTTTTTTTCTGTTATCCAACACTTCGTTCAAATTTGTTCTCACATGGAACCCAGTGTGCTTGTAAAGAAACATGAATGTGGTGAATCTTTGAGGTGATGGTGGGAAGAAGGGGTCTGGGTGTTGGCATACTTGCCCTCTCCTACCCCTAGTTCCAGCAGGCCTGAGGGAAGGAGCAGAGTTTCATAAAAGCTACTTTTTAGGAAAAGAAAACTTTGTGATTCCTGAATGCTACAAAAGTATGTTTTATTTCCTCTGTGCTATGCCCGGAGGGCTGTTTCTTCTTCTTTTTCTTTTTTTTTTTTTTTTTTGTTTACTATCACTAGTAAAATAGTGAAGCCTCAATTGAAATTTGGAATCAATAATTCCCAAGGGTATAGGTTCTAGTTAGTGATGCCTCAGAAACCCACCATTAAAAAAACAACATAAGTAGACTGTTTACCTACATGAGAGAAGAAACTACTTATAAACACATTTGGTGGTGCTAATTCGGACAAGCTTGGTAACACAACTTTTGTGTTTGTGTGTGGAGGGGGATCTCTTTAGTATGCTAATTATAAATCTTTTTTTGTTTCCTAAGTAATTATTCCAGAAAAGTCTTATCTGTGTTACTTGTATGGATTTTAGGAATATTCTGTAATTTATATATGCTTTAATTCAAAATGTCTCCCTCATGAGTTTAAATCGAAAGTTTTACTATAAATTACATTTCTAAAAAAAAGATTGAGAAAATTGTTTCTCTTTTATGCCTCATAAATTGTATACTTAAAAAGTATAATCCTCCAGAATGATATGGTTTTATTACTCTCTTTTCCTTTCAGAACTAGTGGAGTCATGTTCGTATGTTTACTAATCCAGAGTATCAAATTGATGAGGTAACTATTATGGTTGTGATCACAGTGCCTGGAAATAGTAGATGGTTTCAAAGTGGTAGCTCTTGGCCTTCCCTTCACTTCAGACCCAACCCAGCTCCACCATGTTTATCTTGTATTGACCTGTACCCTCAATGCTTCCCTAGATCTGAATTGCTAAATGTCACAGCCAGTTAAGAATTGGCCTGGAGTCCCGGAAAGATCATAGACCATAGAATCCTAATGGGATCCCATGCTGGAATTATTCACTGAAGGCATTGTATTAACAGAGTTGATCCCTGCCCTGGGGATCCTCATGGTATAGTAGGGGAGATTAAAAGATGAATACTTAAAACCCAGCTTTATGGGGGCTGCAATAAAGAACTTCCTCTGGCCACACTGGGCTATGGTTGTGACTTAATGGCCAGGGAGGCATTTGCCAAGTGTACGGGTAAGCACAGTACATCCCAGGGACAGAACATTATGTTGAAGGGCACAGAAAATTATATACTGTTTAAATACCTATTACATGCTGTACTGGACACCAAGGATAAAACAGCGATTAAAACCAAGACCCAGTTCCCATGAAACTCACATCCTAGTATAATGAGAGAATGCGTGGTGTTTCAGGTAATAGCCAACAATTTCATGTAAATGAGGGGAAGTGGTGAAGATGGTGGCAGTGATACAAGTTTCCATCTGAAGGGACTTGAGGGACAAATTTAGGAATATGAACGTCAGTCTGTAAGGTGGTTCCAGGGGTTGTTGACCAGTTTAACTTCTGGAGGGCAGGATTGATTATGACTTCCTGTGGAAAAAATTGAAACCATATGTTGTGTCTAAAGGTTCGATAGTGTTCATCTTTGCATTTGCTTGAACCAAATTCCATGAACTGATTAAATGTCTTCTGTTGGGTATGTATGAAAATGCCACATCATTGCTTGTGAGAGGATTTAAAGAGGAGAAAAATTAAAGCGAGAGTAGGAGTCACAGAAAAGAGCTACAAAGTTGTGGCCTTGTGCACTGGCCTTGGACTTGAACCTGAATTCCTGTTGCCTGCCAGTAGCTTGAAGTGTGCACATGGCTTCACCTGAGGTAGCCAGATGGATAACAACAAGCACTATGCCAAGATGTTCCCACTGGGTACTTTAAACTTTCCTGGAGCAAAACAAGGCTTCTGTGCACAGCCTGAAAATGTGTAATTTGGGAACACATTTTATACCCTTAGTTTGAAAAGAGGAATCAAATCTGTTGACTCTTGTCTACCCCCACCCCTGCACTGCAGCCACTGTTTTAAAGTTTCTTCAAGGTGCCCCATGTACAACTTCTGCAAGGATGATTGAGTTTTCTTTTATGGCAGTCACTGAGGCTTAGTCTTTAGCAGAAACAATATTTTTAATGATATTTAAATGAGCGATATGCTGCTTCTGGCCACCACCCACCAAAGCATGCCTTTCTGTTCTTTAGAGTACTAATAAAGGGCACCAATTCATTCACACTGCCTTTGACCAAAGGCCTGGATTGAAAGTATAATCTGTAGCAGCTGAGATAGTAAAGAAACTGGTTTTATGCAAATTAACTCCATGACTTTGACCTAACCCAGTCAAGGGTAAAAACTGTGTTCCTAGATTACATATTTTCAGCTCTCTAACCAGTAGTTCTCAAATTTTGGGTGTATCAGAATCCTATGAACTTCTTATAAATAATTTTTTAAGTTTATTTATTTATTTTGAGAAAGAGATAGAGAGCATGTATGTGTGAGTGGGAGAGAGGCAGAGAGAGAGGGTCAGCACAGAGCCTGACATGAGGCTCGAACTCAGAGACCATGAGATCATGATCTGAGTGGAGATCAAGAGTTGGGAGCTTAACCGACTGAGCCATCCAGGTACTCCTTCTAAAAACTTTTTAAAACACCGATTACTGGGCTACACTCCCAGAATTTCTAATTCAGTGGGTCTGACATGAGGCTCAAGAATTTGCATTTTTAGCAAGTTCTCAGGTAATGCTGATGCATTCCCTGGACGACACTTTGAAAACAATTCATCTTCTTGCCCAAATTAACCTGACCAGCTGAAACAAACTCTTTGAGAGGCCCTCTGAGGTTGATTCTTGGACCACTCCTCAGCCCCCATCGAGTACCCAGGTGATTCCAGTCATCAGGGAATTTCGGAAAGTCTGTTAACAACTCACCTCTGTTGAGTTACATGATCATTATGTCTAACAATTTAGTTTTGCAATCATTTAGAGCAATGGTTCTCAACTTTGGATGAATCTTAGAATCACTCAGTGGACTTTTTAAAGTAATGATCTCTGGGTCATATTCCCAGAAATTCTGATTCAACTGGTCAAATTAAGCCCAGGCATCCATGTTTATAAAAGCCCCCCAAATATTTTCTATGTGTCGCCAGGGTTTGGCAGAAAGCTTGGGGCACCTGGGTGGCTCGGGGCGCCTGGGTGGCTCAGTCGGTTAAGCGGCTGACTTCGGCTCACGTCATGATCTCACGGTCTGTGAGTTCGAGCCTCGTGTCGGGCTCTGTGCTGACAGCTCAGAGCCTGGAGTCTGCTTCAGATTCTGTGTCTCCCTCTCTCTCTGCCCTCCTTTTGCTCACGCTCTGTCTCTATGTATCAAAAATAAAATAAACGTTAAAAAATTTAAAAATAATTAAAAAAAAGAAAGCTTGTTAGAAGGCTTTTAGCCCCGTCTTTATCTGACTAAATCCCTGCCTGAGGGAGCCCTATCTTACACCTCCACTCCCAGGAGGAGTGAGACGCTTCTCTGTAGAACTGGCAATTGTGTCAAAACATTTGGCACAACACTTGCAGTCTTTGGGAACTTGCCACTTTCTCCTGTGAGAAGGTAAACTTCTTGAGGACAGACACTAAGTCTGAATTTTCTTGGAATCCCAGTCCCTAGAGAAGATCATCTTCTGAAGAGTGAGTAAAACTGATTTTTTGGTGTGTGATTCCTACTGCAGTAGAGCAGAGGGCAGACTTGGCTTGGACACTTACCAGTCATAGATATTGGACATAATATTTAGCCTTGACTGAACCTCTGTTTCTTTTTCCGTCAAATGGATACCTCATATCCATAGGGTAGTTATGAGGTTTTTATGAGATTGATGTAAAGAACATTTCACAATGCAAAGCATATAGTAAGTGATCCAGTCAATGTTAGCTATTTTTATGTTCTGTTCTGTTTATTGTTTTAACTCCAGCTGACTTGCACCCCCAGCTCCCTGGCCAACAGGGCCCCTGGCTTTGCTTTGCAACCTGTCAACAGTTCCTGCCCTTCTCCTCCGCTCAAGTGCCACTGAGCTGCACAGCTTTCAGTTGTCACAGCTCTCCTGGTCAGATAGGTGGGGTTGTGATGCAGCACTTTGCTTGCGTGTGGACAAATCTTGCTCTAGATCCAGTAAACCTCTTCATTTGAGGATCCAGATCAGGCCTCCTACCAAAGTCCCTGGTCAGAATGCATCCTTGACTTTGTTCTGCAGATGAGTGAAACTGCTGGTTGGGATTAATACTTAGGCACTGCAGGTATGAACTCCATCTGCCAAGATCCATGTGATGGTTGTTGCAAGCTTCCCCATCCCTTCTCCATCATAGCCAGATTCCCAGTGGTTCAGCCCTGCATGTTCCCCTGTAATCCCTGTGGTGTCAGAGCAGAGTAGAGACTCCCACAAAGCATTTGCGGGGATGCTGGTTGTTTCCCTTGGGTTCCCTTGGGTTTCTCCCAGTAGAGGAAATGGTGGCTCAAGGGTGACCTCTCCAAGTGGTGTGCTGTCCAAACGGAGGGGCAAGATGGTTAACCTATAACCACTCCTCTTATGTTTCTAATGCAACCTGTCTTGGTCACTGAGCTACAGGGGTATGCTTCAGCCTCACCCCCTATGTTACAGGATTCTCTATGTGATGCCTTATTTTTGAATACTTATTAGTTTTTCTTCTTGTGAAGGGGAACAAGGTCAGGAATGACATTTATTGCCATCTTGATGGCATCACTCCTTTTCCCAATTTGTTTTGAGGCCAGCATAGCCCTGATATGAAAACCTGAAAAAAAATATATTTTAAGAAAAGAAAATTACAAATAATTATGTCTCATAAATATTGATGCAAAATTCTCTAAGAGTGTATTAGCATAACAAATATAATGATATATAAAAGATTAATGCAATATTAGGAGGGAATTTTATAGTAGGAGTGCCAGGTTGGTTAGACATTTAAAATCATTCAGTGTAATACACCACGATAACAAAATAAAAAAGAAAAATTATATGATCAGCTCAATAGAGTCACAAAGTGCAATTGACAAAATACAATATCCGTTCGTGATAAAAAAATCCAGAAAATTGGAAAGAGGATACTTCTTTAATCTGATAAAGGGCATGGGATGAACACTGGGTGTTATATGTAAACCAATTTGAAAATAAACTATTATAATAAAAAAAAAAAAAAAAGAAACTGAAAATTAGCATCATTGTTAATCATGAAATATTACTTTTTTTTTCTTTCTTAGATCAGGAACAAATCAAGAATGTCTTCACCTCTATATACAGTATTTAACTATATAATCGATTACAATAAAACAAAAGGTAAACAGACAAAAATTGGAAAGGAAGAAATAAAATTCTCTTTATTCATAGGCAACATATATGTTTATCTTAAAGAATCTATAAAACACTAAAAAATAACTCATAAGTGAATTCAGCAATGTCACAGAATACAAATTTGATATACAAAAATCAATTGTATTTCTATAGACCAGTAGCCAACAATTGGCAATTGAAATGTAAAAATACATTTTTATGTAGCATTAAACATATGAAGTGCATAAAAGATACATTTAACAAAATATGTGCAAAATCCATGCACTGAAAACCACACACACTGCTCAGAGAAATCGAATATAGCTTAAATAAGTGAAAAGATATGCCGCGTCCATGGCTTGGAAGATTCAATATTGTTAAAGATGCCAACTTTCTCCAAGATGATTTATAGATCCAGTGCAGTTCCATTTAAGATTGCAGCATGCTTCTTTGTAGATAGCAATAGATTCATTCTGAAACTAATGTAAAAAATGCAAAGAGCCCTTTAGGGTTAAAGAAAGACCACAAAAAGACCAAAAGAATGGACTAAAAGAATTTTGAAAGAGTAGAGAAAAATTTATAGAAGTCAAGCTACCTGATTTCAAGACTTAAATTAATGCCACAATAATAAATTATGGTATTGGTATAAAAATAGACAAATAGACAAATGAAACAGAATTGGAACCAGAAATAGACCCACATGTATACTGACTTCTGATAAAATTGCCAGTGCAATGCAATGGGGAAAGGAAAGTCTTTTTAACAGGTCTTCTGGAACACCTGGATAAATACAGGGACAAAAATAAACCTCAATCCTCTACCTCACAATACATACAAAAATTAATTCAAAATGGATAATAGACTTAAAAAGCTTAAAAGCTGAAAGCATAAAGCTTCTAGTAACACCATAGGAGAATATCTTTATTGCCTGGAGTAGGCAAAGATTTTTAGACCCACTAACACAAACAGTATTAAATGTAAAAAGAAATAATAAACTATACCTTATTAAAATTTAGAATTTATTCTCATCAAAAGACATCATTAAGAAAATGTTAAAGCATGCCACATACGAGGTGGAAATATTTGCAATACATATCTGTCAAAAGCCTTGTATCTAGTACATCTAGAGAACTCCCACAAATCAACAATAAAGAGGCAACTCAATGTTTTTGAAACGGGCAACAAGACTTGAACAGACACTTCCCAGAGGAAGACATACAAATGGCCAATAAACACACACAGTTCTCATCATTATTTTTGAGGAAAATACAAATTGCAACCATAATAAAATATACTACTCAGTAGGAAGGATAGAATTAAAGACTTTGACAACACCAAGGGTTGACAAGAACGTGGAGCAACTAGAATCATCTATTGATGATGACTATGAATGAGTATAACCACTTTGGAAAAGGTAATGGTTCTTGTAAAATCAAACGTATGCCTACAGTATGACCCAGAAATTCTATATCTGCGTATTTGCCCAAGAGAAATGAAAACATAATATCCACAAAAAGACATGTGCAAGAATGTTCATACCACTTTATTTAAGCTCGCCTAATATTGGAATCACCCCAAAGGTCCCTCAACAGTAGAACTGATAACGAAATTCTGACATATTTATACTTTACAATAGGACTTGGCAATTTTAAAAAGAACTCATGGAACATACAATATCGACAAATCTCAAGCATCACGTTGAATGAAAGAATTCAGACACAAAATATTATCTATTTGCAAGAATAATCAAATCTTATCTACAGCAATAGAAATCAGAACAGTGGTAAATTCTGAGGAGAGGGCTTAACTAGAATGAGGTACTGGGGAATCTTCTGGAGTGATGGAAATGTTTCAATTATGGTGATGGTTATATGGCTATATTATTTTTATTGAAACTTATTCCCCCCCTTTTTTTGATCAGAATTTATTTCATACTAAATATGCATACATTTTTCTGTATCTAATTTTTTACCTCAAAAAAAAAAAAAAAGGGAGCAGAGGCAACAATTTGAGACTGGTCACTAAATAGTTTTTAAAAAGGTCATAGTGTGCTTTGGATTTTATGGACTCTAAGAAAATACATTTTATTATATATTGGATGTTTAATATAAATAAAGCATCTTATATATTAATCAAAAATTGATTTAGAAACATTCAAGTGTTAGCACATTCCTTCTGAGTAATGTATATTCACACATTGGCCTTGCATTGTTCCACTCATCCCTTCTGCCTTGGTAAATGAAGGCTGTTGAGTCTGGTTTGCAGATCAGAGCTCCACTTTCCATATACTTGACCTCTTTATGGTAGTTGATTATTTCCCAGAATGCATTTTCCTAATGTGAAACTTTTATGTGAGAATGTCTCTAATATACAGCTACCTGCCATTATTTAAGTGAAATATGACCTGCGGCTTGCAGTCAGATTTCAATGTAAAGTTAACCTTGAACAAAAAATAAGACCAGTTAAAGGTTTTGTTGTTTTTTTTCCAAAAACCCTATTTTTGCCAATACCAAGGTGGGTGAAAAAAAGCCAACAAAATTATATATTTAAGGTCTGTTTAGCAAACAAAGAATGGCTATTTGGTTTGGAGTTGAGAGAAAACTTAGTAAAAGCTGAGAAAAGCTTCAAATTACCGATCCTCACTTTTATTGAGTTTCATAGCAGGTCATTTTTAATTACATGCCACTTCTTTCTAAACAGCAGTGACGGTCCTGTTTCTGTAATAACTGACTGGGCAAAAACCTTTGCTCTTCTGGAATTGCATTTTACAAAATCAACTGAAACATAAATAGAGCCAGACTTATGGGTGTTTGGCATGATGTCATAGTGTGGTTGTGTTATTCTTGACTTAAATGACCTGTTCCAAAGAATGAACTGAAGAGACCCGTTAATGACCCCATGTAGAGTCAGACCTATGGGCATACTTTCTCTTTTTATTTGGGGGATTTAGAAACTGACCGTCCAACTGAAAGCAGGGGACTTTTAAGGAGCCTCTCCTCAGAAGAACTGAAAGTCAGTCAGCACACGCAAGCATTTTCCCCCTTTATTTATGGTAGGTAACCATATGCCAAAAATTGTCTTCGTATTTACTGATGCACATACTAAGAAGCAGAATGGCAGTGAAGGGTTTTTAAACCCACAGAATAAGGCAGAGATAGACAACAGTTACACTTCAGGTCCCCAGTTCTTGCTTCGGTATTTTAATGTTCATTTTTTCTTAGGCAAATAGATTCTAATCTGTTGATATGAGTGCCGTTGGGCTAATGTTAAAATGATTATAGAAAGTCCTGACCTTGAGATTAAAAGATAATGGTAAAGAGGTACATTTTGAGTTCAAATAACTCAAAAGCGATCCAATTAGGTAAATATATGTTAGAAAGAAATATAACTTGCTAATGAATCTAGCCAAGTTGGCTTCTTGTTCATTTGTTCAACAAACACTTTTAGCATGGCTTTAGATTGTGGGGCTTTAGATTGTGGGAGCTTTAAGATGACTTTCCTATTTTAAAGTAATTTTCAATTTAGATATAAGGACAAGATATATGCACTGGAAAATTTGAATTAGATAATACTGTAAGACTCAAAAAACAACACATCTGTAAAAGAGGTATTACAAATAAATGTACAAAATATCATCATTAGGGTGATCATGCAAAATTGAAGATCTAAAAAGAATTAAATTTTGTTTTTAACAAGTGCTTGCCTGGGTGTCAATTTAGCCAGTGAGCCCATGTGTTAGTTTTCACTTCTGTGGAGAGCACATGTGTGCTCTCAGTTAAAATGAGCTATGATTCTTACTGAGAATGTGCATGTTTAAACAACAGAACTACCTGTTAAAACTGATCATAATTGGGTTGTAATCAGTTATTTCCTATTTGTCTCTCTTTCTCTACTCTGTGACCCCTAAGGACACTAATTGTGACCAATATTGTATTGTTAACAATAATCAACATTTATTAAGTTCTTAATATATGCCAGGTATCATTTTAAATTTCAAGAACTTTTCATATGTTAATTCATTTAGTTCTCATAATAACCCAATAATGTAGCTATTATCCACATGTTTACAGATGAGGGAACGGAGGCATGGAGAGCTTGAGAAACATACCCAGAAGGTATTTGTGGCAGATGCGGGATATGAAAACAGACAATCTGGCTCTCCAGCTCCTATGTTAATCTCTATACCATCCCACCATGGTATCATTGGTGCCTACAGTAATGGTTGCTATGTTACCACTGGATGGATCAACACATGGATGGTGTGTTGTGATTTCTGTAATTGTAAATTTTCTGGAAAGTATGTCAGCCATAATGCAAACGTTAACGGAGCAACTCCAGAGAGGGCCATTTGAGCCTGAAGGATACAGAACACAGAGTTTCCCCCAGAAATGGCAGTGTGTCCCCCATCCATGGATGCCTTAGGCTTTCAGTCCCACCTCTGTTCCCTCCTATAGCTACAGCCTACATTTTAGCATGGATGATTGTCTAGTCAAAGCTCTTTGCAATGAATATAAACCCTTCAAGCTTGCTCAAGTATTAAATGTATTAAGAGAAATCTCATGGGTGCAAAGGAAAAAAGAATGTACTGGGAGTAGAGGAGAGACACATTCCCAGGGAAGCAGTCCCCTAAATGTATCTACTACATATGTAGGGTTTGTACTTTTAAGTTTCATAAAGTAACTGTCATTTAAGAATTTCTTTAATTTTCTCTCCTAGGAAGTTAAATAGTACTCAAAATGAAGGCAGTGCTTGAAATAGGCAGTGGCCTGCCTTGATCAGCAATCCCTAACAGTCATATGGCCCAAGGGTTCTGGCCCAAACCAAACCTTTGTGGCTTTCCTTTGAATAGGTTGTTCATTCATTCATTTATTAATTTTCTTATTTCTGTATACATTTATTCATTTGGAAATCTTTCTGTCTTTTGCTTCCTGTTTGCCACTACTGGCACAGAGAAGGGGTACACAGTGGTAAGCCCAGAGGCTCAAGCCATGACTTCTCAGAGTTTACAGTTTAGTTGTGTCAGTGCACTTTACTACTAAGTCTGATTTCCTCATCTGTATAATGGTCAAAAACTGGCCTGGCCTTTCTCACATGATGAAATGAGGCATAATGTACATGAAATCCTATTTATAAGTGTAAAAACTTAATTCTGAATGCTGTTATTTGGTAAGCAGAAACATAATAATGGTAACTGAAGCAGGTGACTGTTGCATGGCTTTTAGGAAGCAGGCTGGTATGGGGCAAAGAATGTGACTTTCAGAGGCTACAGTCTGAGTTCCATTTCAGACATCACTACATACTGGCCTTATCTCCTTGGGCAACTTACATAACCTCCTGGGGTCTCAATGTTTTCATCTCTAAGAAGAGGCAAATCATGCCTGCCTTTGCAGAGTATTTTTGAAGCTCAGGGTTTGTAAACCACCTGACTCAATTCAGTCTTGAATAAATGCTGGCTGATATTTTCAGGATCCTGAGCTATTCAGAAATCAGAAATAAAGGCTTTTAGCTTTCCTGGATATCCCCCTTCTACCTCCCTCTCTTCCCTGAGATCCTGCTACTCTCTGCATCTACTTAACCATTTCCTGGTATTACAGCCACCACCTGCAGCCCATAGTTCCTGATGTGTCCTTCCAGTTAGCATTCCCCAGTCCATTGTAACCTTCTTGGATTTATCAGTGAAAACTAGTGTCTCTCATACCATCCCCCTCGGGGTCCTGCTTTCTCTGTAGTGCTGGAGGCCTAATGTATCATCCCTGTAATGAATCCTATTAATTTGTGGAGTACCAAGTGTGTGCCAGGTATTTTATCCTGCAAGGCAAATATTATTATAGGTGGACTATTACTCCAATATCACGCAGTAGAAAGCAGTGAAACAGAGATCTGAACTCTTCCACTGAATCTAACACTTACTGACTCCCAAAGACAAGACAAATTTCAGTTGTAAAGAAATACAACCTTTAGGAGTAGCACCAAGTATGCAAACTATTAGGGACTCTATCTTAAGAAATATGTGGCTCTCCTAAAAGAAAATTCATAAAATCAGTGATTAGCGGTGACTGGGTGGCTCGGTCTGTTGAGAGTCTGACTTCAGCTCAGGTCGTGATCTCATGATTTATGAGTTCGGGCCCTGCGAGCCTGGAGCCTGCTTTGAAGTCTGTGTCTCCCTCTTTCTCTGCCTCTCACCTGCTCATACTCTGTCTCTCTGTCTCAAAAGTAAATAAACATTTAAAAAATCAGTGATTAATATTTATCAGATACCAGTTGCATTCCACTGACTGTCCTACATCAGCATACAGAGATGGATAAGCATGATTTTGTCCAAAGATGCTTATGTAAATGAAGAAGCAGATATAGAGAGAATAGACAGATGGTCATGCACACAAGGAAGAAATTATTAGTTCAGTCTGGATAGAGGGTGGCATAGTCAGAGCACATTTTCCATGTTGGTTTTAGTGGAGTAAATTCACAGGCAGAGAGAGGAGGGGTCCATAAAAGATAAATAGCATGAGAAGCTGACAAAAGTATGAGAATATAGGAGCTATTTAAAATGGCTACAAGAAGGCTAGATAGAACAGGATAGAACAAAATACTTACAGAGAGAAATGAGAGAAGAGCCTAAGGAAGTATGCTGGGGTGAGGCAAGATGGTAGAAATGTCTTGGATGCCATACTAAAGCATCTAGACATGGGCCTCTATAACCAGTGGGCAGCCATAAAAAGTCTATGTTCTCAAATAATGACTCTGGTGATGTATATGTCAACTAACCTCATTATAGTAATTACTTCATAATTACACAAATATCACATCATCACGTTGTACAACTTAAGCTTACACAATGTTACATGTCAATTATATTGCAATAGGGCTAGAAAAGATAAAAATAAAACAATGACTCTGTGTGTCATTTAACCCATTGTGTTGGCTTATGGTTTCTTAGATACCACACAACAAATCATATCTTTCTCCTGGATCTTCTGTAAGTAAAAGCTTGGTTTAACCCAATCTGAGTGAACAATAGGACTTAGTCCTGAAACATGGCTTGCGGTTGTAATGCTCTACACATGGTGATAAAGAATGTGCCCCCCAAGAACCCACAAACAATATGAATGAATTATTAAGGTCCGAATGCTAACTTTATCTAAAATGTAGAAATTGATCTGTCCATTAAGCTAGTTTTAGGAAAAACCATAACAAAAACAAACAAACAAACAAAAAAACAAGAAAGTCACACTTGCCACAAAACCCGACATTTTATGCCCCACTGCCATTTTTTCTGCCATTAGTTCTATTTTAAACTATAACTTTCCTAAATCAGACACTAGAATTTTAGAAGCTAAGCATCAGTAGCTCTGGCATGGCTCAGAATCTTCCTCAATCCAGCAATGGAACAAAAATGAAAATAGAATTATGGAAAGGGCAGATGCAGTATCTTATATCACTTTTATTACATTATATTTTAGCAGCTGAGACAGGAGGGGAGAATATTATAGAATCAGCTTGCTGTAGTCTCGCCTATAATTATATTTTTCCTTGATAAGGCATTGGCAAGGATCCCACAAAAATATTGATGCGAAACTTGATCTCCCAGTGCTGTGGAATTTCTCCAGGCCCGGGATTGAGACTGAGAGGTTTTGGAAGTGTTTGGCAGCTATAGTAAATTCAGGAGCTGGAGGCAAGGAACAATTCCTCTAGCACAAGCCCAAAGTCAATATATTATATAACTACGAAAGGCACACTCCGCACTGTGCTTTTATGCTCTTGACTGGATTTCATCCAAACCGTGTATCCTATATAGGTGTAAACATGCACTTCAAACAGTATTTGGGGAGAAGGGTGGGAGCCCTATAAAGTTTTCATGGCTTTATATTTAGGGGTGAGTGTGTTACTTATAGAGATGCTGATTCTTTAGTTCTCCAAAAACAAGTGGCAGTAAAAACTGCCTGTCCCGCCCTACACATGCTGTCACATAATTTGAGTTTTGCTCTCCCTTGCCGTCATTGTTATAAGCATCAGTCCAACTTTTCTTTTTCAAAAACATATTTGCTGCAATATAAACATACAGCATGGATAGAGTTTGCTGAGGACTACACGTTCGTAAGTAAAATTATTTTAAATTAGAGCCTCTGTAGCTATTCCCACAGAGGAAGCTAAAAGGCATTTTATGCCCTGGGCCATTGGAAGACCTGAGTTCGGGGTGACCATCAGGAGGCTGCTGGCAGAGTGTAAAGAACACCAGCGTAGGAACCAGACATACCTGAATGTAAGATCCCAACTCTGGCACTTAGCTGCATGAGTGAGTATCTGAGTCTCTTTCATCAGCTGTGAGGATGGGGTGAATAAAACAGGGTTATGTACATGAAGCACCTAGCAGGGGCTCAAGATTACCTTCTTTCCTTCTATCTTCCTTTCTCTTTTCCACCTCAGAGTATAATTATCTGTGCATGAGTGAACAGAATGCTGGGAAACTTACCTCACACATTATCTAACGAGGGATCTGGTTGCTAAGGTTTTTAAATGGCTTCAAGTGTGATTTTTTAAATGTTGACATCTATTTATACCATGCGACTTCAGCAAAAATGATTTGAGACAGCTTTTCAAAGAAGATAAATGTACTAAGCTTGATAAAATGGTAATAGAAAAAGATAAAGAAACAGGGACAAACTCTTCTAACCCAGTTGCTATAACGGAGTCTAATATTGGCCAGGGAAATCCTTGGAAATTTCAATTTCATGTAACTTCGATTATAAGAAAAAAGAAGGAAAGATGAAAATTCATCAGGGAAGACAGTTTTGCTTGGTATTGAATAAGATTCTTATTTGGGTAATTTTATTGGGACTATTTAGAGGCACTATTGATTTTAATATGATCGGCGATATTCTTAATTCATACTCTTGAGACCCTGAGTAGTGTAGTTAGGCCTGGCCAAGGCAGCAGGATGTATGCAGAGTCCATGCAAATCCTTGACTGGAGGCCCAAAACTCTTAAGAATCAGCTCACTTTGAACCAGCTTAGGTTAAGTGGAGATTTCTTAGGTTCTGAGGTGAACCAACCCAGGGTCAGACTCCGCTCTGCTACCTACATCTCTTGAAGCCTTGAGTAAGTTTTCTTACGCTCTCAAACCATTGTAAAAAGGGAAATAACTAACACTCTACTTTTTAGAGTGTTAGTAAACATTTAATGAAATAAAATGTTTTGCAAAAGACAGGGATTGTGCCTAAACAGTCTCTCAGAAATGTCATGGGATTCATCTTCTTAGCACAACCCCAATGTGTGCTATAAACCCCTGACTCAGTGTCCATGCATTCTTCTGTTGGAGATCCCTCAAGAGATGCTTGAGAGCTACCACCTCCTTAACAAATGCCTGTGCACATGCACGGATGCACATGCACACATATATGTTCACCCCCGACACACAGGATTTGTCCTTGTATATTACTTCATAATCATGAAAAAATGATTTCTACCTTGCATGTTTTAAAGTGCTGCTGTTTCTACTCTAATCCTGAAATTATACCCTACTTCATTGGCTAGTTTGTCAATTTGAAGTTCTCAGTCCTAATAGTGGTGTCACCCCGTCAATGTGTTGTTCATTTTTTCAACATTTGACATACTTACAAATCACTTCTAAATAAACCAATTCATCCAGCTAATTCCTGCATTTCTTTCAAATTCACATGGTATACAGAATAATCTTTAACAAATAGAGTCTGTTATCAATTTATGTCACAAGACTGAGTTGGGAATAACTAGAAATTCACTAGAATTCTCTGACTTCTCTCTTTTGTTTTTTTTTTTCATTTATTCTTATTTGCTTTATTTTTATTTAAAGATACTACTGCTAAGTGTTTTCTTCTTCGATTCTTTATTTAGAATATTTTATATCATTCCATTAGCCAAGACAAATCTTTGTGCATATAACCATCTATAGTTCTCAAATAATTATTTTTATATAATATATAATAAAAGCTTTTGATGATTTAGATCCCTTAATAACCTGAGGATTGTACAACACATTGTGAAACATATCTGTATCTCAGTGTAATGACAAGGGGTGGTTGCCATAATGGACCTGTGGAAAAAGAAATATTCTTCTTAATCTATGGGGCTCTGGTTCTAATGAGAAAGGAGCTAGATATTTGCATATTTGTTGTTTTGTTCTGAACATATTTCTAAAGTGGTTGTGTTAAGACAGGCTACTGCAACACAGTAAGAATATTCTAAGCAGATAAGCAACTCATTTTGCCCTGGTCTATGTTTGCTGACAATCTATTGGGCGCTGACACTGGGAAGGCAGTATACCCTAATCTGCATAAATGGAGTTGCCCCACATTGTAATCTACATCGAAGTTGTATACAACATAGAAGTTGTGTGGGTTTGGTTACTGTACCCAAATTTTCTGAGGTTAAATGACTGTATAATAAAGGTAACAGATTCTGACCCCCTCCTAGGCACTTCACACATTGCAACACCCAAAGCAAAACAACCTTACTATTGTTCACTGTCACTATCAAATAACCTCATACTTTCTCATTTTAGAACCAACTATTCTAAAAATAAACCTTCAAAAATGAAAATCCAAACTATGCGTGCTATACCTATATGAAGTGGTATTAAAAATATGGTAATGCTGTTAGACTTTCAAAGTATTTGGAGATCTGCCATATTTTAAAGTTTTTTTTAAGTGCCTCAGACTTTCATAGAGTAACAAGATAGTTGAAGATTTGAAGTTTGCCTAATTGAATTTGGGAAGTTATAGAAATTTTTCCACAAAGAGAAAAGAAAATTCTGGTCCCCTGATGTTAGCATCTGTGGGAATGACTAAATTGACTACAGATCTGTAGTCTATGGGGGAGACTAACTAATCTAGCATTAGTCGAGGGGATCTGAAGCAAGTCTCCAAAGCTCAGTCTCAGATGAGTAAACAAGTTCAGGTGTTTTTGCATCATGCATACATAGTATGATTAACTGGAATTTAACAATTTAACAATTTACGTAAACCTTGTATCAAAACTCATGCCATAGACTTTAAATAAAGTCTGGTGACAGGCCTAAAGAGTTCTTGTTCCAGACTAGACCTAAGAAAGAACTTAGAGTTGCCTTTGGAGAGTTATTGTTTTGTTTTGTCTGTACAACAAGCTGTAACAAATTTTAAGCAGCTTGTAAGGATTATCATGATCTTGAAACATTTTGCTTTTAGGAGGAAGTAATAATTTCACATTTTTAAAATCACAGGCAACAGTTTTTCTACCTAAAGGACTAAGCCTTGTGCACATGAATAAATCTAAGCTGAAATGGAAAAAAAGTGTTGTGAATACTTGAAGTTACTCAAGAAAGATACTTACTTTGTTTTTTTTAAGTGCAATAAAATTGCTCTAGAATTGTCAGAGAAAAACAGTACCATATTTAAGAAATGATCTGCAGAGCTAAATATTTAAAAGCAGAACCATGTGGTTTATATCAAATTCTTCAGATGCTGTATAGTCTTTTACATTGTAGAATTTTAAATTTTTAATGCAGACTGCGATCTAGTTTTGCAGAGAGGTAAAGTGATTTGACCAGTCTTGCAAGTTAATGCAAATATTGGACTAGATGTTAGATTTCTATCTTTGTCTGTTTGTGAATAAACATAAGACTGTGTTTGTAGAGATGTCCATTTTGTCAGGAATGTGTTGGAGTGGCAGAAACTCTAATGATATCACCACCACTTACGTAAACATCACTGCGTGCCAGGCGCTATTCCAAGTGCCCTTATTTTTATGAAGTCATTAGTTAATGCAGGAGTTATTGTCCCCATTATCTCTCCTCTATTAGTGTCCCTCATTTTACAGATGAGGAAACTGAGGCACAGTGAGTTTTTTTTTTATAGTTAACTCTAGGTCACACCGCTAGAAAGTGGTAAAATAAGGATTTAGACCCAGTCTAGCAAATTCTATAGTCTGCTGAATACTTAACCACCACACTGTGAACCAAAGTTTAGACCTTTCGGTTTATAGGATGAATAAATGTAACAAATGGGTTTCAGTGTGGTGCTAATCACTAGTGCTGCAGTTCACAGAATACCTTCTCTCTGGGTGATCTGCTGTGACTGTGTCATAGACAGGCATCTGAAGACACAGTCATGAAGACTGGTAGACGTGCTGAATATATTATTGAATATTGGGAAGTGGCCAAACTCCTTCCCAGTGAAATGAGAAGGTGGACTCCACCGGATCTGGGTTCTGGAAGCTCTGATAAGTGTGTGGTGGTTTTAGGAGTTGGGCAAAGATGAGGGCACAAGAAGATTCTCCATAATTCTGAGGCCCAGAGATGAAAACCATACAATCATGCAGTCAGTTTTGCTATAAATGCCTACTTGACTGCCTTGACAGGGCCCTCAGTACTACCTAGTCACTCTTCTATTTTCCCGAGTTGTCTGTCTCTCCCTGGCATTCCATAGTGAATACTTCGTTCTTTTTCTGATCTCTTCAAAACCACTGTCCCCAACTTGTCCACCTCACTTCCTTCACAGAGAAAGTATCCATCAACCAGAGAATCCATTGGTCTCTCACCACCAAATCAACACATTTCCTGCATGAGATCTACCTTGAGCTCCTTTCCTGCATCAGTGGCCCCCCTCCTGTCAGCACCTGGCTTTCTACTTCCCCTCAGGCTGCTCCTCCTTCCTGCCTCCTCAGAGACTTCGTGTAACAGACTATCTGCTTGTTCTTCTATCTTCCATCTCTATTCTCTTCTGGCTCCTTCCCACCAGCATGTAAAGATGTTTAAGACTCTGTCATCATTTGAAAAACTCTCCTTTCACTTCAGATTCTTCTCCATCTTCTGCCACATGTTTCTCCTCTACAATCAAGCATCTTCAGAAAATTATCATACTTATTGTCTGTACCTGCCCCCCCCCCACTTCCGGTACATCATCAACACCTTCCAGTCTGGATCTTCTCCCTCCCACATTGCTGAAATCCTCTGAGCTAGGTCTGCAGTGCCCTCCTGGTTGATAAACCCTGTCGGCACTTCACTGTTGATGTTACGTATCTTCATTCCATGTTGTTGATCACTTATGGAGTCAACAGCAGGAAGTTTTAGGCTTCCTCAACACCACTGATTTCCTGATTTTATTCTGGCTTTCTGGTTGCTTTTTTCTCATCTTGTTGGCAGGTACCTTTTTCCTTGCCTATTTCTGGAACACTAGAGCTGCTGAGATTCTGCCTTAGGGTACCTTCTCTTCTCACTATGAACACTCTCTTAGAGTCAGTTTTATCAGGGCTTTCATTATTATCTATGTGCTTATTATTTTTGACTCTGTGTCTTTAATTCAGATATTGATCTTAAATTATAAATCTAAGTGTATGTCCAACTCTCTCATAGTTCTAGGTATGATCTAAATGTACACATCCCAAAATAGACTCGTAATCGTCTCTTACCTCTTGAAGCTCTCTTCCTCTTCCTGTGTTTATTTCCCAAGTATCCACCCAAATCTATCGAATCCACTTACCTTTCTCTCAAATCTGTTCACTTTTTCTTCATACCTACTGCCTCTGCTACCCCACACCAGACCCCCACCCTCTCTCACATATCTTTCTATTGTAGTCTCCTAACCAGTCTGCTGTGCTTAGTTCTGCAGCCAGAATGATCTGTCTCAAATATAGAAATTACCACCCCAATTCCTTTTTCAACCACTTCAGCAGCTTCAAATTGTCCCCTGGATTAAATTTGACTTCCTTACCTGATTTCATAACCCTTTTGAATTGTTGTATGATAGCACTTATCACACTGTATTGTAACTGCTGGCATCAGGTTTGAAGGTAGGATTTATAAGCATAAATCATATGTTGGATAGCATAAATAACATTTTATATTTTCTCTGATTATTTTAGAAATTAAGTTAGTTAAACCTGTCATCTGCCACCTAAAAACCCAAAATCCATTGTAGTTTTTTATAGCCTTACACTGTAGTTCAGTGGACCTTAATGAATAATTGTTTCCCCACTGCTTATATAGATATAGAACAAAATATACCAAAGACAGAGAAGGAGAAAGAGCTGAACTAAGTGTGCATGAAAGCAAAGTATTATGTCAAATGAGAAAGTACCTATGGCTATGAGGGAATTTTTAGGTAAAGTATACACTTTATTGATGTTCATTTGGTTCAGTTAATATTTATTGAGCATAAGACCATATGATGTTGCCTCCTCTCGGTGCTGAACTCTTTAGTGTGAAATACATATTGTATGACAACATAATGAATTAACTAAAATTCCATGCTGCCAAGCTTTCCCCCTTACTGCTGAGCCCAATTTTGTTCCCATTCCCTCCAATCCTACGTAAGTCTTCTTACCCTAGTATCTATTCCTCAGGCTAGCCTCCAATGCAAAGAAGAGAAAAGCCACAGGCACACTGAAATGACAAGCTAATTATAACTTGGGAAAATCAGGATTCTTTTTCCAAATATTCCATTAAGCAAGTTTTATAACTGTTTAGGCAGTGTGTAGATCATTCCCCTTACTTCTTATCTCATGCCATGGTTTAGTAAGTTTCAGAAACTGTTTACAAATGTCACATTGAATGGTAATATCCATTAGGGCTATGAAAATGGTAAGAAGAGTCAGAAGAGTGAAAAAAAAGGGACCAAAAGGAGGGTCCGTTAGTTTTTGGAGCTCACCTCATTTTAGCTGCATCTCTCTGATTTAGATATTTATAATAGAAAATACCATCACTTTTTACTTAGCGAATTTTATATATATATAAAGCATATATATATATATATATATTATAAGGCATATATATATATTATAAAGTATATATACTTTAAGTTCTCGAGCTTTATCCTTTTTTCTTTTAAACTCTAGCAAAGCTTTCCATGGTTTAGTAAGATATTTTATGGAGTGAGGAGGTGGCAAATGTGGCCAGTCCTGCCTAACTACTCTCTCTACTAAGTGGTTTTGCAATGTTTGGACTTGATGACTTTGAAAATGTGTGTAACCTACTTTCTTTTCTGATCCTTCATTTGTTTTAAGCTAAAATACTTAAGATCTTCTCAATCCTTTGACAATCAGATTCCAGAACTGAAAAAGACAGAGCTTGAGAGAAGGGGTTGCTTTATTAGCATTTTTCCATCCCCAGCACTGGATCCAGTATCAACTGAGGATCATATCTCTCCCTCTCCTGAGTTTTTGAAAGGAATTGGACTCAAGGAACATTTTATTATAAGATTCTGGTTTTTTCACTTCTCCTCACCAACAAGCCCTAGCATACCAATACTTTTTATAATATGGCCACTGGAGCACAGATAATATATACTTTGAGCTTAATGGAAGTGAAAGCATAATTCTCACTAGTCTGAACAACATCTCTCATTCTTTTCATATGGTGTTTCTGCTTAATATGTACAAGAGTTAGGCAGATGATTTTGCAGGTCTTTTTAGTTCTCTTTTAGGAAAGCTTCCTCTGTCTAGATGTCTTAAGAAGTTTCTTTCCCTTTCATTTCTCAAACTCAGTCCTAAGCCTTACTTCATTGCTTACCTTCTCACTTTTTGTCCCTCTCTCCTTTGCATGTTAATATCTAAAACTGAGGTTTCCTGTTCCTTAATCTGAACCCCAGCAGTGACCAATGAAGTATCAATTTAAGCACTTGCCCGGCAGAAGCCAGTTTGGCTTAAAATACCTTCGTTGGTAAACCAAGAGAATGTATAATCCTGATTACTCCCAGAGAGCATTGATAGTCAGTGCAATTGAAGTAAAAAGTTCTTCATTCTAAATCCTCACTTGTATTTTACCTTCTCACACATCTACACCACAGGTAAACACTTTGGGTGAAGAATGAAGAGATGAAAGCTTATCTCAAAGCTTTGTTGAATAGGTAGTGAATAGGTAACACCATTGGAGGTCAATAAGTTTCTTAGAATTTGTCTTGGAATATGTAATAAACTGTGATATATTTGATCTAAGCCAGGGTCCTTATATATCTAAACTTGAAAACATTTCCATTTACTCTTGACTCCATCCTTGACTCTAATGCAGGTACTCCAAGTTAAATCTATCACAAAAACAGTTTTACCTGTAAATAATGTGACAGGTGTGTTGGCTTGCTTGGGAAAAAAGGCTCATAATTTTCTGTATGGAAGCCTCTGGAGAGACCAACAGAATGCCTCTTGCTGGAGTCTAACTTTATTTTTTCATCTTTAAATACAGGGTACTAAATTATCAAGTTCTCCCCAGAATCACTTCATCTATTTCAAGGAACAACATTGAACAATTCTGAAAGCATGTCCATGAAATCTAGAATCTACTTTCCTTGTCAAGAGAATGGAAAATGTCTTAACTCAGGGTTGTCCCCCTACATAGTGAATATTTTTCTTCAACTAAAATATCTTTGGCTATAATGATTTCTTTTCCATTTGTTTCCTGCATCCTTCTCATAACAGTTCTTTAGATCCTCAAAGAAGTAATCTAACTTTTCTTGACTTTTGCTGTTTTGTAAAATTTTGATTATTTGTATGACATCTTCTGGATCATATCTGTATGTGTTTTTTTTAATTTGGGACCTGTTAAGGAGATGATGAGTCTGTGAGAGTCACAAATAGGTTTGTTGATGGTAATGATAGAATAAACTTTGACATTTCACATGGAGGGGACGAGTCCTGAGTACTTGGGATGATGAAGAATGGGAAGTTGTCAAACCCCAGGTTTCCCTTTGGCCAACAACACTGATACAACAGTAGCAGGTAACACCCTCGGAAGGGTGTGGGTAGAGTAAGGCTAAGTAAATGAGCAACAGTGAGGTAGAGGTAGGAACAACATCAATAGCACCAGGTGCCAAGTCTGAGCACACCACATACTTGAAAATCAATGTCTAATATTTGATCTGAGTTCAGAGCCTAGAGGTTTAAAAGGAAGCTCAGTAGGGGAGTCTGGAAGTTCTCTTGTCATCCTCTAGGCAGTTTTTCTGTAGGGCATCTTTTGAGGTCCTGGTGGATATGCCTCTGCTAATCTCAAAGGCATGGTCCTGGTTCCTTGACAGACGTGATAAGAGTAACCAGACCAGGTGACTCAGATCTTCTCCTACCCCAACCCTGGACCCACCCAGCTTCCAAACTGTATGGACCTCCCCTTTGGCTTTTTTTTTTTTTTTTTTTTTTTTTTGAGAGAAAGACAGAGCACGAGTCGGGGAGGGGTAGAGACAGAGGAGGACAGAAGACCCGAAGCATGGTCTCCACACACTGATAGCAGCAAGCCTGATGCGGGGCTCAAACTCACAAACCATGAGATCATGACCTGAGCCGAAGTCGAACACTCAACCGACTGAGCCACCCAGGCACCCGTCCTCTTTGGCTCTTTAAGACTACAAATCCATTAGCCTTAGTAAGTTCTTATTTATTTGATCTAATTTAACAAATACATTTATAGTTGTTATACTACCATGTGCCACACCAGTCTACTGGTGTAAACAACTTTACAAATATCAACTTCTACATTTAAGAGGTGACTCTATTGTTACCCCACTTTAAAAATAAGTTTGTCCTTACTTGTGGTTCTTCATGTTCCTGGACACTGCATTTGGCCACCTCACTGGAGGCCCAGTGTGTCCAGAGTCAGCATTATCAGCACCCTGTCAATGGCTTCCTCAGAGCAGAGTGGGACAGTGATCTTGTATGGCATCAGAAGAATATGAGCTTTTGGAGCTGAGCAGTTTGGGTTTTCATCCCCCTTCTGTCACTTACTAGCTGAGTGACTCCAGGCCTGTTATAGTTGTCTCATCTGTAAAACCGGAATCCTATCTATCTTGGAGGGTTATGGAAGGGGGATTAGAAATCACATAGGGAAAATTCTAGCCCAGATGCCGAAACAGATAGCATCTAGGAAATGATAGCTACTGTTATTCTTTCTGATTTTTTAAAAGTGTAGAAGTCGTTGTGTTTCATTAAATTGCACCCAGGAGAAACTTGAGAAGTGAAAGTGACCTTAGGTTTTGGCTATTTGCTTTCCTTTCCTTTCTCTTTCTCTTTCTCTTTTTCTTTCTTTTTCTTTCTTTCTCTTTCTTTCTTTCTCTCTTTCCCTTCCTTCCTTCCTTCCTTCCTTTCTTTCTTTCTTTCTTTCTTTCTTTCTTTTCTTTCTTTCTTTCTTTCTTTCTTTCCTTTTCTTTCTCTCTTTTCCTCCCTTCCTTCCTTCCTTCCTTCCTTCCTTCCTTCCTTCCTTCTTTTCTTTCTTTCTTTCTTTCTTTCTTTCTTTCTTTCTTTCTTTCTTTCTTTCTTTCTTTCTTTTTCTTTCTTTCTTTCTTTCTTTCTTTCTTTCTTTCTAATGATGAAAGTGTACCAGGACATCTTTAGATTTTCTTGAAGTTATCTGGCTAATTAATGAGAGAACTGGGAAAGAACTGAGGCTACCTGGTTCCTACCTGAGTCTTTAACCACTACCACCCTCTGCTACTGCTAGTGTGCTGGAGGGGTTCCACCTAACACCAACAGAGCCTGACACTAGAGATCATCTGTCAGAACAGGGACATTCTTCTATTCATTTTCCGGTGGAAGCAGCTCCTCATCTCAGATCTCTCTCTTCAGGTTTCTAGAATAAGAAAGCTATTGTTCACAGGCAAACACACAAAGCCCCTGCTGCAGCAGCCTGCTTACAGCCTCAGTGGTTTCTCAACTCCATTCTTCCAAGCTTCGCAGAAGATCATTTGTTTAAAACAGAAACACACCCCAGTCTCTTTGTCCCATTTGTGTAAGTGGTCACTCCTCTCTTCTAGGGAATGTAGGGTACATTCGATAGGACATATTACTTTAGCTTATATAGCATTTGTTCTCTCCTGATAATTTAGAGATTGAAAATTACTTCTTAGAGACAAGAAAATATTCCTGGGTGTGGGGCTAAAGTTGGACTATTCGATGTGTCTGGTAGCAGGAATTTGACCATGGTAATATTGTTACCATATGGATGAATGCGTAACTATTGAAAACTGGGATGAGAATTTCAGGGCGTTTTACTGGGACCACCAAGATGATGAATGACATATTTGATTCTAAGGCACTAAAGTGAAGAAGAATTTCACATTTTAAATTGGAGTATCATGTCAAAATGAAAACCTTTTTATATAAAAGTACATATCTCTATATCTATCTATCTATCTAAGAACAAAACCTCTTTAGCTCTGGGAAGGATATACAGGACACCAACATAGTTAGAATGCTTCAGAATTATTTAAAAAAAAACAATGAATCCAGCATAGCTGTCACCATCATTTATTCCTTTCTTCCTCTCTAGTGTAGCACTGTTCTTTTTCCCACTAAATGAAAATTGGTTGGCTCTGCCTTGAAATATTGAACTGTTTGGGGGTTTTCAGACCTTTTTGCCCATGATATTTATCATAGGGGCCACTCATTGGTGAACTGGACCCAACATACTCTGAGTAGCTTTTTGTTTCAAGCCCTGCTTTGTTTTAAGCTAGGTGTTGAATGCAGCATCAGCGGTAAGCAAGCAGACATTCAGAGGCAGATGTGGGCACATTCCCAAAAGTTCAGTGCCAAGGGCCTTGTGTTTCTTAACAGAGGTGACCTGGAAAGACTCCAAAAACAAGATGAAAAATACAAAGTTGAATTTAGTTAAAGGGAAGGAGAAAGGAAAGCATTGAAAGCTTGAATCCCGTTAACTTGAAAAGTTGAGTTCTGGCCTTTTAAAAGCTTCCTTCTAAAACAGACCTGTGTTAGTTTAATCTCTGGCCAATTGTAGATTTAAATTGAGCTTCTCACACGTATTAATCTTTTTAGGAGTGAAAATAGCCATCGTTGCTAATAGGGAACTGATTTAGTAGTTTCTGTTCATAATGGACTTTTACTTACTTGGATGGTTAAAACAGAGACCACAGTTATTATTTTATTAATAGGTCCCTAGCCGAGCAGACTGGGAGTGGAACACAGTGACTAGGGCCAGCACACGAAGTCGGTCAGACCTGAACACAATTCCCAGCACTGCCACTTGGGAACTTTGGATGTAATATCACTAGCTAAACCTCAACATCTTCATCTATCAAATGGGAATATTTTTGTGACATGTAAGGGAACAAATGGATGTAAAGTATAATGCTTGCAATATAGTAAACAGATTCTGCATGTCATGGACACAGTAAGTTGCATATCTTTAGAAAGATCTGGAAGTGGTCAAGTCCAACTGTTTACTTTCCATGAAAACACTGAGATAAAGCAGGATGCCTCTCGTAAGTTGCAGAGCCGAGGTAAGAACCAGGTCTTTGTCTTCTCATCATTGAAGCTACTCTGTATAAATATATAAGAATATTTTAAATTAATTACTATAAAATAATTATTTTATAGCTACATAAAATACAATGTTATCACTGCATACGTAACAGTTCTATAAAATAATAGCCATCTTATTTTGTTTGTTGAGAGAGAGAGAGAAAATGAGGGGGGAGGGGCAGAGTGAGAGGGAAAGAGAATCTTAAGCAGGCAGCAACACTCAGCATGGAGCCCGACAGAGGGCTCAATCCCACAACCATGAGATCATGACCTGAGCTGAAATCAGGAGTTGGAACCTTAATCAACTGAGCCACCCAGGTGCCCCAATAAAATAATAACAATTTTATGAAGCATATTTTGACTGCCAGTCATTGTACTAAATCTTACATACATTATCTCATATAATCCTCATAATGACCTCGTGTGGTAAGTACTACTATAACACCTGTTTTTCACAATTGAAGAGAGCTAAGGAGTGAGTTTAAATAATTTGCCAAAGTCCTACATTTACTAGTGGCAGAAACAGTTTGAATGCAGGAGTCAGCCCTCTTCACCACCATGTGGATTGCACTTGAATAATTGTCCTGAGTAAATGAGACACACATGGATAGTTATCACCCTTGTCTCCATAGGCTACTTGAAACACAATGAGACCACATCTCAAAGAACAGTAAACTTGGACAGCCACATCTTGTTCATCACAGTTGGTGGATTTATTTAAATGACTTCCCAGGGACACCTGGATGACACAGTCAGTTGGGCGTCTGACTTCGGCTCAGGTCATGAACTCGGTTCGTGGGTTCAAGCCCTGCGTTGGGCTCTGTGCTGACAGCCCAGAGCCTAGAGCCTGCTCTGGAGTTTGTGTCTCTCTCTCTCTGTTCCTCCCCCACTCACACTCTGTCTCTCTCTCTCAAATAAATAAAGATTTAAAAAAGGTGACTGCCTAGAGTATACGGGTAACTATAGCTTATATTCATAAGGAAAATCATGAATTTGGGTATCAGAAGCTCTGTATTAAAATTCCGTCTCTGTGTCTTTCTGGAAGGCTAAACTGAAGTCCTTCCCCTTCCTGAGCCTCTGTTACCTAGTTTGTTAAATGAGAATGATGACCCTCAAGGTATTATCGCCTGAATTTAATAAGGTGTAAATGCAATTACTGGGTGTGTAGGAGGTCCCCAGATAAGACCTCTGTCTTAGTGGAAAGTGCAAATAGTGCAGATAACTATTCGACCCATGTTTCTAGTTTTCTCGACCAGCTTTAGAAAATTCCATGTCAATGGGACACCTGGGTGGCTCAGTTGGTTAACCATCTGACTTCGACAGTTCATGGTTCGGGACCCGCATCAGGCTTTGTGCTGACAGCTCAGAATCTTAAGCCTGCTTTGGATTCTGTCTCCTTCTCTCTCTGCCCCTCCCCTGCTCTCTCTCTCTGTCTCTATCTCAAAGATAAATAAACATTAGAATAAATAAAAAAGAAAATTACACCTCACAACACATTTACCCATTTCTTCCAAGTTGGACTATATTCATGATAAAATTCAGTTATTCCTAGGTCAGCCCGCCCTGGGGCACAGGCCCTGTTCACAGCACTGCTGATGCAAGAAGTAGAATTGCTGCCCAGATCTGCTTGGAGCATTTGGCTTTCAGAGGAACGCCGGGCCCAAATTTAGTCCTAGAGAAGCTTTCTAACTTGCTTGGAGCCTGGACTTCTGAAGACAAAAGAGGTGGGTGTTAACCCTGCAGGAACCTGGGCCCCAGCACAACCAGAAATGGAAAATACCCCCAAAGAGTTGGAAGAGGGAGAGCGCATTTCGAAAAGAGTTTTAACTAGTGTGGCAAATGATCCGTCACACACTCTCCTCCCCTAGTTTGTTTTGATCCATCCCCACCTGGTCCCCAGGTGTGTCAGAACCACAAAATGCCCTTCGTGCTGCTGCCATGGACCAGACTTGTGCAGGGGAAGCCCGGCGGTGCACCTCGAACAATGGCTTTATTCTTTCAGGTGCCCGAAGAGAGGTCTGAGTGTAGCAGGAGCTCTGTTGCAAGCAGCGAGGAGAGAAGGGAGGCAAGAAGAATGAAGGAAAAGACAGAAATGGTGTACTTTGGGGAATTTGGTTCCACTGGGAGAAAAAATCAGAGAGTAGGAAGAAATTCGACCGGGAAAATGTGAAGTCAGTCCTTCCCTGTTAGCTCCCCAACCTGCACCCTGCACCCTGCACCTGAAAGCAATGTCAGTGGGAACTGGCTGCGTATCGAGAGAGGAGAGGAGCAGGGAGAAAACGTTTGTCTCTGAAAACCCAAGGGTTTAAGTCTAAAAATACAAGATAGTTGCCAGAACGGAAAGTTGGGATTCCATCTTCCACATCTGGATTTGGAAGAATAAAGAAAGCTCTGGAGAGTTTGTTTTGGCGTTAATTATCTTACATTGGAAACCATCATAACAAGATGGTAAATCCTGGAATTTCCACTTTTCCTTCACCTGAAGAGGGTATATGTGTTATTTTGGCCAGACAGAGACCTCACATTATTATAGACATGAGTGAATTGGAAAGAACAGTTTTCCACCTCATTCTTTTATGGAATTGGCAGGAAAACTTTACTAGTCTCGAGGCAAAATGTAGTCTGTGATATTCTCAAATTTTTCTATAAGGAGAAAGGTGGCGAGAACTTCATAGAATTTTGTCTGAGTAGAATTGGCAGAGTACCATACTATATATATACATATATATATACATATATATATTCCATTTACATATATGGAATATATGTGTATGCAAAATTATTTTTCTTATATTTTACTTTCAGCAATGGAGAAACGAATTGTATCTCATATCCATGGGATGGGGCTTGTTAGTCCATTTGTAAACTCATTGTCTTGAAATAACTAAAATTGTAAAAAGACATTAAATAAGAACCAGCCTGCCTAAACACAGATTTTCTGGTTTGAAACAAATGCCTCGCATCCAGATTAATAAGGTGATGCAAGACACTACATCATCTGGTAGAAGAAGATTCAAAGCAGGTCAAGTTCCTTGGGAGAAGAGAGAAATAACTTTCAAGATGAAAGACCAAAAAAACATATATATGTGTGTGGTCCAAACCTTTTTTTTTTTTTTAACAATTTGCTAAAGGTGTTTAAACTGCATGGTGATAGTTTTCTTAAAGTTTTAATGATTGACTTGCGAGACATGATTAGTCATATCTCTGACCATATGAGGAACACATAAATAAGAACTTTTCTCTATTATTAATGTTTGATTCTAAGAGTATTGGGAAACGTGATGAGAGAAAGTGCACTTAATAATGCCTGTTCTCAAGCAGGGGCATGGGGGTGTTGGCATGTAATAGCACATTATACTTTTAAAATATAATTATAAATACTTAGTAAGTTTAGACTAAAATGGGGGGGAAGTCTGGCTAGAATAAGTCAGACCTCCCAGATAGCTTAAACTTGACCTTCTTCCTAGTCTGCTTCTTCTAGTTTTAGACTTGCAATGGGTCTACTGGACAAGGCTTACTTAACTTGTGCTCAGTCAAATCTTCTGAAGAGGACTATTTGCTAGATTTATTGTCATTTTAAAACACGTGTACAAGGGTAATTTTGTCACAAGAAAATCAGATTTTTTTTAAAGAAAGAAATTTATACAAATATTCTTTTGTATTTCTCTTGGTACGGGACAATCGTTCAATTATAAACACTGTACATGAAGCTACTTTGAGAACCGTGAGAAATAATAGATGGGATTTTTGTTCTAGCACCCATGTATCTAGTAGGATTTAACAACATTCTTTTTACTATTATTATGATATAACACTTAACATAAGATCTATCCTTATAACAAATTTTAAGTGTATCATACAGTATTGTTGACTAAAGGTACAATGGTGCATACAGGAGCTCTAAAACACATACATGTTGCTTAACTGAAACTTTCTGCCCATCACTTCTCATTTCCCCTTCTCCCAGTCCCTGGAAATCACCATTCTACTCTTTGATTCTATGAATTTGGCCATTTTAGTTACTGTATATAAGTAGAATCATACAATACTTGCCTTTCTTTAACTGGATTATTTCACGTCTCATCATGTCCTCAAAGTTCACCCATGTTGTTGTATATTGCACAATTTCCTCTTTTTTTTTTAAGACTGAATAGTAAGTATTCCAATTTAAGTATATGCCACATTTTCTTCATTCATTCATCACTGAACATTTAAGTTGTTTACTCCTCTTGGCTATTGTGAATATGGGAAGTGCTTATGTCTCTTTAAGATCTTTATTTCAATTCTTTTGGATAAATACCCAGAAATGGGATTGCTGGACCTTATGGCAGGTTTTTTTTTCCTGAGGAACATTTATTCTATTTTCCATAGTAGTTGTGCCATTTTCCATTCTCACCAATAATCTACAAGTATTCCAATTTCCCCACATCTTTGTCAACCACCTGACTTTTTTTTTAATAGCTGTCCTGACAAGTATGAGGTGATTCCTCATTGTGGTTTCAGTTTGCATTTCTTTTTTAAAAATATTTATTTATTTAGTGTGTGTGTGTGTGTGTGTGTGTGTGTGTGTGTGTGTGTGAGAAGAGAGAGAGGAGAGAGAGAGAGAGAGAGAGAGAGAGAGAGAGAGAATCCCAAGCAGGCTCCACGCTGTCAGCTCAGAGCCCAATGATTCTAGTAACCATGAGATCATGACCTGAGCCTGAAATCAAGAGTTAGATGCTTAACCAACTGAGCCACCCAGGTGCCCCTCAATTTTCATTTCTGATGATTAGTGACCATTGGCACATTTTCATATGCTTTTTGGCCGTTTGTATGTCTTTTTTGAAGAAATGTATATTCTTGACAAGTTTTAAATCAGGCGTTAGATTTTGTTATTGAGTTGTTGGAATTCCTTATGTATTTTGGAGATTAAAATATACTTTGTAAAATATTATAGAATAAAATATATATTGAAGATCAACCCTTATCCTTATGGTTTGCAAATATTTCCCCCATTCTGTAAATTGTCCTTATAGCCTGCTGACTGTTTTCCGTACTGTGTAGAAATTTTTTTAGTTTGATGTGGTCCCAGTTGTCTATTTTTGCTTTCATTGTATGTATGTGCCTTTGTTAACATATCTATGAAATCATTGCCAAGACCAATGTCATGTAGCTTCCCCTCTATGTTGTCTTCTAGAAGTTTTTCAGTTTTAGGTCTTCTGTTTAAGAGTTTAATCCATTTTGAGTTGATTTTTGTGTGTGGTGTAAGAAAGATGTCCAATTTCATTCTTTTGCATTATAGCTAGCTGCCCAGTTTTGCCAGGACCATTTGTTAAAGACTACAACCTTATAAATAATTATTTTTAATGTAAGGAGATTAAACTCCCCATCAAAATACATACAGAGAGTGAATGGATAAAAAAAAAAAGCCAAGATCCAATTAACTTTTTCTCTTTAATTCAAGTTCAAAATATATAAAATATGGTTGGGGCGCCTGGGTGGCTCAGTCAGTTCAGCATCCAACTCTTGATTTAGGCTCTGGTCATGATTTCATAGCTCATGAGTTTGAGCTCCATGTTGGGCTCTGTGCTGGCAATATGGAGCCCGCTTTGGGTTCTCTCTCTGCCCTTTCCACGTGCTCTCTCCCTCTTTCTCTCTCAAAATAAATAAACAAACTTATGAGATTTGTCCTCTATTCTGATTTTAAAATACAGTTATATCCTCTATAACATTATCTTTAGTGCATCTTTGGATTAGAGAAACAAATAACATACTATAGAGATTGCTGCTAACAGCAATCTCTTCCAATATTGTAAAAAGTGTTTGGGAAAGGAAATGTACAGTGAACTTTACGAGACTGCAAATTTTACTGATCATGTGGGAGAAATGGTTCAAAAGGTAAATAGATACAGTAAGACTTTGAAATGATTTAGAAGTACTTATAAGAATAATGTTCTATTTCTCCCTTCTGTCAAATCACAGCTCCATATCCAGAGAACATGTGCCAAGTCGGGTGATTTCTCATCTATACCACCCTTAACCTTCTGCTATTGTTCTGGTTACATGGTATATTAGTTACTCTTAAAGGGTCTGCCTGCCGTCTGGACTGCCAATTTTTTCAGGTTAGGCATTATGTTTAAATTTTTTTTATGTATACCAGTACTCAATATAATTTTATGTGTAAGTAGTCATGTCCCTTTGTCTGTGTACTTTGTTAATATATTATTTTATTGCCAACCATATCTAAAAATGTACTATTCTATATTAGGCAGTTTCAATTTATTCCCAACTAGAAACCATGAAAAGTTACTTTACTTTTGATTAGTAATAAATACACAGGATACAAAAAACAAAAGTTACAAAAGGATACACTGGAAAAAATACCTCTCTACCCCTAGCCCCTTAACTTCCTTAGCAGGCTGCAACCTCTACTGAATAACTTATTTCTTATGAATATTTCTCAGAGGTATTTTATAGGGACATAAACAGATGCATATAATTGGTAGGCTGAAACCAAGTCCACCATAGGCCCTTCATGCTCTGAGAAATAAAGCAGACAGAAATTCTTTATATGGTAGTGGCATAGACCCTTGAGTATGAGGACGATGTGTCTCCCAGGCACTCACAGGAAAACAAGTCCTCCATTCTGGGTTCCTCTGACATAGTGATAGCTCATTTTATATGGCCCTCCTTGACCACAGAATATCACGCATGTCTATATAATGGAACAAGGAGTCACCAAGGAACTCAACTCCTTTATATCCTTACCCCATGTATATTTGGCAGTGCTTCTTTATCTCCAGGGTAAAAATAGTAGTAGTAGTAAAATGGTTAATACTTACATAACACTTGCCATGTACCAGACAGGACTGCAAGTATTTACTTTTTAAGACATTTAAACTACAGTAAAAATCAAACTTAAACCTGGACTCAAGTGCTCTTTCTCTTGAGAGAAAGAGAAGTGACCAAACCTGGAGCAGACCTGAAGGCCTACTATAGCTTGCTATGAGTAATTTACCCCTAAGTAAACATGACTGATAGCTTTACACAAGTTTTAGGTAAGTTCATGGAGATCCATGAAGATAAGGGGATGTTTCTTGGCTCAGTCTACTAAACTAGGGTAGAATGCAAATGGGCAAGCATGCCCTCCATCTTAAAGCTAGTATTTAGCTGACTTTGGATTCAAATATTTCATGGGTTGGGGTGGGGTGGAGAATGGGTGACGTGCATTGAGAAGGGCACTTGATGGGATGAGCACTGGGTGTTGTAATGTAAGTGATGAATCATGGGAATCTACCCCCCAAAACCAGGAGCACACTGTAAACACTGTATGTTAACCAACTTGAGAATAAATTATATTAAAAAAATAAAATTTCACATTGTTAAGGGGAAAAAAAAAAACCCAAAAAACATTTCATGGGTTAAATTTAGCTTGTAAGGATGCCCATAAAATTCTACATTGCTCCACCAGGGAGCAATAGAGAGTCATAGTCATAGCTACTTTTTCACAGGTTTTAGGCATAAACTCAGTGATTACCATCTGTGTGTGTGTGTGTGTGTGTGTGTGTGTGTGTGTGTGTGTGTAATAGTCAATGTCCTTTTCTCCCAAAATGAGAATAGCTTTATTTTTTCTCCTTATTATAAAACTAATATATGTCTCTTGCAGAAAAACTTAGAAGATGCAGTCAAATATAAATAAATATTGAAAAAACAGTCATAATTTAACCTCACAAGGATGGAAATCATTGTTAACAGTCTGGCGTATATCCTTTAAGACTTTTTTCTATACATGTATATACCTATAAATATTGTTTCTCTTCTTTGGCTAACATAGGATCATGTTCTACATACTTTTCCTTCCATAATACATCATGTATATCTGTTCTTGTTGCAAATAAATATTCACATTACCTTTGAAAATAGTTGTATCATATTCCCTTGTATGGATATACCATAATTTAATCATCTACTGATATACTTTTAGATATAAAGTTCTTGATAAATAAATATTAGCATACATATATCTTTATCTGTATCTCTGGTTACAATGTTAGGTCCTTCAACAACTGATAACCATTATTCTATAAGTAAATTTGTATCTTCATATGGAGAGATACTTCAGGAACTTTGCTGCTATGATAAATGATCACTTCTTTTTATTTTTTTTTATTTTTTTTTTTTTGTTTACTCTTTTTTTTTTTTTTTTTTGTTATTATAATAGTTTATTTTCAAATTGGTTTACATATAACACCCAGTGTTCATCCCAACATGTGCCCTTTTTAATGCACTTCTTTTTATTTTAAATGAGAATCCATTCCTGCCGACACAGTGAGATCCACTGATGTAAAGTGATATTCAAGATTTCATTATTCCTCCATTTTTGAAGAGATGTGAGTGCAAAGAAGAGGGAACACACATGTAGAAGGAGTGGTGCGTATCTAATTGATTATGGGTTGTATACAAATATTTAGAGAAGGAAAAGAGACAAAGAGCTTTGATACTGCACCAGTCTCCATCCTGGATTCCACAGAGCTCCAGGAAGACCGAGTTTGGAAATGCCTGGTTTAGAGGCCAGGTCTTGGAGACCCTCATTGATGAGGTCCGTCAAGCCTGCTTTTTTCACCTCTTTGGCACTGCCTTCCTCTTTGCGAGATGGTAGCACTTTGCCAACCTTTTCAGGTGATGTCATAAGAAAATGAACCAAACACATTGCTTGAAGATCCTTGAACTTCCAGAAGCAAGATTTTAATGGTATAAAAGCCCAGTACAGAACTAGGCTATAGGGAATAAGGTCCATCATAAGGATAAAGATAAGGTAGCAAGAGGGTATCTAAATATACACTTATTTATAATTTTTATAAATATCCTAAAATAGTTTAACCAAATGACTTACTATTGTATTTGGAAGGAATCATTCCAAAGTAGGAATCATTATTTAGCATAGGTAGGTATTTGGAAGAGTGGAAGAGTACCAGTAGAACATTAAGCTGGCTCAAAAATTAGAGATGGTACTTGCAACCGTCTCAGTTGTCATTCCATAGCGAGAAAGATTACCAAAATTATAAAACCCCTCTCAAATATGAATGAGAGTATGTTTCTAAAGCTATTTTGATGTGTTTATATAGTTAGGGAAGGACACTGATAGGAAATACAGTATCCCAAACTGCATGTTCCTTTAGATCAGTCTGTGAATATTCCCTCAAAAAGGGATGTGTTCCTGAGCTTATTCAATAAGTCTTCATGTTTCCACTGTCAGTTCACCTGGTAGCATCAGACTTTAAAGGGTTGTTTGGATTAAGCTTAATTTTTTGTTTTAATTTACCTACCTATGCTAAATAATGATTCCTACTTTAAAAATTCTATAATCTCTACCCTAAAGATTTCTGCATCTACTCAATGCAGATTTTCCCTTACAAAAAAACTTCTGTAATTCATTTTGCACTACTCTCCAGAAGGTGTTAAAATGAATCAATAAAGTTGGCACATATCAGAACTAGGCTATAGGGAATAAGGTCCATCGTAAGGATTAGGATAAGGTAGCAAGAGGGTATCTAAGCAAATGAAAAATTTAGTACAAAGCTACTAATTGGCCTCACAGAGAAAGAAAGATCTGTGGTCCATTAATTCGTGTTCCAGAGAACATAAAATTTTCGCATACTGTACACATTGCACACATCTGTGTCGAGATCTATTCTGAGTTTAAAAATCTATCACTCCCAGCACAACACACCTTAGCAATTCCTACATCAATTTTTTGGTACTGTTTACATGTAGCCCTTTGAATACATATTAAACAAAATTATCAAGGCAGAGAGACTTAAATTTGTCATTGACTCCATCTCTCAAGCCTACATACATAGCAGCCCTATCAGGACATTTTCTCTCTTAATTTGCTAAAAGTTCCAGGGTTTCTGAAATGTATAAGGGAATGCTTTTTAATAGAAAGGGCCAGAGAATATATGCCTTAATCAGAAACCTCCTTTGGAGGCTTTTGATTGAATATATGAACAGGGCCACCCAGAGTTTTTTTTTCCAATTAATTCAGAAGAACCCTGTTGAAAAAATGAAAGTTTTGATTAAGAACTTTAATTAAAAATATGCTGATATTACCAACAATTGGTAATCCCTTTGGTAGAAGCATTATTAACATTCCATTTTACTTCAACAAAAAATTGAAAAAAAAAAAAAAAGAAGGGCTAAGTTCCCATGTCTTATAGCTTCTCAGAGGGTAAGAAGTTCTAGATCAGGGTTTTATTAACCCGAGAATGCTTCAAATGCTTCTTAGAGTTCTTTGGGGGAATTTTGTAAGAGATTAGCTTTAAGTGTTCCTGTGACATTGTTGGATTTTTTTCACTCTTTCAAGTTTCCATAAGGATAACATTTCAGAATCTGAATCTAATTCCTCTTTCTTCGTCTGTATTTTATTCCTTAGTTATGTATTTGTTCCTAAGTATAATAAGATATAATGCCAAATGCTCAGTAGTCTAAGTATTGCCAACTACAAGATAGGATATGTATTTTATTTGCTTTTCCATAATCTAGAATAAGAAAACATGAAAATGAAGAGTTGTCATTATAATCTTGCAACCTTCATCTCTAAAGTTAATATTCTAGTAGTATAATACTGCTGTGATTTAGATCCTAAACTGTCCTCACAGCCCATCCCCTTCCCTCACAATGGATTAGACTCCAAAGGAGAGTATGTTTTGCTTCATTGTTCCTCAGTCTAAAGCTCTGTCTCACCCTATTTTTCAAGGAAGCTATACAAATTGGACCTAAATGGTTCAACTCCCAGCCCTTTCATTTACTGAACATGACATCAGTCATATGACCTTGGTCAAAACAGTTTATCAGTTTTTTCATCTATACAGTGAGAATACCAAGAACGCAGTTAGGATTGATATGAGAATTAAATGAGAAATGTATTAGGTACATCACAGTACCTAGCATAAGAAATACTGAATGAATGCTAGTAATAACTATTTTCCCCACATATTGAATACAATATGCAATAAATGATAGTTGTATTCATTGGTTTTTCTGTTCTTTGTTCCCTCCATGGGATAATTAGGGCTCTTAAATTTTTTGGCAATTTTTATAGAGATTAAGTTCACAAAACAAAAAACTTGCCATCTTAAATTGTAAAATTCAGTGGTTTCTCATATATTCAGCATGTTGCATAACCATCACCACTAACTCATTCCAGAACATTTTCATCACCCCATAAAGAAACCCCATAACCATTAAGCATCTTCCCCTCCCCTAAACCCAAGGCAACCAGTAATCTGCTTTCTGTGTCTGTGGGTTTGCCTATTTTAGACATTTCATAAAATGGAGTCAGACAATATGCAGCCTTTTGTATCTGGCTTTTTTCATTAAGTGTAATGATTTTAAGTTTCATCATGATAGCATGTATTAATACTTCATTCTTTTTGATGCCTGAATAGTATTCCCTTGTATGCATATACCACATTTTTCCCAATCATCATTTGGTGAACATTTGAGTTGTTTCCATGTCTTAACTATTATGAATAATGCTCCTGTGAGCATTCATGTAAAAGTTTTGTGTGAAACATGTTTTAAATTGGGACCGTTAAGAATTTGTTTCCCAATATCACAGGTTGGGTAGTAGAGATTATTGTAATTTTCTAAAACAGACATTCAGTGTGACATAAATGTATTAAATTTCTGAGAATAAGAAAGTTTGATCTTTTCTCCTGTTTTAGAGTATTGTCACAAGCAGATATGCGGTCATGCTATTCATCAATGAACTTCAGTTTGCTTCAACTCAATCATGATTCCATTTTTTTTAATAATTATATACAATTATATATCATCCATACAAACACATGTACAAGTGCCCACTGAACTATGTCGACTATACAAATTAAGGCCAGTCGTGGGGTGAGATGTTAAGGAGTTTCGTATGTGAAGATATACCCTTCCTTCCATCTGGGCCGTTTCTGGTTCTTTCATCCTTCATCTTTTCTATTCCTCTACACCCAAAATCAGATGCTGTCCTAAGAAAGTTTGGCCTTCCATATCTTTGATGAAGTTGTGTAATTAAATCGTTGACTGGTGTTGTGTGGCTCAACATGTGCTCCCCGCCCCCCAGAGGTAGTTCCACATCAGAGGTAAACAAGGAATAAGGACAATGCCTAATACAAAAGATGGTTGCTATTGGTGGCATTTTACTCCCAGGGACAGACTTAAATCATGGTCTTTGCTTACTGTTCACAGCTCTGTAGTAGTGAGGTAACCATCTATTTTGTGTTCTTATGCACCAAAATATGCCAAAATTGCGTTTTAGGTCTTTTCTATCTTTTCTGTACCTTTAGCTATTTTGATCACATATGATACAGATTAAGCACAACTCATACTATTTGTAACCTTTCTGAGAGAGATCTTCATTAAAGTTGTTGGCATTATGCCAAAAGTTCTCACCTAGCAGGGTTAATATTCCCCCCAACACACACACACACACACACACACACACACACACACACTGCCACCCTGCATTGACACCTGGGCTCAAGCCTTGTGGTGTAACCTTGAAAAAGTTAATTCAATACTCTGAGCCTGTTTCCAGGTCTAAAGCCCTCATCACAATAATCTAAATCCTCCAGATTTATCATGAGGGTTAGAGATTTCAAGCTTCAAGCAAAGTTTCTAGCACTTAATTAGTTCTCAATAAATAGTGACTTCCATTATTACTATTACTTTCGGGGCGGGAAGCCAGAATGTGGTTTCCTAGGCCCTACCTGTCTATGGGTGACTCATGTGTCTGCTCCAGCTTGAATAGATATACTCTGTTCTCCCCATCTCCAAGCAGCTGCCTTTGTCTGCTTATTTTCCTCCATAGCTTTAACTCTAGACTGAGTTGTGTTGAATTTAAAGCAAAGTTGAAACAATAGTAACATATGATATAGGAGCTATTCAAAAACGCATTGAGGGAATAAGAAACCAATTTCAGAAGTCCTTCATAGTGTCTAAGTATTGAGCAGTAGGAAGTCAGACACTTGCGCTCTAGTTTGGTTCTGCCATATCCTAGCTAGAAGAGTCTGAGCAGGATTTGTAAACTCACTGATGTTTGGTTCCCTCTTCTATAAGATGGAACGGATGGCATTGGCATTGACTACTTCATTGGGAATACGGAAGTAAGACATTCTATATTAATGATGAGCCAAGGGAGACAACTATAAAATTAGTGGAAAGATTTTAATTATTCCAGTGACTGGGGAGAGGGTACTATTGGCAAATTTAAGGTGTAGCAACAGAGACACCCAACACTCTGTAATATGGGACAGCCCCTTACAACAGAAAACTGTCTTATCTAAACTGACAATAGCATTGTTGTTGAGAAACACAGCAGCTTATAAATATGTTTTATATTAGAAAAATCTAATATCTAAAATGAAAAAGTCACACTAATTCCCACTGATAAATAAGTGGATTTGAGTGGCAGGTGACAGTTTTCCCTTCCTGTGTTCTGTGACTATAAAATCTTGGGCACAATTCTAAACTTTCCATTTTCTCCTAGAAAAATGGACGAGAAAATATCTGTCTTTTTAGTTTCCCATATTCTGCTTTCTGTGCCACCAGATACATGAGTAAATTTGAATCTGAGTAAACCTTATGAGTTATTAATTGTTAAGGAAATTATCTCAGAAAAATACTAATTGGAGTCCTAAAATGAGGCTTACCAAATGTGTTTTGAGTTCATAAAATAGAAGATGGTATTCCTTTTTTGTTTGTTTGGTTTTTTTTTTGTTTTTTTTTTTTTTTTGCCTGAATTTGGGTGCCTACTCACATCATACTGTCGACAGGTTTACATTTTATGACAGTATGTGAATGGCATAAGAAAAAACAAAATCATCTATAATGTATCTAGAGTTATTTTCCAATATGTGTTTTTCTATTTTAAAGAATATTAAAGTCACATTGTAGAAATTTTCAAAATTAGAGAAAAGAACAGAAAATCATCTATAATCATTCCACTCCCAAAATAACCACTATTAAAATGTTGATATATTTCATTTTAATGTTTTCTTACTTGATATATTCTCAATTTTTCACTAAGAATTTTTTTCACTGAAAATTACATCTAATACTTACATGATTCCTTTTGAAATTAGAAGTTATTTTTTGATAAATGTCTGTGGCTGTAGGCTTTGGGGTGGGGATGTTGTAGATTCTTCCATTTAAGTGACTTTGAACTTCACAATGTGTTGCTACTTGAAGCAAAAACTAAGGGAAATTTAATTCCTTAGCATCTAGAGTTGTTTGTGTTTCACTCCAAAGCCACTTCTTTTTTCAACTTTTAATTCCCTAGAGTACTTCAAGAAGTATAACTCTGAAATGCAACATCAAACTAACTTAGTTTTCCTGCAGAGAAAGATTCTAGTGCTGGATTTAGATACTTTTGTGAGCAAATAAAAGCTCCAGAGACTTTGTAGCTTGGTGAATAAAGGATTGGCCTCCAACCAAACCCAACTAGATGATTTTGGTGGTCTCAGCTACATTTCCAGCAAGTTTTAGCCTGCATTACAAATTCATTATGCACAATTATGTGCAATTTGGCACAATTTCCTATCCCTGCTTAGGAGAGGCCTTCTGTTTGGGGCTGACCAGAAGAATAAAATACTTGTGCCTAGAGGGAGTAATTCTCTTTGGTCAAGGTTGTGTTACATATAGAAAGAGACAGAGTAGAAGTATTGTCCAACACAAAGAATCTAGGAATAAGTGGATATTGGAGGTCACTTGTACTTACCATTTGAAATTCCTTAGTCTAAGAGTCTTTATTCTAACAGAAAATGTTGATCATTCCAACCCCAATGGGCACTGATTCTCTCCAAGCTATAACTGGCATGGAAGAGTTAAGATTCATGAATTTTTTCTACTCACCTAGAACCGGAACACAGGGAAGGATGCAAATTCAGTTTAGAAGCTAGTTGGGGAAAAAGTTCACAGATTTGATGAGGTGCCTAATAAGTTGGAACAGATATATTATGAATCTCTAGAAATCTCAAATATTTTTAGTATTGCAGTAATGCACAATAATTGTTTGATGGAACATAGGCCAACTCAGGAAATGAAAATTCAAGCAATTAACTTTTCTTTCCATAGAAAAAGAAGTCCACTTCTCTTACATTCCATATATTCAACTTGGATTTGTTTTAATTATTTGGAGAGAAGTATGCTGAATAGCAAAATGTTTCTTGCTTTGTATTCTCATTCTTAAGGAGTTGGCATTTTACAGGCAAGTTCACTATGTATAAGACTAAATAATTAGATTCCTGAACAAATCATTATAATATGCAATCAGAGATTGGGCTGTGAGAGTCCATCATCAATTAGTTTTGGGAGGCAAGGTAAAGCCAGCCTGTGAGTGGTGCTATTAAGAAATTGATATTTCCTCCTTTGAATGAATCCTGCATCAGAGGCTAAATTAACCAAAATACTAGGCCTAGTGTTTGTTGGTAGTTGGCCATAACCTTCAATAGCCCCCTTGTTATTGCATTATCAGTAATTAAAACTTAAATATATAAAACCCAACAAACTATTGATTAATATGAGCAAATAAAGATAGCCATGGAGCCAGAGGAAAATAACCCAAATAAGCATGATGTTAATATTTCAACTCTTACTCTGCAAAACTCTAGAATGAGTATGACACACATTGTCTTTCTTTATGAACAAAAAGACTCAAGCTAGCCAGGGGTGCATAAGTAGATAACAGAACTTCCTCTCCAGCCTCACACCTGAAAGTGTTATTGGAGACAAAGCAACTGATGATGGGAATATCCCAAGGCCTTTGGTTGATTAGGAGCTCTAGCCACCTTTCCCAGGAAAGTCAGCACCCTTCCTGTCTCAATGAGGTGTTGACTGAGGAACAGACACCACTCCCACCAACTCACTCGTCAGGCATCCTGCCACAAATTGTTGGCAATAGCTACTATGATTCTTCTGAGGTCTCTCCTAAGTAAACGATCATAAAACACAGTTGTGCAAGCAATCCAATTTCTTATTAGCCTGTTATACACCGACCAACACATACAGGAATTAATTAATTCTTTGGGAGACAGCATAGAAAGAACCTAGTCTTAGAAATCAAATTGACGTTCAGTTTTGATTTGCCTCTTTCAAGCTGTGTGATTTTAAATTAAATTACCTAAGTTTCGTGGTTTAGTTTATTCATTTGTAAAATAAGAATAGATGATTCCTCATGTTTTTAGTAAGGGATGCTTATGAACCACTTAACATAGAACTTGGCACACAACTGCAGTTATTATACATGATCTTTAAAATCATGGTACTTGTGGTGAATCTGTGTGATAGGTAAGACAAATCATAGCAAAATCATTTTGATTAATGCTTGGGGAAGGAGAAAAACAGGGCTGACAGTTCCTCCTTTCTAACATGTTACACCTCCAAGTAATACCTAGCTCCATTGTTCAAGGACAAATGAGAAAGGAAAATTAAATAAGGAATAAGTGAAGAAATGTAAAATACAAAATAGAGGAGTACAGAGATGTCCTCTGGAAGCTACAGATAGAGGAGAAAATAGAATTAAAACCACTGAAAATAGAATTGTAGTTTCTAGCAACACGGTGGTCTAGACATCCTACATGCAGAACACTTGAAGATACTAAGATATTAAAATCACATTTTTAAAAGTATATTTGAGCAGAAATGAAAAGACATTCTTAGAGGCTAAAACTGAACAGAAAGCGTGATTCCAGAGAGGGAACCGTGGACTGGAGCCATCTACCAGGTCCTGAGGGTCATATATTTACTGGAACAAGAGACCATGCCTAAGATCCAGACAAGAGCAGGGGTTGGGAGTAGAGACTCTGATATAAATCCAGGAAACCTCCACCAACACAAACGGCAGTACCTTCAGTACAAAAAATTACTTGGAAGAGGGATACATTAATTCTTCTTTTCTTTACATTGATCCCGAATAAAATGAGGGGAAAGAATTATTTCTACTATATGTGGGAGAGAGAAATGTCTACTCACAAACACGAGCATGGGGTCCCAAATAAGGCTCAGGTAGATCTGGGTTAAGGTGGGTCCATGTGGATAATACCCAGGAGTGGAAACAAACCTAAAGTCTCTCAAACAATAAAGTTTAATCTCTGACCTTAAAAAATTCCCAGAGAGAATATTGAAAGGAATAGGAGTTTTACAATCAAAACTCACCAAACCCTGATACGACTTCATGAAGTACAATAAGTAAAAACAATAAACTATGTAAACAAACCCTCGAAGCCAACAGAGATTGGAATTATCAGACACAGAATAACATGTCCATATTCCAGGACCTAGATATACTCAGATTGGCACCGGCATGTATCTCCAGGATATACATAAAAGGATATTAATAACAATTTTGTTAATCTCCAAACTGGAATCAACCCAACTTCCCCATCAACCATAGACTAAATAAGTGAAATGTGATTTATTTATTCAATGAAATACTTAGAGCTCCTAAATATTAATGAATTATAGTTATGCTTGTCAACATGCAACCAACAGTGTGGCTAAAAGGCAAGTTGTAGAAAACTGTATCAAGTGTGTTTTTATTAATATAAATTTCAAAAGCAGAACATTATTTAGGAATGCATTCATACACACATTTAAAGACTGGATTAACACAAAATTCAGTATAGTGGAAGAAAATCTTGGAGAAGCCTGTAAACATGAGTGGAGGCACAGAGGTGTTCAGTTTTTAAACTGTATTCAAATCATATAAGCACATTGGATATATTCTTTGGATGCATGGTAGTTTCACAATAATAAGCAAATTCATATAGCAATTAGAAGAAAAAGGCAAGAGAAACAAGATTTAGGCAGAATTAGAGGAAGAATTTGAGTCTTAAAGTGGAAAATGGAAATGAGAGAGATAGATTTAGAGTATTGCTGTGCATTTTGAGCGTAATTTCCTGTTGGCATTTTCTTTTTCTTTTTGTTTTTTTAATGTTTATTTATTTTTGAGAGAGCATGAGTGGGGGAGGGGCAGAGAAAGAGGGAGACACAGAATCTGAAGCAGGCTCCAGGCTCCAAGTCATCAGCACAGAGGCAGACACAGGGCTCAGACTCACAAACCGTGAGATCATGACCTGAACTGAAGTCAGAGGCTTAACTGACTGAGCCACCCAGATGCCCCTCCCTTTGGCATTTTCTTTAGAGATAGCAATAATGGTGTTATCTACTTTTTATTTAATTTTGGATCAAGTTTCTTTTAGTGCAACAATGGATAATAAGACAGTTCAAAATTATATGGATTAGAGCCTTCCTTTGTTGTCTTCAAATAGGATTTTCGTGGTAGGAAAAAATCAAACCTCCATCAACGTCTTATGTATATGACTGAAGTCATCACTGTGCTCCCCCATTTTAAAATCCATTTGTATTATCTTTCCTTCTTAGTCCTATGTACTGAAATCTCATTTATATGTGCATACAGAGATGTCATGTACCATTTCCTCATATCTGAGACACGCATATTTTTCATACTATAATGTAAGAAAGTTGGTGGCATTGCATAATTAACACACATTTTGATTGTGGTATAGTACTTTCTCCTCCAAAAAACCCTTCAGAAAATATTTTTAAATGGATGTATCTCTTAAACTGACAACCATTTAGAGCGTAAAAAAATATGAAAATCAATAATTAACTCTTTTCCCTTTGTCTTATTCAAGTGGACACAAATACGTCTCCTCTTTCCTAGATTTGTTGAGTATTAAAACGGTAACATTTCCTCATGTAAGCAGTCCTTGTTTTTTGACATTTTCCTTTTTAACTCTCTGTTTATCCTACTCTACTTAGAGAATCCAAATCTATTTACCTACTGATGCAATGCAATCATTTAAAGGTTTCTACCAATGTCCAAAATGACAGAGGTAACAGCCAAAAAAACAGCCACTGTTGTTCTGTGTACTTTTCGTATAATAATTCTTTTTTTTTTTAATTTTTATTTTACAATAGTGTATTTTCAAATTGGTTTACATATAACACCCAGTGTTCATCCCAACACGTGCCCTCTTTAATACCCGTCACCCCCTCTCCCCCCTCCCCCACCTCCCTCACCCTCAGTTTGTTCTTAGTCTTTGAGAGTCTCTTATGTTTTATCTCCCTCCCTCTCTGTGTCTTTTTTTCCTTTCCCCTCTTCCCCTTCCCCTGGTTTTTGCTTTGTCTCACAAAGTCCACCTATGCATGGAAACATATGGTATCTGTCTTTTTCTAACTGACTTATTTCACTTAACATAATACCCTCCAGTTCCATCCATGTTGCTACACATGGCCAGATTTCATTTTTTCTCATTGCCACGTAGTAGTTCATTGTATATATGTGCCACAACTTCTTTATCCATTCGTCAGTTGATGGGCACTTGGTCTGCTTCCATGATTTGGCTATTGTTGAAAGTGCTGCTATGAACATTGGGGTACACGCGCCCCTATGCATCAGCATTCCTGTGTCTCTTGGGTAGATTCCTAGCAGGGCTATTGCTGGGTCATAAGGTAGCTCTATTTTCATTTTTTTGAGGAACCTCCACACCGTTTTCCAGAGTGGCTGCACCAGTTTGCATTCCCACCAACAATGTAGGAGGGTGCCTGCTTCTCCACATCCCCGCCAGCATCTGTAGTTTCCTGATTTATTCATTTTAGCCACTCGAACCGGTGTAAGGTGGTATCTCAGTGTGGTTTTGATTTGTGTTTCCCTGATGATGAGTGACTTTGAGCATCTTTTCATGTGTCTGTTGGCCATCTAAATGTCCTCTTTGGAGAAGTGTCTATTCATATTTTCCGCCCATTTCTTCTCTGGATTATTTGTTTTTCGGGTGTGGAGTTTGGTAAGTTCTTTATAGATTTTAGATACTAGTCCTTTATCTGATATGTCATTTGCGATTATCCTTTCCCATTCTGTTGGTTGTCTATTAGTTTTGTTGGTTGTTTCTTTTGCCGTGCAGAAGCTTTTTATCTTGATGAGGTCCCAATAGTTCATTTTTGCTTTAAATTCCCTCGCCTTTGGAGATGTGTCGCATAGGAAATTGCTGTGGCTCAGGTCAAAGAGGTTTTTTCCTGCTTTCTCCTCTAGGATTTTGATGGTTTCCTGTCTCACATTCAGATCCTTCATCCATTTAGAGTTTATTTTTGTGAGTGGTGTAAGGAAGTGGTCTAGTTTCATTCTTCTGCATGTTGCTGTCCAATTCTCCCAACACTCCCAGCTGTCTTTTTTCCATTGGATACTCTTTCCTGCTTTGTCAAAGATTAGATGGCCATATGCTTGTGGGTCCATCTCTGGGTTCTCTATTCTATTCCATTGGTCTATGTGTCTGTTCTTGTGCCAATACCATGCTGTCTTGTTGACTACCGCTTTGTAGTAGAGGTTAAAATCTGGGATTGTGATGCCTCCCGCTTTGGTTTTATTCTTCAGTATTACTTTGGCTATTCGGGGTCTTTTGTGGTTCCATACAAATTTTAGGATTGTTTGCTCTAGCTTTGAGAAGAATGCTGGGGCAATTTTGATTGGGATTGCATTGAATGTGTAGATTGCTTTAGGTAGTATTGCCATTTTAACGATATTTATTCTTCCGATCCATGAGCATGGGATGTTTTTCCATTTCCTTGTGTCTTCCTCAATTTCCTTCATAAGTTTTTTATAGTTTTCCACATAAAAGTCTTTTACATCTTTGGTTAGGTTTATTCCTAGATATTTGATGGTTTTTGGTGCAATTGTGAATGGGATTCGCTTCTTTATTTCTCTTTCTATTGCTTCATTGTTGGTGTAAAGGAAAGCAACCGATTTCTGTACATTGATTTTGTATCCTGCAACTTTGCCAAATTCATGGATCAGTTCTAGAAGGCTTTCGGTGGATTTTTTTGGGTTTTCCATGTAAAGTATCATATCGTCTGCAAAGAGTGAAAGTTTGACTTCATCTTTGCCTATTCTGATGCCTTTTATTTGGCTTTCTTGTCTGATTGCTGATGCTAGGACCTCCAACACTATGTTAAATAGCAGTGGTGAGAGTGGACATCCCTGTCGTGTTCCTGATCTCAGGGGGAAGGCTCTCAGTTTTTCCCCATTGAGGATGATATTAGCTGTGGGCTCTTCATAAACGGCTTTTATGATGTCTAAGTATGTTCCTTCTATCCCGACCGTCTCGAGAGTTTTTATTAAGAAGGGATGCTGTATTTTGTCAAGTGCTTTTTCTGCGTCAATCGACAGGATCATATGGTTCTTATCTTTTCTTTCGTTGATGTGATGTATCATGTTGATTGATTTACGAATGTTGAACCATCCCTGCAACCCAGGGATGAATCCTACTTGATCGTGGCGGATAATTCTTTTTATATGCTGTTGGATTCTATTTGCTAACATCTTGTTAAGAATTTTTGCATCCATGTTCATCAAGGATATTGGCCTGTAGTTCTCTTTTTTTGCTGGGTCTCTATCTCTATCTTTGGGAATCAAAGTGATGCTGGCTTCATAGAATGAGTCCGGGAGTTTTCTCTCCGTCTCAATTTTTTGGAACAGCTTGAGGAGTATAAGTATTGACTCTGTTTTAAATGTCTGGTAAAATTCTGCAGGGAAACCATCTGGTCCTGGACTTTTATTTGCTGGGAGGTTTTTGATAACTGATTCAATTTCTATACTAGTTATGGGTCTGTTCAAGTTTTCTATTTCTTCCCGTTTGAGTTTTGGTAGCATGTGGCTGTTTAGGAATTTGTCCATTTCTTCCAGGTTGTTCAGTTTGACGGCATAGAGTTTTTCATAAGAATTCTGATGATTGCTTGTATTTCTGAGGGATTGATTGTAATCACTCCATTTTCGTTAGTGATTTTATTGATTTGGTTTCTCTCTCTTTTCTTTTTGAGGAGCCTGGCTAGAGGTTTATCAATTTTGTTTATTTTTTCAAAGAACCAGCTCTTGGTTTCATTGATCTCTTCCACTCCTTTTTCTGTTTCCATATGATTAATTTGTGCCCTAATCTTTGTTATTTCTCTCTTTCTGCTAGGTTTGGGCTGTCTTAGCTGTTCTGCTTCTAGTTCCTTTAGACGTGCTGTTAGAATTTGTGTTAGGAATTTTTCTTGTTTCTTGAGATGGGCCTGGATTGCAATATATTTCCCTCTCAGGACTGCCTTTGCCGCATCCCAAAGCGTTTGGATTGTTGTATTTTCATTTTCATTTGTTTCCATGTATTTTTTAATTTCTTCTGTGATTGCTTGGTTGACCCATTCTTCCTTTAGTAGGTCGTTCTTTAGCCTCCATGTTTGTGGGGGCTTCCCAGACTTTTTCCTGTGGTTGATTTCTTTTTTTTTTTTTTTTTTTTCAAGAAAGTGATGCAGTTTTTATTTTATTTTTTTTTTATTATTTTTTTTTATAATAGTTTATTTTCAAATTGGTTTACATATAACACCCAGTGTTCATCCCAACATGTGCCCTTTTTAATGCCCATCACCCCCTCTCCCCCCTCCCTCATCCCCCTCACCCTCAGTTTTTTCTTAGTCTTTGAGAGTCTCTTATGTTTTATCTCCCTCCCTCTCTATGTCTTTTTTTTCTTTCCCCTCTTCCCCTCCCCCTGGTTTTTGCTTAGTTTCACAAAGTCCACCTATTCGTGGAAACATATGGTATCTGTCTTTTTCTGACTGACTTATTTCACTTAACATAATACCCTCCAGTTCCATCCATGTTGCTACACATGGCCAGATTTCATTTTTTCTCATTGCCACGTAGTAGTCCATTGTATATAAGTACCATAACTTCTTTATCCATTCGTCAGTTGATGGGCACTTGGTCTCTTTCCATGATTTGGCTATTGTCGAAAGTGCTGCTATGAACATTGGGGTACACGTGCTCCTATGCATCAGCATTCCTGTGTCTCTTGGGTAGATTCCTAGCAGGGCTATTGCTGGGTCATAGGGTAGCTCTATTTTCATTTTTTTGAGGAACCTCCACACCGTTTTCCAGAGTGGCTGCACCAGTTTGCATTCCCACCAACAGTGTAGGAGGGTGCCTACTTCTCCACATCCTCGCCAGCATCTATAGTTTCCTGATTTGTTCATTTTAGCCACTCTGACTGGTGTGAGGTGGTATCTCAGTGTAGTTTTGATTTGTATTTCCCTGATGATGAGTGACATTGAGCATCGTTTCATGTGTCTGTTGGCCATCTGAATGTCCCCTTTGGAGAAGTGTCTATTCATATCTTCCGCCCATTTCTTCACTGGGTTGTTTGTTTTTCGGGTTTGGAGTTTGGTAAGTTCTTTATAAATTTTAGATATTAGTCCTTTATCCGATATGTCATTTGCGATGATCTTTTCCCATTCCGTTGGTTGCCTATTCGTTTTGTTGGTTGTTTCTTTTGCCGTGCAGAAGCTTTTTATCTTGATGAGGTCCCAATAGTTCATCTTTGCTTTTAATTCTCTTGCCTTTGGAGACGTGTCGAGTAAGAAATTTGTGCATCTTAGGTCAAAGAGGCTTTTTCCTGTTTTCTCCTCTAGGATTTTGACGGTTTCCTGTCTCACATTCAGATCTTTTATCCATTTAGAATTTATTTTTGTGAGTGGTGTAAGAAAGTGGTCTAGTTTCATTCTTTTGCATGTTGCTGTCCAATTCTCCCAGCACCATTTGTTAAAAAGGCTGTCTTTTTTCCATTGGATACATTTTCCCGCTTTGTCAAAGATTAGTTGGCCATATACTTGCGGGTCCATTTCTGAGTTTTCTATTCTATTCCATTGGTCTATGTGTCTGTTTTTGTGCCAATACCATACAGTCTTGATGACCACCGCTTTGTAGTAGAGGTTAAAGTCTGGGATTGTGATGCCTCCCACCTTGGTTTTATTCTTCAGTATTACTTTGGCTATTCGAGGTCTTTTGTGGTTCCATACAAATTTTAGGATTGTTTGCTCTAGCTTTGAGAAGAATGCTGGTGCAATTTTGATTGGGATTGCATTGAATGTGTAGATTGCTTTGGGTAGTATTGCCATTTTGACAATATTTATTCTTCCAATCCATGAGCATGGGATGTTTTTCCATTTCCTTGTGTCTTCCTCAATTTCCTTCATAAGTTTTTTATAGTTTTCAGTGTAGAGGTCTTTCACATCTTTGGTTAGGTTTATTCCTAAGTATTTTATGGTTTTTGGTGCAATTGTGAAAGGGATTAGCTTCTTTATTTCTCTTTCTGCTGCTTCATTGTTGGTGTATAGAAATGCCACCGATTTCTGTACATTGATTTTGTATCCTGCAACTTTGCTGAAATCATGAATCAGTTCTAGTAGGCTTTTGGTGGATTCTGTCGGGTTTTCCATGTAAAGTATCATGTCATCTGCAAAAAGTGAAAGTTTGACTTCCTCCTTGCCAATCTTGATGCCTTTTATTTTGTTTTGTTGTCTGATTGCTGATGCTAAGACTTCCAGCACTATGTTAAATAGCAGTGGCGAGAGTGGACACCCCTGTCGTGTTCCTGATCTCAGGGGGAAGTCTTTCAGTTTTTCCCCATTGAGGATGATATGAGCTGTGGGCTTTTCATATATGGCTTTTATGATGTTTAAGTATGTTCCTTCTATCCCGACTTTCTCGAGAGTTTTTATTAAGAAAGGATGCTGTATTTTGTCAAATGCTTTTTCTGCATCTATTGACAGGATCATATGGTTCTTATCTTTTCTTTTGTTGATGTGATGTATCACGTTGATTGATTTGCGAATATTGAACCAGCCCTGCAACCCAGGGATGAATCCTACTTGATCATGGTGGATAATTCTCTTTATATGCTGTTGGATTCGATTTGCTAGTATCTTGTTGAGAATTTTTGCATCCATATTCATCAGGGATATTGGCCTGTAATTTTCTTTCTTTGCTGGGTCTCTATCTGGTTTGGGAATCAAAGTGATGCTGGCTTCATAGAATGAGTCCGGGAGTTTTCCTTCCGTTTCAATTTTTTGGAACAGCTTGAGGAGGATAGGAATTAACTCTGTTTTAAATGTCTGGTAAAATTCCGCAGGAAAGCCATCTGGTCCAGGGCTTTTATTTGCTGTGAGGTTTTTAATAACGGATTCTATTTCTTCACTAGTTATGGGTCTGTTCAAATTTTCTATTTCTTCCCGTTTGAGTTTTGGTAGTGTGTGGCTATTTAGGAAGCTGTCCATTTCTTCCAGATTGCCAAGTTTGGTGGCATATAATTTTTCATAGTATTCTCTGATGATTGCTTGTATCTCTGAGGGATTGGTTGTAATTTCTCCCTTTTCATTCACGATTTTATTTATTTGAGTTCTCTCTCTTTTCTTTTTGAGAAGCCTGGCTAGAGGTTTGTCTATTTTGTTTATTTTTTCAAAGAACCAGCTTTTGGTTTCATTGATCTGTTCCACTACCTTTTCTGTCTCCATATGGCTAATTTGAGCTCTGATCTTTGTTATTTCTCTCTTTCTGCTGGGCTTGGGTTGTTTTAGTTGATCTGCTTCTAGTTCCTTTAGGCGTGCTGTTAGAATTTGTGTTATTGATTTTTCTTGTTTCTTGAGATGGGCCTGGATTGCAATATATTTCCCTCTCAGGACTGCCTTTGCTGCATCCCAGAGCGTTTGGATTGTTGTATTTTCATTTTCATTTGTTTCCATATATTTTTTAATTTCTTCTCTGATGGCTTGGTTGACCCAGTCATCTTTTAGTAGGTTATTTCTTAGCCGCCATGTTCTTGAATATTTTCCAGGCTTTCTCCTGTGGTTGATTTCAAGTTTCAAAGCATTGTGGTCTGACACTGTACACGGTATGATCTCAATTCTTTTATATTTATTCAGAGCTTCCCTGTGCCCCAGAATGTGGTCTATCTTGGAAAATGTGCCGTGTGCAGATGAGAAGAACGTAAATTCCTTTGCTTCTGGATGAAGGACCCTAAAGATGTCTGTGAGGCCCATCTGTCCTAATGTGTCATTCAGGGCTATTTCTGCGGAGATTTTCTGTTTTGTTGATCTATCCAATGCTGAGAGTGGAGTGTTGAGATCCCCTACTATTAGGACATTTTTATCGATGAGGTTGCTAATGTTTGTAATTAGTTGTTTTACAAATTTGGGTGCCCCTGAATTCGGTGCGTAGATATTTACAATTGTTAGCTCTTCCTGCTGGATGGTTCCTGAGACTATTATATAATGTCCTTCCTCATCTCTTATTACATCGTTCATTTTAAAGTCTAATTTGTCTGATATAAGTGTGGCTACTCCGGCTTTCTTCTGACTTCCAGTAGCATGGTAGATAGTTCTCCATCCCCTCACTTTCAATCTGAAGGTGTCTTCAGGTTTAAGATGAGTTTCTTGAAGACAGCAAATAGATGGGTCTTGTTTTTTAATCCATTCTGTTATCCTGTGTCTTTTGATTGGCGCATTTAGTCCATTTACATTCAGTGTTAATATTGAAAAATATGGGCTTACAGTCACTGTATTATCTGTAAGTTTCATGTTTGTAAGGCTGTCTCTGGTAGTTTGTGTTCTTTGCCTCCTTATTTTCATAGAATGCCCCTCAGGATCTCTTGCAGTGCTGGCTTATTTGTGATAAATTCTTTCAGTTTTTGTTTGTTGGGAAAAACCTTGATCTCTCCTTCTATTCTGAATGACAGGCTAGCCGGATACAGAATTCTTGGTTGCATGTCCTTCTTGCTCATCACATTGAAGATATCCTGCCATTCCTTTCTAGCTTGCCAAGTTTCCGTAGATAAGTCTGCTACTACCCTTATAGGTCTCCCTTTGTATGTTAGGGTTCTTTTGTCCCTAGCTGCTTTCAGGATTCTCTCCCTATCTTTGTATTTTGCCAGCTTCACTATGATGTGCCGTGCAGAAGGTCTATTCAAGTTACGTCTGAGGGGAGTTCTCTGTGCCTCTTGGATTTCCATGCCCGTTTCCTTTCTCATGTTGAGGAAGTTCTCAGCAATGATTTGTTCCAGAACCCCTTCGACTCCTTTCTCTCTCTCTTCTTCCTCTGGAACTCCTATGATACGGATATTGTTTCTTTTGAGTGCATCGCTCAGCTCTCGAATTCTCCTTTCCTGTTCCTGGATCAGCTTCTCTCTCTTTTTATCTGCTTCCTCTTTTTCAATGATTTTTGTCTTCTAAGGCACTAACTCTTTCCTCTACCTCTTCAATCCGTGCTGTGGCTGCTTCCAGTTTCCCCTGTATTTCTTCCAATGTCTTCTTTAATTCTTCTTGACCGTTTTTAAGGTCTTTGAACTTTGCCTCGTGGGACTCCTTGCATTCATCTAAGCTTTTTTCAAGGCCAGCAATTAGTTTTATGATTAACATTCTATATTCAAGTTCTGTTATGTTGCTTATATCTGTTTTCATTAATTCTTGAGCTGTCACTACTTCTTGTAGACTCTTTTGAGGAGAGTTCTTCCGTCTCGTCATTTTGGCTGGATGTGTTATGGGTTGTTTCTTGAAGTTGCCCTGGAAAGGAAAACTGACAGACACACAGAACACAGAAATACTCAAACGTACCGACAAATGGTCCAGACAAGCAGTTCACAACAGAAAAAAATAACAAGTGACTCTCTGAGGGCAATGTCCTGAAGTAACCGCTACACGTTAAGGACAGGGTATGTAGTGTGCTGGTGGCAGAGCATATATAGACAGAATAATGACTGGTGCAGGGAGAAGAAGGAAATGGACTTTGCCCAGGTAGAGCGACTAAAGGGTTTAATCCAGACTGATAGAAATCAGAATAAGGACAGGTGCGAGGGAAAAGGAATAAAGATCGATGTCGTCTAGATGAACTTATACGGCCTGGTTATTCCAGAAAAAGGGCTAGGGAAGTAAAGAAGAGGTTGTAGGACATGTCCTCGAAGAGTGGGTTAAAAAACAAAACAAAAACAAAAAACAAAAAACAAAAAACAAAACAAAAAAAAACCCAAACAAAACAAACAAACAAACAAACAAAAAACAAAAAAACAAAAAACAAAAAGAACGAAAAAAATGATTAAGCCAGTCAGTACCCTGAATGACCAGCTCAGGGATGGGGATCGGTAGGAGTGAGAAAGGGAGGGATAAATTTAAAAAGAAGAAATGACTGGCGTTACTCCAGGCAGCAATCTCCACTTGGATCAGTCGCTCCTGCTGATAGTTTGGGAGGGGCGTGGTTTAGTGTAGGCGGGTCCGGCCTCCACTGCTGCAGGGATGGCTTCTGGGGTGACTTCCTGGCTTGTGAGACAACAATGGCGTCTCTCCAGACCCGCGCCACCAGTCCTGGAGGCTTTATTCGCCCCTTTATTTCTGTTCTCTCTCCACCGCCCACGCCAGCCTAGTGTGGTTTACTGGAGCCGCGCCTGGGGCTGCCTGGGTCCCTGCGGCGTGCGTGCCCGGAGGCGCTGGGCGAGGGTGGCGCGGTGGCGCGGCCGTCTGCTATCCTGTGGTTGATTTCAAGTTTCAAAGCATTGTGGTCTGAAATTGTGCATGGTATGATCTCATTTTTTATACTTATTCAGCGCTTCCTTGTGCCCCAAAATGTAGTCTATCTTGGAAAATGTACCATGTGCATTTGAGAAGAATGTAAATTCCTTTGCTTCTGGATGAAGGGCCCTGAAGATATCTGTCAGGTCCATCTGTTCCAACGTGTCGTTCAGGTCCATTGTTTCCATGCTGATTCTCTGTTTAGTGGATCTGTCCAGCGGTGTGAGTGGGGTATTAAGGTCTCCTGCAACTAGCACATTTTTATCAATAAGATAGCTTACGTTTGTAATTAGTTGCTTGACAAATTTGGGTGACCCAGAATTCGGCACGTAGATATTTATAATTGTTAGCTCTTCCTGCTGAATAGTCCCTGTGATTATTATATAATGCCCTTCTTCATCTCTTATTACATCTTTTACTTTAAAGTCCAGTTTGTCCAATATAAGTGTGGCTACTCCAGCTTTCTTCTGAGTTCTGTAGCATGGTAGATAGTTCTCCATCCCCTCACTTTCAGTCTGAAGGTGTCCTCAGGTTTAAAATGGGCCTCTTGAAGACAGCAGATAGATGGGTCTTGTTTTCTAATCCATTCCGTTACCCTGTGTCTTTTAGTTGGACTGTTTAGTCCGTTTACATTCAATGTTAATATTGAAAAATGTGGGTTTAGAGTCAAGGTGTTGTCTGTAGGTTTCATGTTTGTAAGGATCTCTCTGGTGCTCTGTGTTCCTTGCAACCTTTCCTTCATAGAGTCCCCCTCAGGATCTCTTGTAAGATTGGTTTATTTGTGATGTATTCCTTCAGTTTTTGTTTGTTTGGGAAGACCTTTATCTCTCCATCCATTTTGAATGACAGGCTGGCCGGATAAAGGATTCTTGGCTTCATGTCCTTCCTGTTCATCACATTGAAGATTTCCTGCCATTCCTTTCTGGCTTGCCAAGTTTCTACAGATAAGTCCGCTACTCCCCTAATGTGTCTGCCTTTATAAGTCAAGGCCCGTTTATCCCTAGCTGCTTTCAGGATTCTCTCTTTATCTTTGTATTTTCCCAGCTTCACTATGATGTGTCTTGCTGAGGGCCTATTCGGGTTACGTCTGAGGGGAGTTCTCTGTGCCTCTTGGACTTCAATGTCCATTTCCTTCTTCATGTTGGGGAAGTTCTCATCGATGATTTGTTCAAGTACCCCTTCGATTCCTTTCTCTCTCTCTTCTTCCTCTGGAATTCCTATAATACAGATGTTATTCCATTTGATTGCATCGCTCAGCTCTCGAATTCTCCTTTCCTTTTCCTGAATCAGTTTCTCTCTCTTTTTCTCTTCTTCTTCCTTGTCTGTAATTTTATCTTCTAATTCCCCTATTCTCTCTTCTGCCTCTGCAATCCGCGCTATGGCCGCCTCCAATTTGTTTTGACCCTCATTTAAAGCATTTTTTAATTCCTGTAGATCGTTTTTTAGGACCTTGATCTCTGCCTCTAGGGTCCCCCTGCTTTCTTCTATGCTTTTTTCAAGCCCTGCGAGTATTTTTATGTTTATCATTCTGTATTCTTGTTCTGTTAAGTTGCTTATGTCTGCTTTCATCATTTCTTGTGCTGTCACTATTTCCTGTACAGTCTTTTGAGGGGAGTTCTTCCGTTTGGTCATTTTGGCAATGTGTGTATTGGTTTAGTTCCTATTTCTCCTCAGTGTCCCCAGATGCTCTGGATTTTGCGTTCTCTTTCCTGTAGCTTCCAACTCCTCTTCCTGCAGATCCCTGCGATTGAGAGTTTCTCGGTCTCAGTCCCTCTCAGATTAAGAGTCGCCAGAGACCAGCTGCGGGTATTACTTCTTTTCCACCATCTTGATTCTCATATAAAAATTCTTAATCCTCAAAATAATCCTAACAAGTACTGTTATTACCCCCAGTTTGAACAAAGGCAGAAACTGAGGCACAAAGAGAGTACATAACTTTCATAGACACAGAGTTGCACATTTAGCATCAAAGTCATATTTTGAAACCAGGCAACGGATGGATGAATGGATGGGTGGATGAATGAATTGATGGGCAGACAAGTGGACATAGATATGAACATGATCCATAAAATATATTGCATGAACAATCCTAAAATTTGTATGGAACAACAAAAGACCCCAAATAGCCAAAGTAATATTGAAGAACAAAAACAAGGCTGGAGGCATCACGATCCCAGACTTCAACCTCTACTACAAAGCGGTAGTCATCAAGACTGTATGGTATTGGCACAAAAATAGACACATAGACCAATGGAATAGAATAGAAAACTCAGAAATGGACCTGCAAGTATATGGCCAACTAATTTTTGACAAAGCAGGAAAGAGTACCCAATGGAAAAAAGATAGCCTCTTTAATAAATGGTGCTGGGAGAACTGGACTGCAACATGCAAAAGAATGAAACTAGACCACTTCCTTACACCACTCACAAAAATAAACTCTAAATGGATAAAGGATCTGAATGTGAGATAGGAAACCATCAACATCCTAGAGGAGAAAGCAGGAAAACGTCTCTTTGACCTAAGACGCACCAAATTCCTACTCGACACATCTCCAAAGGCAAGGGAATTAAAAGCAAAATGAACTACTGGGATCTCATTAAGATTAAAAGCTTCTGCACGGCAAAAGAAACAACCAACAAAACTGATAGGCAACCAACGGATTGGGAAAGGATAACTGCAAATGACATATCGGATAAAGGACTGGTTTCTAAAATCTATAAAGAACTTACCAAACTCCACACCCGAAAAATGAATAACCCAGTGAAGAAATGGGCAGAAGATTTGAATAGACACTTCTCCAAAGAAGACATTCAAATGGCAAACAGACACATGAAACGATGCTCAAGATCACTCATCATCAGGGAAATACAAATCAAAACCACACTGAGTTACCACCTCACACCAGTCAGAGTGGCTAAAATGAACAAATCAGGAAACTATAGATGCTGGCGAGGATGTTGAGAAACAGGCAGCCTTTTGCACTGTTGGTGGGAATGCAAACTGGTGCAACCACTCTGGAGAACTGTGAGGAGGTTCCTCAAAAAAATGAAGATAGACTTACCGTATGACCCAGCAACAGCACTGTTAGGAATCTACCCAAGCGATCCAGGACTGCTGCTGCATAGGGGCACGTGTACCCCAATGTTCATAGCAGCACTTTTGACAATAGCCAAATCATGGAAAGAGACTAAGTGTCCATCAACTGATGAATGGATGAAGAAGAGGTGGTATATATATATATACAATGGAATACTATGCAGCAATGAGAAAGAATGAAATCTGGCCATGTGTGGCAACATGGATGGAACTGGAGGATATTATGCTGAGTGAAATAAGTCAGGCAGAGAAAGACAGATGCCATATGTTCCCACGCATAGGTAGGCTTTGGAAGACCTAACAGAGAACCAGGGGGGAGGGGAAGAGGGGAAGGGGGGGGAAAAAAAGCCACAGAGAGGAAGGAAGACATGACATGAGAGACTCTGAAAGAATAAGAAAGAACTGAGGGGAGAGATGGGTGTGGGAGTGGGGAGAGTGGGTGGTGGGCACAGAGGAGGGTGCTCGTTGGATTGAGCACTGGGTGTTGTATAGAAACCAATTTGTCAATAAACTATTAAAAAAATAAAATACTTAAAAAATATATATTGCATGCATTTCTGCCTCATAGATATAAAACATCAGTTAATTTTTCATTGACAGGACTATCACCATGACAGTGCTACTTACACAATGTTGGATCATAGTGATGCTCTCAGGGGTAGTAAAATGAGAAGGACTGCCTGCCTGGTCCCATGCTTTCTGCTGTGGTATTGGAGTATGTCACAGCAGAGGGAAAGGTCTGTGGAACTCGTATCTGTTGCATAAGCACAACATATCTGGCAGTGGAAGCTTTTTTGTCCATTTTTTATTTAGGCTGATTTTATCTCACCATTGTATACAAAAGGAAATTGAAACCCAGAAAGACTAAGAGATTTGCCCAGTGTCTCACAACTCTTAAGGTGGCAGAGACAGGATTGGCTGGAGTACAGAGTTGGTTGCCTCCAAAGTGTTTTGCACTCTTTATGCCCACCTATGTGCTGCCTTTTGTGGTTGGTCAGGCCCGTGAATGAGAAATTCTGGATGGCAAATGTGTTTGATTCACTTAAAGGTCAGTGTATAAGCCCATGCTGTGATCATTTCAGCAACAGATATAGTAAAATTTAGTACAGATACAATAAAACTGTAAACTTTGAGTAGGATGGAAAAATAACTACTACTGAGACCTTAGGGTATTACTATTTGGTCAAAGATTTTGTAGCAAAAGCACAAAGCAATAGTTCACTAATGGTTCAAACTGATATGTATCCTTTGTACTTTGCTCTGACTACTTTATAACCCAAACAAACATCACATTCTAGAGTTACTGTTCTTCAGTTGGAATGACAATGAGAGGATTTGGAACTTTAACATTATAGAATAATTTAGAAACTGATCAATTAATGGCAGTGTTTATATAGAAAAGGAATTTGCTAAATTTAGTATTTTTTAAGAGAGAGTTCACATTTTAGGAAAAGTTCACATTTTGTTCCCTAGGTAGTTTGGGCTCTTGAATCAGACTGCCATGATTAAACTCTGAACTCTACCACTTACTGCTCTTGAGACCTTGAGCAAAGTAACTAACTATACTTTTCCAATCTGTAAAATGAATATAGTAATAGTATCTATGCCATAGGGTTGTTGTATTGAATGATACAGGTCATATAAGGCACTTAGCATGGTGCCTCATACATGCTAAGGACTCAAATAATAGCAGTTCATATTCATATTCATAAGGTTAGTAACAGAAACTACTATAATCTTCACTTTATTTATCGTTACTACATATCTAAGTGATATTTCCCTCTAATGTGTCTGTGTGTGTGTGTGTGTGTGTGTGTGTGTGTATTTCCTACATAAAGTGTGTTTGTAGAATATCTTTATTTTAAAGAAAGAAGAGCATTTTCACATTGAATTCAGCAATGTCAGTACGGTGCAGGCACAATTTCCTAACTAATTGGGTGTAGATGGAGACAAGGGATACTGTTCTTGCCTTTACTTTTTTAAGGTGGATAAGTTGAGGTATAGGAATCTCAAGTGATTATGTAAAATCATACAATTAGCATATGAGTTGAGGGAAATATTTAGAATGTAAATATTCTAAATTGAGACATTTTAATAGATGTTGGCGTATTTTCTATTTGATACAAAATGCTACATTGATAACAATTGCTTAAGACACTAAATGCTTTTTTTGTAGGAATTCCTGGTTGACTTTTATGTTTGACTCTTTTTTAACCTGTTATACTTGGGTAACAAGTAATCAAAATTTAGAAAGTAATTCCATGCTTTAAGCAATACAAGTCTCAGAATAAGGTCCTTGGCTTTGCAGTTCTCACAGATTTTTGATTCCTGTTCTTATGCCTTAAGTGTATATGCATTATCTATTCTGACCTTGTTCAAAGATCTTGATTTAGGTTTGCTTTTTGATATACAACTCAGCACAGCTATCATGCATTCCATCATTAGAATAATACTTTATGATTATACACCAAATGTCTTTCTCCAACAGTTGGTATTTTAATAAGGGTGGAGTGCATCTGAAACTTATATCACGTTGCAAACCGCATATATTGCCAAACCTTAAAAACACATTAGGCACAAGTGGGAGGCTTTTCCTTTTAATGGAATCTGATATTATCTGAGTTGTTACTCTTAGGTTTACTGGGTATTTTTATTTGCTTTATAAATATATGTTTGCTAAAGTGTAATGGTTTTATTGTTGTGATAGATTTCTGTAGTTCTTTGAACGTACATTGTTAAACATGAAACGATAGTAAAATTACATTAGACAAGGTTTTAGAATCATGAAATACAAGACACTATAAAACTCATCAACATTTTTTGTATGAGCTCCTGAATTTTAGAAAATATATTTCACAATCACTAATAAATGTGGGCATTAGAATGTGAAGAAGTAAACCTTACTCTAGTTTAGAATATCTTTTTCTGGAACCAGATTCAGTTTTGATAAAACCCAGAACTTGAAGAGTAGATACGTTGTATAAATAAAGCTGAGTTCTTTCTGTAAAAGAGCCCAGGGCTTTGGGCTCAGCTCCGATATTAGATTTCTCAATGTGTATGACCCATTCTCACTATTAGGTGCCTTAGTGGGGATGAGTTTTCAGGTAATTGTGTGGTAGGCAAAATTGTTTGTTCAATCCAGATAACTGGAATATTTTTTTTTAATTTAAAATAGTTTATTTTCAAATTGGTTACATAAAACACCCATTGTTCATCCCAACATGTGCCCTTTTTTAATGCCCATTACCCCCTCTTCCCCCCCCATCTCCCTCACCCTCAGTTTGTTCTTAGTCTTTGAGAGTCTCTTATGTTTTATCTCCCTCCCTCTCTGTGTCTTTTTTTTCTTTCCCCTCTTCCCCTCCCCCTGGTTTTTGCTTAGTCTCACCAAGTCCACCTATTCGTGGAAACATATGGTATCTGGAATTTTTATCAATGCAAAAATAGGCCTGGACAAGAAAGCAACTTGAAAGTCAATAAGATTTGTTTCCAACGCAGCGTCTAAAACAAGAGGGCATGCACAATAAGGTAATCGGGAAACTGCTGTAGAGATGGCAGCTCTCAGGACTAGGTAGTGGCAGCAAGAAAACCACTAAATGTAATCATCACGGTTTAGAGGAAGAGAGAAAAGGAATAGGGAAGGATACTAATGGATAATTAGAGGAATAAGCAGCATGCCATAGGCTCATGCTCCTTTGGACTAAAAACATTGCACATGAGAATGGCCATGGCAGCTTACAAAACCCTTTAAAGAAAGTATCTCATGTGATTGCCATGATCACCTTATGAGAAGTAGATCAGGAATAATCTATATTTTATAGCTGAGAAAAAAAACCAGAGGGAGAAAGAGGAGATACCAACTGGCCCTAGGTCTTAGTAGTGGACTTGAATGGAAGTCTTTAGATCCTGAGTTCAGGACCCTGACTCTACTACACATCCAAATTCCAAATTTCACAAGTCTCATTTTCCTATATTTAACGTGTATTCACCAACACTACAAAAATCCATACTAAGCTCTATCATCAGGGTCTTTTGGTTTGCCTCTTAATTGAGGGCTTGCTCCCATCTATTATAGACATAATACAGTACTGAAGAGTTTGGTTACATTAAAATATATGCTTTCTGTACACACAACCACTTCCTGATTTCAGATTGAAATGTGAGACAAATCATAATAAAATAATAACCATATAAAAAATTACAAAATGGGACAAAGCAACAAACTATGGAACCATCTCGCTTATTATTCATCTTGCTCAGGCCAGGGGAACATCATAAATAAAATCCTGCCCTGGGCATGTTGGGGCTTCTCTGTAGACAGTGGACCTGGCAGTTAGGAAAGGCCTGAAGAAGGCTATCCCCATGATTGTCAGGAGATACTTTGTCTTCTGGAACTTGGCAGCTGTGACTTCTAAAATTATCGGATTAAATTGGATTATTTCTAGAATCTCTTCCCATCCATCTCAAGGATCCCATTATTCTTAGTTGAGCCTCCCAGTTCCCAAAAGTATGATCATTAATCTTTATGTCACAAAAAGACTTCTGAAATAACTGTCTCAGCCATCATTTATTGAGAATTTACTCTAGGCAAAGCACCAGCCGAAGAGCTATCCATTTTCTGTGGATTCTGGAATTCAATCTAGTATATACATGCAAAGAATATGTAGCTTCATTTTATAAAATTATTTTTCACTTTGATCATAAGTCCTTCACTCTGCTGGGTGGATAGTGGGGAAACTTGTACTTGCCTTATAACATCCTAGCCATCTCCTTTCATCTTACAGCTGTTGTTTTATACATTCTCTCCTCCTTTTCTTTTGTTTGTTTGTTTGTTTTTTAAAGATTTTACTTGTTTTTTTGCTCTCAAAGATGGCGAGATATAGCTTGATTGAAGCCACATCTCACACAATTTTCTCATTTTGTATCACGATAAAGGAAACACACCCAAAGAGAAAAATGTGTCTTTACCAACATCTTTTCCATGATGCTAAAACACATTTAAATTAATTAAATCACCATCCCATTTCTTATTCCCTAGTAGCCTCTATTGAACAAACCTCTCTCCTATTCTACCTTCTGTCTTAAAACTTTCTCCTCTTTCTTCTCTCCCCTTTACCCCATCCTAGTTCTTTATTATGCACGTTACCTTCATCTCTTATTCATTAAGTCCTTCCTTCCTCTTCTTCTCTAGTTATGTCATATTAACAATGACATGTTAATGTCATTAAGCAAAATAATTGTTAATATGGCTGACCAAAGCCATATTCCATTACAAAGGCTAGTAGGATTAAGACAAGGGAGGAGGTAAAAATAATTGATGCATCAGGGTCTTTGGGAAGGATGGGATTGAGAGTCCAGTTGAATGAGCTTTGGGTCACAGGACACTTAATCCCTCTAAGACTAGAGAAAGTACGATGTAAGTAGGGTGGCAGATGGTCATAAGATGATCAAAAACTTGAGGGAGGTTCTGACTAATGCCTTTAGTTTGTTTGTTTGCTCTGTGTGTGTGTGTGTGTGTGTGTGTGTGTGTAGAAAGAGATAGGGTCATCTTCTGGTGATAAGCCCTGGGGCAAAGGGCTAGATGGGGATGGGGTAACATGGGAGAGGAAGCTCATGAGGCTGCTGAGGAATCCATGGGCTGCCTTGAAAGTTCAAGAATAGGAAAAATTGATTTTATAAGGGATGAGAAGATAAAAAACATAGAAAATTATATATATGGGAAACGGCAAGAGATGAAATAAACTGTGCCATGGAACAACAAAGAAAAGGTGAGATTACTACAAGGCAGTGTAAATGTGAATGAGGACGTTAGGAAATGAGCAGCATCACCCATATTTGTGTTCTTGGGCCATTTCCTTTACTCCATCATCCCATTGGGGATTACGTGCTTTCATTAAACTCCCCCTTCCTGTTTTTTCCATTCCACGGGCATAAAGAAATCAGACACATACAGAATGGGACAGCAAAGTTTGGGGGTACCCAGGGGCTGTTAAGAAATATTGACTACTGTTTTACTTTCTCACTTTTTCTCATTCTTTATTTTAATCTTTGCTCTCTTCTTTCCCTTGTATGTTTTTCTTCCTTTATCCATTGTATTCATTTGAAGAGTTCTTACTATTCATTTCTGTAACAGCTTTTCTTCCACTTATTCATTCCCTATACTGCTCTTTATACTTGAGTTTGTTAGTAGAGGAATTCAGAAAGAAGACTATGGGGAAGAAAAATTACAAAAGAGAAAATTATAAGAAATAGACTAGCTGAGTAATTGGAAGTTTTAGAGTGAATACGCAATTTATAAAACAGAAGGTGACTAATAATTGGGAGAGAAGCAAAATGAATAGAAAGAATGAGAGAAAAGAAATTAAGGATATTGAGGAAATAAGGGAATGAGAAACTTAAGGAATATGTATAGTTTAAATGGATACTATAAAGCAAATTTAGGTTTTATATCCTTCATTCCCTCCCTCACCAATAGCCCTAAGAGCTATTTTTGAGTTATAAATAATTTTTTACTTGTTGACTTTACTCTTCTGGTCATCTCTTCTGGGAAAAGAGCATAAAACGTTGCTACTTTTTACATTAGGCAAAGAGCAGTTTAATGAAAAACTTGGGGAAGGAAGAAAGTGCACATTTTCATGAATAAAATTCCAAATGACTCAGTCAATCTATAGGGTTCACATTTTATATATTAGCGCTTCATTTTTTTAAAAAAGAATTCTCATGTTTTTCTCATTAAGGCTGAATTCACCTCCATTTCTATCCATCTTATTTTCCTCACTTAATACAGGGCTTCAGGTGAATACATAGCCCAAACAAATGCAGCATCAGCCGTTACGAAATGGAGTTAGAGGGGTTGCTCATTTCCACCAAGGAGAAACCTCTATTCTGAAACAGCTAGAAACATCTCCATTGGGCTTGATGGGAAACTCATGTGGACAGCATGTGGTTTCTGCTAGCTAGATCCTTGTCCACAAGGTGTGCTAGCATATTTAAGTATTTATTTGGTTTTCTCTTGTTTTCTCTAGGCCACTCAGTTCTCCTCCTGACTGAAATCATGCAACTGGAATGCATTTGAATGTGTGGAAATAATCTGAGTGAAATGATAATGTTCATATGTTTGACTCAAATAATGAGAGCTTACACTGAGTTCAACGTGGTTAGACTCTCTCTGGTGCTTGGCCTGCAGGTCAGCAGCTGACCCAAGGCAAGTTAGACCTCCTTCACATAAGTGGTTTTAATATGTGAAAAGAATGGGGAAGACATTTAGGCTAAGTAGTAAATTATTAATTTGGTTTGTTCATTTATCTCTTCCCTCAAGTTTAAAGATTTGTTTCTGTTGTGAAAAATTAATAGGTCTTTGTATCTGTTTTTTTTTTTTTTAAGGTATAATAGTATTACTAACCAGTACCAATTATTGAGTACCTAATTTATGCCAGGTCCTGTTTTGGACATTTTATATGTAGTTCTATTAGCCCTATTTTATAAATTAAGAAGCTGGAACTTGGACAAGTTGAGGTTCTTGCCCAAGGTCACATGCCTATTTGAAGGAGAGCCATCTTTGAATCTAGGACATTCTGATTCCTCCATTTCATGCCATCTGGTAATGGTGAGAGGACAGGGCTGATGAAAGAATATTCTTCACTTTCACAAATAATGAGAAGTTTCCTTTAATGAAATGTATGCAGAAATCTGAAATTTATACTTGATGAAGAGCTACAATATCACTGGCTCTGTAAGGAAGAAGGGATAGAAACTGAGCCCATTTTAAAAACTGTATATCACTGAGAGCTTATTTGGAGCAGGGGAGGAGAGAATTGGATTTTGACTCTCTTCCCATTTTCCTGGTGAAGTATTTTACCATAATCAGTAAGGATCATTTTAAAGACAGCCAAAGGATGAAAGAAAAAACATCGATGTTTGCACCTTTTATTTAAAATGTAGTGGTTTTAGTTGTTTCCTTTTTCCCTTCCATAGCCTGTAAAATACTTTTTAGACAGCTCAATGAAATATTTTTCCTGTACTATATCTTGGCTCCTTCCTGAGGGCTTCTGCTTTTCCAATGACTGCTGGCGTACAAAGGCGATAAACCAGATTCATGCAATGATTGCGTAGGTTTCTTAGCGTGCCGCTAGAGAAATTTGACAGGTGACAGGTAGTTTTGGCTATTCCTTGCAAAGTGGCTTGGAAAATGACCGGCTTTTAAAACTAAGACCTTTCCATGATTATGCATGTGTTTTCAAGGCTGGCACCAGTAGCTCAAATACAGAGATCTGTTGTCTTTAGAAAGCTCTTGAAGAAGATGTCATCCTGCTGTGAATCAAGTGATGCTCATGTTACCAGTTGCTAATCATACTGCCACATATCTTTCTTCCCACATGTGACTTTCTAATTCAGAATTGCTTGGAAATTTTAATTTTGCCAGAACCCTGGTGGGAGAGATGATTCCAAAACTCATGTCTAAATTTAGCTACTTTCCCTTTCAACTGTATTAAGATGACTTTTTTTTTTTCCTTTTTTTAATAGCAAGAGCTGCTTTAGATCAGGAAGAGCAGGAGGAATGTTTGTTTTGGAGAACCTCTACAGGCACATGGAATCTTAGAATACAGAGAGGAAAGAAATATCAGTATCTCCAAAGAAACAAAGGAGCCATAAAACCCAGTGCTGTTTAGGGATACGTTAATGGCAGGAAGGAGACCAGTGCTCCAGGATATATCCTGAATATGTGTGAGATTGGATTATGAACAACATCACAGTGTACTTCTTGTGGTTTTCTTGAAATTACCTCCCAGTCCTGTTCAACACCCAGTGGGAGAAGATCCCCACTAGCAAAGTTCTAAGTTCTGATGAACAGTGCTCATAACAACATAGCTCTGCTAGGCTGGCTCAGATATCCATACAGGATGGATTTACAAAGGACACTTTGATGCCAAATAGAAGGATGGCAGATACACAGAGGGAGATGTGAAAACTGCAATAGGCCTGCACTGGAAATAGAATATCAAAGAATAGAGCATAGCCGAAGGTAAATGCAGAATAACAATGCTGTGCTCTATCATTAGAGCACATTAGAGCACATTTCCTTAAATGAGGTAGGAAGGGACAGCTAGAGAAGGTTCCATTTCTGAGCTCGCAATGTATGTACTGTCCCTGTGGGAAGTTACTTAAATACAAAGAGCTTTCTTCCTCTGTTAATACCTGTATTACAAGGTTGTGGAGTTTTTCTCTGTGTGTGAGCATCAAATAACTTACGTTAATTTACAAATACAATGGATATTTTTAAATATTAAAAATGTAGCTATTTTTCGATACTCTCTACCCATTGTTTCTCTCTCACATAGCAAGGATAAAACCTCGGCTGTAGAGAGAGTGCTGGGGAGGGCTGATGAGAGGGCATAACGTGGATGAGAGGGCATAACCACCCCAGACCAAACTTTTTTTTTTACTTTGACTACATGTTGAAGGCCTCGAAATTCTGACTTTCTTTTGCAAGAGCTAGGCCCAGGAGAGAGAAGTGTTTCTCTGACCTTGCAGTCGTCAGCTGGCCGCAGAGATCAGTTAAGCCAGCCTTGGCCAGAACTGACCAGCTGACCTAGAAAATTATCATAAAATTGTAGAAAGTGATAGCTATTTTTAAGTCACTGAGTGTTAGGATCATGCGTCCCTGGGCATAAAATAACAAACCTGAGACTTCTGAGATAGTGGAACTGCCCCGATTGTCCCACTGGACTAAGGTTGAATCTTGAATTAACGAATCAATGTCATTTAAACAAAATGACACTGCCTCAACTGGAAGTGACACATGTAAAGTAGTTGTTGTTCCCACCAGAGGGAACTTGAAGGCTTTTCTGATGAGGCTGACTTCAGGTATGAGCAATAAAGAAAACTGCATTCCTGGACTGCTGAATATCGCCCAATGTAAATTTAAAACAGTGCTCCTCAAACTCTAGTGTGGGTAGGAATCACCTGGGGTCTGGTTAAATGCAGATGCTGATTCAGTAGGGCTAGATCTCTAGGTAATGGACCAGATTTTGCATTTCTAACGTACCGCCAGGTGATGTGGCTGCCGCTGCTCTGTGGCCCACACTTTGAGTAGTAAGGCCTTATGTTACCAAATGATGGGTACCTGATCTTGGTAGATGATACCTACCAATGTTGACTCCTTCCTCCTTCAGTGTCTTCACCTCATTCACAGTTTGCCAGGAAGTCTTGCAGGAAGAGATTTGACTCAAAAAATGTCCTCAAGTCCATGAGGCGTGAGTTACCTCCACCCCCTGTAATTCCTTCCTTCACCCCCTGTAATCTCATGAGCACATCTCCCATCCTCTGAACTCTTTGGATCTCTCTGTTGTCCTCCTGGTCAAACCCAATAGGTTATTTTTTCCAGTTCTCCCTTTTCTTGATATTTCTGCTCCATTTATCACCATCGGCTACTGGTTTACTCTTGAAATATTCTCCATCCATTTGTTCTGCTTACGGAGTTCTCTTGATCCTCCTTACTCATCTCCTGGATGTGTGTACACGACTCTTGCTTTATCTTCTCTACCACCTCCCCATCCCTTCCTACACTCCTTGAAACCGTTTTATCAAAGAAACCAATTCTTCGACATCTGTGCTTTGGACCTTTATCTCCCAATTTTTTTTTGTTTGTTTGTTTTGTCTACTCACTAATAAACATTCACTAAATTCATCCTACTGTTCCAGACTTACTGGAAACACAGACATAAATCCTGCCCTCTAGGAGCACATAATCAAATGGGGACAGGCCGCAGGCAAAATTTGGAAAGGCATTTAAGAGATGCTATTGTGGAGATATTGGGCTATTTTTCTCTTTTATCCACTGTAGAAAATATGACCCAACAACTTTTCCACCTAAATCCTTCCTCAGAATTGACCTCTTGCCTGCATTTCTTGGACAAAATTCCCTGAGCCTCTGGCTTTATTATCTATCCAGATTCCCACATTCCCCTCCAAGACGTAGTGTTGCCAGACATCAATTGGGGGTAAAGATGGTATGACTCATTCTATGGTGAAATGATTCAAGTGTCTCCTCTGTAAGTAATGAGAAATTTACTTCTTATGAATTTAAAAGATTCTGCCTAACTTTTATGTTACTCCTTGAATTTACTTTGAATAATAAATTAGTTATAATGCTTTTTAAAAAATATGCTGTGTGTTGATTTATCTTTAATTTGAACAATATGTAATAACAATAATAAAGCTTCTTTCCAGCCCTTCCTTTTAAAATACACCTTACATACAAGAATCCCAAAAGCTTTTAGTAATGTTAGCTATAAAATGAATGTTAAGTTTTAATTTCAACTTTGAAAAGAATAATTAGCCACCTTTAAAATTTTAGTCCTCTTTCTAAAAAGCACAGAACTAATTCTTAAATTCTTGATAGATGATGAATTGTGGTTTTCCCTACTCCAGTAGTATTTGGCTGACATTTTACTGTATGCTTGTCACATTTATAGTCCCAAACTAGCAACACATGGTGCAGGAAGGGAGTTATAGGCAATTGGTGGCAGGATTTGTTTTAAATGATGTGAGAATGTCGGTTACTCATTCTTGTTTCTCAAGCAGCTTTCTCCCACCTGCCTTCTCTCTAGTCCAAGCTAGAATGATAATAATAATTTTATAGCAGCACATAAATGCCAGTGAAGTCAAAGAATGTATAATAAAATAAGTATCCGAAAACTATTAATTCATAATATCTGTGCTTAACTACTATTTTTTTTAAATCAGTGCAAAATTTTTAGTTTAGTTCAAACTGCTTTCTTTTTTTGTTGTTTTTGTTATAGGAATACTCTTTGGATCATTGTCTAAAATAGTTGTTTGATAAAGAGTGCTGAAAATACTATTTTAAACAAAGTTGAAAATATAGCAGTTGGTTTATGGAAAATGATCACTAGTTCTACCATTGCAAAATAATGGCAACAAAATTACAAATTGCTGAGTGTTGAACCTTCGATTTGATATGGTTCAGTTTTTTAGCCCTCCATGATTTCTTAACCATGATGGTTAGTGGTGAGGTAATTACTGGAGCCAGGAATAATTAGGGACTATATCACATATAAAGATACTGGGATTCTGGGGTTTAGATGATTTCTCTGTTCCAAGGTAGCAGTGTGCCTCCCCAGAAATCACGCCATTTAAAAACATTTCTCTTCTTTCAGCAAATCTTTAGATTTTCCTGACTTAATAAGACACTTTTCCTTCCTTTCCTTCCCCTTTCTTTTCCAGCGTTATCTAAAATTACCTTTCTTTCTTATAGGCTTGGCCCATAATCTGATCCAATTCAACATTTTTTCTTCACCTTGTGACATTTTACTTTGAACTATAGTCTGTTTTATATGCATTTTATCTCCTCTTATATATATTTTTAAGATTTTAGGTCTCTTTAAGCTGACTTCACAGGATTTCTTTACTATTTCACATTTCTTCTCAGCAATATTTCTTACTTGTTCTTAAGTATGATGAGCTGAATATCCTTAAAATAATGTTTTTAGTATTCATTTTCCTTTTTTTTAAGCCCCAAATTCCTTCCATTGCCTAGTTACTCAAATTTCTATCCTTCCATGGAACAAAAACCAGGGTCTCCAAAAGAGCAATTTTGTCAGCACACATCCAAAGTGTTAAGAATGATGGAGAAGACATATATTTATTGATGTGGAAAGGATGTTCAGGAAGTATTATAGATGAAGAAATAACTTTCCGAAATCAACATTTACAGGAGGACCCCATTTTTCTGCATTTACTAGATCATGTTGAATATTTTATATTTTGAATGTAACATATAGAAAGAAAACCCTGCAAGGATAGACTTCAACATAAAAAAAATAATTATATTGTTAAATATTTTAAACATATAAAATGTATAAATAAAACATAATATTAATGAACGAATAATGTAATGGCTACACACCTATGTGGCCACTTTTAAATTTCTTCAGATTTACTTTTTCACCATATTTACTGGACTCTTATTATAAAAGATATATAGCAGGATGCCTGGGTGGCTCAGTCACTTAAGCATGTGACTCTTGGTTTTGGCTCAGGTCTTGATCTTGCAGTTTTGTGAGTTGAGCCCCGTGTCTGGCTCTTTGCTGGCAATGTGGAGCCTGCTTGGGATCCTCTCTTTCTCTGCTCCTCTCCCACTCGTGCTATCTCTGTTTCTCTCAAAATAAATAAACTTTTAAAAAAAAAAGATATATAGCAATGAGATCATTAAAATTGCCTGTACAGACTTCTTCTATCTTGTTTTCATCCTTTCTCATCTGAGTTATCATGTGTTGATCATTCTCAAGCATTGTTTCTAAATTATTACCCAACTTATAGGCATCTATAGATCATATGTAGAATTACATATGTATCACTTAGTACATGACATTCCCAGCTTGCTTTTTTCTCTTAAAATCATATTTTTGAGATTTATCCATGCTGACACATAATTCTAGACTATGTATTGTCATTGCTATATAGTATTCTAATGTAAGAATGTACATTAATAATGTATCAATTCTCCCCTTGATAAGCATTTGGTTTGTTTTCAGTATTTTGTTGGTTATGCTCATGTGTGTTTTATATTATCTTTTTATTATTAATTTTGGATTTAATAGCATTATGATCAGAGAATATTACCTATATGATAATGATTCTCTAGTTTTTTTGTTTTTGTTTTTTTTTTTTTTTGAGTCTTATTCTGTGGTCATTTTTGTGATGGCTAATGTAAATTTGAAAGTATTCAGTCTAGAAGGTGGGTCCAGGGGTTTGAATTGGTTTTTCACATTTTATCTCTTTTAATATTTTTGTTTGATCTGTGTATTAATGACATGTTTTAAAATCCCATCCCCCAATTTTTTATTTTTTCTTGTATTACAGGGAGTTTTTTGCTTTGTGGATTTTTGAATCTCTATTATTTGCCTTATATGCATGCTATAAAGCATTTCTGAATGCTTGTGCATTCTGAACTACTTGTGCTTTTTCATTCCCATTAATACTCTTTGCTTTAAGTTTAAGTTGTCTAATATCTAACATAAGTAGGCTTGTTTTATTTTGGATAATACTTGCCAACTAGGTTTTCATCTCCACACTTTCAACCTTTTTATGCCCCTGAGTTTCACATATGTGTTTTATAAACAAATATGGATACATTATTGAATTTATCTAATTTAAAATTTTGTCTATTTAATAAATAAGTCTAGTCTTTACATTTATTTTTATTCATGAATTATTTGTATCTGTACATTCTTAATTTGAGCTTTATATTTTACAGTTTTTCTTTGCTGTTCTCTCTCCTTTTTGTCTTCCTTTCTAGCCTTTTCTTTTTCTATATTTATCATTCTTCTGTTGCCCTCCTCTATTAGGTTGGAAGTTAAATATTCTGTCTCAATTTTTGTTGCATAACGTTAAATATTAGCACCTATATTTGATTTTAATCAGCTTACAATTAATCAATATTTCTCCATTTATACCAAGCAACACAAGTAATTTAGATTTTTTTTTACCTGAATCACCTCCACTTTTACTTCTTTTTTATTTATTTTATTTATTTGTTTTATTTGTTTTATTTATTTATTTTAAACTTGTTATTGTTAAATTGTTTCAATACAACACCCAGGGCTCATCCCAACCCATGCCCTGCTCAGTGCCCGTCACCCACTCTCCCCTCTCCCATACCCGCCTCAGCCCTCAGTTTGTTCTTAGTATTTAAGAGTCTCTTATGTTTTGTCTCCCTCCCTCTCTGTGTATTTTTATGTCCCTTCTCCCCCTCCCCTCTAGTTTTTATTTTTGAAGAAATTGAATAATTTAAAATTATTTGCTTAATTATTCAAGTATAAAGTCCTCTTCCAGGCTATCTGCTAGCCATGTCAATAACTTATTTCATGAATTGCTTTCTATGTGTCTTCTAGAAGATGTAAACTAATTCACATAGGTAACCTAATATAAACCCAGTCGTCAAATTAAAATTTTGTATTGAGCGTCAAGTATATTTCCAGGATTGAACCAAGTATACTGAGGTAAATACGGAAGCCCTGACCTGGTTTCCTCTTCTATCTCATCGAACTAGCTATCCTACCTTCTGCATACTGAAACCATTTTACCCAGACTTAATTCAGTCAACTGAATTGTAGTTCTTACTGGGAATTCGAGATGCACAATTCTTATGGCTTCACCTGTGTCGTTGATTCTAAGTCCGGGAGGTGCATATGCAATATGTAGGAAGAAAACGTTGACAAGCCCATTCGGATAAAAAAAAATATATTTCAAATTATACATTCTCCTCAATATACTAACTTCTGAACACAGGAGTTGATTTTTAGTGTGTACTTTGCAAATACAGATATAAGAAGAGCATCAGAGTATTATTAGGATAAAAAGTAAATGCCTTCAGAAAAATAATTGAAATTATGATCTTCTATTAAATAGTTTGTAAGAGCGTATGTTTAGAGACAGATATAGCCTAAGACTCCCACAGACAGACACAAAGAGCTTCTTCACAGCAATAGCTCCGATATTCCATTCATGTGTAGTTTGCATTGTTCCAGAAAGAGCTTTAAAAAAAAAGAGAACATAAAGGAATATGTGCAGTCAGATGAAACAAATTATAAATAAGTAGGTAATGAAGCTTGGGTAAGTTAAAAATTTAAATGTTTAATTTCAGTCATAATTTAGCAAAATATGTGCCATGAGCACTGTGCGTTATTTATTGGAGGTAGGATCCAAATGTGGCTCTAGACTTCCTGCTAGCAAAGGCAGATGGGGGGTGGCAGGATCATCATATGATTCATAACGTCTATGAGATCTTTTTTGCGGGGGCGGGGGGATTGCTCAGGATAAACATACCATTTCTGGTCCAGAGACTAGAAAGTAATTTTTCCTCTGGGTAATCATGAAGCCCTGAAATGTAGGGCACAATGATCTCAACAACCAGCACAGTAAATTCTGTGATGATATGCGCAGGGATTTTCTGCGTAGACAAGTGGCTTCATAAATCAGCAAAGGCAGTCTGCAATATTGAGTTCTAAAGTGGTCTGAATTTGCTGGACTGCCCTTCAGGCACCCTCAACATGTCTCTTGGTCAGCCTTTGCTTACGCCCAGCACAGCAGTGTGCGTGAGATTCTTTACCCCGTGGTAAGCATCTGGAGCACAGCTAGAGTCCTCCCCGCTAGTGATAGCAGAAAACCACATGCTGGGACAATCAGCTGCACTGGATGTGGCCAACATCCTTTGGAAGTGTTGACAAACTCCCCACCAGAACACCTAAGGAGAAGTCTTCTTCACTTCCCCACGGAGGAAAACCAAGATACCTATGTTTGGGACCACCGTTTCCTTCCCCACGATGCAAGCTGGCGCTCCCTTTAGCACACAGCTGAAAATATCTAAAAACCTCAAAAAATTCACAGTGAATCACCCACAGAACTTTAACCTTTGCTAATGTAAGTAAGCCTGTCTAAGAGAACTGTCCAAGATAAACAGGGTTGCGTAATGTATGCTGAGATAACTGGAGGTGTTAATTTGTTTATGGTTGTTAACTATAGGCTAGATGTTGGGGTCATCTAGTGAAAATGATTGCTTTGGCTGTAAAATGAGTAATCTCCATGAGCCCTTCTTCCTGGCCGTCATGAGTGAGCTCAGTCTCTTGCCGATCCACACCGTTTCTAATTAATAACAGTAAAACCATGCCCTGTAGATGAGGCTCTCATTTATTTTATTGGATCTGAAAATATGATGGGCCCTTTGGATATTTAGACTCACTTTTCTGAATACTTTCCCTGTCAAAATTTATTGCCAAGTTGGCTAACATACAGCGTATACAGTGTGCTCTTTGATTTGGGGATAGAGTCCCATGATTCATTGCTTACATACACCACCCAGTGCTCATCCCAACAAGTGCCGTCCTCAGTGCCCATCACCTATTTTCCTCTCTCTCCCACTCCCCATCAACCCTCAGTTTGTTCTCTCTATTTAAGAGTCTCTTATGGTCTGCCTCCCTCCCTCTCTGTTTGCAACTATTTTTCCCCTTCCCTGCCCCCATTGTCTTCTGTTAAGTTTCTCAAGTTCCACATATGAGTGAAAACATATATCAGTCTTTCTCTGATTGACTTATTTCACTTAGAATAATACTCTCTAGTTCCATCCACGTTGCTGCAAATGTCATGATTTCATTCTTTCTCATTGCCAAGTAGTATTCCATTCTGCTTTCTTTGCTCTTTCAGATTTTAAAAACCTTTCCAGCATAATTCTTATTAGCAGAGAAGATTTTTTTATTAGAATAACATTCTTTTTACCAGTTTTACCAGCTAAATTTTGTTAATTATGTTAATTTACCCTAGAGATCTTTTGTTAAAATTATTAGTACTAAGCAAGATGTTACAGAGCATAGTTGGTCATTTTTTTTTCAGCAGAGAGCCAGAGTGTCATTTTTTTAGCTCCCTATGAAAAATTATTCCTGCTCATTATTTTTTCAAATATTCAATTTGCACTTGGATGAACAAAATGCTATGTTGGGGCACTTAAAGCAACATATGTCTTTCCTTCACATATTATAACTACTGAAACTTTAATTGAGTTACCTTCACAACGACAAGTAGAAAGCACTTCATTGTGTGTATGCTGGAACTGGCTGCTGAAAACTTTATCATGCCAGTTTTACTAGAAGCTTTGACTCGATGGCCCTTCTTTAGAGAGGTGTACACTCTCTTCGAGAAAGTAGTTGAACATTCCAGCTCTGTTTTTCTTTAGTAAAAGTAGAACTGTTTTCTTGGAAATATTTCATTTCCTTCCCAAACTTCAATACTAAGAAGATTTTACTCAAATTTCCAAAAAGAAAAGTCATCTTTGGATGGCTTGAATGAGAATGTTTGGAAATTTCTGGCAAGACAACCGTATTAAAAAGTCTGATATAAATAATTGAAATATGGACTTCTCTGGCCATCATATTCATTGGCTCAGAAATTACATGCTTAATACTTCATGACTCTTCCAAAACCAATGTTTAGGAGTACATTTCTGTATTAGAAAGGGAGTGTGGTTCAGCAAAAAAAGACAATGACTGAAGACTCAGGCCACTTGGGTGTAAGTCCCAGATCAGCTATGTCTATGACCTTGGACAAGTCCCATAAACTTTGAGTCTCAGTTCCTTTATCTGTTAAAAATAGAATTAGTCATACTGGTCCCACTACCTTACAGTGTTGTTATGAGGATCAAAATAATGTAACGTGTGAAAACATTTACACATGTTGCTATGAGGAGCATGCAGTTTGTAAGGGGGCAATCACTAAGCACAGCTTTGTGGTAAAAAGAAAAAAAAAAACATGGATAGACTGTTTAAGAAACCTTCTCTTAGAGAAAGTCTGCAAGTTAGTAGGCAACAATGGCTTCCTTGCACCTGCTCTCAAACCAACATCACTTTGACGTGGTCAGGCATACCCTGCAAAAATGACTCATTTCACTTTCCTTGATTTTGCTTGATATGCTGACAACAGTTATCTATGCTGATAGCCTTTACCTTCATATTTGCTATGTGCTAGTTTTGAAACTTCTATCATTGGCCCCTGCATTTTGAGCCTCTCCCTCAACCTACTTGTGCTTACATGTCAAAACAAAGTTACAATGTAAAGTAAAAAAAATAAAAAAATTAAAAAATTTAAAATTAAAAAAGGATAATTGAATTAAACCATCAGGTAACTTGAAGAATGATGCAAAACAATTTATTCCCACATTTTTTACTTTAAAGGGTGTTGTATGCAAGAAATAAATTAATCCTTTTAATTATGGGTCAAAATGAGAAATATTAGCCTTTTTTCCTATTTTTTGTGGGGTTTTTTGTTTTATTTTGTTTTTTATTTTTTTATACCTATCTGCACCTTTGTGTCTAACTCCTTCCTTTTTCCAATAGTAAACCACTCTCAATTTTTTTTTCCAATAGAAAGAAAAAGAAAAACTTTGTCTCTGCCAGTCTTAGGCTACATCTGGGCTAGTTCACATGCTACTCAAGACAAGAAGATGGTTTATCTTTATCTACATTTGGCTACTTGATTTAACAGTATTTACTGAGCATGTCACAGGCATAAAGCTATATAAAAGGGACACATGTATTCCCTCTTTGAGTGCTTCTAGTGTACTTGCAGAAGTGCTGCTGGTGGGGGGTGCCTGGGCGGCTCATTCGGTTAAGTGTCCGACTCTTGATTTCGGCTCAGGTCATGATCTCACAGTTTGTGAGTTTGAGCCCCACATCACTCTCTACTCTAACTTGTGGAGCCTGCTTGGGGTTCTCTCTCTCTCCCCCTGTCTTTGCTCCTCCCTTGCTCATGTGCTATCTCTCTCTCTGTCTCAAAATAAATACAGTAAACATTAAAAAAAAAAAAAGCTGCCGGATGACCTGGGGAAACCCCAGCCCTGAGGCCTTGACCCCGCAGGAGTCAAAGGAGTCACTAAAAGTTCTTGTTCTTGTTGTGAGAAGGACTTTGAGGACAGACACACAGCACAGTGGATGAGTAACACGAGCAGGAAATTTTATTAAAGCAAAAAGTATACTCTCGAGATATGAGAGCCAGTGAGAAAGAGAGAGAGAGAGAAATTTGTTATAAACTATTCTGCTTTAAACTTACATAGAAAGTCCCTCTTGTATTCTCAAGTTATACAGACAACAGGCTAAAATAATAGCCTTGAGTGTAGATATAAGAAAGTTGATTAGAAATTCAACATGACTTTAATTATTCATGCTGTATCTCCAGATTACATTCATCACTAAGGCAAACCCACCCAGAAAATGCTGCGCAAATCTCCATTTTAGACAGCATGAGACAATATGAGAACAGCAGGTCTGAAGCAAAGAAAGCATTCTTCACATTACACTATTAAATGGAACACTTAATCAGCATTTTTGCCAAAAGAGAACTTCCCATTATGTCAAGTTATAAAGAGGGCTGTGGGAAAAAATATCTGCAAATCGAAAGGATGTGGACCTGTGTCTGTTGACTGTGGTTGTTTCATAAAGTGGAACTTGGTCAGCATTTGTCAGAAAGTAATTCATAGACTTTTGAAACGTCGGTCTTAAATAATTTTGTTTATCACTTAGTCTACGCTTTGATGTACCAACTTAGCAAAGAGGGTATTTTTCATAGTGGGCCTGTCAGGTAGTTTCCTCTTGCTCCCTCTTCACTCCTGCTTTAGCCTTCAGCTATTTCCAGGTGTGTGAGATTATTTCAGCTTTCCTGCATTATGTCATGGAAAAGCAACAATAAGATTTGTAAACTGTATTTCAAAATAGTACGCTCAGGAAGTCAGAGCGAATTTACGTAGGTTTAAAAACATGAAGTATATATTCAACCAGGGGTGACTTTAAATCCTCCCTTTTTCATTAGAGGTAAAGAAAGGAAAAACATGAATATTGCTTGTTGCTAGGCCAGATCTTGACCTGAAGTGTGTAGCATTCAGGATAGAATTAAATTCCCATACTTTATTCAGAAATATCATCCACTGAGGAATAAGATTATTTAATAACAAGACTGGTGGATTATATCTCTTCTTCTTCAAAAAACAAGACTTTGGAATTTGCACTTTAAGTGACATGATGGAAACTGACCCATTTTTCAGATAGAGTTTTTATTTGCAAAGATAAATAAACAGACCGTTGGAGAGGCAATGCAGAATCGTTTCTAGGGAAGCTCTAGAGCAAATTACATCCTGAATTGAATTCACTTAGATCTGTACTTCTGAACTGCAGGTGAGCAAAAAGCTCTGAGCCTGTGTACCTAGTATTGAATAAGAGAGGAGAATATAGTTTATTCTTGATTCAGCCTGGTTTAAGTGGAACACGCTTTCAGTTTCTTTTAGTGATTTGTGACACAGATGCCTACTGAATGAGTAGTATGCTGGAAACTATACTAACATTTACAAATGCTCCATTTCTCTCTAGAAATCATATATACATGAAAGGGGAAATGTAAGTTCCCAATATACTGTCTTCTCCTCTCCAGATGTCTCTGAAATGACTTCCTTTTATACTGGCCAGTCTCTAGAAGGAAACCTTTGATGCTAATCATCATTTGAATCAGACCTTTGAGGTTGACAGTTCCCAAGACTGAACCTTGCCTCTGAGATGGACTTCATAGGTTATCTACCATAACGCATGAGGCAGGCAGGACTGTCCTTTATCCTAAAAGCACTTCTGTCCTTCTCCTAAGCTGCTGGCCTGCTCCTCAGGTGCTTCTGTCCTTGCACAGTCCTAGATCATGCTAGGACAGTTGGTTCTCATGGCCGAGAAATTTAATGCAACATGGAAGAGGTCAGAAGTTTGACTGAATCCTGTTATGTTACACAGAATTAGATTCTGGCTTTGTTATTTCTCCTTGAAGTTTGTTATTACTCCTTGAACCCAAGTCTCTTATGTTGCAGTTGTTAGTTTTGTGTTAGTACTGTTCAGTGCAAATAGAATACACGCCTTTACTTAAAAATTGTGCTCTCTGTGCAAAAATAGACCTTTGTTTGTGCTGTAATGATCTCCATTAGCAAAGTTTAATCACTCTCTCACATTTTTCAAATCCTCCTTTAGTTCATTTTGTTGTTTTCAAACTGTAGGCATCAGAGATCAGCACATTCCTAAAGAGGGGTCCTACAAAATGCATGTATTGGTTCTACATGTACTATGTCTATTTGTATATCAATATTGATCTAGCTCTTATACACTCTAACAGAATCTCTGTTGATAATTTTTATTCCTTTGCCATGTCACCCACTGTGAGCCTGGAATCTCTGAGTTTTCAACCCATATGCATAAATTAAACATTATCACTGGGTTCAAGTTTATTTAGATTTCTTATCCAATATTTATTTCCTTTCTGTCCCCACTATTTTTCTCTTATTTATGAATGGTGTTCTTGAATGATTTCCCAGAGGTCTATGAAGTTAAGTTATGAACTTAGCCTGAGTTGAGAGTGCCTTGATTCCTTTCCGGTGTGATATTATCATCCCAAAAGGAAATCCTGCCTGGTATCACTATTTCCAGGAGAAAGTGGAAAATTCTATGAACTTAATAAGTATCCCATTTCCTGAGTTCATGATGCCTTGATGAAAGATACACCATTATTTTACATGCATCCCAAAAAGCAAAAGTCTCAAGACAAGGAATTTAATAATACAGTAGTCTCATAATCTAGGAAACTCTAATAACATAAGAGAGCTTATTGCACATGAGAGCTATGTCCTTACTATATGAGTAAACAAAAAGACAAGCAAATCAAAAGAATCACCGTCTAGGAAAGGGCAGCCAGAAGACTTACATTTCTCAATATTAACTCTGGGTGGAGGGAGAAAAATAAGAATCTTCTCTGATTATTTGAACTAAAACCCAGTACAAACACAGGTTTGTAGTCTGAATTCACAAAAGTCATTGTATGTCATTATTGAATTTATAAGACCTATCCTAAGTTCTGACATGTTGAAATGTTTTTTAAAAATCTTCTTTTATAATTAATAAAAGGAATTTAAATGGTTTAGAGGTTGTTGTTGTTTATAGATTTGCCTATATTTTCTTAACTTCTGAACAACATGGATAAGCATCTATACTTCATTGTTCTACTCCAAACTGGATTTCCAGATGTCTTAAAGTCATTTATCACTGTATAAACCTCTCTGGGTTCAACTTGATGTTTTCTCCCAGCCTCCATAAAGATGGGATATTTTAAAGGCTAATGCCCATAATGAGGTGTGTACATTTGAAAGACCCCTTGAGCAAAGCAAGATTGTCTTGGTCAGGGCAGTGTACATCAAGATGCAATTGTCAGAAGTAAAATGACACTGAAAATATATTCAATCTGGCTTTATGGTATTGATTTTCAACACTCTATTTCCATCAGATACACAATAGACTATCGTCTTACTAATTTTCTCAAAATAAGTGGGATCAGTCTCTTCATTCACATTGAATGGTCGACTGTCAAGAAATACCCTGATGCTTCATGGGACATACGTGCAGTTGAATTACTTTAACTGACCCATACGTCCTCCCATGTATCAAAAAGTAATGTCATTATGATAAAATATAAGTATGAGATCATATTGCACTAAAATAACTTAAAATGTTCCTCTTTATACTAAGAAAGACCTGGAAATTTTTGTATCCATCAGATACTAGATGTACGCAGATTTTTCTCTACTTGGATCTAGATCAGGTTTTTCTACTCTAGAACATTAGTCTAGTGATTAGTGTTGATTAAATTTGGAAAATTCTGCACACTTTGTTCCCTGCTTTGAAAGTCACAATATACAATTGAGTATTAAATGCTGTGAGAAGCCCTACAGTAAGGAAGCCTAGTCAACTTTTCACAGTCATTTTACCATGAAGCCATGTATTTCATATAAAACATATTCTCACTTTGCATTACATAATTTGAGATGCTGATCCAGATTGTGACTATTCATTTTGACCCTACTAGCAATGATTAGAGACAGACAGGAGACAGGTCAGGTGGGACTTTATGGGCTATTTTAATGGAAAGCCACAGATGGGTTTTCTGTAAGGAGAGAGATAATCTAATTTGATATGCCTCATTTATTCATTCTTTCAAAAATATTTAATGAGTGTCTATTACATGCTAGGCATTGTATTAGATGCTAAAGAATGAGACTTGAGCGGTAGAGTAGATGGTAAAACACACTGATAAGACAATGGTCATCCCCAGGATCAGAAGCTTAAGACAATATATTGGAGAAATGTCATGGTAGGGAAATTCAGTTCGACACATATCCACAGTAGTACCACTTAGGTGCTAGATAGCTGTTCTCAGCAGGAGTTGCAAAGATAGATCTAGTATATTCCAGCCTATAAGGTCATGAGTAGAACCACATTGTTTGGCGCCAAGTGTCAGAAACCTTTGGAGCAAGAACTGAAGAAAGCAGAACAGTCTTGTCTTTGCCCTGAGACAGTTCATAAACTTAAGGATTGAAGGGGACTGTAAATTTCTCTAGTAATTGATGTATTATTTTTTACCTTCCCATTTTAGACTATACTATGCTATAGCTTTAGAAAATAGTGTATTTAATTATCAAATATTATAACAAAGCATTAAAAAAAAGAAAATTTAAATAAGCCATGGCCGTGAAATTGGCTTGCTCCATGACAGAGACCAAGGTATTCTAGGGTTGTCTTGGTTCCTGACAGATTCCTAGTTTGGGTTTCCATGCACATAGGTTCTTACAATAAACTCCCTTATTACGAGAGGTGACTTGGTGAAGTGTTCCTGTTTGTGCAATAATCACAAATAACAACAACTCAAATGATCTAATTATATGCACTGTAGCACTATAAGTTAGTGGTCACCAATAAGAATGCTAAAAAAAAGAGACATATCTGGAGTAAAAATAAAATTAGAATAGTATACTTGGAAATGTGTTTTTTTTTTTTAGCTACTGGAATTCAAGATGCTGTCTTCCAATATGTTCTAATACTTAAATCTAACCCTAGCAACTCCCTCTTTTCAAAGCCTTTAAGGTACATTTTTTTCTATAATACAGAAATAACATTTCTATTAATTATTGATATATTTCTGTATGACTTTTCCCCAAATGTGTGGGCTATATATTCTTTGATCACTCTATTATATTTCAACAAGTTGGTAATGTCATTTTTATAGCAAGCATAGAAACATAATTCCATCTTTCTTCCAGTATGGTAATCAAAACAGTTTTTACTGGAATTTTTTAAAAGCTTCTTTTAACTTGAATTCTCAGTATTAGTAATGTCATGTAGGCTTTTAGGACTGTTGTCAAATTTGGAAAAACTTTATCACGTTTCTTTCATAATATGCTCTTACAGAATACTTGCTGTTTGTAGTACTGCTTTAGGTTTTTGGTCTCCAGACATAGATTCTGTTTTGTAATTCCCATAAAAATGTATGATGTATTTATAATTGTATGTAGAATATATTTCTAACAGGAATGAATTTCCATTTTGACTTGGTGTCAATGAAAACCAAATCCTCAGCTTAAAATTTTATGTGTCTAATGAATGGAAGAATTTTCCATAGACTAGCTTCTGGTTCCATACATTCCAAACCTTGTTTCTACTCATTATCCACATACTTCTGGTGTTAAGTGCCCCTTACATCAGAGTAAATCCCAATAGGACCTCTCTGGCCATGCACTTCTGTGTCATGACACTAAGTAAGTTAATGGAGTGAGTAGTTTAAGGATGCCTGGAAACCATTCAATACCAGGACAGCTAGTAATAAGCGAACAGTAAACAACATAAATATACCTCATTAAGACAAACTAAATCGACTTCAATTTCAACTCCCTCTTAGCTGGATCTCAAAAATGCTCTTGATCACTCCAGTGAAACTTGACCGGAGAGAAAGTATAATGAAAAAGAAATTGAAGTGGAAAGAGACAGCAGGCTTAACCAACTGTGGTTTAAATGTTTTATTCCTGCAATGTTTTGTAAAATTTATGCTCATATGAATGCATTGGTAGAGCCCCTCCTAGGTCTTGGAAGGGCTTTTGCCGTTGACAATTCTGAAGCTTGAGCTTCAATAACTTTTTACCTCAGAGTTTCATTTTTCTCTTGTTCCCACCTGACTTAGGCTCTTTATACACCATTCTCTATTGCTTGTTTTCCTCTTAGTTTCTGTAGACTACCATGGAGTTCAGATCTACCTTCAAATTTCTTTGACTGCAGCTTTTGAGCCTTCATATCTCACTGTTTACTTCTTTTCTCTACAGAGGTGGTTGCTTTTGGTTTAAGTACCAATGCCTAGAACAGTTTCCTATGACCAGGCTAGGAGAGACTGGGGGATAGTATCACAGGCTCTGAATAGGATTGCCCCAAGGCATCACCCAGTTCTAACATCAGGAAGGTAGGAAAGTGAGTCCAGGAACTAACTAGGCCAGTTGGGTAATGATGTTTGCCACTCTTGGTTAGTGGTGGAAGGAGCACATTTAAAGGAATACCATCTCTTGATAACTATGTTTCCGACAGTCTTTCCATCACAATGAATCCTTTTCAGCACGATAGTGATATACTACCTTTAAAATGCTTATAAATACACCACTTAGGGAAAATGTGTTCAGGGAGCAGAAACTCCCGCTTCTCCGGCCTCAGCTGTGTTTCTGAGGGCTTTCCTTTAATGAAAGGTATGGAAAGATCTTTCTCACATACAAAGGCTTGGGGGCAAGCAAGATCCATGACTGGCCTTTCTAGTGCAAGTAAATATTTAAATACATGTGTATATGGAATGTAGGACTCCTCCTTTTTTAGAATTGGTTACATGTAAGTGCGAACAGTATTATTTCTAGCTGTCTGGTGATATGTAAGTTTATTTTCTTCTCACTTTCTCATTCCCATGTGGATCATCTCCCAAATCCTTGCCTGCACCCAGATCTTCCTCCCTGGAACTTTCCATGCACCTTTCCAGAAGACTCATTCATCCAAAATCATGCTTATTCCAAATCTGCTTTTGTTCCATTATTTATTTTCTCAGTGCATGCCCACCGCCCAAGACAAAGAAGAACTTTAAACTTGACTTGTGCATTGCCTTTCTCATTTAATTGGTCAATAAAATGTATCAATTCTGTTTTTATATCTCCCAAGCCCATCCACTTCTCTCCGTCTCACTGCCATTGTCACTAACGTGGCCTTCATCATTCCATGATGAAATAAGGCATCAGCTCTCTAAATGGCCACTCTAGTACGCACTTTACTTCATTTCTGGTCTAAATCTTTTTAAATCACTACCTAAATCATAGCTCTGTATCATTAATCTCTTCTTGCCCTTCCTCTGCTTAGAATTTCTCAACATGAAATTCAAATGTTTTAGTTACCCCTAGGATACCTTTCAGCCCTTAGTTACCAACATTTTCCAGCCATTCTTAACACCATTCAGTCCATTAAACATGCTATGCTCTTTCTTGTTCCTAGGTCTTTGCATCTTTCGGATATCCCCTCCAGAAATACCTCTCTGTCCTCCATTCCTCAGCTCAGGTGCCATCCCTTCCAGAAAGCCTACCCTGACATCAATCCCCACCCAGCAGTCTGAATTAGAGATTCCCAACCTACCCTGTGCTTACCTATACCATGACTACCATTAGGCTATAATCACCAGCAGAATTGCTATTGCTGTTGTCAGTAATAAGTAGACATGAACTGACACTGTACTTTCTCTACTGATGTACATTCTTCATTAATCCTCACAAAATGTTATGAGATTGACTTCATTAATTTATAATTTACAGGGGAGGAAGCTGGGACTTTGTGAGATTAATGAACTTGACCAACGTGACACTACTAGTAAGCAGTAAGTGGCAAAGCTGTGATTTTAGCTTGAGTTGACCTAGTGGATTCCAAAGCCAGTGCTGTTAAGTTCAGCCTAACTGCTGCCCATTTATCACATTTTTTGTAATAATCTTAAAAAAGTAAAGTTTATGATAGAGCAGTTTATTTTTTAGATAAATTCAGAGCAAAACTGAGGGGAAGACACAGAGATTTTCCACCTACTCTCTGCCCCCACACGTGCACACTCCCCCATTACCAACATTTCCCACCAGAGTGGTACATTCGTTACAACTGATAAACCTACATTGACACATCTTTATCACCTAAATTACTCAGTTACCTTAAGGTTCACTTTTGGTTTTGTATGTTCTGTGGGTTTGAACAAGTGTCCAATGGCATGCATGCACCATAATATTATCATAGAGAATAGTGTTACTGCCCTAAAAATTCTCTGTGCTCTACTCACTCATTCCTCCCACTCCTTAATGCTGGCAAAAGCTGATCTTTTTACTGTCTCCATAGCTTTACCTTGTCCAGAATGTCATATAGTTATAATCGTATAGCAGGTAACTTTTTAAGATCAATTTCTTTCACTTGGTCACAAGCATTTACATTTCACCATGGCTTTTCAAGGCTTGCTAGCTCATTTCTTTTAGTAATGAATAACATTTCATTGTTTTGATATACCACCATTTATCCATTTACCTAGTAAAGGACATCTTGGATGCTTCCAAATTTTGACAGTTGTGAATAAAACTGCGCAGATTTTTATGCACTTGTAAGTTTTCAGCTCCTTTGGGTAAATTCCAAGGAGCATGGTTGCTGGATTGTATGGTAAGAGTATGTTTAGTGTTGTAAGAACGTGCCAAATTGTTTTTCAAAGTGACTGTACAATTTTGCATCACCACCAGCTGTAAATAATAGTTTGTGTTATTCTGCATCCTCACTAGTATTGATATTGTCAGCATTAGGGACTGTGGCCATTCTAATAGGTGTGTAGTGGTACTTTATTGTTTTTTTTTAATTTGTATTTCCCTTAATGACATATGATATGGAGCGTCTTTTCATACGCTTAATTGCCATCTGTATGCCTTCTTCAGTGAGATGTTTGCTAAGGTCTTAGACCTATCTTTAGTTATTCATTTTCTTATTGTTGAGTTTTAAGAGTTCTTTATATATTTTGTAAAACAATCCTTCATCAGATATGACTTTTGCAAATATTGTCTCCCAGTACTTGGGTTGTCTTTTCATTCTCTTGACATTGTCTTTTACAAAGCAGAATTTTTTAATTTTAATGAAGCCCAGCTTACCAATTCTTTCTTTCTTTGGTGTCATATCTAAAAAGTCATCGCTAAACCCAAGTCATCTAGATTTTCTCCTACATTAACTTCTAGGAATTTAATAGTTTTTTTTTTATTTTACATAAAAGGTTGCAATTTACTTTGAGTTAATTTTTGTGAAGAGTGCAAGGTCTGTTCTAGATTCTTTCTTTTTCTTTCTTTTTTTCTTTTCTTTTCTTTTTCTTTTTTTTTTTTTTTTTTTGCATCTGGATGTCCAGTTGCTCCAATACCATCTGTTAAAATATATATATATATATATGTATATATATATATATATACATATATATATACACATATATATATATTTGCTCCACTGTATTGCCTTTGCTCCTTTGTCAAAGAAAGTTGACTGTACTTACGTGGATCTAAGTTCTTTATTCTGTTTCATTGATCTATTTGTTTGTTCTTTCACCTATCTACCCTGCGTTTCTAACCTATATCTGACCTATATTTTCACTCTCACTGAAGAAGTTCTTTACAAATTCCTTCAATATTTGTCTGAGAAAGTCTTCATTTCTTTTCACTTGTGAGGGATAATTTTTCAGGGTACAGAATTCTGGTTAGTGCCATTTTATGTCAACCCTTTAAATATTTCACATCATTCTCTTGTTGTTTGCACGGTCTGCAGAGAAATCCAATACAATTTTTACCTTTGTCCTTTTATAGGTAAGATGGTTTTTTCCTCTGCCTTCTTTCAGAATTTTTCCTTTATCTTTGATTTCTGAAATATAAATATAATATGCCTAGATGTAGCTTTTTATATTTATCCTGCCTGGTGTTTTCTGAGTTTCCTGAATTGGTGGTTTGGTTCCTGATATTAATTTGGGGCATCTCTAAGTCACAATGGCTTCAAATATTGCTTCTTTTCTTTCTTCTTCTTATTATTATGGTATTCCCATATACATGTGTTACATCCTTTGTAGCTTTCTCACAGTAAATAGATATTATATTCTGCTTTTTTTTTTTAGTTTTTTTTTCCCTATGCTTTTCGGTTTTGGCAGTTGTTACTGAGATATCTACATCCTCAAGCCCAAAGATACTTTTCTCATCTGTGTTCAATCCAGTGATAAGCCTATTGAAGGCATTCTTTATTTCTGTTATAGTGTATTTGATCTCCAGCATTTCTTTTTATTCCTTCATAGAATTTCCATCACTTTCATTGCCCATATATTCTCGCTTGCTATATACTTTCTCTATTATAGATCTTAGCATATTAATCATAGTTGTTTTAAGTTCTTGGTCTGATCATTCTATTATCCTTGCCATATCTGGTCTAGTTCTGATACTTGCTCTGTCTCTTCAAACTGTGTTATTGCCTTTTAGTATGCCTTGTAGATTTTTTGTTGGAAGGTAGATATGATGTACTTGGTAAAAGGGACTACAGTAAATAGGTATTTAGTAATATAGTATTAAGATGCTAGGGAGAGGAAACATTCAATAGTCTTATGCTGAGCTCTCAGTCTTTTAGTGAGTCTGTTACCTCTGGACTGTAAATTTCACAAGCGCTTCTTAGTCCTCCCCTGCTTCATAGGACAGGATGCTAGAGTAGGCTGGAGTTGGGTATTGCCCTTCCCACAGGTCATCTAGGATCTGATAAAACCCCAGCAGGTATGGCTCTCATTAAATAGTTTCTCCTGAAAGCAGACCTTGGTAAGAAGGACAGAATATTCTGGTGTATTTCAAATTGGGTCGTTTTTCCTTTACCCTGCCAAAATCATGAGGAGGTATTTCTGCTATTCACTGATTAAGGTCCTAAAAACAAAACTCACAAAAGTGTGGGGACCATCCTATGACTAGGTCCTCTTGGAGTTTTTGACTCTCAGAGTTGTTCTCATGAAGCTTCTTGCAATTTGTCAATTACAGTTTAGGTTTCCCTATCCTGTCACTGGTTTCCATGGAGGTCTCTGCTCATGGATTTCTGTCCCAGTGAGTTGTGATTCCCTGTATCCACCTGTCTGTCTCTCCAATTTGGCAGGCAGCAGTTTGTCCTATGACTGCACTTATCTCATGGATCTAAGAACAGCTGTTGATTTTCACTCTCTTCAGCTTTTTATTTGTTAGGATGGAATGGCAACTTGCAAACTCCTTATTTTGAGCTAGCTCCTCAAGGAAAGAGAGTGTGCCTAATTTCTCTGTCTCAGCAGTGCCTAACACATTAGAAGCTGTCATTAAAAATGAGTTTAGTACCCGAGTGGTGACAAAATAAATTAAAGAAATAAATACTTTAGCATTCTAATGACATTGATTTATTGGACATAGAGATCTATAGTAGGTGCATTTCATTTCTTCTTACCACACTGTCCCTTCCATCTCAGATCCCTGTTTCTTCATCAACTGGCACAATCGTGTGGTTGAGTTGCTTCAGACATTTTACTTTAGTAAATGTAAACTTCATTTACCTGAAGTTTAAGAACCTTTATTATGTTACTCAAAACAATCTTAATTAATATTTTTATTATGCTTTTGACATGTATTAACATTGAGTGTTTTTTCTTTGGGTGGGAGGTGGTTGTAATATATGAGCCTTTCATGTAAAAATAAACTTTCAAGGAATTTCTCAAATGCAGCTCCACATGAAAAGATCAATAGAAAGAAATAAAGATGAGGTTATGACCTTCTATTCCATCATTTTATGGCCTATAATAAAATAATGCCATATAATTTTCACAGGGGTGTGCAAGGTTATTTATTCTGTCTTCTTACAGAAACTTCTGTCAAGGATAGTACTCTGTTCCTAGTTTTTCTAAATCTAAATCAACTATTATTTTGAATATTCGAGATGAGTTTATAGATTTTTAAGTTGTTATTTTATAGAAACTTTTCATCTTTTTGCCCCATTCTTTCTTTTTTAATCAATATAATTAACTCTTGAATACTTCAAAGTCTTTTTCCTTTTTTCATCAAACAACGAGGTATAATCATGGCAATTAATAGTTGTGAAGGATTTTATGAATATCTGAATCTAAGAAGCACCATTCTCCTATAGCTCAAACAATGCAGATTTAATGTTTTCTAGCTGCTTTGAACCCACAGGAATGCACGTCTAAATCATATCTTGGTTTCGTTTACCAAATTCCCATCAGCCTCTGAGGAGGTGCCCTGTTAATCTTGATCTCTTTCCGAATGGCCAGATGATGAATTCACCTAGACTTTCCTTTTCAGCTACATTTCTCTCAAGCCACCTAAGTGTCTTTCAACAAAGAGTCTGAGTATCTTAATCACTTTTTTTCTGTTGGTCGCCCCTCCTGTCAGGACCCTGGCATTGTGCCTAGTGGAGGAAAAGACAGTAAATTCTCATGTAAGCTCATCAGCAGGATTTCCTTTGGATTTCTAGGTGCCACCACTGAGAGTTGCAAAGTCTCCCATTACAGAAGCTAAACCAAGTAGGCGTTTTCAGCATTCCTGGCTCCCTTGGTTGGAAAACCATTACTCACCCTCTTTTCCAGATTGTTTCCCATTGCTCCGCATACCCCACTCCCCATTTCCTTTGATTCTTTTCTCTCCATCTTTCCCTTTGACCTATGGATTTAGTCTTCCATCATGGCTGGCTGGCAACTTTCTTAACTAGACTCTCCTGGAGTCTCCTTCTTTATTTACAGAGCTCAACTTCTCCCCTGGCCCCAATGTACCTCTAATGTTTGCTTCTCTCCAGACTTGCGGCAGGTTTAAGGCTCAATTTTCGTTGTTCCATCTTTTTCTTATGATACGACACAGTTCCAACTATATTCAAACAGCAACATAAAATGAAGCATTTTTTTCCGAAGGCAAAGAATCACTTGACTTTCCAATCACATCAACGACAGCAAACTCCATCTATTCCCTACCCTTCAGCATCTATTCTATACCTTCCACATACTTCTGTGTTTTTTCTCCATTTGCTTAGGTGGCAACTCGGTTGTCTTGAAACCCCAGACCTCATGGGAAGAAGGCAATGGGAGATGATAAAGATTACATAGGAAAATCAGGCAGCAGATGGCACGGCCACTTTTCCAAACCTCTGTGAACATGTACAGTTTAAATTCCAGAATTAACTGAATACAGGTTTAGCCTTGGGCCACCCCGTATGCTGAAATTGCAGATTCTAGTCAGACCAAGCAAAAGTTGAGGTGAGAGGAGAAGATCCTTTTCTGATGAAGTGAAAGGGTGATGCCGCCATTTTGTTCCCTCTGGAGGGAAGAGAGCAGAAAACTTGGAAAAAATAAAAACTGGGAAAAGAGTTACATATGGCTCAATTTTATGTAAAAGTAGCATAATTATATCAGTTACATTGAAGATCATTTCTAGCAGTGACTACAATTTTACAAACATGTATACGTTCAGATAAAGGACTCTGTAAGGGGAGTGACAGAGAGAAAGGCAAAATACACGCCTATCAATTAATGTAATCTTGTGGGTATTTCTCCTCACTTTACAATTTCATGGCCCTGAATAGCTTGGTTTGGCTGTATTTCTTTTTGAAAAACAACAACTTTCCACGAATAGGTGGACTTGGTGAGACTAAGCAAAAACCAGGGGGAGGGGAAGAGGGGAAAGAAAAAAAAAGACACAGAGAGGGAGGGAGATAAAACATAAGAGACTCTCAAAGACTAAGAACAAACTGAGGGTGAGGGGGATGAGGGAGGGAGGAGAGGGGGGGACGGGCATTAAAAAGGGCACATGTTGGGATGAACACTGGGTGTTATATGTAAACCAATTTGAAAATAAAGTATTTTAAATTAAAAAAAAAGAAAAAAGAAAAACAACAACTTTTGGAAAATGTTTCTACTTTCTTTAAAGGATTATAAGCAGAGAAACTTACAGAGAAGTTACCCAACTACTTTATCATAAATATCTTTAAACCAGATTATTTAGCTCTTTTTTTGGAATGTTAGATTTTGAAAAAATTATGTATCCATTATCAAATTGGCAAGACATGCAGATTGAAAATAATCCAACCATGTTTTAGATACTCCTCAACAAATACATCTTTTTTTTTCCAACTCATGAGGTTTAGGTATAGAGTACAATCTCTTTTTCCATTTTCGAGAGCATAACAAGAAGATAAGTCATGCAGCTTCAGGCAAAGAAGACCCTATCCAAAGAACTTTCTCACCAAAGTAAAAATAAAATGGCATGCCTCCTTGTTATTAGGAACATTTTCTTCTTCAGTGGAAAACTACTCACCTGTTACTATTAATTGATAGCCTTTAACTGATTCAAATAGTCAGTGTTATTAAAATTAGTATCAGATGTATTCTACTCAAACTATTTAATTGCATTTCCCCTAATACAGTGCCTAGACTCCTAGACACAGAGTGAAGGTTTGGGTTCATGTCCTCAATCTGCCATTTAATAACTGAGTACTCGTGAGAATGTTTTGTTTTTCATCTTTTGTAAAATAGTAGTCTAAACAGCCTTAAGGAGGCTGTGAGGATTGAATTTGAGAATGAATGTGAAAAATAGGTTTAAAAAAATCAATGGAAGATTTTTCTATTCACCCAACAAACATAGTTATTGCATTCCAATTAGGTATCAGGCACTGAGACTACGAAGATGGAAATTGAAACCCATCTCTGTGGCACTTTGCCACTCAGAAGAGGCCATATCCAAACAGTTAAGCAATGAGATAATTTCTTTAATTAAAGAGTATACAAAGTACAAGAAGGGCAGAGGAAGAAACAAAAACCCGCCTTAAAAAGTGGAGATGAGCTTCACAGAGGAGATGAGCATTTGGCTAACTTGAAGGATGCATAAAATTTTGCCAAGTGAACGAACAGTGAGAATTGACCCAGGGAGAAGAAAGAGAATGTGTGTAGATACAAACGCATAGGAGAACATGGCACGTTTATAATCCAGAGCTCCGGGAAATGAGCTGAGCTGGAAGGATAGAGCAGTTCTCATTATATAGAAAACATTTGAATTCAGGATAGAGTGAGAGGAGACGAGAACTAAGAGTGGTTTCAAAGGGATTAAAGGTGAAAACCCCATGAAGGAGAATGAGAAGTAGCAGCCCAGAAGTAGATGGAAAACCAAAGGGAAGGAATGTTTTAGAAGTTGATGGAGGACAGAAATTTAGGAAAAAGGAGTGGCAACAGGGTCAAATGCAACTAAGAGATCAAATAAGAAAACTACTGAAGTGTATCCACTGGACTAAAAATCCAGAGATCCTTAATAACCTTAAGTGAGGATCAAGAAAGAGATGTGGAAACATTATTATAAAGTCTTGAGGTGTGAATAGGAAGTCAAGAAGTGAAAATATTTGCTCCCCTGTGAAGAGGAGAAGAGGAAACAGAGGAGAATAATCAAGGATGTCAAGGGTGTTAGGGAGTGGTGACTATTTCCAGCAACGAGGCTGTGAAAAGAGGGAACTGTAACCAGGGAAGATAAAACTCTTGTAGGGAACATTTCAGTTCATATAGAAAAACCTGGAACATGTTTTTATGTTTTACACATATATATTATATATATGTAGATAATTAAGAAAATGATGAATTTCTATAAAGCACATCTTGGTTTTATCAATTAAATTGTGAATATACTTATCACAGAATATGGCTGAAAAATAAATTCTAGAAACATCAGTAATTTTTTTAAGTTAAAGCTGGAACAGATAGCTCTACATCCTTTCATTTAAGAAGTATGAGTGTCTACTATGTGCCAGACACTGAACTAGGTCCTGGTGATACAATGTGGGCAAGGTAACCAGGTCCCTGCCATGCTCGAACTTACAGTCTGATGGAAAAGAAAGATGCCAAAGAAAAAAAAATATAAAAACAATTATTGAAACATAATTTTGTTCAGTTCTTTCCTAGATATGTAACCCCATATTTCCACCTTTCGACTTTCAAGTATCCAACCATCCATAAAGCTTTTAATTTTATTTCAACATCTATGTATTAGGCATCAAATGTTGTCAAGCAATTGGGTAGTCATAAGAAGAAACAAGAATTTGGAAGACATGCATCCTGCCATCATGCAGTTTAGAACTAATTGTGAAAACTGAATCTTTCAAGAGTAAAATATAATAAGGGATCCCATATAAGTATAAATGAGTGATAAAGGACTTTTTGCAGGAGTACTATGGGTTTTCTATGAAACACAAAAAATATACATTTTAATTGTTCTTTTAGTTAATTAGGATCACATGAGGTTAGAACTATCAGAGACCCTAATGATCAGGTAATTCATAAATTTATTTTACAGATAAGGAAACTAAAAACCAGAGAAATGAAGGCCTTGCCTAAGATCCCACAAACCTAATTTTAAAAATCAAAAGTCTAGGTGAGCCTGGGTGGCTCAGTTGGTTAAGATTCTGACTTCGGCTCAGGTCATGACCTCAGGGTTGGTGAGTTTAAGCCCCACATCCGGCTCTGTGCTGACAGCTCAGAGCCTGCTTCAGATCCTTGTCTCCCTCTCTCTGCCAATCCTCCACTCTCTCTCAAAAATAAACATTTACAAATTTTTGAAAGTCTAAACAAATACTTCCATTGCATGTTATGCAGCCATTGTTTAATGAAGCGGTAAGATATTTATAATACACAGTTAAAAATGTAGTATCAATTTCCTGCAACACGCCAGTTTAAACATGTTTTTTCCTGTATTCTCTGTCCCTGAGGTAGCCAGTTTTAATGTGTTTGAAGTAGACAGAGACAACATATACATATAAACAATGAGAATTTGTTTCTTTCTTTCTAATTCCTGTATGTTCCTTCTTTTACTCTTTTCAAATTTTACTGGCTGGTGCATACATTATAATAAAGTACTGATGGTATCCTTGTCTTCCTCCTGAGTTTAAATGTAATACTTTTAATATGTCAATATTGATTTTGATGGCTATGGTAACTTTTTATAGCTGCTCTTTATTACATTAGACAATTTTCCTTCTAATAGTTAAAGTTCTTTCTATGTAGCTGAAGTATTTTATTATGAATAGTTATTGGATCTATTAAGTGATTATTCCTGGATGTAATGATATATCTGAATCTTTTCACCGATTCATGTACTAAATTACATTGGTAGATTTTCCAAAGTTGATCAAACCTTACGGTTTTTAAAAATTTTCTTTTTATTGTTTATTTATTTTAGAGAGAGAGAGAGACACAGAGCACAACAGGGGAGGGGCAGAGAGAGAGAGGGAGAGACAGAATCTGAAGCAGGCTCCAGGCTCTGAGCTGTCAGCACAGCCTGACATGGGGCTCAAACTAACGAACTGCGAGATCATGACCTGAGCCGAAGTCGAACGCTTAACCGACTGAGCCACTCAGGCGCCCCAAACCTTATACTTTTTTAATCAGTTCAACTTGACTATAATATCCTTTTAAAATTTCTGGATTTATTATAAGAAGTGTCAAATATCACTAAAAGGAAAAAACATCCTAATGTTATCACCATTTAGCTTCAATAATTATGCACATTTTGCTATTCTTGCTTTATTTATTCCTCTTTCAACCCCAATTTGCTTTTTAGGGTAGATTATTTAAAAATAAATCTCAGACATCTTATCATTTCATCCACAAATATTTCAGTGTGCGTCACTAACTGCTTAGGTGTTATTAAAACGTGTAATAACTATCCTATTATTGTACCCAACAGCATTCATGAGAATTATTTTATAATCTAATACCTGTTTTATATTCCTATTTTCAGGAGAGTGTCAAAAGTATCTTTTTACGTTATTGTGTTCCTCTCCATATTATTAAACAATATCCATGCATTTTATAAATTTAATATCATGTTTATGTCTCACAAGTCTTCTCTGTCCTGTAACAGTTCCCCCCAGACACACTCCCTTTGTTTCACAGCATAGATTTGTTGGAGAATTTGGGTCATTTGTTCTAGAATATTCTGTCCTATGATGCTCTGTCCTACAATGCTCTGGATTTGGCTCACCGTTTCTTTGTGGTATTATTTGACTTTTCTAGCCTCCACTTTTCCTGTTAACTGAAATTCAGATTTTGAAGCACTATTGAATTTAAGTTCAATATTTTAGGCAGGAATACTTCATAGGTGGTGCTGTGTCCTTCCTATTACATCACGTTGTGAGGTACAAAATATCTGATTGTCTCACACTTAGTGATGATATGACTGATCAATGGACTCAGGCAGGGTCAGCCCAATTCCTTCATTGTTAAGTTCTCATCATTTTTACCTAATGGTTTTAACATATATTCATGATTATTTCCACGTGTGTGATTTTATTTAGAGTTTCAAAATAATGATGATCTAATATATCATTCATTTTGCATTTGTTAACTAAATTCTTTTTCATAGAACTTTCTCTCATCAACATTTAAGGTACAATAAAATACACTCCACACAGAAAAGTCAGGATGAATGTTCATTTCTTTGTTCATTTTCAAGCTATGAGTTTTTGTCCTAGCAACCATCGTTGATGGTCCATTAGGTATTTTTGTTTTTATTTTGGTGGCTTTAGTGTTACTATGGTCTTCTGGACTTTTAAGGTGTTTCAAACCAATATAGTTATTGTTTTTGTTCTCAAATCATTCCATATTATGCCAGTGGGAGCCCCTTCACATTTTATCCTCTGCACTTTGACATGATTCCATTAATCTTTAAAAGCCTTTTTACTTTATGACACAATAAGATTTCCCAGGATAAGCTTATTTATTTCCTTCATAAAACATGAAGTTAGCTATTTCTCCAAGAAGCTTTGGTTTCTCTTATTAGGTAAGATTTGTTAACATTTTAATGTGACCTTCACATCTATATTCAAGAATGAAATTGGTATTTACACACACGCACATACACACACATATATACATACACATACAGTGCCTTGTCTTGTTTTGTTGTGATGTAGAAGCTTTACAGAAAATTTAAGAAGTGATTTTTTTCTATACTCTGAGAGAATTTCAATGAGTGTAATTATCCATTGTTAAGTGTTTAGTAGATTTACCTTGTAAACCCTCTCGGGATAGTGATTTCTTCATGAAAACATGTGTATACACTAATTCTATTTCTTTAATAATTAGTTTACCACCACCTCAACTGTGATTTAAATAAAGGAAGTAATTTTTAATACATTTTTAAGTATTTTCTATTGAGAGAGTTATTTCAGCACATCTGGTACAATGTATTGACTCATGATTTTTTTAAGTGAGGTAGAGATGGAAGAAAAAGTTTCAATTACCCCCAGAGCCTAACTAATTCTTCATTCCCTTTTATTGTTGAATTGTTGTGGCTTCAAAGTATTGGTTGTAAAGTCTCTTTCTTCACACAACTTCCCATCCCATTTTTCTTGTTTTCCATCATGGCAGAATTATTCAAGACATGTTTATGGGATTTCCAACAGAGCTTTAAAATAGAAGATTGGCCACAGTATGATATCCTGGCTAAACTTTTTTGTTCGTTTTTACTGATGTTTTTAAATGGCACAATTCTATCTAAACTTACTAAATCTTTTATAAATAGAATCTGAATTGTTGGCACATTACAGTTAGTAGCAAAAAAAGCAAAAGGATTTGCCAGTTGAGTAAGGGGCAGTGAGATGTTTGGTAGAGTTGGTACTTTTAATTGTTTCTACAAAAGGTATTTTCTCAACAGTTGACTATTCAAATATGACTGCAGTAAAGTATCTGAAGCTTGTACCATAAAATTCTGTCCCTTCATCAATTTTAAATTCTAACTCTTCAAAAGAGGTTTATGCCTCAAATAAACTAAATCTGAGATGCCACATATATTATCCTAATTAATGCATCTATCAACATCTGGCATATATAGAATGTTCTCCCTATTGATTGATTCTAAAAAGTTACTGTAGTGGAAACATATCCTTTCAATACAATGACAATATCTTCATCGTATTCAGATAATAGATTTTTTTTTAACATACAGCTTCTATTAATCATTTTTTAAAGAGAAATAAGGGCTTCCATTTCTGCAAAGATAGGGTAACAGAAACCAAGTTACTCTTATGCCTGAAACAACCTAAAACAAACAAAATATATGAAACAGGAGCTTGCAAGACACTAGATGTCAGAGAAGGGCAGTGACCTCTCAGTAATGGTAAACAAAGTAAGCCCTGCATCTACTTCAACTTACCTCCTCGAGAGAATTTCTAGGCTATGTGCAGGGAATAGGAACCTGGGCAAAACCTGACAAGTTCCCTGAGTTGAGAAGATGATGTCTGAATTGGGAAGACCAAGACTCAGTTCACAGGACGAGTACCAAGTGAAGAAAAGTCTGCATAGAGAAAACTCCACAGAGACCTGCAGAAACCAACACCCCCCACACCCCCCCTGCCGAGTATCCGGCAAGGTAATGATCAGTGCCTGTACGTGAAAAAACTACTCACTGGCAGGAAAAGAATTCCCTGAAAGGATTAGAGAGAAGAATACCTGGCACTCACACAGAGTGGGAAATTATGCCTAGTGCCACAAGCCAGACTGGAAAAACCTCAGAATTTGCTGGCCTTGGGGTAGAGTGCTAGAAAAGTCTTACGTGAGTAATAGGCAATAATTAGCCTTAGTCTAAGTACAGCTCTGGTTCTGGATAACAAAATTTAAAAGCTGGACTCAGAAGGGTCAAACGGATTCCAAATAACTCAACCTAGAACAAAGTTTAAGAATGTTTACATAAATAGGAGCCTCTAGGTGACTCAGTAGGTTAAGCGTCTGATTCTTGATTTCAGCTCAGGTCATGACCTCACAGTTCGTGAGATCAAGCCCCACATAGGGCTCTGTGCTGATGGTGAGGAGCCTTCTTAGGATTCTCTCTCTCCCTCTTTCTCTCCCCTCCCCCACCTACATTCTCTCTCTCTCTCTCTCTCTCTCCTCTCTCTCTCTCTCTCTCTCTCTCAAAATAAATAAATAAACTAAAAATAGAGAATGTTTACATAAATACAAAAATTTCCAGTACCCAACAAGGTAAAAGTCACGATGTCTGGCATCCATCCGAAAAATGAGCAGCTGCGGAAAATACAACCAATAAAAAAGAAAAAATGAGCAAAATCGATCAAAACCAACCCAGAATCAACACAGATGTTAGCATTAGCTGACAAAGATAATAGAAGTTTTTATAATTGTATTTCATGTGTTCGAAAAATGAAGTAGAGACTGGAAGGTAAAAAGAACCAAATCAGATTTCTAAAGATAAAAACCATAATGCCCAAGACTAAAAGTCCCTTGGATGGGACTGCTAACAGATTAGATATTGCAGAAGAAAAAATTAATCAACTTAAAGATACACTAATAGAAAGATCCAAAATGAAATACAGAAAGACATAGACTTTTAAATTAAAAAAGACAAAGCAACAGTTGGTGAGAAATAACTTTAAGTGATCTAACATACATGTAATTTGAATTCTTGATAACAAGATTGAATGAAGAGGAAATGCTATTTGAAGAAATAATAATGAGAAATTATTCAAATTTGAGTAGGAAAAAAAACATATATCCAAGAATCTCAACAAACTCCGAGCATAAATAACATGATGGAAGCTATAGCTAGGCACATAATAATCAAATAATTCCAAATCAGAGTTTAACAGAAAATCTTAAATACAGCCATAAAAATGACACGTTTGGACAGAAAGACAAAGGTAAAAAACATAGCAGATTTTCTCATCAGAAACAATTCATACAAGAAGACAAGGGACAAACATATTCTAAGTACTGACATAAAAATGTGTCAATCTTGATCTACATATCTAGAAGAGTTTTTTTCACAAATGTATGTGAAGAAAAACTTTTTCAGATATGAAAGCTGAAATAATTCATCGCCAGTAAACCCACACTCCAGGAAATGTTAAAGGAAATCAAGAAAAATAAAAATTATACAGGTGGAAATAGGAAACTGCACAAAGGAATAAAGAGATGTAGAAATGGTAACTACATGAGTAACTATGAAATACTTTCTCTTGTTATTTAAATATTACAGAGAATAATTAACTACACAAAAACATTATAATGTTAGGGTTATAACAGGAAAGCATAAAAAATATGTCAACAATAGCACAAGTCAGGAAAAGAGATATTAGGGTATATTATTGTAAGGTTCTTACACTATTTGGTTACTAGTATGATATCACTTGAAGAGTAACTATGAGAAATTAAAGATGTATATTATAAATGCTAAAACAACCACTAAAGTAAACAAAAATATATTAGCCAAAAAAGAAGATGAAAAAGAATTATGAAAAACAACCAGAAGGGAGGCAGAAAAATAAAAAGAACAAAGAACTAATGAGGTAAAGATAAAATTAATAGCAAGAGTATATAAATAAAGCTAACTATAATCATATTAAATTAGAGCCCTAAACATACCACTTAAAAGTAGAGATTGTCAAATTGGATGAAAAAGCATGACCCACCCAAATGCTATTTGCAAGAAGTACACTTTAAATAGAAAAACAAATATGCATAAGGTAGAGGAATAGAAAAAGACACACTATGCTAACACTAATCAAAAGAAGGCTAGAGTGGGTATACTGATATCACATAAAATAGATTTCACAATAAGAAATAATACCAGGAATATATAATGTCATTTCTTAATGATAAATTAGTAAATTTATTAGGAGGACATAACAATCCTATAGTGCTTCTAATTAAAAAAGATCTCCAAAATGCATGAAGCAAAAGCTAGATAAAATTATGGGAGAAATAGACAAATTTAAAATTAGAGTCAGAAATTTAAGTAACCCTTCCCTCAATAATTGATAGAACCAGCAGAACAGAAAATCAGCAAGACAAAGGACTTGAACAACATAAACAATTAATTTGACCTAATCAACACTTATAGAATATTCTATCTCAATACTCATTCTTTTTAGGCATAAGTGGAACAATTACCAAGATAGACCATATTCTGGGCCATAAAACAATTCTCAATAAATGTAAAGAAGATTCAAGTCACACAAGTATGTTTTCAAATTAGCATGTGATTAAATTAGAAATGAATACCAAAAATATCTCCGTAGAATCCTCAAAATATTTGAAAATGAAATAACCATTGCTAAGTAAGCCGTGGGTCAAAGAAGAAATCAAGGGAAATTACAAAGTATTTTGAACCGAGGGAAAGCAAAAACATAACATAATAAAATTTGTGGGATGATGCTAGACATTAACTGGGAGGAGAAATTGATAGCACAGCATTCATATGTTAGAAAAGGGGAAAGGTCTTCAATCAATGACCTCAGCTTTCACCTTAAGCTAGAAAATTAAAACAAAATGAGGCCTCAAACAAGCAGAAGAAAGGAGATAAGATCAGAGCAGAAATTAATTTAAAGATAAAAACAATAGAGAAAAAACAATAAAAATGAAAGGTGGTTCTTTAAATAATTGTCTAAAATGTTGTACAATATTAATAAAAAAAAGAGACAGAAGGGTGAAATTACCATATCAGAATATTAAGGGGGATATTACTACATACTGCATAGAAATTAAAAGGATAAGAGAATACTACAAACAACTTTGTTCCTCTAAATTCAACAACAGAGATAAAATGGACAATTCCTAGAAAACCCAAAACAATCAAACTTACCCAGCATGAAATAGATAATCTGAATAATCCTGAAACTATTAAAAAAGTGGAATTTGAAGTTAAAATACTGCCAAAAAGGAATTTCCAGGCCCAGATGGTTTACCTGGAATTTTCTACCAAACATTTAAAGAAGAGAAGAAGAAGAAGAAGAAAATCAATTCAATTTTATACAATCCCTTCCAGTAGATAGAAAAGGAGAGAAAACTTACCAATTCATTTCAGCCAGAATGAACCTGATACCATAACTGGATAGACACAGTAAAATAAGAAGAACACTAAAAAATAAAAAATCTACAACAATTACCAAATCAACCTCAACAATACAGAAAAAGAATAACACAGTACAACCACTAAAGCTTATCCTGGAAATGCAAAGTTGATCCATTATTTATTTAATTTGGCTTTAATAAAGAATACATTAATAGTTCAAGGAAGAAAGAATATAAGTTGATTCAGAAAAAATCACTTAACAAAATTCAGCATCAATCTCTCAGCAAACCTGTTAAAGGACATCAACAACATCACAACCTACAAGAAATATCATACTTAATGTGAAAGGCTGAATGTTTTCTAACATTGGGAAAAAGATAAGAAGATACATTCTCACCACTCTTATTCAATATTATACTGTCAGTCCTAGACAGTGTGATAAAGAAAGAAAAATAAATATTTTTAAATAAAATAAATTTTAAAATAAATTTTAAAGGAAGTAATAAAACTATCTTTATTTGCGGAATACATAATTATAATCATCTATGTAGAAAATCTCAAAGAATTTACCAAAACACTTCTAGAAGCTTGAGCTTAGCAAGATCACAGGTTATAAGAAAAGCACACAAAATTTAATAGTAATTCTATATACCAGCTGTGTAAATTAGAAATTGAAATGAAAAACCAGTAATATTTTTAATAGGGATAAAATGGGGAAAATGAAATAATGTTAAATCTAACAAAACATGTACAGCATCTTTTTGCCAAAAACTAAAGTGTTGATGAAACAAAAATCAAGTAAGACCTAAATAGATGGAGAGACATAGCTTGTTCATGGAAGGGAATATTTAACGTATTAAAGACGCTAATTCTCCCCAAATTGATCTATATAGATTTGACGCAATTTCAGTCATAATCCAAGGGAGATTTCTTTTTTTCCCCTAACGTTTATTTATTTTTGACAGAGGGAGTGCGGGCACTGGGGAGGGTTAAGAGAGAGGCAGAAAAGAGAGGGAGACAGAGGATCCAAGGTGGGCTGTGCACTGAGAGTGGAAAGCCTGAAGTGGGGCTTGAACTCATGAACCGTGAGATCATGACCTGAACCGAAGTTGGACACTTAACCCACTTAACTGACTGAGCCACCCAGGTACCCCAAGATTTCTTGAATATATGGACAAGATGACTCTAAAATGTACCTGGAAAGGCAAAGGAATCAGAACAGCTGAAACAACTTGAAAAAGAACTAAAGTTGGAAGAATTACCTTACCTGGTTTTAATACTTACTATAAAGCTGCAGTAATCAAGACAGTGTGGTATTGGCAAAGAGAAAGACACATACATCAATGGAACAGAATGCAAAGTCCAAAATTAGACCTATACAAATAGGGCCAATTGATTTTTGACAAAACTGCAAAGCGATTCATTGAAGAAAGAATAATCTTTTCAACATATTCTGTTGAAAAAAGTTGGACATATATATTTTTTTTATAATATGGACATATATTTTTTAAAAACCCTTAACCTAAACCTTACGCCTTATATAAAAATTAATTCAAAAATGGGTCATATATCTCAGTATAAAATGTAAAACTATAAAACTTTAAAAAAAAACAGGAGAAAATTCTTGTGACCTATGATTAGGCAAAGAGTTCTTAGACACGATACCAAAAGCACAATCTATTAAAAATAAAGATTAATAATCTTTATCAAAGATTAAAATGTGTTGCTTGTATAGTCTCAGTAGGACTGCTGCGTATTTACTGTAAAGAAATAAAAACTTATGTTTGTACAAAAATCTATGCAAGAATATTTAAAGCAGCTCTGTTCATGATTACCCCAAATTGCATGAAGATACCTTCAATAGAGGAATGGGGAAAGAGACCAGTACATCTGTGCCATGAAATATTAATCAGAAGTAAAAAGAAACAAACCATTGATTCATGTAACAACTCT